>CM055959.1:81753567-82462106 GCA_029490685.1 Schizonepeta tenuifolia
ATTCTTATCTGATCAAACTAACCAGCATACAAACTGCATTTTTGCATATTCAACTGTTTTGGTTTTTGACCAACCCTGCACTAAAAGCGTGAGTTGTTTTAACTAGTTTTAATTTCCACCACATTCCGCACAGCCTCACTCTTCCAGCTGAGGTTGCTTACTCAGCTGTGAGATTCCAACTGAGTCCATTTTACTCGGTTAGAGTAATTTTTAAAGGTTAAGTTTTAAAATCCTAACTGGTGTATTCCCCCCCCCCATACACCAGTAACTCGTTTCGGGACCATCAAATTGTTTGTTGTTTTTTCTTGAAAAAGTCGATGTATATATATGAGGAGTAGTTGATGGTTTTGTGTTGATTTAGATGAAAATTGATATAGTTAGGAGTTATATGATGATTTAAGCTCAAGACACATAATGGAGAAGTATGAATTTTTGTGAATTTTATCTCAAAAATTTCGAACAAAATGCATGAAGAAATTGATGATTTTTGATGTTGTTAAGTCTTGATTGTTTGATTGATGAGTGATAAGTGAATTCGAGTATAAATTAAGCTTAAGTATGAGAAGAATTGAAGAAAGAAATTTGTTTGCCTAAAAAGTTGAAAAATTCAAACAAAATAGGCTAAATAACTGGTGATTTTTTATGATCATGTGTTCTAAGTATGAAATTAATGTTAGATTAGTGAAATTGAAATTGATTGATGCATTATAGAACTTGAAATCGTTGAAATCGGATTTCTATAAAGAAAGCCCCAAAAGTGGCGATGAAAAATGAGCTTAAAATGAAGATTTTTAGTAATTGAGCTCGTTTGAGTAAATTGATTGAAAAATCGATCAATTGGAATTTTTATAAGTATGATAGAAACTTGAATTATTGAATTTGGATAAGTTTAACACTAAAGTCCAAAAATTTCAAACCACTTACGATTTCTAAGTTGGGTAGTTTTGCTCTTGAACTTGTTTGACTGAATTGATGCTAAATTCATTAAATTAAATTTATTTTAAGCATGTTAGAGTTTTGAATTTCTAAAATTGAGCATGTATAGATATATATGTGAAAATTTTGAAGATTAAGGAGAAGTAAAGCTTGAAACTTTGTGTTCTCGACTTTGATTGATGAATTTGATGATTAGATGATGAAATTAGAGTAAAAATAACTAAGTTAGCTTCTTGAATTTCTTGAATCGGAATTTGTATGCAAAAGTTATAAAGAATTAAAATTAAGAATGAAAAATTGAGATTTTCGTAAGTTAAAAACGAAATTAAGTGAAATTGATCGAGGAATAGGTCAATTAGAATTATTTTGAGTCAAAATGTCAAGTTTGATAATTTACCGAGCATGTGCATGTTTTACGAGAAAACGTGACGTAGACTTTAATCCGTGAAAATTTGCCTAAGGTTTCGGATTCTGAATTTGATTTCATAATCGAATTCTTTGATTTATTTTAGGAATAACGACAGTGTTTTCGTTAAATTCAAAGACTTAAATTTTTCAAGTTTAAAAGTTGAGCGGTAATGAGTCGGTATGAGACTATGTTGAGACTTAAAACGAATTTCTGAGTTGATATTCGTGTTTATGTGGATTCATCTGATTTTCTGGAATTTTTCTAAAATATTCTAAGATAGTTGAATTTTTTTTCTTTTTTCGTCTATTTATCGAATGTCTGATTCTCAATGTGAAAGTCTAAATGTGAATGATTTGAGATTTTAGTAACCGAGAATTAATCTCGTAATTTTCTGAGTTCGTTTGACTCGAGAAATCGAGAAATAAGAACTTATGGCGTGAATAGTGAATTCGCGATTTTCATAAATTGTTAAAGTTTCATTTGTTTGATGTTATCGAGTTAAGTGCCTGAGTCTGAGAGTCTGTTGGTTTAGTACTTGAGTAGAATCGAAAAATTGAGAAAGATTGATGGTCCCGAAACGAGTTACTGGTGTAGGGGGGGAATACACCAGTTAGGATTTTAAAAATAAACACTTGAAAATTACTTCAACCGAGTAAAAAGACTCAGTTGGAATCTCACAGCTGAGTAAGCAACCTCAGCTGGAAGAGTGGTGCGGTGCGGAATGTGGTGGAAATTATCAACTCGTAAAACAACTCACGTTTTTGTGCACGGTTGGTCAAAAACCAAAACAGTTGAGAATGTGCAGATGCAGTTTGTATGCTGGTTAGTCAGTCAGTAGAGTATGCAAGAAATAATTGAATAAGGAAAAACACAAGTACACAGAGATTTAACGTGGTTCGGAGATAACCCTCCTACGTCCACGGGGAGTTGTGAGTCCACACAACTCTGTCCAAGTTCTTCTGGACAAACCACTCAGCTTACGCGGGCTGAGCAACCGTTATGGATAAGTTTGCGGGTACTTATCAACCTTACAGTTTAGTTTACGGGTACTAAACGACCTAACTACTCAGTTGCAAGAAGAGTAGGATCCTAAACCTATTCAAGTGAAAGAAAAATGTGTTTCCAACTAAAAGCTCGAACGGGATGTGAGCTATGATCTAACTCTCTATGAACTCTCACTAAGTGATGTTCTCAAGGTTCGATCTAAAGACACAAAACTAACTAACTCTAGAACTCTCAACAAGTGATGTTCTAAGAGATTAACTTCAGTTCAGCTCGTGAATAATATTGCTCTTTCTTTTGCTCTCTGGTTTCTTCTCGCATGTGTGTCTTGTTTTTTTTTTGAATGAATGAAGGCCTCTATTTATAGGCGGAGAGTATCAACTAGCCGTTGGAGGAGTTGTTGATCTCTATTCTTTGAAAGCGATGGCTTGTCTCTGATCTCTGCAGACTTTCCCGATATGGCATCTGTGCTCTTCTGTTTTCCATCTGAGATAGCCTTGTGTTGGGCCAAATGGGGTAATGACTGAACGGTCAAACCCTCACGTGACTTCCTTTTTGAAATTCAAATCTTAACAACAGACTTCCAACAAGGAGTGGTCGGTTAAAACTTTCGATCTTCAACTAGCTTGTTCTTCAGCCGATGTTCTATCTGACAACTAACAGTTGAACTCTCAGCTGACTTCGTCTTCAAGCTATTGATCTTCTTGGTTGAGTTCTACAACTGATGTTCTGAAACTGAACACTCAGTTGTTGTTCTTGTATCTGGTCAGTTCGGTTCGAACGCTCAGATGGCTTTATTTCATCTGATGTTCTCTTCCCCTTTACTGCTTCTCATCTGATGAACGCTCAGTTGTTTTCCTTACAACTGATGTTCTATCTCTTGAATGTGACTTCCCCCTTTTTGCATTATGATGAAGTGAACGCTCAGTTGTCTTTCTTACAACTGATGTTCTGTTCGAGTGATGCCTTGTTGCCATCTTCAGCTGGAGACCTGTAAAGATAAAATCTTGACAATGCTCAAACAGCGAGCCTATCTACTAACAATAGGTTTTGGCAACATCTACTCGGTTGGGGTCAGTTGGTTTTGGAATTCATCAAAACTCTTACTAATAAATTTCCCAACAATTTCTCCCTTTTTGATGATGCCAAAACCACTTACAACTTTAAACCTCTACTGATCTAAACCTTACTAACTTATCTAAAATCTCAGCTGAAATTCTAGACAGTTTATAAGATAAAACATCAAAGGGTTAGCACAGTTATAACATGGTATTTAAAAGACTTTGCGATTCTGAGCTTGGACAATGAGGGATTGTTCATCAAGGTGAATCGAATATATATACTTGAAGTTTTCATTACAACTGATGATTACACAGATAAGCGCAAAAATCAAAAATTACAACAGTTGCTAGAAAACTAACTGAGCTAGAATTGTAGCCCATACTTACTAAAGATCCTAACAAAAATTTCCCTCTTAGAAGATGACTCCTTGGAAATGTCCACTCCATGCTCCTTGCAAACCTGCCTCGCCTCAGATGCGATCTTCGTGCGGTTCGGGTTGCTGGAATCTGGGAGAAGAAGAGGCCGATAAGTAACCCTCTTCGGAACTGGAACAGTGTTCAGGTCCAGGTTGGCGTCAATCATAGCCCGCCTGAACTGGCTGAACATGCCAGGATCCCCTGAGTGCAACTCGGTCAGTGCTTCCTTGAACGCTTTCCTTGGGTCGTCGGTTGCGTAAACCTTCATGTAGTAGAAGTCGTTCACGAACTCCTGCTTAAACAGCTTCCACTCTTCATTCCACTCGGTCGGCATCCACTTGTCAACATGCCTAAACCGACTCTCAACCTTGGACTTTGCAGGCAACCTTTGTTGCTTCAACCGAGCTTCCGCCTTTGATTGAATTTTGTTGATGCGGCGTCGGCTGCGGGAGGCAACGTTGCGGTCCAGGTTCTGTGACACCTTTTTCAGCTCGACCTCAAACTGGTTCACCCTTCTCGCCTGGCTGGCGGCAAACTTTCTGATCCAGCTCGGGTTCATGTAGTCCTTCTCCTCTACATCCATAGCCTTGGCCGCTGCAATGCACTCTTCGGTTGTTATCCCGTCGAGTTCAGAATCTAGCTCGGCTGCGATCTCGGCTATGGAGCTGTAGGAAACTCCAATCTTCTCTGCCTGCTCCAAGTCTTTAGACATCTCAGCTCCACCGACTTTGGTTGACTTGGGAGCAGCAGACTTCCTCCTCCTCAGCTGAGATTTAAATGGTTGAGCAGCTGGCACTCCTTGTTCTTGGGTCTCTTCTTCTTTCTGTGCCTCAACCTCCGTCTCCTTCTCTTCCCCGTTTTTGGCATCAGCAACAAGGCTTGCTACTGAACCGTCCAGAGAGTTGAGTTTATCCTCGGTTAGTTGAACACGGTTGAAGAGTTCATTGACCGCACACTCCAGCTCGATCTTCTTCGCCAGTTCGGAGTCCTGGCGCTCTTGTTCGGCCTTCTTCAAGACAGAGAGGTTGTCGTTGACCTCTGTCTGAAAGGCAACGAACTCAGCCCAATGTGACTCGAACCGGGACTCCCATTCAGCATCCTGCGTCTGGTGGGACTTGACCAGATTTGAATCGGCCAAAGATTTGAAGACGTTCACCTCCGACTTCAATCCCAACAGAGTGGACTTCAGCTCCGACATGTCCTGACTGGTGGAGGAGGAGAAATCATTCAGTTTGGTCTTCAGTTCGGCATTCTCCTCCACCAGTTGTTGGTACTTCGCTTCTTGAGCTGCCAACTCCCTCAGCTGGTCATCTTGTTGGTGCTGGAGGTTGGCGAGCAGTTCGGTCCTCAACTGGTTGACCCTCTCAGCTACCAGCTCGCAGATTTCTTCAGTTGATGGAGCGAGCTGAGCAGCTTGAGGGACTTGTGCTGACAGAGCGAGAGGCTCAGCTGTTACCATGGCTTGTCTGTTCGCCAGGTACAGCTTCAGGTCTTCTTCTTCTTCCTTCGCGGCTGCGGCTACTGCATCGACATCCTCAAGGAAGTCAGCCGATTAAGCCAACATGCTGTCAAGGAAGTCGACACACTCCTTTCCAGCTGCCTCCCTTGTGTCCGTCCCTTCAGCCAGACTCTGGTCCATCCGTCGAGTGAGCAGCGCGATCCGGTTGTTGTACGCCACCTCCAAGTTGGAATAGTTGAAGTAGGCTCGGATGCGGGACTCATGAGACTTCAGCCTGTCCCAGCTCTGCACCCCGATCGTATCCTCCTTAACGTACCAGTGGCTGAAGATCAGGTGGAACTGGTACAGTAGCTCGGTTCCCAGATTGGCGAAGATGGGCATGTTGCGAGCCGCAGGGAACAGACCTAACAGCTTCTGAAAGCAGTAGGCCACCCTGCCTTCGTGCTCCTGAGCAACTGCCTGCAGATCCTCCGCTTCATTGATTGGGGAGGGGGTAAGATTATATGGTTCTGGTTCAAGAGGTTCATCGATGTTGGCCAAAGAGTCGGTCACAACATCGGCATCGAGCTGAGAGCTCGGAATTTGGGATTCGGTTGGGATAGTGGGTTCAATGGTTTCCTCAACATCGGCCGAAGGAGCGGTCACAATGTTGGCATCGAGCAAAGTGCTCGGAATATCTGGCTCTGGTTGGGTAGAAAGAGCAAGAGGCTCTGGGGGCGGTACGGCATTGTCTCCTGCCGTGGGGGAAGTGGTAACAATTTCAACGTCCTCAGACGAGGAGGATGCATCCGACGTCTCCATGCCCTCAACCTCATCAGCTCCAGGGGCTCGAGGGACGATCTCGAATGACGTGGCCTCAGCTAAGCGGCTGGATTCGGAATGCTCCTCAGCAGGTGTTGACTCAACCGGTGCTCCCTCCTCGGATGGAGCTTGCTCCTTAGCTGGAACCTCAACTGGCTCATCAGCTGGGACATCAGTTGGCTCATCAGCTGTCACCTCAGCTGCCTTCTTGGTCGACTTCTTGAACCGTACCCTTAACTTTTTCTAGGCAGGTTCTTCAGTTGACTCCTTTTCCACCTCAGCTTGGCGGCGTGAAACTTTGGATTTGGCGGGACGAGCAGCGGCTTGTTCCCCCTCAGCTGTTGACTCAGCTGGCTTTCCCGACTCCCTCTTGTCCTTAGGAGTGTAGACACTCCTAAGCACCTCCTGTGCTTTCTTGGCTGTCGGGAACAACAGCAGCTTCTTCAGCGGCGTCTCCTCGCAGTCAGCCCAGACCATGTTGCGGTCCTTCGTTGCGAGCAAGATGAGGGCGGAAATCTTACAGCCGAAGTTGAGTGTCCCCTTCATACTCAGCAGCTTCTCTCCGGACTCGGTTGTAGTCTCGGAGATCTTCGACTTCTCCACCATCAACTGGTTCAAGAAATATTGGAACCAGTTGATTTGGTATTGGTGCTCCAAGGCCACCAGTTGCTTCAGTTTGGGTCGGCTGATGTCACCGAACGCGCCACTGTATCCGAACACCACCTTTGACACTGCATCGAACAGCAGGCGATGTTCAGGCTTCAGCTTTGTCCGTTGCATGTTGCTCCTCAGCCTCTCCGGCTCGATCAGAGCATCTTGCAGAAACTCATCCGCCTGCTCGTCGGTAATATTCTCCAGGAACTCGGTGGCGGTGTGGTTGACGGGAATGATGTACCGGAGGACATCGGACACGTCGATGGGGAAGGTGACACGACGTATCGTCCTGGCCGGAACATCTCTTTGTCGGCAGGACACCTCTGTAGATACTCCCTCTGCACTGTCAAGGGGGCGCTTGAGGTTAACGTAGAATTCTCCGACTTGGCGTCTGAGCAAGTGGGAGGGGCAGAGTTTGGCCCATTCGAGGAGGCCATTCTCCCTGAGTGTGTTTGCGAGCGGAGCCAAGACCGGCGACTCCAGTTCCTCGTCGGAGAGGATTTGCTCGAAGTGAATCTTCGATACTAGCATATCGAACGATTCTTCATATGTGGTAGGGACGAGGGATGGTCCAGACGATGCCATTCTCTTACTTTTAGGTGCCATTAATGATCACTGCAAAGAGAATATATAGGAGAAAGGAAAGAAATCTATTGCAGAAAATGGTTAGGCAAAGACTGGGAAGACGATGAATAGTTAAATCTGATAAGCACGAATGAGGAAAGTAGGAGATATCTTCTTGATTTTTCGCCTTATATAGGTCTTGACTCGGATGAAATCGACGGCTGGGGTTAAATGGCGCGAATCCATCAACGGCTGAGATCACGCGACTGTTGACTATCTTTGACTTGACGTTTTGATCTGAGTTCCAATCAGCGCGTGAGAAGGTGTACAGTTTATCATGTCAGCCCAGTCGCACTATAAAGTAGGCTATGGATGTTCAGCCGTACTTTACATTTAATGCGACATGATGGCTATTTTTAATGTAACTGACTAGTTCAGGAATGTTTGAATTTATTTCAAACATTCTCATTTAAGAACATATCACCTTCAGCCATAAATGTTACCTGCCAGCTGATGTCGAAATCAGCTATATACCTCAGTCGTGTTCTTCAGTTGCCGCATACCATCAGCTGACTCGAGTTCGTCTGTTCAGCTGACGTCTGATCCAATGTTGCAGCATACCATTAGCTGACTCGAGTTCATCTGTTCAGCTGATGTCTGATGTCTTCAGTTGGCAATCCGCATCTGAAATTCCCCCTTCATCTGAGCTTCCCCCTCAGATGGATATCTGTCTCTTTACCTCAGCTGGTTCCTCATCAGGTGGATCTAACAATCCAAGTAGATCACATAGCATTTTGAACTGTGCTTCGGCTAGAGGTTTAGTGAAGATATCAGCCCTCTGTATCTCAGTTGGGATCTTCTCCATGGACACATCCTTCTTCTCAATATGATCTCGGATGAAATGATGACGGATGTCGATATGCTTTGTCCGAGAGTGGTGAACAGGATTCAGAGAGATAGCTATGGCACTCGAGCTATCACAATGAATGGGAACTTGTCCAGTTGCGACTTCATAATCTCTTAGCTGTTGCTTCAGCCACAACACTTGCATGCAACAGCTTCCAGCAGCCATATACTCTGATTCGGTTGTCGAAGTAGCAACACATGCTTGTTTCTTGGAGAACCATGAAACCAGCTTGCTTCCCATGAACTAACAGTGTCCAGAAGTAGACTTCCTGTCCAACCGATCTCCGGCTAGGTCCGCATCTGAGTATCCGGTCAGTTGGATATTGTCGTCAGTTGGATACCACAATCCAACATTAACAGTTCCCTTCAGATACTTGATGATGTTCTTTGCTGCCAACATGTGTGCTTCTCTCGGTTGAACTTGGAACCGGGCACACACTCCAACTGTATATGATATGTCTGGCCGGTTGGCAGTTAGGTATAGCAAAGAACCGATGATCCCTCTATACTTACTGGCATCCACGAGGTTTCCTTCAGTTCCAGGTTCAATCTTCCAGTTAGTATTCATTGGGATCCTCGTGATCTTACTTGTCTGCAATCCAAACTTGGTGATGAGCTCCTTTGTATACTTGGATTGATTGATGGGAAAATCCCTTCTGGCGACTGCTTCACTTGTAATCCAAGGAAATAATTCATCTCGCCCATCATTGACATCTCGAACTTCTCCTTCATGAGGTTTGAAATTTTTCACACAGTTCCTCTGACTTGGAACCGAATATGATGTCATCCACGTAGATTTGCACCACAAGAATGTCATCTCCAACTTTGATGGTGAACAGGGTTTTGTCAACTAACCCTCGTTTGAAACCTGAGTTCAGAAGAAAATCACAAAGAGTGTCATACCAAGCTCTTGGCGTTTGCTTTAGTCCATAGATAGCTTTCTTCAACTTGTACACTCTTCCATCTCCAGTCTCAAAGCCAGGAGGCTGTTCAACATATACATCTTCCTTGATATCTCCGTTGAGGAATGCACACTTCACATCCATCTGATACACCTTGAACTTGTGATGTGCGGCATAAGCTAGAAAAATTCGGATGGCTTCCAGCCTTGCAACCGGCGCGAAGGAGTCCTCGAAATCGATTCCTTCTTGTTGGCAATATCCTTGAGCTACCAACCTTGCCTTATTCCTCACTATGAATCCAATGGCGTCTCTCTTATTCTTGAAGATCCATTTTAATCCAATAACTTTGACACCATTTGGTCTTTCTACCAACTCCCATACACAGTTGCGTAGAAACTTATTCAGTTATTCTTGCATGGCTGTTGTCCAGTGAACACAGTTGAGGGCTTCCACAACGTTCTTCGGTTCTGGCACATCAGCTACAAAGCAAGAAATCATGGCAACATCTCCAGCTTGCTCGAATTCCTCTAGAACTGCCAACTCCTCAGCATATTGGGCATAAGTGTTGGAATCTTCCTCGGTTGAATCCTGAGTCGCAACTCTGCTTCTTGTACGAACACCTTCGGTTGGATATCCGATGATGTTGTCAGTGGAATGAACTTCATACCATCTTCGGTTGCGTTTTCCTTCTTCTTCCACCTATGGCTATTCCGTGATCTGAGTTGGAGTCTTCAGAGCTGGTGATTGATCAGCTGTTGAGTCTGGATCCTCAACATTGACATTATTTTGAACCGGACTTGGTTGAGCTTCGGATGCTGATGCAGTTGGAGGGGCATCAGCTGGAGTTCCCCCTTGAGATGAGCTGGGGTCCTCGCATTCATCTTCAGAGGAGTATGGATCCTCATCCTCGGTTGCCCATACCAGTGGTTCAGCTAGATTCTTTTCCCTTAGAGCTTGTGATCTGGTGAGAACAGGTGGAACTTGTGGATTGCCCTGTTGTCCTTTAGCATGTTCCCTACACTCAAAAGTAGATTCATCAAAACTAACATAAGGTGTTATCTCCACAACACGAGAGCTATTGTTGAAAACTCTATAAGCCTTGATCCGAGCGGCATATCCGAGAAATATGCCTTTCGAAGCTTTGGCATCAAAAGTTTTCAACTGAGTTTTCCCGTTGTTGTGAATATAACACTTAGAACCAAAAACGCGAAAATAAGAAATATCTGGCTTCCTGCGTCTCCATAGCTCGTATGGTGTCTTTCCCAACCGCTTGGTCAGAAGAGACCGGTTCTACGTATAACATGCAGTGTTGATGGCCTCAGCCCAAAATCTCTTTGGCAGAGCTGAGCTGGTTAGCATGGATGTAGCTGCATCCTTCAGCGTTCTGTTCCTTCGCTCAGCTACTCCATTCTGTTGCAGAGTACGCGCGGCTGATGTCTGATGGGTAATTCCATTCTTCTCGCAATACTCGATGATGGTTTCATTTAGAAACTCAGTTCCACGATCTGATCGGATAGAAATGATCTTCATCTCTTGTTGGTTCGATATCCGATCCATCAGCTTGGGTAGCTCATCTCGGGTTTCACTCTTGTGGCGCATGAAGATGGTCCACGTATATCTTGAGTAGTCATCTGTTACAATCAGGGTGTACTCGTTCCCGTTCATGCTCTTTGGTGTAACTGGCCCGAAGAGATCCATATGGATTAGCTGTAACACTCGGTCGGTTGAGGAAGTTGACTTCAACCGGAAAGAGGATCTAGCGAGCTTTCCCAGCTGGCATGCACTGCAGATGTGTGTTGTTGAAAACACTCGGTGTGGTATGCCTCTTGCATGTTCTTGTCTGGCGAGTCGGTTCATCGTCTTGAAGTTCAGATGGTTGAGCCTTTTGTGCCACAGCCAGCTCACATCTGAACTGCTTTTTGATAGCAGGCAGGTATCTGGAAGACTGTTGTTCCAATCAGCGTAGTAGACATTCCCTGTTGGTGATCGATTTCCCAACAATATTACCTGCTTTGATCCGACATCCTTAACTCTGCAACCCTGTGCATTAAACTTGACAGAGAAACCATTATCACAGAATTGGCTGATGGAGAGCAAGTTATGCTTCAATCCATCAACATAAGAAACATTAGAAATCGAAACATGATTGTTTTCAAGGGTACCGTAACCTCTGGTGTAACCTTTTGAGTTATCACCAAAAGTAACTGAGGGTCCTTCTTTCTCCACAAAACTTTCAAGCAAATCCTTCAGATTTGTCATGTGTTTCGAGCATCCACTGTCCATCACCCACATTGTTGCAGACGCTTTCTTCTTCCTCAGCTGTTTCTCCTATACCTGCAAAGAGAAACTCGCTTAGGTCCCCAATTTCAGTTGGGTCCTGGAGGGTTAGAACCAGCTCCCCCTGGAACTGTGCGTCGCTTTTCCCTGTAAACTCGGATGGATTTATCATTCCAGATCACTTTTCCTTCATCATCAACTATAACAACACCTCGGTTATCCTTAGGCTTGTTGTTAATAGTGATGTTCTGTTTCTTAGGAGGAGTTGGAGCTTTCGGAGGAGAGGCTTTCCCCCTGTTTTGATGGCGATTCTTATCCTGTTGAATTTGTCTGTGAGGTCGGACGCCATGTTGGAATCTTTGTGGCTGATTCTGATTCCAACTCCTTGAGTGTTGTTGATAGGTGTTCATGCCCTGTTGATGATTCATGTTGTGGCATGAGTATCTCCAACTGTTCGACATGTTCCTTATCGGTTGACTCGGTTGGAACCTTTGGTTGAATTGGGGATGGAACCGCTATTGATTCAGATGATTGAACCCTTGTCGGTTTTGCGGTCGGTTCCATTCTTTTTGTTGTTGACTCTGAGGTTGATGCAGAGGTTGGTTCTGATTCTGAGTTCGGTTGCAATTATGTCTTCGACACCTCTGATTCCTCTTCTGACTTTTGGAACATTCCCCCTCGGTTGATGTCCCAACCGATGGAACATTCTGTCCTTCATCTACTGTTCCTTTTCCCTTCTCAGTTGTGGTTGCATTGGTCGGTTGAGCTTGCTGAGAAACGGAGGTTGAAATATTTTGTGGTGACTCGGGTTCCACTGTGTTCGGTTCATCAGCTTTAACCTCGACAGCTTTGATGAAGGTTGCTGGAGGAATTCCACTATCTTTAATCACATCATAACCGAGTCCTGACACGTCATCCATCTGTCTGCTATAACTGATAAGATTCTCTATGATCTTGGATGACTGATACAGCTTGATTAGATTGTCCTTCTCAGTTTGCAACTCCTTGAGGAGGACAATTATCTGCTCGGTTTGTCCATCTGGCTTCTTTATCAGCTGCTCGATCTGAGCCTCTTGATTTTTCAACTGATCTTGTTGTTCCTTGATCTGCTTTGTCAACTCTTTATCAGTTGGAGCCTTAGCCTCGTTCAGTTGACTCTTGAGATTCTTAATCTCCTCGGTTTGGCTCTTGATCAGATCGTCCTTTTCGGTTAAGGAATCTTCAAGTTTGGCGAACTGAGTTTGAAGACTCTTAAACTCAACCGATTAGTGATGCAGTTCCTCACTGAGTTCTTGAAAATCACTCCAGGAGGGTTCCAACTCTTCGTCCAGTGATTCCTGCATGTTAGAAATATTTGAAGAATTTAACTTAGCAGGATTAGAGTGTACCTCAGTATCATCCTGGTCGGTTCCAAGAGCCATGAGGCATTGATCCTGATCGGTAGCGTTGTTGGTGGAAGTCAGCTCATTCTCATCTTCAGTGTCAGTGAAGATGTCCATGTCGTCAGCTGCTTCTTCTGCAACCATGGCCTTGTTCTTTCCAGCTTGTTTGGCCCTTAACTCTTCTCTCTCTTTCTTCGATAGATCTGGGCAGTCAGCCTTGAAATGACCTTCCTTTCCGCATTCAAAGCAACCGTTGGTGACAGGCTTTGATTTGTCTCGAGTTTAGTTTGATTTGTAGAATCGTTTGTATTTCCCGAACCGAGTGTCCATGTCGGCTAGTTTCTTTGACAGAGCTGCAATGTTCTGTTGCATTTCCTCTCTGCTTTGCTCCTTTGCAGTCGTGTTAGCCGATCTGGTTGGCCTCGATGTTCTCGATTTTGAGTAGTCAGCTCGGAGAGCAACTGACTTTGAGGCTGAACCAACATCCTCAAGTCGACTCGTCTGAACCGAGGACTGAGATCTTCTTCGGTTCACCTTATACTCATTTCCCTTTAAGATTGAGAACAATCTTTCAGTTCCCATTTCACCAAGGTCAGCTCGGCTCTCGTGGATATTGGTGAAAGTATCCCACTCAGCCGGTAGAGCTTGTAACACTTTGAGATTGATTTCTCTTAGTGTGTATTTTCCTCTTCGGATGGACTGGATTCTTCTGAGGATGTCCATAAACCGGAGCTCTAGCTGATCAATTGTTTCATCTGTCTTCAGACAAAAATTGTCGAAGTCTTGGCATGCATGTGAGAATTTGTTCTCCTTCGTCTCATCACTTCCTTCACTCAGCGATGCCAGGATGTCCCACATCTCTTTTGCAGTCTCACACTCCTCTATCCAAGGCAGATAATCTTGTCCAACTGTGGACATTATTGTGCTCTGAGCCCAGATGTCTAACTGGCTCACCTTGGCTTCCTCTGGAGTGTAGTCTTCCGGCTGCTTCTTCACAAACTCCACAACTGTATCCCCATCGTTGGGATTTGTAGGAGTGCGAGCTATTCTTTCTTTGATGATGATCAGTCCGGAAGAAAGAACTTGTTGCATCCTATGATGCTTCGACAGTAAGATCTTCTTCATCCGTGTCCTCCAGGATGTATAATTTACAACCGAGAACATTACCACGATCTTATCCTTGACGTCCATCTGCATACAACAACAGAGCAAATATGCAAGCAAATATGCACTAGCGTGAAAAAGATCTGTTCAGTTGACCACTGAAGAAACTTTCTCGAATTCACACCTTGTGAAACAGAGTCAGTAGTCTTTTGAACCACTGCTCTGATACCACTTGATGGTCCCGAAACGAGTTACTGGTGTATGGGGGGGAATACACCAGTTAGGATTTTAAAAATAAACACTTGAAAATTACTTCAACCGAGTAAAAAGACTCAGTTGGAATCTCACAGATGAGTAATCAACCTCAACTGGAAGAGTGGTGCGGTGCGGAATGTGGTGAAAATTATCAACTCGTAAAACAACTCACATTTTTGTGCACGGTTGGTCAAAAACCAAAACAGTTGAGAATGTGCAGATGCAGTTTGTATGCTGGTTAGTCATTCAGTAGAGTATGCAAGAAATAACTGAATAAGGAAAAACACAAGCACACAGAGATTTAACGTGGTTCGGAGATAACCCTCCTACGTCCACGGGGAGTTGTGAGTCCACACAACTCTTTCCAAGTTCTTCTGGACAAACCACTCAGCTTACGCGGGCTGAGCAACCGTTATGGATAAGTTTGTGGGTACTTATCAACCTTACAATTTAGTTTACGGGTACTAAACGACCTAACTACTCAGTTGCAGGAAGAGTAGGATCCTAAACCTTTTCAGGTGAAAGAAAAATGTGTTTCCAACTAAAAGCACGAACGGGATGTGAGCTATGATCTAACTCTCTATGAACTCTCACTAAGTGATGTTCTCAAGGTTCGATCTAAAGACACATAACTAACTAACTCTAGAACTCTCAACAAGTGATGTTCTAAGAGATTAACTTCAGTTCAGCTCGTGAAGAATATTGCTCTTTCTTTTGCTCTCTGGTTTCTTCTCGCATGTGTGCCTTGTTTTTTTTTTGAATGAATGAAGGCCTCTATTTATAGGCGGAGAGTATCAACTAGCCGTTGGAGGAGCTATTGATCTCTGTTCTTTGAAAGCGATGGCTTGTCTCTGATCTCTGCAGATTTTCCCGATATGGCATCTGTGCTCTTCTGCTTTCCATCTAAGATAGCCTTGTGTTGGGCCAAATGGGGTAATGACTGAACGGTATGGCATCTGTGCTCTTTGAAACCCTCACTTGACTTCCCTTTTGAAATTCAAATCTTAACAACAGACTTCCAACAAGGAGTGGTCGATTAAGACTTTCGATCTTCAACTAGCTTGTTCTTCAGCCGATGTTCTATCTGACAACTAACAGTTGAACTCTCAGCTGACTTCGTCTTCAAGCTGTTGATCTTCTTGGTTGAGTTCTACAACTAATATTCTGAAACTGAACACTCAGTTGTCTTCCTTGTATCTGGTCAGTTGGGTTCGAACGCTCAGATGGATTTCTTTCATCTGATGTTCTCTTCCCCTTTACTGCTTCTCATCTGATGAACGCTCAGTTATTTTCCTTACAACTGATGTTCTATCTCTTGAATGTGACTTCCCCCTTTTTGCATTATGATGAAGTGAACGCTCAGTTGTCTTTCTTACAACTGATGTTCTATCCGAGTGATGCCTTGTTGCCATCTTCAGCTGGAGACCTGTAAAGATAAAATCTTGACAATGCTCAAACAGCGAGCCTATCTACTAACAATAGGTTCTGGCAACATCTACTCGGTTGGGGTCAGTTGGTTTTGGAATTCATCAAAACTCTTACTAATAAATTTCCCAACAAAGATAGAGTTAGTCGAGCCGAGATAAGTTAAGAAACCTGAGTCAAGTAGAAGCTCTTTAGCTGAGCGTTAGAACTCGTTTCATTTTTCAAGAAAGTAGTCTCATCCTTATAAGATGTTTTTCTTGAAGGAACGAGCAGGACTGAGAAGTAACAGAAGAAGAAGAAGAAGAAGAAGAAGAAGAAGAAGAAGAAGAAGAAGAAGAAGAAGAAGAAGAAGGAAGCTAACCGATTTACCCTACTCAGTCAGGTGGGCTTTATAAACCGAGAACTATTGAGAGTTATTACTTAATGATTATTATTATGTGAGTTTTTAAATTACTTGACTTGCCATTTTATCTGAGTTATGGTATGTTTGATCATCTACTTGAGTTATTATTATTCTGTGTGAGACAAAAATACACGTGTTCTTATTTGAATTATATGAGGTAACTGTGAGCCTTGTTTCGGTTAGGCCAGTCCCTGTGTTTGAAAAGGAGGCCTACTTCTCGACACAGAGTTAATGTGGTAGATTGATTCATACCTTCTTTATTATTATATATGTTGACTGCGCAGTCGTTTCAACAAAAGAAAATATTTTTGCATTCACAAGTAAAATGTTTTAACTGTACTAACACTTGTGATGCAGTGGCAAGGCAAATTCAATTATATAGCTCTAATGAGCAAGTTTTAAATTGTTTTTGGCATGTGTTCACTGAGTACGAAGTACTCAGCCCTGCATGTATTTTCTAAACGTGCAGGTTAGCTTGGATGAGGATGACGTGGATTTGTTCGGCAGTGTGTTACAATAAGTCGAGTCATTTTGTTTAAGCTTGCAATTGCATGTCTTCATACATGTAATTGTTGGGACTTGAGTATGTTATTCCGCTGCCTAAACAACAAAGTTTTATTTGTCTTTAAACTTTTACTCTGATATTGGTGTCGATACAATGAGCCTTGTGCTCAAAACTGTTTCATGTTTTCCCTAATTTCTACTTGACTTGGATTGAGATATTTGATATGCATTGCAACACTTGAATTATTTATCATTGCTCATTTATTTGAGTTAAGAATTGAAAGCATGTTATTATTTGTTATTGCTTTCAATCCATATTCCCTTGTTCCCAAGCATGATCCCTTGTTGAGTTGAGCATTGTTTCATGGTTTCACCTTCACTTTCCAATGGATTCTAGTCGTTCCTACACTCTTGAATTCGGGCTATGACAATGACACATCCTTGCCCGATTTGTAGATGTTGCTTTCCTGCTTGTACATGCAAATCGAATTTTTTGAACGTGAATATGATGCAACTCCTTTTGAAATTTATGGCCTCATGAATCTAAGTTTGTTGATGTAATACCCCGATCTTTTATTAGTCTTTAAAATCACCTTAATTGAATTTATGAGCCTAAATGTGTGCTTTTATGTGATAAAACTTTCCGAGAAAAGAAATTTTTCGTGAAATTACTAAAATGCCCTTGAGTGCTCATACGTGATTTTTCTCATTTCGGTTTATCCGAATTGAGTGTGTGATGACTTGACTGAGCATGAGTATATGAGTTTGAATTTGAGTCTGAGTTTAAATTTCGGAAAATTCTGAGAAGTTTCGTTTTTGGATGAATAGTAACTTTTCTCGAGTCATCACTATTCATCGAACTTTTCTGAATTTCATCTATTTAGTGTCTTTTGAGTCTATAAATGATCTTAGAAGCTTTGAGTTAAGTTTGAGAATCGTCAGAAATTGTCTAAGAGAAAAATTAGTAAAGGACCAGAAAACCCTAATATGAATAGTGAATTCCGACTTTTTCTTCGTTTCTCGGAATTTCGATTTGCAAACTTGATTTCTGGATACCTTGATTTACTTGGTGAATTTTGGGACGGAGTAGAGAGAATTCTGATGTCGAGAAAGAGTCGTAGTGAGTTTCAAATCGTTTGAGAGTTTAATGAGAAATTAGGGATAGATTGCACCGGATAACTTTTTCTTCCGGCAAAATTTATATCGCGTTTTTGATCACCGGGTGCAACTATTTCAATTTATAAACCTATCCTACTCTCATTCACTCACACTCTCTCACACGCTCTCTCTCTCTCTCTCTCTTAAACATCTCTTTTAATCATCTCTCTCTCTCTAATTCTATCCCTAAAACTCTCTCTCTCATCTCTCTCTCTCCCTCACGGAAAACACACACACACACACACACTCCATTGAAGCTTCAAGCTTCAAGCTTCAAGAACTCCAAGAAGATCACCACTATTTATCCATCGACTAATCCGTTAAGGTATTTGTGATCCTCTCATTGTGGTGATCGATTCAAGACTAGGATCTAATCATTTCCTTTTTCTTCAAAAATCGGCAGCCATGGAGTGTATGATGGAGCTCGATTTTATCTTGATTAAAGCTTAGAGTTGCGTGGATTTCAAGTCTCCGATCGATCAAAGCTTCAAGTTCAAGTAAACCATTTTTTCCTTCTCTCTTTTGATCGATCATAATGATAATTTCTTCAAGGAAATCAAAGCCCTTGTTCTAGTTATGATTTTGAGTTCTTGAGAGTCTTTAATCCATGAAATTAGAAGCTAAAAATCAAACATCTCTCTCTCTTGAAGTTGCCGAAATTTTTGGGATTTAGGGTAGAGTTTTGATTTTGATTTTTGATTATAGTGTTCTTGATCTTTGTATGTTTATGTGTGTGAAATTTGAGAAAAAAATTCCTTATATATAAATATATATATATATGTGTGTGTGTGTGTGTGTGTGGACCGAAATTGATGATGGAAAATTTAGGAATTTGAGTGTTAATGTTGTTAGTTGTTTTGATGATGGGAAATGAGGTAGATGATAATAGGAATTGAAGAAAATAAAAAGAAGAAATTTTTTTTATTATTTTTGTTGATACCGAAAATATATATATATATATATATATATATATATATATATATATATATGGATGATGTTCTTGAGGTTCTTGATGTTCTTGATGTTCTTCATGATGTTCTTGATGATATTTTGATGATAGATGCTTAAATGATGAAGATTTGACGATTTAAAGATGTTAGAATAAGAAAATTTAAAGAAATGAATTTTTAGGAATTTTTACTATTAAAATTCAAAGTAAAAGTGATGAATGAGGTTAATGATTTTAGAAGTTATATGTTAGATTTGATTAAAATGATAAATCGATGATGAAGATGTCGATAAAATAATTAGAGTTTCTTTTTGAAGTTTTTGAATTCGAGCTAAAACGAGAACGTTATCGATTTTTGAATGAAAATCGATTTTTTAATTAATTAATAAAAAGTTGAGTGAAAATAATTAAATAAATAGTTAATGATGACTATTTCGAGTTGTTGATAAAGTTTAGTGATTTTCCGAGCGTATGCACGTTTTACAAGAAAAGGATGAAAAACCTTATTTCGTAAAATTTGTTACGAATTTCTAATTCCGATTAAATAATAAAAATTTTAAATATTAAAAAATAAATGAAATTAATATCATTAAATTTAAATTTTAGTTTAATAATTAATATTTTCTAGAAACCGAGCAGAGTCGAGAATTTTGAATGAATAACCTAGTCTTGAATAACCGAGTTTCTAATTATGATTAAATAATATTAATATTTTCTAGATATTTCTAGAATATTATATTTGGAAAATTTTTCTTTTGCCATCTATTTATCGAAGTCGATCGTTTACCTATCTGTAAATGTCCTATTCTTGATGTGAAAGTCTGTATGTGAATGATTTGTGATTTTAGGACTCGAGAATTAATTTCGTAATTTTCTGAGTTCGTCTAACTCGAGAAATCGAGAAAAGACGAAATATGTGATGTGAATAGTGATTTCTCGTTTTTCGTGAATTGTTTAAGTTTAATTTGTCTGATGTTATCGAGTTAGGTTCCCGAGTCTAAAGGTCTGCTTGTTTAGTACTTGGGTAGAAACCGAAAAAGATCGAGTTAGATAAGTCGAGAAAAGTTAAAGAAAAACCCGAGTCAAGTAGAAGTCCTTCAGCTGAGCGTTAGAACTCGTTTCCGTTTTTAGAAAAGTAGACTCCTCCTTATAAGATGTTATTCTTGAAGGAACGAGCGGAGTAGAGAAGTAGACGAGGAAGAAGGAAGCAGCTACCTGACCGAACCCTAACAGTCAGGTGGGCTTTTTAACCAAAAATCAAATGATGAATGTGATTACTATTATTATATTATGTGAGTTTTAAAGTTAATTGACTTGCCGTTTTATCTGAGTATTTTTGGTATGATTAATCATCTACTTGAGCTTTTAATATCCTGTGTGAGACAGGAACACACATGTTGTTATTTGATTGATGTGACTGTGAGCCTTACTTCGGTTAGGCCGGTCACAGTGTTTGAGAAGGAGGCCTACTTCTCAACATATGAGATTATGTGGTAGATTGATTCATACATATTATCTATATTGACTGCGCAGTCGTTTCAAGAAAAGAAAATGATTTTTGCATGCACAAGTAAAAATTATAAATTGTACTAACACTTGTGATGCAGTGGCAAGGCAAGTTCAATTATATAGCTCTAGTCGAGCAAAGTTAAATTTATTTTGGCACGTGTTCACTGAGTACGAAGTACTCAGCCCTGCATGTATTTCTAAACGTGCAGGCTAGCTGGATGGAGATGGCGGACGGTGCTCGACAGTGTGTTTATTTGAATAAGTCGAGTCTTCTTTTGGAGTTTAAGATTGCAATTGCATATCTTCATATATGTAATTGTGGGACTTGAGAGTATATTCCACTGCAAAACAATATTTATTTGTTTGTTAAACTTACACTCTGATATTTAGTGTCGATACAACGAGCATGATGCTCGGAACCTACTTTTATTCGCTTTTATATTCTATCTGACTTGGTGATGGTTTAATATTCCAATTCCGACACTTCAGTTTTTAATCAATGCTCGTCTTCCTTTAAATTAAAATTGAAAGCATGTTAATATTTGTTATCGCTTTTAATCCATATTCCTTTGTTCCCGAGCATGATCCCTTGATTGAGTTGTGTTTTATTCCGAGGTTTCACCTCACTGTCCAATGGATTTTAGTCGTCTTTATACGTTAAAATTCGGGCTGTGATAGTTGAAATGGGTTGAACAAGGTTGTTGATGAGCAACCTTGCCCATAAGGAACCTGAGCATTCCTAGAATTTAGCATTAGGCTGGCATGATGCCCTTTTTGCCAGGGGCGAACAAGGTTGTCGGCAGGCAATCTTGCCCCAAGAATAGCTACATGCGCTACTGGAAAAGAGTATTAGGTGTGCCGTGAGTGCCTCCAATACCATGGGTGAACAAGGTTGTCAGCAGACAATCTTGCCCCAAGAGTAGCTACAAGCGCTACTGGAAAAGAGCATTAGGTGTGCCGTGAGTGCCTCCAATGTCAAGGGTGAACAAGGTTATTGGCAGACAATCTTGCCCCAAAAGTAGCTCCATGTGCTACTGGAAAATAGCAATATGTTGACATAAATGCCCCTTTGCCAGAGGTGAACAAGGTTGTCGGCAGGCAATCTTTCCCCAAAAGTAGCTACATACTCTACTGGAAATCGGCATTTGGTTGACAGAAATGCCCCTATGCTACGGATTGAACAAAATTGTCGACATGCAATCTTGGCCGAACACTATGGTTATCCAGAATGAATATTCTGAACAATATCAGTTTGACAAAAACCTACTTCTTCGAAAAAAAGGGGTGGGGGAGGAGAATAGATATATGAATATATCAAACAACATGCAGAATGCAAAGTATGACGAATGCAAAGAAAGAGCATGGATAAGAGCAATTGCAAGAAAATTTTCCAAGCAAAGTGATCAAAAGGCACGATAGGCATAAAGGCTAACATGCCATAAATTGTTCAAATAAAAGTAAATAAAGGCTAAGAAGCCATTGTAGCAAAAATAGAAATAAAAGCGGCTAGAAAGCCATTGTAGCAAGCACCATTGTATCAGAATTACAAATTCACCCTACGCAGAGGGGTTCTCCGACACTTCACCTTCTAGCTTCTCCTCTGAGGCAAAGTTG
Source organism: Schizonepeta tenuifolia (assembly GCA_029490685.1). NCBI lineage: Eukaryota > Viridiplantae > Streptophyta > Magnoliopsida > Lamiales > Lamiaceae > Schizonepeta > Schizonepeta tenuifolia. The sequence continues at coordinate 81,775,259 of CM055959.1, forward strand.
GTCGCATCCTTATTCTCTCCTTCAGCTCCATCTTCCTCTTCCGCCGAATCCGTCCGAATAGAAAGGAATCCCACCTCTAAGGTAGCCTTCTCTGTGGGAGGAGCAGTGACATTGGGCATGGAGGTGTCCTCGATAGGTGGTAAATCTCCCAGAATGGAGCTAGAAGTACCTACAAGAGTAAGATTATAGAAGGGATTTTTCATGGCAGTTAAAGATGGATCAAGGATAAGGCTGAGGGAAACTTTCCTTGCGCAAGCTTGCACCACAGGAAGCTGGTACTCAGGCTCAGGGGGAAGTCATTCAGAGGCTGCAGATGAGGAGGGAGCTCAAGATTGTCCATGAGAGCCTTTGTGTTCACCTCTCCTGAATAGGAAGGCTCCCTCATCTGTACGGCAAGGTTGGATGCTCACTGACAAACAAAGTGGCGAATGGTACGATCCAAATTGCGCAAGTAGTGGACACTTCCCTTGTATGCCTCAACCAACCCCTCCCCCCCAGCCAGCTTCTTCAAGATGGCTAGACCTGCAGCTACGCGGAAAAGCCCTTGTTGGCACGCTTGGATGCCTCTTTCGTTGTAATACCCCGAACTTTTCTAAGTTCTTAAGTGCGTATTAGTTAACTTAATATGCCTAAGTAATGAGTTTTGAGTGCTAAAATTTTTCGCGGAAATAAATTTTTTTGTGAAATTACTTAAATGCCCTTATGTGCTCTAATTTGATTTTTCTCATTTCGATTATTCGAATCGAGTATGTGATGAATTGTTTGAGCTTATTTATGTGAATATAAGCTTGAGTATGAATTTCGAATTTTTTGGAGTAGTTTCATTTTTAGATGAATAGTAACGTAAACCGAGAAAATACTATTTATCGACCGACTCACAATTTAGTCTAATTAGTTTTATTGGAATCTAGAATTTATTCTAAGACTTTTGAGATAATTCGGAGAATTTTACGAGATCATTTGAGTGAGGTTTAAAATAAATTGCTTGACGACTCGTTTAGTCGAGCAGTTTTTACGAACTTATTCGTTAGAAGGAATCTTAGCATAAAAATTAGATCATTGGATTCCTTAGATTATTTTGAGAGATATAAGATGAATTAGAGAGAATTTAGACGTCGAGAAAGAGACGAGAAGGATTATTAGAAGTATGAGGGAATAAAATAAAATGACGAGGATATTTTCTACCGAAAAACTTTTATTTCCGGGTATAATTGACAGTTAAAAATCTCATTCCTATCTAAAATAGTGATCAAATATCCTCCAACACTCTCATTAAAGAGAGTGCACTCTACTCTCCCTCTCATTCATCCACAATAGGTACTCTCTTTCTCTCTCAAATCTCTCCCTTTCGATTCTCTCTTCTCTCTCTAATCTTTCTAAATCTATTAGATTCTCCCCATGTTAAATGCATCCCACTTGCATCTCTATCTCACACTACATCATTCTCTCTATCACATCTCTCTCCATCCTCACAAGCAACAAGAAATCAAACTCTCTCTCTCTCTCTCGAAACCTCTCTTTGCCGAGGAGAAGCTGCAAATTGCAGCAGTAGCAGCAGCAGCTTTGTAGCTCTTTTCCCCTTATTTATCACCTCCATGACTTCAATATCTTCACCATAATACTCTAGAGATCATCACCTACATCTCCATCATCTTCCAAAGCTTAAAAATCGAAGAAAAACCAGCTGCAAAGCCGTGTATTCCATCGAAAAACAGCAGCAACAGTTTCGAAGTTTTTCATGCAAAATACCTAGCTTCTTGATGAAATCATGCTTCATGCTTGAGGATTCTTTGATGTATATCATCTCCTTCATGTCCAAGATCTTCTAAGAAGTAAGTTCTATCTTTTTCCATTCATTTCAAAGCTTGAAACAAGCTTAGAAACCATATCCTATCCATCGATTTTTCTTGATGGAAAACAAGGGTTTTGATTCTTGTTTTTCAAAACCATGATCTTGATGCCTTGTATATTGTTTCATGCAAGGAAAGGAGCTATAAATCTGTAATACCGCGGATGTTTATTCCGTCATTAAAATAAAAAAGTTAATTAATAAATAAGGCTTTGCACGCCTAAGTTAAGGATTTTCGATTCTAAGATTTATGGTGAAATCCGTTTTTGAAAATAAATTCCAGAAGTCGGTCGAACGACTACTGTATTAGGGTTTTCGCGTCCGATAGAATTTTCGTCCGAAAATTCAAAACGAAAAACCGTCAGGATTTACATTCACTTTTTCTTCGATACGAGTTCACCGGAGAAAGTCAGTTTTTTATGATTTTTCCGAGCGAATTTTAGACTGTCTAATCTCGACTTTTATCAGATTTTGAAAAACGAATTAGGTTTTCCGAGTATGTGATTTATTTCTAATCTAACGGATGAATTAGATTTCGTCGAATACGTAACCGACTAAGAATTTATTTCTCGACTTTTATAACATCGTTTTAGATCCGTAAACGCGATATTTCGGTCAAATAAAACACATCCAAACCGCCCTTAGTGAGTCATCACCTTTGTTGGATATTTTCTCACCTTTATGTAATAGTAAAAGACCTTGTCATCACCTTCTCTCTCCCCACTCTCATTACCGCCCCCCTTCATCCTCTCTCTCATTTCTTTCTCAAATTCCTCCATTAGAGTTCATCTTCAAGCTTTCTCAAGAGCATCAAGTCATCCGTCTACCGATCGATTTCATTTCCGAGTTCATATTCCACAAGGTAGGAACATCTTCTACGTTATGAACCGAACAAAATCTCGAATCCATCAACTTTCATTTTTTCGAAATTATGGAGGTGAAGAAGCATGATGAACCTTGTGTAATACATGTTATAGTATGCTTAGGAATAGATTTTATGGATTGAAATCGAAGGAATCATCCCTCCCCCCCTATTTATGTAATTACCGAAATTTTATTGAGAATTAGGGATTTTTGCTAGTTCGATTTTCTTAATATTTAATTGATGGATTAGTGTTCTATATGATGTTAGATAGCTACATGAATTAATATAGAATTTTCTAAAAATAAAAATAAAAGTGTAAGAGATGAAGAATGCATGATTTGGTATAGTATATGTTATGTATTGCATGAATGGATAATAGAAATGGTATGTAGTATGATGGAGGATGAATATATATTTATTTGAGATTTTTTTTAAATAAAATAAAAAACATAAGAAACGGAAATCCATCGATAAGTTGAGACTCGTTAATGATATGAGTATATGGTTTGCATATTAGTAATGCTTGATAGATAATGATCGATGTTGTAAAATTTGAATGAAAACGGAGAACGTAGGATTTTTAGTAAGAGACGAGCAATCGTCGATAAGTCGAGAATAGATAATGATTTAGGTTTGTGATTTGAACCTATGATAATCTTGTTAGTTAATAATCGTAACCGTAAAATTTGAACGAATTCTAAGAAGGTTCGAATTTTGATAAGAGACGGAGAATCGAGATTAAAAACCGATAGAAAAGTCGAATAAGGAAAACCATTTTGACAATAATGATTGTTATTGATTGACGAACGATATTGTAGTTAACAACTTTTCCATCTGAGATACGAGATGATTATTTGAGTTTTAGTTAATAAACGAGAAATTGAAATAGAATTTGAAATTGAAATTTGATTTGGTATAGTAATTGGTTAGTTGGAAATGACGAGGAAATGCTTGTCGTTTATTTAATCAAAAGACGTGAATGTGAACCCGATTAAGGGATATATCTTGTAGACTGCATTGAGATGAAATTTTCGTGAAAATAAAAGTGGAATAGCATTAATCGAACCTAGAGAATCGTGCGTCAAGTTTTATCGAGCATTAGGGTTTCGCGCGGACTGTTTTGCGATGTTTCATGGAAACTGTCATAACTTTTAGCTCGCTTAACAAAATCGAGATCCGTAAATTGGAGAATAAACTAGACACCCGTGGCTTTCTTTTGGTATAAGATTCATCCCCTGTTTCAAAGAGCTCTATTCTGTGCGAACTCCAGAACTACTGTATTGTGCAGAAAGTTTCCAAAACTTAAATTCTTAAGTTGAATCTATTTCAACTTCGTTCCTTGTGAACTTTTAAGTCATTATAAGTTATCGACATCCATTATCTACTGACCGAAGTGTCGAATAATGAGCTGAGTCAGTTTGTAGATGAGAATTGATCGAAGTATCGTTTATTAGTTTATCAAAAGAAAGTAGTAAAGTGCAAACGCCTAAAAGACTAAAACCGATTTCAATTTCCTATTATCGTTGCGATCAAGTTATTAAGTTTGTTTATTTACGATAAAAGGGGGAAGTTAGCACCGAGGATAGGACGGAAGACCAGAGACGGAAGCTCGTATTATAGTTCTGTAAACTTTAAGTTGGGCTTTTCTATATACGAATAAAATGAGCGATGCTCGAAAATCTTTGTTTACAGCTTTCATAATTGTGATTTCAAAGTGATAATCAGAGCATGAAAATATTTGTTTTATGTGAGTTCTCTTGTACCCTTCTGAGTTAGCCGACCTGCTATCCAGAATTATTAGTTAGCCGACCTGCTATCCAGAATTATTAGTTAGCCGACTTGCTAACTAAAACAATCGGACTTTGAGTTAGCCGATCTGCTATCCAAAGTTAGTGTACACAGTAGCCGTTGTGTGTGGAACCCTGTTGAGGGGTGGCCAGCCACGGTGATAATTATTGGGCAAGATTGAACGTACCATCTGTCAGAAAATTCATGGCCGAGTGATTTATGAGAAAAGAAAATGTTTAGTAGACACGAGCCTTTAATGAAAAACCCCGATGTGCTACAGAAATGAGATGCCTGATTTATCCATACTTATTATATGTTTTCGGCAACGTGCCCACTAAGTATGTTTATACTTAGCCCAGCATATATTTTATAAAATGTGCAGGTTGAGTGACGGGAGCGGCGGTGGTTGATGTTGAGTTAAGAAGTCGTATTTAGAATAAAGGACTTGTATGTCAAGCTTTACGCTTTCCGCTGCCAATCTTTTTGAAGTTATTATATCTATCTTTTGGGTCTAAGCCCCATACAATGAATTCAGTTCCTTTTGAACAACTTGTCGAGTGATCCTTCGAGATCAACTCTTTCCTTTAAATAAAGTCTTGTTCATAGTAGTTACTCTGTTATTAATGTCTGTTTATTCGTTCATTCTTATTCATCCCCCTTCTTCCCCGCTTCTTTAATCCAACCCCTAGTCACACCCCGGCTTTGCCGTCCCTCGGGATTTGGGGCTGTGACAGAGTGGTATCAGAGCAGTCGTTTCTGCTCTGCATACGAATTTATTTCAAGTAGTAAGATAGAGTATTTGTATATACTCTATATCCGAGTCTTCTTTCAAGTAAAGTGAAGTCGTAACACTAAGTTTAAGAGTGTAGATGACAACTCAACCTCCCGCTACGTCAACTCAACCAAAGAAGAAAAGTAAGGAAAGAATTTCAGAAGTATGATTTTTTTTAAGAAGAAATTTTTGATTAAGTATGCAAGAATTTGTGAATAAAGTATGCAAGTATGATGAGATTAAGTATGCCAAGTATGATTTGATTAAAGTATAAAGATTATACTTTGTGATATTACGTGAACTATGTGAAAGCATGAATGTTGTACTATGTGAAAGTATGTGAAATTATATGAGTTATAATTTCTTTATTCAAAATGTTTTATTGGCATGAGAATTTAGACGAATTTTAAGGCCTTCCCGATTCTTTGAGAACATAGACGTTTTAAGAAGCGTTGGTTCCAAAATTTCCAAGAAACGATCGGATCGGAAAGGACAGAATAAGGGGAATCAAAGAGAATAAACGAATGTCACCTGCGTTGTAATACCCGGCATTTCTGTTCCAGCGAAAAATAAAAATTTTCTAAGAAGTTAATTAAAATTAAGGCTTTGCACGCCTAAGCTCCCGATTTTCAATTCTAAGACTAACGGTGAAATCCGTTTCCAAAAATAATTTTTAGAAATCGGACGAACGACTACTGTATTAGGGTTTTTCGCGTCCGTTAAGTTTTTCGCCCGGAAACTCGGAATCGAATTCCGTCAGAATTTACATTCACTTTTTCTTCAAGACGAGTTCACCGGAGAAAGTTAATTTTTCAGATTTTCCGGACGAATTTTGGACTGTGACGTCCCGACTTTTTCTCGGATTTTGAAAAACGAATTAGTTTTTCCGAGTACGTAAAATATTTCTAATCTAACGGATGAATTAGATTTCGTAAATTCCGTAACCAACTAAGAGAGTATTTCTCGACTTTTAAAACGACGTTTAAGAGCCGGAAACGAGTTATTTTGTTAAAATTTTCCCTCGCCAAACAAGTCCTAACGAGTCACTATACTTTGTGGGATATTTCTTAAGCTTTATGACTCACCATGGTGAGTCATCCATCTCCCTCATTCCTTCCATATTGCCGCCCCTATCTCTATCTCTCTCTCTCATTTTTCTCTCCCAAATCCTCCATAGTTCTTCATCTTTCAAGCTTTCCAAAGCTCCACAAGTCTCTCGTCTACCGATCATTTCATTTTCGAATCCATAATACGAAAGGTAAGAACTTCGTCTATCAATTGAACCGAACAAATCTCTTTTCCCCCATTTTTATTTTTGTTCGAAAATTTGGAGAGTGAGATAGCATGTTGTCTTAGTACTCGTTAGGGGCAAACCAGTACTCGTTCGACGTATATGTACATATGACCTCGTGAGTGGGCTTCGACTTCGTAAAAATATTTCTTCTAAATCATAGGCTTAAAGTAAGTGTTAATGAAACGTTTGATATAATCCATAGAATGGAAAAATTATGATTGCGGTATCAATTACCACTCAGGAAGGGTTAACATCATAACAGATACGACGAGTCTCAATACTTCAATCAAGTTCGGATGTCTCTTTATCGAGGAAGAAGCACTTATACGAGAATTCGAGACGATAGATTTAGGGGTGCTCGATTCACCTAAAAACGATAACCAGCCGAATAGTAGCACTCATAGCTACACCAAGCTCACGAAAGATAATCATAAGTGCTCAGAGAAAGGACGAGTTGATCGAGAAGCTACGATTAAGGGTAAGAACGGATAACCTGACGATTATTCCAAAGCACCAGGTAATGCGATCGTATTTAAGATAGACTTTGTATTCAAACGACGACGAATTGAAGAACGATATCATGAGTGAGGCTCACGATACACCATAAACCGTTTAGCAAGGGAGTACGAAGATGTATGAAGATTGAAGAAAGAAGTTTCGAGAAGACGAAAGTCTTACGTATATGCGACAATCAGAACTTAATTCGAAAAGGAAGATAAAGTTTTCTTTAAGATTTCTCCGTTAAAAGAATCATTTGATTCACGTTAAGTATAAGCTTAAATGAAGCTTATTATGAGTATCAGATATCTCGGGAAGGATGAATTTGAAATGACGTATAGATTGGCCGTGTTGCCAAGTCTATGAAATGTTATTATATTTGCGTACCTCGTATGAGAAAGTACGTGTTCAATTCTAAACGCATGATTCTTCAGCAAGACTTAGTTCTTGATTTTCGATATAAGTTATGGAGAAAGAACGCAAACGATTTTGGATCGAAAAGTGCGAGAGTTAAGAAGTAAGTCGACACGATCAGTTAAGTGTTCTGGAACTACCACGGGCAAGAGAAAACTACGTAGGAGCTTTTGTGAAGGAGGAAAGAAAATTTCGGGGCGAAATTTTTCATTAGAGGGGTAGAATGTAATACCCGGCATTTTTGTTCTAGCGAAAAATAAAAATTTTCTAAGAAGTTAATTAAAATTAAGGCTTTGCACGCCTAAGCTCCCGATTTTCAATTCTAAGACTAACGTTGAAATCCGTTTCCAAAAATAATTTCCAGAAATCGGACGAACGACTATTGTATTAGGGTTTTTCGCGTCCGTTAAGTTTTTCGCCCGGAAACTCGAAATCGAATTCCGTCAGAATTTACATTCACTTTTTCTTCAAGACAAGTTCACCAGAGAAAGTTAATTTTTAAAATTTTCCGGACGAATTTTGGACTGTGACGTCCCGACTTTTTCTCGGATTTTGAAAAACGAATTAGTTTTTCCGAGTACGTAAAATATTTCTAATCTAACGGACGAATTAGATTTCGTAAATTCCGTAACCAACTAAGAAAGTATTTCTCGACTTTTAAAACGACGTTTAAGAGCCGGAAACGAGTTATTTTGTTAAAATTTTCCCTCGCCAAACAAGTCCTAACGAGTCACTATACTTTGTGGGATATTTCTTAAGCTTTATGACTCACCATGGTGAGTCATCCATCTCCCTCATTCCTTCCATATTGCCGCCCCTATCTCTATCTCTCTCTCTCATTTTTCTCTCCCAAATCCTCCATAGTTCTTCATCTTTCAAGCTTTCCAAAGCTCCACAAGTCTCCCGTCTACCGATCATTTTCATTTCCGAATCCATAATACGAAAGGTAAGAACTTCGTCCATCAATTGAACCGAACAAATCTCTTTTCCTCCATTTTTATTTTTGTTCGAAAATTTGGAGAGTGAGATAGCATGTTGTCTTTGATCGAATCATATTCTAGGATGTTTAGAGTCGAGTTCTACGGATCAAATCACGAAGAAAAATCAAGAACCCTAAGCTCTAGACATTACCGAAAATTTTCAGATTTTGGGGCTTTGTTTCGTGTTCGATTTCTTTGTCGAACTAATGATAGATTAGTATTCTGTATGATGTTAATTGATCGTATGAATTGTTTTAGATTTTTCTAAAAATAAAATCCAAAACCTAAGAGACGAACAAGGCTCGATTTAGATTAGTAAATGTTAGGATATGCTCGTTTGTTTAATGGAAATGGGATATACGATGCATGAGGATGAATATATATTAAATTGAGATTTTTCTAAAAATAAAACGAAGAATGTAAGAGACGAAGATGTGTTGATAAGTCGAGGCTCGATAATGTGTTGATAATATGTTTTATATATTAGTAATGCTCGTTAGATGATAATCGTTGTCGTAAAATTTGAATGAAAACGGAGAATGTAGAATTTTACGTAAGATACAAACGACGGTCGATAAGTCGGGAATAAATGATGATATGAGGTTATGATTTACGTAATAATGATTCTCGATAGATAATGAACGATAGTGTAAAATTTGATCAAGTTCTAATGACGTTGGAATTTTCATAAGAGACGAAGACACGAGCATAAGTATTGATAAAAAAATCGAACCAAGGAAATAATTGGATATTAATGACTCTTATCCTTATGAGAACAAGTTCGTAGTTGACGACGTGTTAAACCGAGTTATGAAATGATAGGTTATAATTGAAATCGAGATGTTAGGTTTTGAAACGAGAACTTGATTGGTTTAGTAATTGCTTAATGTGATATGTTGAGGTTTTAATCGTCGTATTAGTAATCGGGAAATGAGAAGGAGCTCATCGCGTGTGAGGTTACGTGTTGACTGCCTTGAGTCAATAATTTCGTGTAAAAAACATAAGATTAGTATAAATCGAACCCAGAAAGCCGTGCACCGAGTTAACGAGCCTTAGGGTTACACTCGGACTATTTTGCGACATTTCACGGAAACTGTCATAACTCCTAGCTCGCTTAACGAAATCGAGATCCATAAATTGGAGAGTAAACTAGACATCCGTGGCTTTCTTTTGGTACAGGGAACATCCCCTGTTTCGAGATCCCCTATTCTGGGTGAACTTACTGATCTGTACAGTTTGTTCCAAGATGTAGTTTCCTAAGTTGAATTCTTTTCAACCTAATCTCTTATGATCTTTTAAGTCGATATGAGCTATAGACTATCTTTAATTGCCGACCTCAGTGTCGAGTAAGAAACCGAGCAAGTGCTAAACGAGATGTGTTCGAGTCTCGTTCCCGTTTAATTAAAGAAGTTAGTTTAACGTGCAAATGCCTAAGAGCCTAAAAGACTTAACCGTTTCCGATTCTCTGTTTCTTTTAACGTCTCAACCGATTATTAAAATGTGTTTGTTTGCATTCGAAGAAGGAGGACGTTGAGGTTAGAAGACAGGACGGAAGATCAGAGATGAAAGCACGAGTAATAGTTCTGTAAACGATTGAGGTGGGCTTTCTAAAACCAAAACTACGTTCTTGTGAAGTGATATTATGTGAGCGTTGCTCAAAAGTGATTACATGTTATTGATAAGTGAGTATTAAAGTGTCTATCAGTGTTTAATGAATTGCTTTATGTGAAATCTCTTATGTCTCTCTGAGTTAGCCCTCAGGTGCTAACCAGAGTATTGGATTCTGAGATAGCCCTCAGGCTGCTATCCAGATAATTCCAACTAAACAATCAGATTCTGAGATAGCCTACAGGTGCTATCCAGAGGGACAGTTTTTGAGTTAGCCCTCAGGTGCTTTCCAAACGATCGGATGTGAGTTTAAAACCCACAGCGTGTCATTTAGAAATTAAATGTATATATATATCAGTAAAAGTTTTATATAAGTGTTTTATGAAATGATGCATAATTAAGTCAATACTCTTGTGAGTTATTTTCGGCAACGTGCCCACTAAGTACTTTTGTACTTAGCCCTACATGTTTGTTTTTTTGAATGTGCAGGTTGAGTGACGAAGGCGGAGGAGGTTGAGTAAAGGTCGTAATTAAGGAAGTAAAGATTAATTGAGCCTCGATTTCACATTCGATATGTGATATCATTTTCTACGTTTTTCCGCTGCCAATTCTGTAAACTAGTTTCAGTTAAAGTATAACCTAGAACTAAGTTTCATCCTTTGAACTTAGTCCCTTTTTAGAGTAGCTATGTCGAGTGATCCTCCGTGATTTACTCTTTCTTTCACTAAGTAAAGTTGGTTCTCTTATTAATGTAAATCCTTTCGGTTTAAGTTGTTTACACTTTAAACCTAGCTTTCACTGATCAAACTTTGTCGAGCGATCTTTCGAGATCGACTCCCTTTTTATTCAATCAAGTCAAATTCATAGTAGTTTATGTTACAAATATCATTTATTCAGTAGTTTTCCCTTTCTTTCTCGTTTCTTTATTCCAATCCCTAGTCGCACCCCGGCTTTGCTGTCCTTCGGGAGCTGGGGCTGTGACATGCATAAAGTGACATGAACAATAGACTCGTTGGAGTCGACTTATTTTTGAAAATGAAAGCCGTGAGAATTTCCTTTAAAGGAAATAAAATAAAGAATAACAAGAAGAATAAGAATGAATAAGTTAATAAGTTAACAGAATGGAAAAGAAATCGTCAAGAAATTTTCTTCGAGGAAGCAATAAAGTAAGAAAGTGGAAGATAATAAGCAAAAGGATGAAAATAAAATCGTGAATTTTTTTTTATATGTATTGTTTGAGTGCAATTTCTTGAAATTGCTAGATGATTAAGATAATTTGTGATTAAGGGGTTAAGTGTTACAATTTGAATAATGGAATATTCTAATTGTGATTTAAGAATTCTTTAAGATATGTTAATTACCCTACCAGTTACTGATCCGTGTTCTCTTAAAAACTTTGTAGGATGCCTGCTACACGTGTTACAGCTCGGAAGAGTCGACCTTTGAGACAGCGTACAGTAGTTGATGAGATTTTAGACGAGTATCATGACTATAAGGTGGATCTGAATCATGATATTGGACAGTTGGTTAGTGACTTCGCTGCACGCTTCTACGCAACTCGTCACTTTGTTACTGAGCGTCAGGCGATGGCCGATCTGACTGTACGGCTGCCCGACGAGTGGCATGGGTGGGCTCGTGCCATATCTTGGTACCACATCGCACTGATCGGCGATGACCCCGAGCCGATCAGCGACTTTGCTGGTTTTGCCTTAGCCATACATAGGCAGTTCTTTCACAGTCGGGTTATGTGGACTATCCCGGTTGAGGAGCACCTTCCCTACCTTCACATTCCGACAGAGTCTGTGCCGGAGTTTGAGCCTGAGCCGTTAGCCCTAGACCCAGAGTTTGCTGCACTGTTGGAGCTGCCGCCAGTGCTTTCACCTAGTGAGGGGTTAGTTCTAGGAGACGAGTACCTAGAGAGAGACGCAGAGCTGGCTACGATGTTAGAGTTACCATCTCCTCTTACACCACTGGAAGAGATCTGTGCTGAGTGGACTAGAGTCCGGGGACAGTTTGAGGCGGGGCCATCTAGGGCCCGTTCTGCAGAGGTGTACGCGTCCAGTTCACTTCCTGAGCACCTTCTTCCCCTGAAGAAGCGTGCAGTGGTATCCAGTTCAAACTACTTGGTTTCAGACTCCGAGAGGACTACTTCTGACGTGCCTTCACCACCACCACTTACACTTCTGGACGGCACTACTTTGAGGGTTGACGAGGCACTCCAGCTCGTTTTTGGTTCAGATTCTGAGGAGGAGAATCCGGAGGAGGATCCAATGGAGGACGACCCCGAGGAGGACCCCGAGGAGGACCCTGAGGAGGACCCCGGGGAGTTGCAGGCCGTAGAGGGCAGTAGTGACTCGACAGCAGCTTGTTGAGCACGGCGTCTTAGACGCGTAGTAGTAGTAGTAAAAATTCTTTTTATCTTGTAAATAGTCGGATCAGTAACTATCCTTTTGTAGTACTCTAAACGGATACGAAGTTTTTGGGATCGTTTCCGTTCTAGTACTTCCAGTAAATATGGAGATGCAACTTGTTAGTGCCCCCGGTTTATAGATAGGCAGTTAGCCTAGTTTAGACTAGTCGTAGTCTAACCTTTTTGTATAAGTCCTCGTTGGAGGCAAAACTAATATTCTTTTTTGACGTGTATATAATATATATATATGATGACCCGAGAGTGGGCTTAAATCTTATGAAAAGTTTCTTCCAAGCGTGATTGGAAGAAAAAGTTTGAATGAATATTCTAGTTTAAACCGAGAAGTTAAGAGTTTAAAGAGCTAAGAATCGAAGCTATTATCAGTTTTCTTTTCCATGAACTTGTTTAAGTCAGGAAAAGGGTTAGAAAGTAAAAGAAGGCTTAAAAGTAAGGTGCTAATGAGAGTTTTGTTCTTATAGTTTCAAAAGAAAGTATGCCGCCAAGAGTAGTTAACAACCGAGGAAGACCTGGTAGGCCCATGGGACGTGGTAGACGTCCAGCACAGAATGATAGAGAGGAAGAACAGGAACATCGTGATACCCCACCCCCACCATCACCATCACCACCTCCACCCCCACCCTGTCGTGACATTGAGGACTTGTTCCTTAAACGTAACCCACCTATGTTCAACGGATCTGGTAGCCCAAGCGATGCTGAGCTTTGGGTGCGATCAATCGAAAGGATTTTCAAACTCCTCAGATGTACTGATGAGGAGCGACTGTTTTGTGTCGCATTTCAACTTTCCGAACCAGCTGACTACTGGTGGGAAGCTTGGCAGAAGGTTATACCCGCAGAGCACCTGGCTCGTTTTACCTGGGAAGAATTCAAGGAAGCACTATATGATAAGTACGTACCTAAGACATATAGAGCTCAAAAGGAGGCTGAGTTCTATAACTTGAAACAACTTCTCTCCTACTTTTCCCACAACCCTCATAGTTCTAGAGCTGCCTCTACCCAGCATAGCATGCATATTTAAATGCACCTCCTCAATAGGTTCATTATCAGCCAACACCAGTTCCACACTCTGATCCTCATGTTGCATATAAGTCAGCTCCTGATGTTCAGTTATTTCCATATAAAAAGACTTATGTCTGCACTTATGCCCCGGAACAAAAGCTTCATCACAGTTGAAACAAAACCCTTTCTCTCTTCTAGAAGCCATCTCTGCTGCAGTAAGAAGCTTGATAGGTGTTTTGTTATTGATTAGATTTCGAGCCTTGGCAGCATTACCACCCTCTGGCCTCTTATATGTACCTCCCTGTTTCTGGTAATTCCTGATTGGGGGTTTCACCCTCTTTACTATAGCTTCCAGAGTTGATAGTTGTCTTTGTCCCATTTCAATAGCTTTCATAACAGTCTTTGGTTTGAATAGGAGTAAAAATCCTTGCATCTCCTCTGACAAACCACTAATAAAACTGGATACAAAATACTCCTCTGAGTAACTCATATTACTGCTCAGTAACAGGCATGCTCTCAGCTCCTCAAACTTCTCCACATAGTCTAAATAAGCACCACTTTGTTTCAGATTTTTAAACTCCATCACCATCTTTCCCTCATTTAAATCATCAAAACGTGCAGCAACAACTTCCAAAAACTGTTCCCAAGTGATAGTCTCCACACTATCTAGGCCATAATTTTGGAACCATTGCATAGCTTTCCCATCAAAGTTATGCACACCCATTTGAATCATATGCTAATCAGACATAGCAGAAGTCAATTTAAAATAGTTGTTGCATTTAACCATCCAAGCTCTTGGGTTGGTGCCATTAAACTTAGGAAAATCTACTTTATGAAGAGAATTACCAGTGCCGGATTGAGAAGAATAATCAGTTTTAAATTTTGAAATGTATGACTGACTACTTTCTGTCCTTGGTGTGCGAGGTATTGGACCAAGAACTCCCTTACCCTGGGTGAGAGTTTGGAGCTGCAGCTTGATATCCTTCAGCATGGCAAACAACTGATCACACTTAGAATCAACCTTCTTGTCCACATTACAAATCTGATCAGTAAATTTCTCCTCAACAGCTGCTCTCTTCAACGTTTCAGCTTGAAGAATTTGATCTAACTTCTTTTTGTGCCTCCAATAAGTCCTTCATACGAGTAGCATCAGCCATCTTCCCAGAATTTTGCTACAAGAAAGCAAAAACCTAGGCTCTGATATACCAAATGTAATAGATCTGAGATATTATGATTGAATTTTGTAATTAGAGATGTAATTTAATGGATAAAAATGGAGTCTTGAGAATATAAAAGAAAGAGAGATGAGATAAGAAGAAATGAGATAGGAGGCGAAATTGGAATCATATTACTTAGGTTTTACAATAAGTTGGCCAGCCCATTTATAATGGTCCCCAACAGTACAATTTAACATATGGACCTCACAACCTTAAGAAATTACATTAAAGTAACTATTAAATAACTAAGCGTGTTCCTTATAAAAACACGCCTATACCCATCTACTTCTCTTCCCTTCAGCCACGTGTAGCGTCGAGATCCCCCGCCGTGTTCAAAGCCTATGCCATCATCTGTCTCGCAGTCAACCCACACAATACTCTTCTGAACCGATTCATTTCCTTCTTCTTCCAGAAAATTGTCTTCCCCTTTCTGCCCATCCTTCACAGCCAGATTCATGACGTCGTGCACTTTTGACACTAATTAGTGCCAAAGTGCTAAAGTACCAAATTTACTTAGTTTTTTTTGTGCTTTCAGTTGGTACTAATATGGTCATTAGTGCTAAAGTACCAAAGTACCAAATTACTTAGTATTTTTTTGTGCTTTCTATTGGCACTTTGACACTAATATGGTCATTAGTGCTAAAGTACCAAGTTACGTAGTTTTTTGTGTGTTTTCTGTTGGCACGTTGGCACTAATATGGTCATTAGTGCCAAAGTACCAAGTTACGTTGTTTTTTTTGTGCTTTCTGTTGGCACTTTGGCACTAATATTGTCATTAGTGCCAAAGTACCAAGTTACGTAGTTTTTTTTTTTGTGCTTTCTGTTAGTACTTTGGCACTAATATGGTCATTAGTGCCAAAGTACCAAGTTACGTAGTTTTTTTTGTACTTTCTGTTGGTACTTTGGCACTAATATGGTTATTAGTGTCAAAAAGCCAAGTTACGTAGTTTTTTTTTGTGCTTTCTGTTGGTACTTTGGCACTAATATGGTCATTAGTACCGAAGTACCAACTAAAAACAGATCTGGAGATCAAAAAATAAATAATCCACCACAATTACAAGAAATCAAAATTTATACTCAACTACAGCTCAAAACGAAAAATGCATGTGCAATAGACACTTTGTGCATAGTTGAAGCATTAAGCGTATCAATGTTAGAAAAATCTGCTCACATAAATGCTTCTTACTTGAGAAAAGACCACAAATAACTACTTTCATTGCTTGAATCCATTTCTTCAATTCATCTTTCAACATAACTTTAAAAACTTCTTTGGCTTCATGTATTCTTCTGGGCATTATCAAAGATCCCCACCTTTAAGTTTGCATCAACCATCGAAGTATTATTCATTAGGAACCAGACCATCTGTCCTGCCAGCAAAAAATTTAATACATGCTACAACATCTGATACCAAATAAGAGTAGAGAGGGAGAGAGTAAATTCTATAGCCTCTGTTTTATTCATTGTTGCAACTAAAAAGTGGAAGTAAACAACACCTACACATGAATAAATATCACTAACATCATAAAAGTATCGCATTCAGAGAAAAAAAAAATCTGTATTAAATCCTACAGTGATCAAGACATGTTTTGGAAAATTGATAAAACTAACAAAATTCAAATATCCAAAAAATGAACAAAATAGTTTTATGACAAAAGTACGAAAATAAAATAATGAAGAAACCGACTAAATCATGACAAAAACAATAAAATTATAATAAACCCTACTACAATTTATACCACAATTACTAAATTACAACCTTAATTACTAACCTAAATCTATCATCAACCACTCACCACAAAAACTTGAGTTGTTGATCGTCGTAGCTGACGCCGGAGCTCCAAAACCGCCACTGCTAATCGTATTGAGCCGGTGGCAGAGCCCTCTACAACACGCCAATTCCGCTGCTCCTCCTCATTGAATCCCCACACTCAAATCCACAACCATATTGCGGCAGCTCGTAGAAATTATCCACCCGATAACTCGCCGATGCGATCCCGACGGATAACTGCAATTCGCTGTCGTTGCTCGTCAACTCGATTATATCGATCCAGAAGAAGAGAATTTTGACCTGAATATCGTCCAAATTGGAGATCTTATCCTTGCCGGTGATGGTGCTCTTGTACATGAGATCGTAGCCGCTGATGGAAAAGCTGTAGCTGCTTCCATTGGGAGACATCGAGAATTTGTCGGTGGTGGGGTCGAGCACGTAGCTCATGACGCCCTACGGCAGGAGACTGGCTAGATCTAAGCCCATAATTGATGGATGCGCAGAGAGAGAGAGAGAGAGAGAGAGAGAGAGAGAGAGAGAGAGTAGAGATTTGTAAGTTGAGTGAGTTGGGTCGGGTTGGAGAATATATCTAGGTGGGAGAAAAGGAGGGTAGTTAAGTCATAAAATACAAATAATGGCTATAATTTGTGTATATTAAAAAGGTGGGCTATCTATTGGGTTGTAATCCCCATTGTGGCTATTTCACTATATATTCTCTATTATATATATTAAAATTATTAAATAAAAAGACAAATCATAAGGTCATGACTGATTTCACGCATTTTGGAAAGTTATACATTGTGGATCATGTTGAAATCTTGGGTTTACAAATAAATATAGATATAGATGATTGTCAGTTAATTCAGAAAAATCAGAATTTTAATTGTGAGATGAAAATTGCTTAAAACCGACTACGACATTTGAGAAAGTTTTGGATTTAGATTTGTAGGTAGTAAATGGTTCATCAATCTTTATAAAATATAATGGAAAATTAAAACATTTTGATACTGTTGGGAAATTTAAGTAAAGTTTTGATTGATTCCAAAACCAACTAACCCCAACCGAGTAGATATTGCCAGATCCTAATGTTAGTAGTTAGGCTAGCTGTTTGAGCAATGTTAAGATTTTATCTTTACAAGTCTCTAGCTGAAGACGGCAACAAGGCTTCACTCGGATAGAACATCAGTTGTAAGAATGACAACTGAGCGTTCAAAGGAGAAGATGCAAAAGAACATCAGTTCAAGAAAGACAACTGAGCGTTCAAGAGATAGAACATCAGTTACGAGAAAGACAACTGAGCGTTCAAGATACAGAACATCAGTTGAAGGACTCGAACTGATAAGATCGACAACATGAAATTCAAGGCAGCTGAGAGTTAAACTGTTCCTATTCAGACAGAAGGTCAGTTGAAGATATCGATCAGATGGAACATCAGCTGAAGAACACTCAGATGAAGACCAAAACTTCTCAACCAACTGAACAAGGTTGAAAGTCAAAGGTTGAAGATTTGAATTTCAAAAAGGAAGTCACGTGAAGGTTTGACGGTCTGTCATTACCTCATTTGGTCCAACACAAGGCTGTCTCAGATGGAAAGCAGAAGTTCACAGTTACCAAATCCGGAAAGTCTGCAGAGATGAGAGACAAGCCATCGCTTTCATAAGAACAGAGATCAACGGCTCTTCCAACGGCTAGTTGATTCTCTCCGCCTATAAATAGAGGCACTCATTCATTCACCAAGATTGACGAGACAGACAAGTGCAAAGAGTTAGACGAGCGAACATCACCAGTTGAGAGTTCATATCGCAAACGAGCTAAACTGAATTCAATCTCTAAGAACATCACTAGTTGAGAGTTCATAGAGTGTTAGATTCTGTCTTGGTGTTTTTCGATCCAACCTTGAGAACATCACTAGCTGAGAGTTCATAGAGTGTTAGATCCTAGCTCACTTTCTTGTTCGAGCTAGAAGTTGGAAATCCCACCCTCACACACACCCTTAAAAAGGTTTTTAGGACCCTACTCTTCCCGTAATTGAGTAGACAGGTTGATAAGTACCCGTAAACTTATCTGTAAGGTTGATAAGTACCCGTAAACTTATCTTAACGGTTGCAAAGCCCGCGTAAGCTTTGTGGTTTTAGCCCTAAAGAACTTGGACTGAGTTGCGTGGACTCACAACTCCCCGTGGACGTAGGAGTTCTCTCCGAACCACGTAAATCCTCTGTGTGTTGTGTTTTCAATTCAGTTATTTTATTGCATTCTCAACTGACCAACTAACCAGCACTCAAACTGCATCTTTACATCTGAACTGTTTTGGTTTTTGACCAACCTTGCATCTGAGCGTGAGTTATTTTATACGAGTTATTATTTCCACCACATTCCGCACAGCACCACTCTCACAGCTGAGTTTTATTACTCAGTTATGATTCCAACTGAGTCTGCTTACTCGGTTGTGATATTTTCAGAGGGTTGTTTTTAAAATTCCTAACTGGTGTATCCCCCCCCCATACACCAGAACTCATATCGGGACCATCAAGTGGTATCAGAGCAGTGGTTCAAAAGACTGTTGACTCTGTTTCACGAGGTATGAATCGAGGTATTTTATTCAGTGGTCAACTGAACAGATCTTTTTCACGCTAGTGCATATCTGCTTGCATCTGTCTTTTGTTTGTGTGTGCAGATGGATGTTAAGGACAAGATCGTTGTCATGTTCTCGGTTGTGAACTATACATCCTGGAGAACTCGGATGAAGAAGATTCTACTGTCAAAGCATCATTGAATGCAATAAGTGATCACATCCGGACCGATCACCATCATAGAGAGAGTCACTCGCACTCCTACAAATCCCAACGATGGGGATGCAACTGAGGTGATGGTTGAGAAGAAGCCAGAAGACTTCACTCCAGAGGAAGCTAAAGTGAGCCAGCTGGATATCTTGGCTCAGAGCACTATCATGTCCACAGTTGGACAAGACTATCTTCCTTGGATAGAAGAGTGCGACACTGCTAAGAAGATGTGGGATATTTTGGCATCTCTTAGCGAAAGGAGTGACGAAACCAAGGAGAACAAATTCTCCCATGCTTGTCAAGATTTTGACAACTTCTGCCTAAGAGCTGATGAAACCATTGATCAGTTAGAGCTTCGGTTCATGGACATCATCCGAAGAATTCAGTCCATCCGACGAGGAAAATATACTTTGAGAGAGATCAACCTCAAAGTATTACAAGCTCTACCGGCTGAGTGGGACACCTTCACCAACATTCATGAGAGCCGAGTTGATCTTGGAGAGATGGGAACTGAAAGACTGTTCTCAATTTTAAAAGGAAACGAGTACAAGGTGGACTGACGAAGATCTCAGTCCTCGGTTCAGACGAGTCGACAAGAGGATGTTGGTTCAGCAACAAAGACAGTCGCACTTCGAGCTGACTACTCCAAGCCGCGAACATCAAGGCCAACACGATCTGCGGACACAGCTACGAAGGAGCCAAGCAGAGAAGAGCTGCAACAGAGTATAGCCGCCCTGTCAAAGAAGCTAGCTGACATGGATACTCGGTTCGGAAAATATAAGCGGTTCTATAAATCCAACCTAACTCGAGATAACTCAAAGCCTGTGACCAACAGTTGCTTTGAATGCGGCAAAGAGGGACACTTTAAAGCTGACTGTCCAGATCTGTCAAAGAAAGAAAGAAAAGCGTTGAGGGCCAAGCAAAGTACAAAGAACAAGGCCATGGTTGCAGAAGAAGCAGCTGACGACATGGACATCTTCACTGACACTGAAGATGAGGACGAGCTGACTTCCACCAACAATGCTATCGGACAGGATCAATGTCTCATGGCAATTGGAACTGACCAGGACGATGCTGAGGTATATTCTAGTCCAGTTAATTTAAATTCTTCTAATGCTACTAACATGCAGGAATCAGTAGAGGAAGAGTTGGAACTCTCTTGGGGTGATTTCCTAGAACTCAGTGAGGAATTGCATCAGCAATCGGTTGAGTTTAAGAGTCTTCAAGATCAATTTGCCAGACTTGAAGAATCCTTAACCGAAAAGGACGATCTGATTAAAAGTCAAACTGAAGAGATTGATGATCTCAAAAATCAACTGAATGTGGCCAACCGAACTAATGCTCCAACCGATGAGGAATTGAAGAAGCAGATCAAGGAGCAGCATGATCGGTTGAACAAGCAAGAGACACATATCGACCAGCTGACGAAGAAGTCAGATGCACAGACCGAGCATATAGTTGTTCTTCTCAAGGATCTACAAACTGAGAAGGACAACCTGATAAAGCTATATCAATCATCCAAAATCATCGAGAATCTTATTAGTTATCAAAGACAAATGGATGACGTGTCTGGACTCGGTTACGACATGGTCAAGGACTCTAGAATTCCACCCGCAACCTTTGTCAAGGCTGTGGAGGTCACGATTGCCAAACCAGATCCGGTTGAGACTGCAACTCCCCAAATTAATCCAACCTCCACGTCACAGCAAGCACAACCAGCTAAGGAAATTGCAGCTGACAAAGGAAAATGAGTTGTGGTTGGAGAACTGAAGAATTCATCAGTTGGGACTACAACCGAGGGGGAATGTTCCAAGACTCGGAAGAGGAACCAGAGACGTCGGAGATATAATCAGAATCGACCTTAGAACCGACCTATGAACCGACCTCAGAATCGACCTCAGAAGAGATGGAATCAACCGAATCAACAGGGATTCAACCATCAGAATCAACATCGGTTCCATCATCAGAACAACCAGAGGTTCAATCAGAGTCAACAAATGTGGAACAGTTCCAACAGCTGGAGATATTCATGCCAGAACATGAATCAACAATAGGGCATGAACAGCTGTCGTCGACAGTCAGGAAAATGGAATCAGACTCAGCCACACAGATTCCAAAATGGCATCCGACCTCATCGACAAAACCAACAGGATAAGAATCGCCATCAAAACAGGGGGAATGTCTCTCCTCCTAAAGCTCACAATGGGAGAAATCAATCTCCTCCCAAGAAACAGAACATCAACAATAACAACAAGCCTAAAGATAACCGAGGTGTTGTTATAGTTGATGGAGAAGGAAAAGTGATTTGGAATGATAAATCTATCCGAGTATACAGGGAAAAATGACTTACAGTTCAAGGGGGAACTGGTTCTAACCCTCCAGGACCCAACTAAAATTGGGGATCTAAGCGAGTTTCTCTGTGCAGGAGTAGGAGGAACAGCTGAGGAAGAACAAAGCATCACAAACCATGTGGGTGATGGATAGTGGATGCTCGAAACACATGACAAATCTGAAGGATTTGCTTGGGAGTTTAGTGTAGAAAGAAGGACCATCAGTTACCTTTGATGACAACTCAAAAGGTCACACCAAAGGCTACGGTACCCTTGAAACTAATCTCGTGTCAATTTTCAATGTTTCATATGTTGATGGATTGAAGCATAACTTGCTCTCCATCAGCCAATTCTGTGATAATGGTTTCTCTGTCAAGTTTGATGCACAGGGCTGCAGGGTTAAAAATGTTGAAACAAAGCAGGTCATATTGTTGGGAAATCGATCCCCAACCGGGAATGTCTACTACACAGATTGGAACAGTAGTCCTCCTGAAAACCTGTCTGTTATCAAAGAGCAGTTCAGATGTGAGCTGGTTGTGGCACAAAAGGCTCAACCATCTGAATTTCAAGACAATGAACCGACTTGCGAGACAGGAACATGCAAAGGGCATTCCAAACCGAGTGTATTCAACAACACATATCTGCAGTGCATGTCAGTTGGGAAAGCTCGCTAGATCCTCCTTTCGGTTGAAAACAACTCCTTCAACCGACCGAGTATTGCAGCTGATCCATATGGATCTCTTCGGGCCGGTTACACCAAAGAGCATGAATGGTAATGAGTATACGCTTGTTGTTACTGATGATTATTCTAGGTACACGTGGACCATTTTCATGCGTCACAAGAGTGAAACCCGAGATGAGCTACCCAAGCTGATGGATCGGATATCGAACCAACAAGAGATGAAAATTATTTCCATCCGATCAGACCGTGGAACCGAGTTCCTCAATGAAACCATCATCGAGTACTGCGAGAAGCACGAAATCACTCATCAAACATCGGCTGCGCGTACTCCACAACAGAATGGAGTAGCCGAGCGAAGGAACCGAACGCTGAAGGATGCTGCAACATCCATGTTGACAAGCTCAGCTCTGCCAAAGAGATTTTGGGCTGAGGCAATCAACACAGCCTGCTACACCTAGAACCGGTCTCTTCTGACCAAGCGGTTGGGAAAGACTCCATATGAGCTATGGAGACGCAGGAAGCCTGATATTTCATATTTTCGCGTTTTTGGTTCTAAGTATTATATTCACAACAATGGGAAGACTCAGTTGAAAACTTTTAACGCCAAGGCTTCGAAGGGCATATTTCTCGGATATGCCGCTCGGATCAAGGCTTATAGAGTTTTCAACAACAGCTCTCGTGTTGTGGAGATAACACCTCATGTTAGTTTTGATGAATCTACTTTTGAGTGCAGGGAACAGGCTAAAGGACAACAAGTTGATCCATATGTTCCACCAGTTCTCACCAGATCACAGGTTCTAAGGCAAAAGAATCTAGCTGAACCATTGGTATGGGCAACCGAGGATAATGATCCTTGTTCCTTTGAAGATGAATGTGAGGACCCCAACTCATCTCAAGGGGGAACTTCAGCTGATGTCCCTCCAACTGCATCAGCATCCGAAGCCCAACCGAGCCCGGTTCAAAATATTGTCCATGTTGAGGATCCAGACTTCACAACTGATAAATCACCAGCTTAGAAGATCCCAGCATCTCCCACAGCTCAGGTTATTCCATCAGTTGAAATCACGGAACAGCCACAAGAGATGGTACGAAGATCACTCCAAGGACAACATCATTGGAGATCCAACCGAAGGTGTGCGTACAAGGAGCAGAGTTGCAAATCCAGATTCAACCGAGGAAGATTCCAACACTTATGCTCAATTTGCTGAGGAGTTGGCAGTTCTTGAAGAGTTCGAACAAGCTGGAGATGTGGCCATGATTTCTTGTTTCGTAGCTGATGTGCCAGAACCGAAGAATGTTGTGGAAGCTCTCAACTGTGTTCACTGGACAACAGCCATGCAAGAAGAGCTGAATGAATTTCTACGCAACTGTGTATGGAAGTTGGTAGAAAGACCAAATGGTGTCAAAGTCATTGGATTAAAGTGGATTTTCAAGAACAAGAGAGACGCCATTGGATTCATCGTGAGGAATAAGGCAAGGTTGGTAGCTAGGGGATATTGCCAACAAGAAGGAATCGATTTCGAGGACTCCTTCGCGCCAGTTGCAAGGTTGGAAACCATCCGAATATTTCTAGCCTATGCCGCATTTCACAATTTCAAGGTCTATCAGATGGATGTGAAGTGTGCCTTCCTCAACGGTGACATTAAGGAAGATCTTTATGTTGACCAGCCTCCCGGTTTTGAGACTGGAGATGGAAGAGTGTATAAGTTGAAGAAAACTATCTATGGCTTGAAGCAAGCACCTAGGGCTTGGTATGACACTCTTTGTGGTTTTCTTCTGAATTCGGGGTTCAAACGAGGGTTAGTTGACAAAATACTGTTCATAATTAAAGTTAGAGAAGATATACTTGTAGTGCAAATCTATGTTGACGACATCATATTCGGTTCCAAGTCGAAGGAGTTGTGCGAGAAATTCTCAACTCTCATGAAGGAGAAATTCGAGATGTCGATGATGGGCGAGATGAATTATTTTCTTGGACTACAGGTGAAGCAGTCATCAAAAGGAATTTTTTTCAATCAGTCCAAATATACAAAGGAGCTTATCGCAAAGTTCGGATTGCAGACAAGTAAAACCACAAGGATCCCGATGAATACTAACTGGAAGATTGAACCCGAAACTGAGGGAAAACCCGTGGATGCCAGTAAGTATAGAGGAATCATTGGTTCTTTGCTATATCTAACCGCCAGTCGGCCAGACATATCTTATGCGGTTGGAGTGTGTGCTCGGTTCCAAGTTCAACCGAGGGAAGCACATATGTTGGCAGCAAAGAACATCATTAAGTATCTGAAGGGTACAGTTATTGTTGGGATGTGGTATCCAACCGACGACAATATTCAACTGTCCGGATACTCAGATGCGGATCTAGCCGGAGATCGGTTGGACAGGAAGTCCACATCTGGACACTGTCAGTTCATGGGAAGCAAGCTGGTTTCATGGTTCTCAAAGAAACAAGCATGTGTTGCCACTTCTACAACCGAGTCAGAGTACATGGCTGTTGGTAGTTGTTGCATGCAAGTGTTGTGGCTCAAGCAACAGCTGAGAGATTATGAAGTTGCAACTGGATAGGTTCCCATTCATTGTGATAGATCAAGTGCCATTGCTATCTCTTTGAATCCTGTTCACCATTCTCGGACGAAGCACATTGACATCCGACATCATTTTATCCGAGATCATATTGAGAAGAAGGATGTTTCCATGGAGAAAATTCCAACTGAGATTCAGAGAGCCGATATCTTCACCAAACCTCTAGCCGAAGCGCGGTTCAAGATGCTATGTGATCTACTTGGATTGTTGGATCCATCAGATGAGGAAGGTGAAGAGATAGATATCCATCTGAGGGGAAAGCTCAGATGAAGGGGGAATCTCAGATGCGGATCGCCAACCGAAGACATCAAACATCAGCTGAACAGACGAACTCGAGTCATCTGATGGTATGCCGCAACATCGGAACACAGCTAATTCCGACATCAGCTGGGAGGTATTACACAGCTGATTCCGACATCAGCTGGCAGGTATCATTTATGGCTGAAGGTGTTTGTGTCTTAAATGAGAATGTTTGAAATAAATTTAAACATTCCTGAGCAAGTCAGTTAAACTAAAATAGCCATCATAGCGCATTTCATGTAAAGTGTGGCTGAACATCAATAGCCTACTTTATAGTGCGACTGGGCTGACATGAAAAACAGTTCACCTTCTCACGCGCTGGTTGGAACTTGGATTATGACGTCGAGTCAAAGCTAGTCAACAGTCGCGAGATCTCAGCCGTTGATGGATTCGCGCCATTCAACCCTAGTCGTCGGTTTCAACCGAGCCAGTAACCTATAAAAGGCGGAAAATCAGGAAGTGATCTCTTACCTTCTACATTTGTGTTTATCTGCAGTAACTGTTCATTTTCGTCTCCGATTTGTCTCACCATTTTCTGCAAAGTTTTTCATCTCTTCTTATATAAACCTCACTGCATTACAAAAATGGCACCAAAAGGAAAGAAGATGGCATCCTCTGGACCTTCCCTAGTCCCTTCATCTTACGAAGAATCTTTCGACATGCTGCTCTCCAAGATCCACTTCGAGCAGATTCTATCAGAGGATGAACTGGAATCACCAGTATTGTCT
This sequence comes from Schizonepeta tenuifolia, assembly GCA_029490685.1. Classification (NCBI taxonomy): domain Eukaryota; kingdom Viridiplantae; phylum Streptophyta; class Magnoliopsida; order Lamiales; family Lamiaceae; genus Schizonepeta; species Schizonepeta tenuifolia. The sequence continues at coordinate 81,801,142 of CM055959.1, forward strand.
CCCCTCGCAGAAATTCTCAGGGAGAACGGCCTTCTGGACTGGGCGACGCTCTTCCCGTCCCACCTTCTCAGGCGTCAAGTCGGAGAGTTTTACTTGAACCTGAAGTCGCCCATTGACAGCAGAGATGGGCTTGTCACAGAAGTCTCTTGTCGACAACGGGATGTCCCTGCCAGAACGATTCGCCGTGTCACCGTCCCCATTCAAGTTTCTGACATTCTACGCCAAGTCATTCCTCCAAATCATTCCGCCACCAGACACCATCGACAACATCACCGATGCGAAAGCCGATGAATTTCTGGAGAGTGCTCTCATCACTCCAGAAAAATTAAGGAGCAATATGCAGCGAACAAAGTTGAAGCCAGAACATCGACTTTTGTTCGATGTTGTGTCCAAAGTTGTCTTCGGCTACAGCGGGGCCTTTGGAGACATTAGCCGACCAAAGCTCAAGCAATTGATTACTTTGGAGCACAAACACAAACATGACATCAACTGGTCCCAGTATTTTGAACACCAGTTGACTCTGGAGAAGCAGAAGATCTCCGAATCCACAACCGAGTCTGGAGAAAAGTTGTTGAGTGTAAAGGGAACTCTCAACTTCGGTTGTAAAATTTCTGCTCTGATCCTTTTCGCAACAAAGGATCAGAACATGGTCTGGGAAGACTGTGAGGAGACCCCTGTCAAGAGACAGATGCTCTTCCCAACCGCCAAGAAGGCTCAGGATGTGATTAAGAGCGTTTACACTTCTAAGGACAAGAGGGAAGCTGTAAAAGATACAACTGAGGAGCTACCTCCAGTTGCCTCCCGCCCATCAAAATCCACAGTTGGACGACGACACAGAGCTGAGTCAGAGAAGGAGAAGGAGGAAGAACCGGCTAAGAAGAAGCTGAGGGTTCGGATCAAGAAGTCAGTTACCAAGCCAGCTGAGGAGTTACCAGCTGAGGAGACTCCAGCTGAGGAAACACCTGCTGAGGAGCCATCTGAGTCGAGTCACTCAGTTGACGCGGCTGCCTTCGAGGTTGTTCCTCACAGAGATGAGATTGAAGGGATGGAAACTGAACCAACTGACGAGCCGACTATCTCCTCGGATGCATCTTCTTCATCTGAGGAAACCGAAGACATTCCAACCTCCCCCACGGCAGGAGCTGATGCCGTACAACCTGAGCAGGTTATCCCAACCGACACACAGCCAGAAATTCCGAGCTCTCTACTCGATGCCAACATTGAGACTATTTCTTCGGCCAATGTTGATGAACCTATTGATACCAACCTCCCCACATTGTCAGAAATTCCGAGCTCCCAGCTCGATGCCAACGTTGATGAAACTCTTGAACCAATACCATATGAAAATCTATCTCCCTCCCCCATCGATGACGAAGCTGATCGTCAAGCCGTCGCGTTGGAGCATGAAGGTAAGGTGGCCTACTGCTTCCAGAAGCTGATCGGGATGTTCCCTGAAGCGCGCGACATGCCGATCTTTGCCACGCTTGGAACCAAGCTGCGCTGTACCAGTTCAATTTAATCTTCAGCCACTGGTATGTGAAGGAAGATACCATAAGGGTAAACAGCTGGAACCAGCTGAAGGCAGATGAGTCGCGCATCAGAGATTACTTCAACTACACAAACCTTGAGGTTGCCTACAACAACAAGGTTGCACTGCTGACGCGTCATCTGGACCTCAGCAAGGCTGAAGGAAGAGACACCAGGGAGACAGCCGAGCTAGACTGCATTGCCTTCCTCGATAACATGCTCGTCAAGTCTGCCGATTTTGTTAATGACCTGGACGCAGCCGCCGCCGCAGCCAAGAAAGAAGAAGAAGAGCTTCAACAGTACATGGCCAACCGCCAAGCCATGGTAACTGTTGAACTGACAGCACAAATTGAACAACCCGCCCCAGCTGATCAGCCAGCCCCCTCCACTGAAGAAATATGCAAGCTGATAGCTGGGAGGGTCAATCAGCTAAGGACGGAGATGCTTGCCAACTTCCAGCTCAACAAAGAAGATCAGATGAGGATGTTGGAAGCTCAGGCGGAGAAGAACAGGACGCTGCAGGAAGAGAATGAGGAGCTGAAGATGAAACTGGATGAATTCTCAACATCTACCAGCCAAGACCTCAATGCCCTGAAGACAACTGTTCATGGACTCAAATCAAATCTGAACGTCTTCAAATCCATATCCGACTCCAACCTCGCCAAATCTCAACAAACTCAAGACCAAGAATGAAAGTCGCGTTTTGAGTCAAGATGGGCTGAGTTCGTCGCTTTTCAGACCGAAGTCAATGAAAACTTCGCTGCACTGAAGAAAGCCTAGCAAGAGCGCCTTGACTCTGAACTGGCGAAGAAGGTTGAGGTAGAGTGCGCTGTTGAAGAACTCTTCAACCGAGTCCAACAAGCTGAACAGAAGCTCACTTCTCTGGATGGCTCAGTTGCAAGCCTTGTTGCTGATGCCAAAAAGGGGGAAGGTGAGTTGCAGCAGGAAGTTGAGACTGGTGAAGATGTGCAGCGGGAAGATGAGAACCAAGGAGCTGAAGCCGAAAAATCTCAGCCAAAGAAGACTCCGAAGAAGAAGTCCACTCCAAAGTCAACCGACGTTGGCGAAGCTGAAATGGCAAAAGACTTGGAGCAGGCGGAGAAGTATGGAGTTTCATACAACTCCATAGCCGAAATCGCAGCCGAGCTTGATGCAGAACTCAACGGTATCACAACCGAAGAGTGTATTGCTGCTGCCAAGGCTATGGATGTGGCTGAGAAGGACTACATGAACCCGGAATGGGTGAAGAAATTTGCTGCAAGCCACGCTAAAAGATTCAACAAATTTGAAGAGGAGCTTGACAAGGTCACTAAGAACCTGGATAGAAATGTTGCATCCCGCAGCCGACGTCAAATTGAAAAACATCAGGTTAAGGCTGAAGCACGGTTGAAGCAACATAGACTGCCTGGAAAAATCAAGATACAGTCACGATTCATGCATGTGGACAAATGGATGCCAGCCAAGTGGAATGAAGCCTGAGAGTCGTTCAAGCAAGAGTTTGTGAATGACTTCTATTATAGGAAGGTATTCACAACTGACGATCCAAAGAAAGCTTTCAAAGAAGCGCTGACCGAGCTACACTCTGGGGATCCGGGCATGTTCAGCCAGTTCAGGCAAGCAATGATAGATGCAAAACTGGATATGAACACAGTCCCGGTCCCTTAGAAGGTCACCTATCTCCCTCCCTTCCTCCCGGACTCAAGAAACCCCAACCGTCAGAAGATAGCAGCTGAGGCAAGATAAGTTTGTCGAGAGCATGGGGTTGACATTTCAAAAGAGTCGGATGCAAAACGAGAAATTTTTGTCAGAATTTTTAGGAAGTATGGGCTAAAATTTTAGCCAAGTTAAAGTTTTGAGCAACTGATGTAATTTTGATTTTTGTGCATTTTGTTGTAACCATCAGTTGCAATGAAAACTTTCTTCAGTTATACGATTCAACTTGACGTACAATATCTCGTTGTCCAAGCTCTGAATTGCAAAGTTATTTCAATACCATGTTATAACTGTGCTAACTCTTTGATGTTTTAATCTTATAGACTGTCTAGAATTTCAGCTAAGATTTTAGATAGGTCATTAGGGTTTAGATCAGTTTGATCAGTAAGGGTTTTGGCATCATCAAAAAGGGAGAAATTGTTGGGAAATTTAAGTAAAGTTTTGATTGATTCCAAAACCAACTGACCCCAACCGAGTAGATGTTGCCAGATCCTAATGTTAGTAGTTAGGCTCGCTGTTTGAGCAATGTTAAGATTTTATCTTTACAGGTCTCCAGCTGAAGACGGCAACAAGGCTTCACTCGGATAGAACATCAGTTGTAAGAATGACAACTGAGCGTTCAAAGGAGAAGATGTAAGAGAACATCAGTTCAAGAAAGACAACTGAGCGTTCAAGAGATAGAACATCAGTTACGAGAAAGACAACTGAGCGTTCAAGATACAGAACATCAGTTGAAGGACTCGAACTGATAAGATCGACAACATGAAATTCAAGGCAGCTGAGAGTTAAACTGTTCCTATTCAGACAGTCAGTTGAAGATATCGATCAGATGGAACATCAGCTGGAGACCACTCAGATGAAGACCAAAACTTCTCAACCAACTGTACAAGGTTGAAAGTCAAAGGTTGAAGATTTGAATTTCAAAAAGAAAGTCACGTGAAGGTTTGACGATCTGTCATTACCTCATTTGGCCCAACACAAGGCTGTCTCAGATGGAAAGCAGAAGTTCACAGTTACCAAATCTGGAAAGTCTGCAGAGATGAGAGACAAGCCATCGCTTTCACAAGAACAGAGATCAACGGCTCTTCCAACGGCTAGTTGATTCTCTCCGCCTATAAATAAAGGCATTCATTCATTCACCAAGATTGACGAGACAGACAAGTGCAAAGAGTTAGACGAGCGAACATCACCAGTTGAGAGTTCATATCGCAAACGAGCTAAATTGAATTCAATCTCTAAGAACATCACTAGTTGAGAGTTCATAGAGTGTTAGATTCTGTCTTGGTGTTTTTCGATCCAACCTTGAGAACATCACTAGCTGAGAGTTCATAGAGTGTTAGATCATAGCTCACTTTCTTGTTCGAGCTAGAAGTTGGAAATTCCACCCTCACACACACCCTTAAAAAGGTTTTTAGGACCCTACTCTTCCCGTAATTGAGTAGACAGGTTGATAAGTACCCGTAAACTTATCTGTAAGGTTGATAAGTACCCGTAAACTTATCTTAACGGTTGCAAAGCCCGCGTAAGCTTTGTGGTTTTAGTCCTAAAGAACTTGGACTGAGTTGTGTGGACTCACAACTCCCCGTGGACGTAGGAGTTCTCTCCGAACCACGTAAATCCTCTGTGTGTTGTGTTTTCAATTCAGTTATTTTATTGCATTCTCAACTGACCAACTAACCAGCACTCAAACTGCATCTTTACATCTGAACTGTTTTGGTTATTGACCAACCTTGCATCTGAGCGTGAGTTATTTTATACGAGTTATTATTTCCACCACATTCCGCACAGCACCACTCTCACAGCTGAGTTTTCTTACTCAGTTGTGATTCCAACTGAGTCTGCTTACTCGGTTGTGATATTTTCAGACGGTTGTTTTTAAAATTCCTAACTTGTGTATCCCCCCCATACACCAGAACTCGTATCGGGACCATCAGATACTATTCATTCAAATTTATTTCTGAATTCCGAAATTTGAATAAGTATGAAAATTAAAGTTACTAGAGTGGAAAATCAGAATTTTAATAAACATACATTTTTTCCAATTCTTTCTTAAAACACTTATACGTATAAGTAAGACATAATTCACATATTGCACTCAAATCAAATTATTTTAAGGTTTGGACACCTTAAGATAGTAAATAAATAAAATCTTGTATTAAATAAATAAAATCTCGTATTAAACACCTTAAATAATTTTAAGGTTTGAAACCAACCATGTTTGTAAACATCCTTGTTTTTAATATTTATTTGTAAACCCAAAATTTAATCATATGAACCACAATGCATAACTTCCCAAAGTGCTTAAAATCAGTCCTTACCTCATGATTTGTCTTATTAATTAATAATTTAAATATAGATAACATGCATTAATCCTTCCAAACAATCCTATGTGATGATAAAGAAAAAAAAAAAAGTTTGGCTTTGATTAACTTGTTACCTATAATTTTAATTTTGTGGCATTTTTGTTTTTGAATAATTGTAATAGGTCATTTTATTTGAGAGTTTGAATTGCCCAATTGAAAACCACAACTGAAAATAAAAGTTTCGAATTAATGTTTGGCTTTATAATTTGAGGGTTTGAATTGGCCGATTGAATTCAGAGTAGGCCTAATTGAATAAATATAGATAATGTTCGGTTAGAACATAAAAATTAAAGTTTGTAGAGTACACTATGGTGAAAACATGATAGACAATGAATAAAATTTATTACTTTATTTCTTAACCACGATGCAAACTAAGAGACCAAAAACTGAAATAAATATAAATAAACATGATATAGTTAACATCAAGAAAGCAAAAAATCCTAAAAACCAATGGATGAAGTTTGTGTCTTTAATCTTTTCTCTCGTAGTCATTTCTTCTTGGTTTATCCCTTCCCATAGCTATTTGCAATAGATGAGGTCAAATTGTTGCAGAGTCTTTGACATTTGACACTAAAAATTGGAAGTGAGATTTGTGTTTTTAGTTAGAAAATAGCAAACTTTATAGGCAACAAAACACAATCAATATAGGAAAGAAATTAATTTGTTGCCATTAATTATGCTTTGTAACGTTCAAAATTAATCAGTTGACTATTATTTTTGAAAATATTAATGACTATTATTTTTGAAAATATTTTCAAAAACGGAATATTGCAAAAAAAACTGAAAAATAGAAGTTTCTAAAAACGGCATTCCGGCCATGCTATTAAGGTTTATAAAGATTGGACATAATATGAACCGTCGTGGCACCACAGAGCGTACTCCGGTGCAGAGATCTCTGGGGCAGTCTCTGGCACCACCGTTTCATCAGAAAATTCAAGATCTATCGGCGGTTGAGAATCAACAACAATCATTTCGGACTCCGACATCACCTGAAAATGATTTTGGTACCATCAAAGGGAAGCAGCAGACATAATGAAGGAATTGGGGTGGGGTGGGCCGGGGGGCGGAGAAGATAGAGTTCAAGGTTGAGAGGAGATTTCACATATTCAATGAGAACGGCGGAGAATGAGTGGAGAATGGGATGGGGTGATTCCAGATAGGGTTTTAGTGTGGGTGGGTGGGTAGGGTTAGTAATTAGTGGATTTATTTTATTGTTAAATGAGTTGGGTTAGGATGTTTAATGTGGGCCCAATAATGGCATTTTTGTGAATAAGTAATACTGGTAGGGTAAATGTGTAGAATGAAGTTACTAAAAATTGAAATGCACAACTTTCAAATGGATAGACGAAAATGGCAAAATGCACAACATTTAAATGGACGGAGGGAATAGTTTTTGTTGGCTATATTGGAGGTTTAAGAATATTATTTGGTTTGTGTTGATTACGAGACTACAAAAGTTAATACTAAATCTAGTCACGTAGCCATCGTGCCGCTTAAATAATGTCATGTGGAAAAAATGTGTAATTTGGCCTAATCGGGTTTAAATTTGTCCTTCAATTGCCAAATATTTTAAATATTGAACTTCAATTACCAATTTTTTTTAAATATTATATCCTACAATTGCAAACCCATAAAAAATTATCCTTCTATTTGCGATTTGTCTAAAGTTACGGGCCTAAAAAAACTCTCTACTTTAAGTCATCGTAATGAACCTCACCAATGTCGCAACATCCTCATGTGTGGGCCCCCAGCATGGTTGAACCTCTCGGAAGTTCAACTGATGTAGATGCTCTAAACTACATTCATACATCTAACCTCGACACGACGGTAAAATTATATAGATATAGTGCCATACTATAATATGCAAATTGCTTATATAAGAAGCATAATACAAATGCAATTTTACTTATACATTATATTGTCTTTAAATTAATACTCGATAAATAAAAAATTTCTCTAACATAATAATTTTATACAGTCCTAACTATGAAATTATCCTTTAAAATTGAACTCGATAAATTAATAACTTCTATAAGATAGTAATAATTTTTTCGGTATTAATTTATAGTAATTTTATTAAATAATAAAATTATGAAATTATAGTTTTCATTGTTATTTAGGGTTTAGGTTTCACTCAAACCACACACCAATTTAAATTTTAGAGAGGATTTTGAAAGTAGCACTTCTTAGATAGTTTTTTTAAAATTTAGCACTCCTTATAAAAACTTATAAATTTAGCATTTTTTTACTTTTTTACCCTCCTTTACAATTTGTATTTCCCTTCATATCCCCATCTTTTCATTTTCATCTTCTTCAATTTGTGACTGAACAAAAACAAAACATTCCACCACCACAACCCCACCACCGCCGCCACCCTGCCACCACTTTCCAGCCGCCACCGCCACCGCCACCGCCACCGCCGGCGGTCACCGGAAAAAATTTGTGACTGAACAAGAAAAAAAGAAAAAACCACCACCACTTTTCCACGGTCGCCGTCACAGTCGCCGGCGCCGCCGCCACAGTTGCCGGCGGCCACAATTTTTTTGTGAAATCAGAAAAAAAAAGAGAAAAAATTTGTGACTGAACAAAAAAAAAATTTCAACAACCACTTTTCCACCGTCATGCCGCCGCCACTGTCGCCGGCGGCAATAAATTTTTTTATACGATTTTTGTGAAGTCACAAAATAAAATTGAAAATTTTGTGAAATCTCAAAAAAAATTGAACATTTTTGTGAAGTCACAAAAAAATTGAAAAAAATTGTGAAGTCAAAAAAAAAATTGACAATTTTTGTGAGGTCATAGAAAAAAATTGAAATTTTTTGTGAAGTCATAAAAAAAATTGAAATTTTTTGTGAAGTTAAAAAAAAAAAGGAAAAAATTTTGATACATCACATAAAAAAAAAGAGAAATGTCAAAATTCGATCCCTACGATCACCTCAACATATCTCTGAATGAAGACGGCACGCTGACTCGGTACATTAAGTTGCCGACGACCGCCGCCGACAGCGAAGCCAGCCAGGCAGTGATGAGCAAGTACGTGACCCTCAACGCCGACAAGAAGACGTGGATGCGGCTGTACCGGCCCTCGAAGATCCCCTCCGCCACCCGCCACCCCGTCATTCTCTACTTCCACCCCCGTGGTTGGATTCAGATGAGCGTCGCCCAGAGCCTCCTCCACGAGAGCAGCAAACGCTTCTCCGCCGAGGTGCCTTCGATATTCATCGCCGTCGACTTCCGTCTCGCCCCCGAGCACCGCCGTGACGACGCCGAAATGTGCAATTTTTCCCCGGCGGCGACTCAAAAACCCAAAAAAATGGCAGAACTTTCTCCGGAGCGATTCAGCCATCCCGACCTATACCAACAGATGCACAATGGCAAGACGAAGAGGATGGTACCTGTCCCCTTCCTCGAGTCGACGTGCCGGTGCCGGAATCTTCAAAATAGCGCTCGACGATAGGATATACAAAAAGCTCCGGTGATTCCTGTGGACGTTGAATCGAGGCACCACACCACCACAGGGTTGTGCGCCTTGAAGAGACGATTTCAACGGTATATGGCAGCGGCGGTGGGTCACTCGGACTTCGCCGGAATCTGCAATTGAAAAACTGACCGGAAAAACTCGTTGCTGACGGCAGCTCAAAGTCCGTCCAAGATTCGCTGACTTTTCCGGCGAGTGGAGTCTCACCTCCACCACCACTGGATGCGCAGGGGTACGAGGATTGAGGATCTATGTACGTCGACCCTCAACTCCGAGCGACGGCGGCGCAAATGAACGGAAAACAGTAGTCGACGAACCAAAACCGGCGAAACTTTCAATGTCGAAAACTACCTCAAAACCCGACGGATTTGAGTGATTCAAACGACCAAGTTGATCGATTTTTCACGAGGAACATGAATATTCGATCAGATTTGACATTGGAAGAGATTAAAAAACGATTAGATTTGAGGCAGAAAGACGAATTTGAAATAGAGAGAGAAAAAACAGATAAATTGTAGAGGAGGATTCGATTTGAGGATATGATGGGAATTATAAATTGTGTAGAAGGGTAAAAAAGAGATAAAGTATTAAATCAACAAATTTTTATAAGGAGTGCTAAATATTGAAAAAACTAACTTGGAAGTGCTAGTTTCATGGATTATCTCTTTAAATTTTATAAGTATACAAATGCTTCTTAGGTTTTTTTTTTTCTTTTCTTTAAAACTGAATTTATTTTTTGGAAGAACCCATATCTTAAATCAAAAATTTAGTAGTAGTATAATTTATTTTTGCAAATTTAAGTTAAAATAAATAAATAGAAACTCCACACATACACTGAAAATCCGATCGGCAAGCGCAAATTCGGCGGCGATACAAGTGAAGTGATAAACGACCAAAACCCTTAAAACCCTAACGCCTCCGCCACCACCTCCATCGCCGTCTCCGCTGCAATGAGTGGGTCGACGGTCTTCTGCCGCCTGCTCCTCCGCAGCCGCGGTCTCTCCGCCGCTCCGAGATACTCCACGCACCTATTCGTATCGTCTCCTCCTCCGCCAAGGCCCATCTTCGCCTCTCAGATCACTAGACATTACAGCGGCGATATCTGGAATTTATCCAAGGCTGCCCGTCTCGCCCTGGCGGAGCGCGCGTTCGCCGAGGTCCGAGCTCAAGCGGAGATCGAGAGGAAACGCGAGAGGGAGGAGAAGAAAAAAGCAGGGATTGATGTTCCAGATGAAGATGAAGATTTCCTTCACAACCGTAAGCTCCTTGAGAAGTTGGAAAGACAGAACGCGAAAGATAAGCCGTCCGAGCTGAATCAGTACGAGGAGCCGACTGATTCTGATTCTGAATCAGAAGATGAGGAAGCAATTAACATGCGGGCGAAAATATATGAGAGGAAGTTCAACCATTTCGAGAAACTTGTTGATAAGTTTTCTAAGGCTGGTTCGTGATTCTCTCAGAACATCTTTGCGTGCATACTTGTTCTTGTTTTGCTGTTTCAGCTATGCCTACTTGTTTTTTGATATATTGGTGTTTGTGGGAGGTGAGTCAGCAAAAAGATTTGTAATTGTTGGCGGACAGCTGCAATTGTCAATGTCGATGATTGTGCGGATTTAGGAATGTTTGGTGGTAGCTTATTTTTTAGGCCGGTGATTCTAGGCTTGGTTATGAGTTACTTTTTGTATACACTTGTTTTGTTGGTGCCAAGGATTTCATATTCTTGCTTTACTTAAATATTTTTAGTTCAAGCAGCATGATGACCTATTCTTTTTTGAGTTTTCGGGGATGGGAGTGTGAATTTCCACTTTAAGAATATGATGAGTGTATTTTAATATCCTGGCTATTAGTGTAGTGACTATATTCTCCGGATGACATATTTCATGAGAACTTTTTGAGTGCCTTGTGGAATACTAGAAGGTGAATGCATTGTTTTATATTTCCATATGTTTTTCTTTTCCAGTTCACGTTTTGTGCTTAGACTCTGCCTGACCTTTTAGAGTTGAACAGATTCCTTTGATGATGCATTCAAATGGATGAAAAGAATTGATGAATTTGAGGAAAAGCATTTTAAGTTGAGGTCAGAGTATCAGGTGATAGGGGATTTGATGAATAAGTTGAAAGTAGCTAAAGGAAAGGATCAATTTCTTCTTCAGGTGAAGTTGAATAGGGCACTGAAACTGGTGGAGGCAAAAGATGCCTTTGATCCAAATGATCCAGCTAATTATGGGGTCATCGAGCGTGAGGATGTTGGCGCAAATGTTGATCGTGTTGAGGATCCTGACATAGATGAGGATGGAGAAACTAATAGTGAAGGGTTAATTGACAGAATGGAGTTTGATGATCTGAAACAAAAGGATACTAAATTTTTAGAAAAGATCAATGAAATAGATGAAAAACTTGAGGAGAAACTGGCACAACTGGATTATACCTTTGGAAAGAAGGGGAAACTGCTGGAAGAGGAAATTAGAGATCTTGCTGAAGAGAGGAACTCAATAATCGAACAGAAGAGACAGCCTCTTTATAGGAAGGTAAATACATCCATCTGTCAATCTGCTCTTTAAGCTTTCGTTGTGATTCCCTGTCACTTGATTCCACATGTCAAAGGCTACCCCATTTTAAAGCTGTCGGATTTCTGTGCTCTACTTATCGCCATTTGCTTCTGTAATGCTGAATTGAAGTACCTATTGATCATATAAAGGTCTCTAATCTTATCTGTTACGATTTATTCCAAGTAATATTCTATTTATTTGAAATTTGAGATTGCTTAAATGATAAGTTCATAGAGCTAGCGATTAGTACTCTCGTACGATGCTACTCTAGTTTTTACAGTTGTGACGGACTACTTAATCACGAAAAAAGCCTTCATTAGTCTTACATACATTCTTAGTTGTGCTTTTACATAATTTTAAGATATATGTGCTCTTTTGTGAGCTGTTATCAGACCTTCTTAGAAAATGTAAAGTATAGTCCTGGCTTTAGGTTTGGTGGTACAGAGTATCAAAATGGAGCTTTTCTAGGACTGTATTAAACAGCTAAAATTGCTGTCGTAGCAAATAAATTGGCTATTTATGACCTCCACTGGAATTCATATGAATTACTTTTTTACATTAATTCTTACTATTTTCTTTTGTATTTAACGAATCATGGGAATTATAGTTTCTGATTATCATTTATGTACCATTAGATCAATTTGTTAAACTGGGTTGCTCCATTGTGTGCAGGGTTTTGCTGTTAGGCTGGTTAACGTGAATAGAACATGTAAAGTTACAAAGGTAATTCAGCCTCTGCCTCCTCATTTACAATTTAATAGCCAATATTTTTTTTAACAATTATGACTGATAAATGAGACAGGGTGGACAAGTTATTAAATACACTGCAATATTAGCTTGTGGGAACTACAACGGTGTTGTTGGTTATGCTAAAGCAAAGGCTCCTGCAGTACCGATTGCACTTCAAAAGGTATCGGAACTAGATGTGCAATCAAATTTATACACTTGTGCTTCTTTGTGCTGCACTTGTATGTAAATATTTGGCTTTAAAACTAGGCATGCATTGAAATCTGTACTGTTGTCTAAGAATATACATAGTCATCTCTAAAAGGTATTATGTCACCAGATTATCTGGTCAGATAAGAAAAATGGTATGTTTAAATAAATTCATCTTGGCATCTGTTACTTATAGTTTACAATATTGCTGACCTATTGCCACAGGCACGTGAGAAGTGCTTTCAGAATCTGCACTGCGTAGAGCTGCATGAGAATCATACAGTTGCACATGCAGTTCAGGCAAAGTACAAAAGGACTGAGGTTTTGTCAAATTTCTCGTTGTATATCTTTGTTAACGATTGAAATGGTAGAGAAATCTACTGTTCTATTCTAAGGGATTTTGGACTGAAATTTATGTACTTGTAGGTAAAGCTTTGGCCAGCTGCCATGGATTCAGGGTTGAAGGCAGGCAGAACTGCAGAGATAATTCTTAATTTAGCTGGTTACAAGAATTTGAAATCAAAGGTATGAAACTGATTAGAAGAATATGTTCTTCATGTCCAGCTTTGTCCTGATGGAAATGCATGTGTAGGTTATTGGCTCAAGAAATCCCCATAACACTGTCAAGGCTGTCTTGAAGGCTCTTAATTCGGTAAATGAAGATTATGCTATGCAGTATCTACATCGATATTGTGTTTCACCATTGCTTATCGTTGTTCCCTTTCTCTTTCATATGCTCGCAGATTGAATCTCCTAAAGATATTGAAGAAAAGTTTGGCCGAGTTGTGATCGATGTGTCCAAGCATAATTTAAAATGATTGGTATGATTTTGATCCTTTTCTTAGATGTATATGCTTAATGCAATTTGCAAAGAAGGAAGGATCAGATTACTTTCATGTACTACTTTCTTAGCCTTTACAGTTGCTTAAATTGCACTATTTTCATCAAACTTGTTTTTCTCATCCTGTATCTTTTGATTCTTTCTACTTGAACTTAAATGACATAGTTCTGCTAGATCTTTTTCTTCTTATATGATTATTTCTTTTATTCTGTCTCCCAGGTTTATCAAAGAAAGAATTTTGTCTGTGATAGATTAATCTCTCCAGCTATTTGGGATGGCCAAGCTTTTTATTTTTGATCCAAGGAAATATAATAGGGATAACAAACGCGACATGACCCGCGGCAAAGATGCTGAATGAAGAATCACTTGCTTTTCTTTTTGGTTTTGTGGAATCTAAATTGCTGAAATTGAGGGAGGCAGGCAGGAGCTTTATCTAGCGAGTTTGGATTAATAAAATGCTTTTAGATGTTGTTTAGTTGGCAAAGCAAACGATTTTTACCAAAATGCTGGTGCTATAAATTTGGTCGAGAAGATCATCTTTCTTGATGCGGTTGCATATTTTTGTTGATTCAAGTACATGTTAGTTGTAGTCTGAAGTTTGTACTGGTCTCTGCCCCGATGACTTGATTCTGCGGCTACAATTTGTACATAAGCATGGGATTTTCTCTAATTTCTAATCTTTTAGGTTATCAACATATGGTTACTAATGAAGTGGTTCATACTTTGTTGTTGAATTACGAAAAAACCCGGAATTCGCTTGGTTAATATCTAGACTGAAAAACAACATTACTTAGGAGGGCTATGCTAGACTTGGATGATTTGAAAATACTAATTAGGAGGGCTGATTCATCAACCCTTTCCAAGGAGGTGGTTCAAGTTAATGTCTGCAACTTGTAGGGATGTTTTGGGTACCGGTTGCAGTTTGTGGAGATGTAAAGTGAAGTGCAAATTTCTGGTGGGAAGATGGCACAGTGGTGACGTTTGGGGATCCTCGGTTTCTAATTTCCTAATGGTAAGCTCTTTAGTAGCTCCGAGTTTGGTTGCTGATATGATTGCTGATAACAGTCAGTAGGATAGAGGAAGATGGAGTTGTTTTTGTGCCATGTGAAGTCGAAGAAGTTAGGAGCATTGAGAGACCACCAGTAAGCAGCAAGATTTTCCGGTTCTAGTCTTGTGATGATAAGAAGGGCGTTTGTATGAAGTCATGCTTGCTTCCAGACCTCATGCAGCGAGTTTGGTTGATGGCCATGCGAAATTGTGGAAGTTTCGGACGAGCTTTGATCTTCCACCGAGAGTTCACATATTTTGGTAAAGGGTGTTTCGGAACATCACCCCCGCAGAGAAGTTGGATGTGTGGCATGAGAATTGGCCTTCTTAGCTTGAGAACATTGTTTTACATGATTCTACGTGATTTACTAGTATAACCCCATCAACATTCTCATGAGAAAGCACACTATGTTAACACCATCAACATTGTACATGACATCCGTATCAAATCATTCGTGCTAGGACAAATTAGCAGCGCAGATGACTTGAATGGCGTTGTTTCCCAATTCTTCTTGCTCGTTTCTTATTTGTTCAACCGACTCCACTAGAGACCTTCTTGCGCATCCCTTCAACTCAATTAATTCGAGTGTCGGTATTTCTCCAATGTCATTTGAGATCCCATTGAGATTCCAACAAGAACGAAGCAGCAGTCGTTTGAGGCTGGGGAAATGGCTACTTTCAGCTATCCAATTCTCGAACTCTGATGCAGTTTCAATAATAAGAATTTCCAACACTGTGAATGCTCCTTCAGCAGTTTCCCATGTGCCACCAACGCAAGTGCAACCTTTCAGTTTAAGCACTCGAAGATTTGGCAACGAACCAGCAACCACCATGTCATTCCAAGGAAATTCCAAATCCTTCAAAGTCAGCCATTTCAACATCCTAGGAAAAGTGAAACTGTAGTACTTTGGCCGGGACCGAACCAAATGACCAGCATATATCTCCAAACTCTCCAATTGGTTCAGATGTATCAGATCATTCAGACATGCTGGAGCTCCACGACAAGCACGACCAGAACAATCGATCTTTAAGTTTTTTAAATTTGGAATCATTTTCAAGACCCTTTCATAACAACTCCAATGTGATACATGGGAGAGTGTTTGTAGGCTTTCTAGAGAAGAAGCTGTTTCTTTAGGATCGCCAAAACGAATTATACCATAAAAGTAAACATGTCTTAATTGTGGCATGCACCAATTCAACCAAAGATCACCATCTTCAAGCTTGTATCCCTTTTCTCCTAAAATGATTAAGGTTTCTAGGTTTTGAAGATTCGATAAGATCCTAGGAATACCACGGCAATATCTAATAGCAAGGTACCTTAAAAGAAAAAGCTCATAAAGTTGTGCATCAGCAAGTTGTGCATCCAACACCCTCAGCAATCTGACTCTCTTGAGAAAGTCTGGCTTTACTACATGATACTCAGAGCATTTGATGGAATGGATGGTTGAGCTTGAGCCATTGGAGTTTGAAAGGTTACTTAGATAATAAGAATTAACACTTATGCGGCGCTGATTCTTTATACTCTCCATAAAACGCTTCTTTTCAAGATAAGAAGAATTAACAGTTACGTGTCTATCCATGACATTCAAGAAAAACTTACTTTCATGTGCTTTTCTTATGCACAAGTCCCTCATCATATCATGGAGGCTGCAACTTTTGATTCTGCCATCACATTTCCTCTTTGTCACCAAAACAAGATTTCTCTTGATGAGTTCCTCAAATAACTCCTCCCCCACCTTTTCAAAGCTCTCAGAGTTGGTTGGAGATTTCACAAAGCCCTCAGCTATCCATAATCTGATGAGTCTCGTGACACGGATCTCATCATCTTCGGGGAAGGAACCCATGTACAAGAAACATGGCCTCAAATATTGAGGTAATTGGACGTAGCTCAAAGATAGTATCTCTTCAATTTGGTAACGCTCTGCAGTTTTTTCAGACTTGACATTTTTAACGATCTCCAGCCATGAAGCTAAATTCTTGCTGACCGTGGACAGAAGTCCTGCAATCACCACAATTGCAAGGGGCAATCCTTTGCAGCATTTTCTTGCAATCTCTTTTCCTATATGTTCTAATTCGGAAGGACAATCTTCATCTGCAAACACCTTCTGCTTGAGCAGATTCCAACTCTGATCTGCATTCAACAACCCCATCTCATAAACCTTGCTTGAAGGGTCTGGATACGAAGCCACATCAGACAATCTAGTCGTTAACACGATTCGACTTCCGTTACCGTCATCAGGCAATACCCTTCTAACAGCATCCCATGCCTCACTACTCCAAATATCATCCATAACAACTAAGTATCTCCTGCCCATCAAAATTTTGTGCACTTTTTCATCATCTCTTCCTTCTGATTCACTTGTGTCGAATTTTTTAAGGGATTTCAAAACGCTTGAAAGAATTTTGTGTGCACTATAATCTTGTGATATTGTAACCCAAACACAAATATCAAAATGGCTCGTGATTAATGGATCATTATAAACATTCCTGGCAAGAGTAGTTTTGCCGATGCCACCCATACCACAGATTGGTATCACTTGGAGTTTGGATGACACTCCACAGAGCCTTTCCTTTAAGTCCATCACATGTTCTTCAAAACCAACCATGGCATCTTTGCCGATAATTAGAGAAGTTGCTGATGAAATAAGACTAATAGCAGAAGAATCAGCACGCTCAGTGTCTTTGCTACTCGAGCTATCCTTGATTTCCTTCACTTCTCTAGCGATCAAATCAATCTTCTCAATCACTTTTTCCAGCTGGAGTTGGTGTTTTCCACTTATTAGACGGCATCCAGACTCTTCATCATCATCATCATCAGAAGATACTTTTTCCAACACATGATATTCTAAAATATCTTCTGCTTCATTTGCCAGATCCCTAATTCGCCCTTCCAAACTCTTGAATTTGTCAGCAAATATTTCAAGAAAGTCTTGAAGGGGAGTGACATACTCAAGGAGAGATAAAGTCTGTTGTTTTTCTTCAAGAGAAATGGAATATAGATTACTGTTGAGGATTCTGTTTATTGTGTTTGAGAGTGAGACAAGAGCAGCATAAGCCATCTTGATTATGCTGAAAAACTATGTTTGCTAAATTGTATGCTTATTGTTTTTGAAAATGAAATAAAGGAAAAATACCAATAGATCATCTCTATGCAAAGGAATTGGTTGATGGTGAGTAATGGAGAAAAACAAGGCCAGCAGTCTAGCAGAGCTGTCCAATCCAACAAAGCTTTGTAAAAAAAGTCTACAATCGAGGAATAAGAGCATTCATTACGGGTATTTAGTTAGACATAGGTTGAAGCATTGGGAAGCGTGATTTTAATGATTGGTGGTATTTAGTTAGACATAGGTTGATTTTCCTACTACAATGGGGTTGAGTAAGACCTAGGTCTAAGTACTGGGAAGCGTGATTTTAATGATTGAATAAATTTTATTTTGTTGTTTTTTTTATTTGTAATAAATATTATAAAAATTAACTTAATTAAATTCAGAAATTAATAAATGACATTTTTATTGAATTTAAAAAAACTAAAACATACACTAATTTTAAAAAAAAAATACAATAATTAAAAAGTGCAACATTACAATAATTATTTAAAAAAAAATAGTACAACTACTCCTCCCAACCGAATTCCTTTGTAAGTTTGCGGCGAACATTTGCGTACCTCGCCTTTCGATCGGGACTCGTATTCGACGTGTCCATGAGATTGGGAGATTGGTTCGATGGGATTGAACCAAAAGTTTGCGAGTACCACAAATTGAATCCCTCTTCAGCCATTTTTTTGCACAAAATAAATTGAAAGAATGAAAATTTTTTGGGAGAAGAATGGATGGAGAAATTAGGTTGTGTGGAGAATGAATGAGATGAAGGGGTATATATAGGGAAAAAAATGAGATATAGACGTTGGAGATGGAAATGTATACGTTGGAGGTTTGAAAAAAATAACGTTTTTTTTTTTAATTTTTAACGAAAAAATCAAAAAATAAAAAATAAAAAAATAAGGGACCAATGGAGACATGACAAGTGTCCCCATATTGCATCAGCATGGAGTCGAGTGGAGTGTCGAAAAATCGACTCCACCATCGACACACCCCTCGACATAGGGGTGTGTCGAAGCCCCACTATGGCTCGACATAGGGGTGAGTCGAGTGGAGGGGTGTGTCGATCCACTCGACACCGCCTTCGACACCCCCCCTTCTAGTAACTGCTCTAAGAGTTATTTTCGTTGGTCATTCCACTTTATTCCCCCTTTTGTTCCATGTAATAACAAACAAGAAGTGAAAAACAGTGATGGTGCCAAAACATAAGTGGCCTGATCTGCTTGAATGATTATGTTAGTATTAGGCATTTTGTGAATTGCTGCATCTTGTCTTCATTCTTTAGTCATTCTTTTTCCCGAACTTGGTACAGATCATTTTGCTAAGAGATGCACCGATTAAAAATAAGAGAGTTGATAAACATGATTGATTATGTGGCAAATGGTTTTTTACCACTGATTATTCTACCACTGATCATTTTTTTTTGCATGTTTTCTAGTAAGGAAAAGTGCAATTATAGCCACTCCTAAAAAGAAAAGTGCAAATATAGCCACTTTTTTAAAAACGATCAAACATGGACCAGCATACACGACCTAAACTGATCATGCATACACGACCATAGCAATATACACAATAATGCACACACGACTAGTATACACGATTATATCAGCATACATCACCTGCATATACGATCCGCATACACGACCATGCGTGGCCATATTTGATCGTTTTTTAAAAAGTGGCTATAATTGCACTTTTCTTTTCAGAAGTGGCTATATTTGACTAATTCTCTTCCTAGTGTTTACGAACTGATAATTATGGCAAATGGTATTTATTTTTATTTTATTTATTTTTAAATTTTGTATCGTGGAATGTGCATGGGCTTTAATGATTTTCTGTAAAAATTGAGTTCATTTGGTATCGTACAATGTAGTACTCCCTCCTTCCACGAAATAGTTTCCACATTGTAGATGATACAGGTTTTAAGAAAATGATAGGTAATGATACGGGTTTCCACGAAATAGTTTCCTCGGTTGTTGACTTACGCTTTTGAGCAGCAACCCGTTTCCAGTTCAATTTCAGTAATGATTTCTTTTACATGTTTTGTGATTTCGTTTAATATTATGTCTAGCTAAATTTATTATTTGAGTTGGATGTAGATTATGTGGTCTTGATTACTCGTTCTAAACTCGTGAGGTCGAATTGAGTGAGTTTGTTAATTAATTTTATTCCCAAAACACTTAGGATTAATTCTAGACTTAATAAATATTGACATTTGATTGATCAACATCTAGATATTCAGATTAAGTCATTAACAGGATTTGGGATCTAACTCGAGAGTGTCTCTCGTGCCCAAGAAGGTAAAGAGTGTTGGAGAGCAGTCGGTATTGACCTACCTCTTGGCTGTCTTGGGTCTGTTTATTCTTAATGCCTTTTGGGCAGCATCATTACTGAAGTGTCTTCGTGACTTTGTTGATCAAAAGAGGAGATCTTGCCTTCTGGTCAAGATCTGTAAAATTGGATAGACATAGGCTTGGTGTGTTATCGTGACTTCGTGACCATTAGGGTATAAACTAATCTTTGTCTTAAACCAAGTAATGAGATCGAGTAATTGAATATCTTTGCAGCAATGAACGAGTAATGATTAATTAGGATCATTGATTCGAAATCCTAACACAAACTTATTTGTTATTTGATATTTCACTTGTTGAGTTACAGGATATTTAGATACATCTAGACCAAAACATCTTCTGTTGAGAACTACCTGAAGAGCAGATCTACGCCAAGTCCTTTGGGTTCGACCCTACTTGCCATTAACTACTACCTTGTTGGGCAAAAGGTGTTTTATAAATATATTTGTGCGAAGAGTGTGACGACAGCGCTTCGTCAAATTGGCGCCGTTTCCAGGGACTTGGTTTTAAGCTAGTGTGCTTTTCTAGCTTGAGTTGAGCACGGTTTATGCCCAAGCCACATCTATGGAGAGACGGAGATCCACAAGATTACAGTGTATGCCCTGAGGTGATAGCTAGGAGAAATCGTGCAGAATAACGCAAGAAGAAGAAAAATCTGGAGAAAGGCGTCAACGAACCTTTAGAGCCACCGTGCTTAACAGAAGATCAGGATATTGAGCAAAAAGACGATTCTTGCTCAACAGCAAGTACAAACAGCGAGAAGTCAACATCCAGTTCAGAAGCAGGAACATTAACCACTATGGCAGGACATCAAGAAAGAACCATTCATCAGATTATGTTTCCTGAGGACAAGGGAATCGGACCTTCAAGTATCCAGTTGCCCACCATCACTGGAAACTGGGAGCTCAAACATTCGCTGATACAGATACTGCCCAAGTTCAGTGACCATCCCGGAGAAGATCCTTAGACCCATCTGCAAGACTTTGAGATGGCGATCAGCACTGTAAGGAATAATGCCCAGACTGACTG
Source organism: Schizonepeta tenuifolia (assembly GCA_029490685.1). Taxonomy (NCBI): domain Eukaryota; kingdom Viridiplantae; phylum Streptophyta; class Magnoliopsida; order Lamiales; family Lamiaceae; genus Schizonepeta; species Schizonepeta tenuifolia. The sequence goes on from CM055959.1 coordinate 81,822,074, forward strand.
AAATGGCAATAATAGAAACAATGGGGAACGAAATATTGTCCGAAATGTCAACAATGAGGGAGAAAAAGTTGTTGCCCAAGATACGTTTCCTGACTACGTAAGACTACTTACGTTTCCATTCTCTCTACTTGATGGAGCATGTGAGTGGCTTTACACTTTGCCAGAGGGAAGCATCGATACCTGGAAAAAGATGCAACAGGCTTTTCTTGACAAATACATACCCATTGGCCGGATACAAAGTGGGAGGAATGCCATTTCCTCGATCAAGATGGGTGGAAATGAGTCGTTGTATGATTACTATGAGAGATTTAAGAAGTTGATAGCAAGATGTCGTCAACATCGAATTCAGGATATTGACCTGATTGAATTCTTCTTAAAAGGATTAAGGGCATCTGAGAGAAAATGGATCATTGCAGCTTGTGGAGGAGCTATAGTCGATCAATGACCAGCTGAAATCTTTAAGAAAATAGCTGCTATGGCCGAACAATAACGAGATGATGATATCCCAAGAGGGGGGTATGAAGGCAACAAGGGCAACTCAGACAACTTGGTCAGCACCATGAAAGACTTCATGGCCAAGATGGACGGTTAAATGGAGGCCTTGAAAAAGAAGGTAGATGGTAAGGAAGTGCAAAGAGCTGTGAAGAAATGCGAGGTGTGTCACAACATCCCACGTCACCTCAGATTGTCCTAGTTGGTTTGTGGAAGAAGGAGAGGAGGTGAAGGCAATAGATCAGAACCAGCAAGGTGGTGGGCAACAAAGGTTCCAGTATGGAAATAACAACAACTATGGCAATAACTTCGGTTATAGGCAGAACCAGCACGAGAACCTGAGGTATGGCAACAACCACTATCAAATACCTCCTGCCCACCAACAACCGCAGTAGCCGGTTCAGCAGCAACACCAATACATTTCTCCACCTCAACAACCACCTCAACAACAACATAACTATGTTCCTCCACATCGAGAACCAACTAAGACGGAGTTTATGAAGAAGACCATAGATCGTTTTACCAACAAGAACCAAAAGCTGAAAAGGGATTTTGAGAACTTTCAACTAGAAAGTCGAGGTCAATCGAATAACCTTCAAGCTCAATTGACTCATATAAACCAAACCTTATCAAGGCTAGTAGATGACAAGAATGGAAGGCTTCCTGCCCAAGTGGAGGTCAAGAAAAAGCAAGTAAACGCTGTGACTTTGCAAAGTGGGAAAGCGTTGCCAGAGTTGTTGCCCAAAAACCAGCCCAAGGAACCTGTTCGAATGGAGGAAACCAAGATGAGTATGGGAGATATCAATGACATCTACAAGGAGCTGAAGGCAAAACGTGAAGAAGGGATAAAGGCCAAGAAGAATCCCGTCTTTGATTATGAGGAGGATGAAGCCTTGTTTGACTATGTGAAGATGGAGAGATCAAGGCTGGGATTCGATAAAGATGACGTGTTGCTGGACTCTTTGAAAGCTGAAAGAGAGGCAAAAGCTTAGGCCAGGAGAACCATTCCTCACACTGTAAGGGCAAAACCCCGTACCCAAGGCATTTTGCCCGCGATCGTGATCAGAAAGAGTTGGAGGACATGATGAATGTGTTCAAGAAAGTGGAAATCAACCTTCCACTATCGATAGCATTACAATCCATGCCAAAGTGTGCAAAGTTTTTACGAGAGATGTGTTTGAAGAAGACCAAATACCCTGATAATGCCCGTTTCCATTTGGAGAATGTGTCAGCACTCATGAATTCCCACATCCCGCTCAAGAAGAAGGATTCTGACATGTTTGCTATCGCATGCACAATAGGTACCACGTCAATACCCAAGACGATGCTTGACCTGGGAGCCTCGATAAATGTAATGCCGAGGGCCATGTTCGACGAGATGAGGTTTGAACCTCTTTCACCTAGCCGTGTAGCCATTCAATTGGTGGACTTATCCACAGTTTACCCCGATGGAGTATTGGAAGACATGTTGGTCAAGGTAGGGGATCTTCTGTTCCCAGCCGATTTCTATGTTCTTGCATGGGAAAGAAAGAAATCAAGAATCCAGTGATCTTGCTCGGGAGGCCGTTCTTGAGGATAGCATGTACAAAAATTGGTTGTGATACTGGGAGATTGGCGGTGCAAGTAGCTGGAGAAGTAGTAGAGTTCGATGCTTATAGGCAAAATCAAGAAGATGGAGACGCTGAACAACTTAAGTTGCTTTTTTGAAGACCACGAGGAAGAAATCCAGGCAGATCTTAATATCATTCAGGATCTTCACCTGGATCTCGACCAATACGAGGATAATGAGGCGAAGGGTGCCATGGTGGAATTTTTTGAAGATGACGAGTATGAAAGTGATAAAGATTTCTGGGAGGAGTCAGTCTATGGGCACAATTTCGACTACTCCACCGATGAAGACTACTTCAAGGATGAGGAGTCGGAGGAGTGCCAAACCTTTGATAATTTCTTCGATGAAAATATGGATAAGAACGAAGGAGAGCAAAAACCCCTTAACGAGTTTGATGAGGAACTCGAAGAACTACCCCATGATGAGACCGAGGAGATAGTGGAGGAATTCTGGCAACAAACAGTTCTTGAGCAGGATGTCAGCTTGCAGACAGAAGACGATCTTGCCCTAAACGATGAACCAGCAGATGTGGAGGAATGCAGCTATACCAGAATTCTGGGCAACATGCAACCTCAGGGGTTCGAACCACTCAATATCCCTTAGTTGAAGTCGGAGGACAGGTTGGTGCCATCACTACAAAAGGCCCCTACCTTGGAGCTGAAACCTTTGCCCAAGCACCTGAAATATATATATCTTGGCAAGAACGAGACTTTGCCCGTGATCATATCTTCCGAGCTATCGAGCATGGAGGAGATCCGAGTAGGTGAGGTGCTGAGTAAGTAAAAGGAGGCAATAGGGTGGACCTTGGCCAACATCAAGGGCATTAACCTTTTGGATTGTGTTCATCATATTTTGCTTGAGGAGGATGTTGTTCCCGTAAGAGATCCACAAAGGCGATTGAATCCCGCCATGAAAGAAGTAGTGATGAAGGAGATACTTAAGCTTCTTGACTTAGGAATCATCTACCCCGTGTCCGACAGCCGTTGGGTGAGTCATGTGCACGTGGTGCCAAAAAAGTTGAGAATCTAAGTTGTTGAGAATAAAAAGAACGAGTTGGTGGCTATGAGATTGCAAACCGGATGGCGTGTGTGTATAGATTACCGGAAGCTAAACCAAAAGACGAAGAAGGATCATTTTTCCTTGCCTTTTATCGATGAGATGCTAGAGAGGTTAGCTGGCAATGACTATTACTGCTTTCTATTCGGTTATTCTGGTTACATGCAAATCTGGGTTGCTGACGAGGATCAAGGCAAGACCACCTTTACATGCCCATTTGGCACATTTGCATATAGGAGGATGCCATTCGGGTTATGCAACGCACCTGGGACGTTTCAAAGGTGTATGATGCATATTTTTTCAGACCTTCTTGAAGAATGCATCGAAGTCTTCATGGACGATTTTACCATCTACGGCAAGACCTTCGAATCATGCCTCAACAACCTGGATCGAGTCTTGAAAAGATGTGTTGAGAAAAGCCTTGTGTTGAACTATGAGAAATGACACTTTATGGTGAGAGAAGGAATAGTTTTGGGACATGTCATCTCGGGGAAAGGTATTGAGGTGGACAAAGTCAAGATCGATATTATTGCCAAGCTGCCGTACCTAAGATCTGTGAAGGAATTGAGAGGATTTCTAGGGCACGCTGGATTCTACATGAGATTTGTCAAGGATTTCGCCAAGATCGCACAACCAATGACAAGGCTACTCCAAAACGATGTACCATGGGTGTTTGATGAAGATTGTAAGAAGGCGTTCCATGTCTTGAAGGAGAACTTGATCACAGCCCCCATTATCCAACCTTCGGATTGGGGAATGCCTTTTGAGCTAATGTGTGATGCCAGTGGTTATGTCGTAGGAGCAGTTCTTGGGAAAAAGAGAGGGAAGGAGAGTTAGTCATCTACTATGCCTCCAAGACGTTAAATTCGGCTCAATGTAATTATGCCACTACGGAGAAGGAGTTGTTAGCTATAGTCTTTGCCTTTGAGAAGTTTAGATCCTATTTGCTTGGCGGCAAGACCATAGTCTATACCGATCACGCGGCGTTGAAGTACTTGTTGAGCAAGAAGGAGTCCAAGCCACGATTGATTAGATGGATTCTTTTGTTATAGGAATTTGATATAGAAATCAAGGATAAGAGTGGTGCCCAAAACCAAGTTTCTGACCGCCTCAGTCGAATCCTCCAACCTGATGATGGGGTGCATATCAAGGAAAACTTTCCCGACGAGCACCTGAGTCTTGCCCAAGATGAGCCATAGTATGCGGATATCGTGAACTACTTGGTGACCAAGGAGATACCTTCCGACCTTGGGCGTTATCAAAGGAACAAGCTTAAACACGAGACCCGTTTTTATATTTGGGATGAGCCATATATATGGAGAGAATATGCGAACAAGATAATAAGGAGATGTGTCGAGGATAAAGAGAAAAGAAGCATTCTTGAGCATTGCCACAACAAAGAATGTGGAGGATACTTTGGGCACCAACGTACAACGAGGAAAGTTTTGGAATGCGGCTTTTATTGGCCAACATTGTTCAAAGACTGTTATGAGTGGGTCAAGATGTGTGAGAAGTGCCAAAGGGAGGGCAACATCACGAGAAGGAACGAAATGCCCATGATACTGATTTTGCCCGTAGAAGTGTTCGACATATGGGGCATGGATTTTATGGGACCCTTGCCGAGTTCCAAAGGCAACAAGTATATCATATTGGCAGTGGACTACGTCCTGAAGTGGGTCGAGGCCCGTGCTTCCACCAAAGATGATTCCAAGGTGGTTTCGAATTTTTTGAGAACTCAAATTTTCAATAGGTTTGGTGTACCTCGAGCTATTATTAGCGATCAAGGTTCGCATTTTTGCAACGCAACGGTCACTGCCTTGTTCAAGAAGTATGGAGTTACTCATCGTGTGTCAACAGCCTTCCACCCACAACCTAATAGACAAGCGGAATTGTCCAATCGTATCATCAAGACGATCTTGAGGAAGACCGTGAACACAACAAGGAAGGATTGGAGTATGCGCCTTGATGATGCCCTGTGGGCATATAGGACTGCCTTTAAGACACCTTTTGGCATGTCCCCATATCGCACGGTCTATAGCAAGAGGTGTCACTTGCCCGTTGAGCTGGAACATCGAGCTCATTGGGCTGTTGCCCAACTCAACCTCGATTGAAATGAGGCGGGTGAAGCAAGGAAGCTCGAAATCCAAGAACTTGAAGAGATAAGACTCCAAGCCTATGATAATGCCGGGTTATACAAGGAAAGGATGAAGAAGACCCACAATCTTTTGATTAAAGAAAAGGAGTTCCATTTTGGGCAACAAGTGTTGCTGTACCAAACTCGATTTAGGCTTTCTTCGGGGAAGCTCTCGACTAAGTGGGCAGGACCTTATGAAGTGCAAGCTCAATTCCCAAATGGAATTGTTGAGATCAAAGATCCCAAGAATGGGAAAAATTTTAAAATCAATGGCCAGCGCTTGAAGGCCTATTTTGGGCAAGAACAACATGTTGAGGAGGAACCAACTGGAGCCAGCGCTTGAAGGCCTATTTTGGGCAAGAACAACATGTTGAGGAGGAACCAACTGGGTTCCTTGTCGAGGAAGACCTCTGACTTCAAAAGGAGGGGGGTGTCATGCCCAAGATCTTAAATGGGGCACTGTCCAGGAGGCAACCTGGTTAGTTCTTTATTTTCTTTTTTTTATTTCTTTTCGTAAAAAAAAATTACTTTTTGCTTAAAGTATTTTATTTTACAGTGTTTTATTTTGAAATATTCTTAATTCTAGATTAACCATAGAAAAGAGTTTGTGTTTCGAGTATATTTGGTGTTTTGAAATGTGCAGGAGATTTTGAGCAAGATACAGGTTGTAGATCAAGAACCATAATGGAGAAGTAAGAAGGGGGTGTCGAGTAGAGGTTTTGGGCGTGAATCAAGCTGTTGGTCAACAACTATCTATGGCAGTTACTGTTGCCCTAAAACTACGCGCCCTATATATCCACTTTAGCACGTATCCACCCCCACTACCCAATTTGAATTTTACCTCTGCAACTTCTCATCTTCTCTCTATTTCTCTCCCCATCAAAACACCCAAATCCTCTATTATGGTGTCTACTCGCCCAAGAAACAAAAAACTCAATAAAGTCCCCACTGGAACCAACATCGACCTCACCAGCACCACCACCACAAAACCTAAAACTACCAAGTGGAAACTCCCGATGGATCCAGCCAACATCTCATGATGAGTGACGAAAACCCGAGTTTGATGGATGAGGCGGCGAAGCTACCGGAGGAGGAAACCCAATCAAAGGATATGGTGACTGAGCAACAAATGGAGGACGAGGCGGAGGAGAAAGAAAATAGGGAGGAAGAAGAGAATAATGGAGAAGGTGAATGGGAAGGTGGCGACGACGAAGAAGATAAGGAGGACGACGTGGATGAGGCCATAGAAGCATTGGCAGCGGGGATGGCGGCGGAGGCGAAGACCAAGGCCAAGGAAAGCCCGACGAAGAAAAGCAGTCAGTCGGCCATCAAACGCTCCCACGTCGGAGAGGATACGCCGGCAAAGAAGTACAAATCTGCTGCTTCGGATGCTGGCTCTATCCAACTGTCAATATCAAAAGGGGCGGCCACCGGAACAGACTCGATGGCAAGTGAGGATGTTGAGAAAGAAGAGAACGATGACCAATCAATACTGGCAAGCAGCAAGAGCAAGAAGAAGAAGAAGGGCGCCACGGTGATGACGTGTAGGAGGCCTAGGGATTGGAAGGTGACAACACCCAGAGTTCTCGACTTCAAACTATACGAGGACCTGGGTGTTGCCCAAGAAGTGCGAACGCTGTTTGATGGGATAGGATGGAGTAAGTTTTTGGAGTGGCCGGTTGAAGTCTATGAGGAGCAGGTTAAGGAGGTGTACAGTACTGCGGCTGTGACGAGTGATCCCGAGTCTGGGGTGAGCACTATTTCCTTCTCGCTTTTGGGCGAGAAGTATGATTTTCAGGTTACTGCCCTTAACCAGATTTTGGGGATGGTGAGTCTGAGGGATTTGGCCAAGAAGGAGTTTATGGAGGCCAAGAAAGTGGTGCCACCCCCTGGAGATATTGCTTATCAGGAGCAATGGAAGGAGATTTGGAACGGAGCACCGTACAATGGAGGCAACAACAAGGGCACGGAGTTGAAGACCCATGCGTTAAGGCTTTGCCACCGCATCCTTGCCTACAACTTGTATGGCAAGAACGACAGTGGAAACACCTTGAGTAACAAGGAGAGGTACCTTCTATGGTGTATGCACACCAAGACCAAGGTCAACTTCGCAGCCTTCCTTGGTGAGCAGCTCAAAACGGTGTTGGCCAAGCAAGCTCTTGGGTGTAAGTGTGGGCACTTTGTGACAGCATTTTCGAAGGGAGTTGGTGTGTATGATGAGATGAAGAAGAAGCCTGTGATGGGGGTCGGCAAGATGGGGGAAGCTGCTCTTAAGAAGATGAACGACATCGAGGTGAGAAATAGCAAGTTTGTGTTCATCGACTACGGCAGGTCAAAATCTACCAGGCGTCCACCCTTGGGAAAGAAGGAGGAGGCAGGCACCAGCGTGGCGGTGCTGCCCAATATCGAGGTCGAAACCAGGCTAGCCAACATGGAGAAATTGTTGACCGAGATCAGGGATGCCCAGCTGGCATTCTTTGCGCACCAACGATTCAGGTATTCGCCTGAATCTTCTCTTTGATTTTATATTCCTCCCACTTTTGTATTAGTTTAGGTTTTTGTTTTTGTTTTTTGTGTTGTTAAGTCTTATTTTGTGTCTTATTTTGTGTTGTGTGTACTTATTGCCTTCACCCACAATTTGCCCAGCAAATTGTGTGGTGAAGGCCTTAGAATCCCCTTCTCGGCTTTGTTGGTAAATAATTGTTGAGTCAGTTTTTTTTTATGTCTGTTGTTGCCCAACATCATACTCACTTTGCCTAAGGCAAAGTATGTGGGTGTTGGGATGTTGGACTGTTTTGTGTGACTTTAAATTTTATTTTAGTTGTTGATCAACATGTTGGCATGATAGGCCAGAGTAGGTATGTTGATGTAATTAATGTCGTATGTAGATAGGTAGGACAGAATGAGATATTGGGCATGAACTGTGAGATTTTGAGTTGTTCAATGCTATATATATGTGCAACATTTATTTCTTTCTTGTGTGATAAAGACCAATTGAGACTTGTTGACCTAGAACTTGTCTGCATCTCTTATTGAAACTTCATATAACTTAGTCGAGTTGCTAGATGAATTAGGCATTTTTGTTCAAATTAGCCCATGGCCAAAATTCCCTACCTTGACATTTATCCCTTGCTAGCCCCTTTGAGCTTATTAGTAATTCTTTCAATGCACTTATAGTAGCCTAAATTTACGAACCTTCCCATTCAAGAACTCAGGTCTAGAAGAGGAAGGGATGAAAGGAAAATGTTGGGTAGCACTAGCTGGGCAACATCACCTGTTATAGAGGTGTTGTGATTAAAAAAAAAGGTCTTTAAAGAATAAGTGTGCTAAGATCAAAGTGGTAGGAGTCAAAGGCAACATGTTTCCAAGAGTTGAGTCTTCTTGACATAGCCAAATTCCAAAATTATCCCATCTTTTTCCTTGAGCCACGTTATAACCCAATAAAGACCTAAGGATAAGTGACTTTGATTTTGTTCAACGAAGTAGAGATGTAGAGGGCAGGCAAGCTTATGGAAAAACATTGTCGATATTGGTCAAGAGCGTATACACTTAACCATATACACTTGAGAGTTGAGTGCTGGTGAGGAGATCCTTGTTGCCCAATAACTCTATCTCGACCTATTTGATAGCAATATCTACTTCATATTCTGTTTTGACTGACATGTTGATGTGCTGATGTTTTGAGTCTGTGTTTTGTTTTGTAATTTCTGTGTTTGAGTCTTGGGCAAAATCACAACTGTACACTTGAGGGCAAGTGTAATTCAAGTGTGTGGGTGTGATGAACCCATATTTGGGTCCATCTTTTCGTGTGTTTTTCTTGTTCTTTTTGCTCTTTATTGAGTTAAAGTATGTCTAGAAGGATACAAAGTCGAGAGATGGTGTGCAGGGAAGAACAGGTGGGAACTTGGGCAAATCCGGTGAAAATCTATTATTGAGATGCTGAGATGGCGATATGATGCAAATGGGCATAGGGCTGGAAGCTTGTAGCTGGGCAACAACGTTCTATTCAATCTACAAGTCAGGAAGTACCTCTCCATATCCTTGAAGCCAACAGACAAAGTACTCGGAGGAGCCAGGATCTTGGTCAGCGTGGGAAGCAATACAGGATGCAGACGTTGAAGTCGAGAAGTGAGTCAGGTCAGTTGCAGATTACTTTTTCTCCAAGGAAGCGGATAAGGATCGAAGATTTCTTTCCTTATCTTAGTTGAACCTAATCAATGAAGATATCTACCATGGAAGGAAAGAGAATCGCGGCCGAACGGATAAGGATGAAGGCGGATATGCATGGGAAGAGTCCTTCACCAACAAGGAAACTATCTTTACCCTAAATCCCACCGCCTATATATATGGCCGACTTCACTTTGTCAAGGAGGATTTTTCACGATTTATGAGCTTAGTTCTGCATTCTAGTTTGAGAGAGCGAGAGGAAGAAACAAATCATACAGGCAAATTTACCTTTATATTTCGTGTTTCCAGTTTTTTCTGCATTAGTTTTCAGTTGTTGACTTGAAGTTAAGACCTCGGTTGCTGACTTATGTTTTTGAGCAGCAACCTATTTCCAGTTCAATTTCAGTAATAATTTCTTTTATATGTTTTGTGATTTCATTTAATATTATGTCTAGCTAACTTTATTGTTTGGGTTGGATGTAGATGATATGGTCTTGATTACTCGTTCTAAACTCGTGTGGTCGAATTGAGTGAGTTCGTTAATTGATTTTATTCCCAAAATACTTAGGATTGATTCTAGACTTAATTGATATTGACATTTGATTGATCACCATCTAGATATTGGGATTAAGTCATTAATAAGATTTGGGATCAAACTCGAGAGTGTCTCTCGTGCCCGAGAAGGTAAAGAGTGTTGGAGAGCAGTCGGTATTGACCTGCCTCTTGGCTGTCTTGGGTCTATTTATTCTTAATGCCTTTTGGGCAGCATCGTTACTGAAGTGTCTTCGTGACTTTGTTGATCAAAAGAGGAGATCTTGCCTTCTGGTCAAGATCTGTAAAATTGGATAGACATAGACTTGGTGTGTTATATCGTGACTTCGTGACCATTAGGGTATAAACTAATCTTTGTCTTAAACCAAGTAATGAGTTCGAGTAATTGAATATCTTTGCATCAATGAATGAGTAATGAGTAATTAGGATCATTGATTCGAAACCCTAACCCAAACTTCTTTGTTATTTGATATTTCACTTGTTGAGTTACAGGATATTTAGATACATCTAGACTAAAACACCTTCTGCTGAGAACTACCTGAAGAGCAGATCTACGCCAAGTCCCTTTGGTTCGATCCCACTTGCCATTAACTACTACCTTGTTGTGCAAGAGGTATTTTATAAATATATTTGTGCGAAGAGTGTGACGACAACACTTCATCAGTGGGTTGATCAACCTAAAATTCTAGATTGCACGCAATTAAACGTGTTAGAAATGGAATTATCAAGTTAAACCCGAATATCGTATCTCACAAGGAAAACTTAGCAGAGCGATTGTTGTATTGTGAAAAGAAACAGAAAAGAAAATAAAAATAGTAAAGAAATTGAGGATGATTTGTTTTAGACTAATAAACTAAAAACAACTATTTAATCTAGGCAGAAAAATAAAACCCTAGTTCTATGAACATAAATAAAACCATAAACATAACTGAAACTAAAAATAATAACTCACAATTTAATTGGAAGAAGAACGACGAAGAACTGAAATTAAACTGAATCCGTGGTGGAAATTATGTCACAAAATCCGTACAAATCGAACGTAGTAAAGCTATCTAAGATCGTATGAAGAACTGGAATAAAAACTGGAAAGAAAAAGAACAAAGGTTCGTGTTTTGGGCGGAAGAAAAAGCGACCAAAATAAATCTGATCGCATCCCTACTTATAGAGATTTAGCGCCGACTACAGTACGAGTGATCGCCTAGGACGAGCGACCACTTCCTTTACATCTTTCTTGGCGCCGCCTCAAGCTCAAGCGATGGCTTGGGCCAACCGATCGTTGCGCCAACTTTTTGCTTCAAGACATACGATCGTTTGTCATAGGCGATCGCTTAATGTTGCTCTCTGTTCCTGCTCGTCACTCATTCACAATCATAAGACAGGCGATCGCTTGTCATAGGCGATTGCTCAATATTGCTCTCTGTCTCGCTCGTTCCAACTCTTAACTACACAGGCGGTTGCTTCTTTTAGGCAATCGCCTAGCTTTGCCCCAAACTTCAACATTTGTTCAACTCAGCACAATTAATCTATAATTTTGGAGCAAAAACCTGCATTTCTCACACAATACTCGATCTAAAAGATTAGTGCATTTTTTACTTAAAAACAACACGAACCAAGTTAAATACTATAAAAAATGCACCCTAAATTATATCCAAAATACGACCAAAAACAGGTAAAACAAGCCCTCCACACACAAAACCTTGCTTGTTTTCAAGCAAATCTTATTTCCAATCAAAATGAAAAAGTAATAAATTGAACTAAACAATTCATACTTCATAAACTCTCAATCACAAGACAAATTCATCATTCATCGATCTAGTACAATCATCACAAGTCAAATGAGTTGCCCTCCACACAAGAACTCAATCAACTTAACATCTAAGTGCAAGATCAAGGTGAGAACACACAAACAACATAGAGCATCCCAAATTCATGTCATTTCTTATATTATAAAAAAATATGTGAATTTCGGGCAATATTCACTAGGTTTACTCACGGAAATTCCAACATCCTAGCGTGGTTTTCCATACCCATTTCTCGTATAGTATATTCAACATTGAACAAACAAGAAAGAGGGGTAGAACCCTTCAAATCACAAAAATTTTGAACAAACGACTCAACAAAAAGTTGTCAAGTCAAGTCGGGTTATATGGCCAAAATTCATGAGGTGTGAACATTTAGAGATCATCTAAAGTGTCCTCATGTGGTTTCCCATGCTTATAGTTCCTAGAAGAGCAGAGGCTTCCCAACTTGACTTAACAAATTTAGACATTTAATGGCCCATTATTCGAGATACACTTCTTAAAATACAAATTTTCTCACCCTTCACCTACACTCAAACATCAAGCTTCGATCATCCAAGTATGAAATGCTCCACAACCGGCATGCAATGACCATATCAATCAAATCATAACAAAATACCCCGATCACTCAAGTTTAACAAAGTATGCACTAGAAACTTCAATTCGTACTTCCGCATCTCAATTGTAAAATAAAAGAAATCAAAGACAACGAGATAAAATCTCAAGAGAAACACCCCCCTTCCCCCTTACGAAAAAAACTAAACAATGCCCCCATTGTCACAACTTAAACAAATTAAAAGGGAAAAAGGGTGAGACAAGATTTCTAACCAGAGAAGAATCAAGGGCCGAGATCTCCAAACTCCAAAACATCCTAAATACGAATACAAACACAACATAAAGCAAAAACAAAATAGGAAACGTACACAACAACAACAAGAATCACTGTTGATCAAAGGGTGGATGAGAAGAGGCGCGTGACGGTAAAGACCATCGAGCCATTTGCTGCTCCAAGGAATCCAACTGTCGACTTTGAGTGGCCATTTGCTCCCGATGTTGCACCCACTGCCGAGTATTTGTAACCCAATGTTAAGCTTGCCCCGCCCATTGTAGACTCTGAACCTTCCAATAATGAGCCTGTGCATCCCAATGTTGTCCATTAACTGCCCATCTTTGATCATTCACTTCCCACCATTGCTCTTGACGCTGCAAATGCTCAGTTTGCAAAATCAACTGTTGCCCATGAAGGTGGACACTTTGCTGCAACTGTCCTAATTGAGTACCTAAATCAACTCGAAAAGAGTTGAAATCATTCTGAAACATATGAAAATCAAAGAGAACTGAGCCAGAAGGTGGAGATGGCTCGACCCGAAATGGAGATATATCTCCACTCCCAACAGTGGCATCGTCACCATCTTCTCCAGCATCCTCGGCTTCAGAATCATGAGGACCGTTAGTAGGAGCAAGGGTTGCAGCAAGCTCTACAATATGAAATCTCTTAACAACTAGGCATTCATCATAAGGAAGAAAAGTCGTCTCATCACGGGCGATGTAAGCATGCTTCAGTTTAGCAAAGCCCAAAATTTGGCATCAAGAAAAGTGTGAGTTGAAGGAGGAAAATCCTTCTGTATGGCTTCAAAATGATAAGCCAGTGCAGTAGCAAGATGAGGCAAAGCAGCATGACACTTTGACAGCCGATTGATTTTTTGCAGAGTGGTAAAAATAAACGGGGCCGGACAAACTTTCCTCTTCTTCACAGCACAATCCAGTAAGAAGAGCTCAAAAGTAAACACCTTATTAGCCTCATCACGTCCCTTAACATTATACACAAGAAATTTGTGTAAAATGCACAAAACCGGATCACGAATGAATCCACTAGACAGACCTCTAGTTGCCCATTTATCACACCTAGTCAATTCATGCCAAGCTTTAGAAGAATCAAATCCCTCAGGAACGGCATGCTCTCCATTGCTTTTCTGAAAACCAAAGACTTTTTGCATAACAGTATACCCAGCCCGATATTCAGTACCCAACAAACGGAAAGTAATACCCTTAAGTTCATCTTCAAATTTCATAGTAGCAATAAACTCGAAACACAATGGGCAAAATAAGGGCCACTCCATATAGGCATACTTAAACTTCCCTAACACCTTAAGATGCCTATGTAACTCATCCCGAACTCCCAACGAATCTATATCATCCCAATCTATGTAATGTGGCAATGTAAGACATTTGTTACTGAGACAACATAAGTTGTACCTTCATCAATTGTGTAGATGGGAAAAATGGCCTGATATGTCCGCAAGATGTCCTTTGATCCTTCATTATTATTCTCCTCTACGTCCATATCGGTGTCCATGGCCTCTGCATCAGCATTCCTTGGTGGTGGATTACCCACGTCCCCCGTATTCTGAGTTTTCTTAGTACGAGCCATCGACGAACAACGAGCGAGTGGAAGAGGGGGACAACTTGCATGTGCGTGCGACATGACTAGAATGAAATGAAGAACGGGGCAGGCGCTCGTTGAGCAAAACAAGAGCTAGAAGGCGCTCTCTTGGAATGGGCGAGGTGAACCGTCGAGCTAATAGAGCCAGGCAACGTTGAAGGCGGGCGCTTGTAATGGGCGACGGACAGGCGAGCAGGTAGAATGAGGCAGCGGCGTGAGCTGAGCGACCAGCTGTCGTGAGCGAGGGCGGAACAGAGTGAGAAGAGAGGACGCAGTCTGAGGTGGCGATAAAGTGGATGTAGCGGCAAGAGAATTTGAAGAGATAACGTGAGCGAGAATTTGGTATGAGAATTTGAGAAGAAACGAGAGTAATGAGATGGAAATTTGGGGTGGGCGGCGAAAGAAAAAAGTGGTAAGGGTTTTGGGTGTGTTGTTGCTGCTGAATGCTGCAATTTGTTTTTTTGCCAGAACAACTCTCGCTCACAAACCATCGCTCGCTTGCTGATTCTACTGCTGCATTTTTTTTCCCTAACTCGTGGTTTCCTCCCACGCAGCGCTTTGTTTAACGTCATTAGCTTGATCGACGGGCGAGACTTCAGAATTTCGGATCGATGATCCACAATGACTCCACCATTTGGGCTCTAAATTCGCCTTCAATGTACGGTTTCACACGATGCCTATTTGCGGAAAAGGATTCCCGCGTTTCCTCATTAAGCAAACGAATAGCTCCGAATAGAAGAACTTTCTCAATAGTAAACGGACCATTCCATCGAGATTTGAGCTTCCCAGGAAATAACTTTAGCCTTGAATTGAACAAAAGAACCTTCATTCCGGGCTTTAACTCCTTATACAAGACCCAGCGATCATGAAGCCTCTTCACTCGATATTTGTAAATCTTGGCATTGTCATATGCCTCATTACGGAGCTCATCCAACTCAGACATCTACAACGCCCAATGTTTTCCTGCTGCATCAAGATCAAAGCTAGCAGTCTTGATTGCCCAATACGCCTTGTGTCCGATCTCGACAAGTAGAGTACAATTCTTTCCAAACACAAATCGGTAAGGGCTCCCCCAAAATACTCTTGTAAGCCGTACGGTACACCCATAACGCGTCATTCAGTTTTGAAGACCAATCCTTACGAGACGGCTGAACAGTCTTCTTCAAGATTCCCTTGATTTTCTTGTTACTTGTCTCTGCTTGTCCCGACGTTTGTGGATGATAGGGAGTAGCAACCTTATGTATTATCCCATTCTTCTTCATAAGCTTCTCGAAAAGCTTATTGCAAAAGTGCTTCCCACCATCACTGATTATCGCCTTGGGAAATCCGAACCTACAGAGAATATTTTCCTGCACAAACCTCAGCACGACATGAGAATCACAAGTCCTAGTGGGGATTGCCTCAACCCACTTGGATACATAATCAATGGCTAAAAGAATGTATTCATAGCCAAAAGACTTGGGAAACGGTCCCATGAAATCAATACCCCAAATATCAAAAATTTCAACCACTAGAATATAGTTAAGGGGCATCTCATTCCTACGACCAATGGAACCAATCCTTTAGCAATGATCACAAGCAAGATAAAAGGTATGAGCATCCTTAAATAGTGTAGGCCAGAATAAACCTGATTGGAGCACCTTGTGTGTTGTTTTCTGTCCTCCAAAATGGCCACTGCAGTGAGTCTCATTGCAGAATTGCAGAACCTTAGCTTTCTCATCATCCGGCACACATCTTCGGATCACATTATCCTTAGCAATCTTGATTAAGTAATGGTTGTTGGGAAATTTATTAGTATAAGTTTTGATGGATTCCAAAACCGGCTGACCCCAACCGAGTAGATGTTGCCAGAACCTAATGTTAGAATTTAGGCTCGCTGTTTGAGCAAAGTTAAGATTTTATCTTTACAGATCTCCAGCTGAAGATGGCAACAAGGCGTCACTCAGACAGAACATCAGTTGTGAAGAAAGACAACTGAGAGTTCATTTGTTCAGATGAAAACAAGGGAAAGTCTTCAGAACATCAGTTAAGAAGGAAACCAACTGAGCGTTCATCAGATGAGAAACAGTTGAAAGGAAGAGAACATCAGATGAAAAGAAAATCATCTGAGGGTTCAAACCCAACTGAGTAAATACAAGGAAGACAACTGAGTGTTCAGTTTCAGAACCTCAGTTATAGAATCCGAACAAGGAGTTCAACTGTTTGAAGTTCAAAGTCAGCTGAGAGCTCGACAGATCGGAACATCAGCTGAAGATCACTCAGACGAAGGTCAAGGCTTTCAACCGACAAACCGAAGTTGACTGTCAAAGATTTGAATTTCAAAAGGAAGTCACATGAGGGTTTGACCGTTCAGTCATTACCCCATCTGGCCCAACACAAGGCTGTCTCAGATGGAAAGCAGAAGAGCACAGATGCCATATCGGGAAAGTATGCATAGATGAGAGACGAGCCATCGCTTTCAACCGATCAGAGATCAACTGCTCCTCCAACGGCTAGTTGATTCTCTCCACCTATAAATAGAGGCATTCTCTCATTCGAGAATATATAGAAGCGAGACGACGAAAATTCAAGAGCTTTCACGAGAGAAATCAAAGCAAAAAGCAATTCTGCAAAATCATCATCTAAGAGCATCAGCAGCTGAGAGTTCCAATTTGAGAGAACATTAGTAGCTGAGGGTTCCTAGAGATCAAAACTGTTTTTGATCTTAGGTTGAGTGTTTATTCGTTCAAACCTTAGATCCAGCTCTCATTCGTGATCGAGCTGTAGTTGGAAATCTTACCCTTTCTCACACCCTAAAAAGTGTGCTAGGACATTACTCTTCCTGTAATTGAGTAGTCAGGTCGTCAAGTACCCGCAAACTTGACTTAGGCTGTTTAGTGCCCGGAAACTAAACTCTAACGGTTGCTCAGCCCGCGTAAGCTGAGTGGATCTATCCAGAAGAACTTGGACTGAGGTGTGTGGACTCACATCTCCCCGTGGACGTAGGAGTTCTCTCCGAACCACGTAAATCTTGTGTGTCGTGTTTATTTGTGTTCAGTCTTTATTTGCATATCTCAACTGACAAACTAACCGCATACAATCTGCATACTTTCACATCAACAGTTTTGGTTGTGACCAACCGTGCATAAAAGCGTGAGTTTGTTTTTGCGAGTACATTTTCCACCACATTCCGCACAGCACCACTCTTCCAGCTGAGGTTGCTTACTCAGCTGTGAGATCCCAACTGAGTCCTTTTACTCAGTTGAAGTTGATTTCAAGTGTTAAGTTTTTCAAAAGTTGAAAAATCCTAACTGGTGTATTCCCCCCCCCCCCCCCATACACCAGTAACTCGTATCGGGACCATCAAGTGGTATCAGAGCAGTGGTTCAAAAGACTGCTGACTCTGTTTCACGAGGTGTGAATTCGAGAATTTTTCTTCAGTGGTCAACTGAACAGATCTTTTCACGCTAGTGCATTCTTGCTCGCATTTTTGTCCTGTTTGTGCAGATGGACGTCAAGGACAAGATCGTAGTCATGTTCTCTGTTGTCAACTATACATCATGGAGAACTCGAATGAAGAAGATACTTCTGTCAAAGCATCATAGGATGCAACAAGTTCTCACATCTGGACCAATCGTCATACGAGACAGAATACTTCGCACTCCCACAAATCCCAACGATGGAGATGCAGTGGTAGAGTATGTGGAGAAACAGCCAGAAGACTACACTCCGGAGGAGGCCAAAGTGAGCCAGCTGGATATCTGGGCTCAGAGCACAATAATGTCCACGGTTGGACAAGATTATCTGCCATGGATAGAGGAGTGTGAGACTGCAAAAGAGATGTGGGACATCCTGGCCTCGCTAAGTGAAGGAAGCGACGAGACAAAGGAAAACAAGTTCTCGCATGCATGTCAAGATTTCGACAATTTCAGTCTGCGACCTGATGAGACTATCGATCAGCTAGAGCTCCGGTTTATGGACATCATCAGAAGAATCCAGTCCATCCGGAAAGGAAAATACACTCTAAGAGAAATAAATCTCAAAGTGTTGCAAGCTCTACCGGCCGAGTGGGATACTTTCACAAATATCCACGAGAGCCGAGCTGACCTTGGTGAAATGGGAACTGAAAGATTGTTCTCAATCTTGAAAGGGAATGAGTATAAAGTCAACAGAAGGAGGTCGCAGCCCTCAAGTCAGACAAATAGAATTGAGGATGTCGGCTCAGCATCAAAGTCAATGGCCCTCCGAGCTGACTACTCAAAGTCGAGATCGTCAAGGCCAACCAGATCGGCTGACACGACTACAAAGGCGCCGAGCAGAGAGGAACTGCAACAGAACATTGCAGCGTTGTCAAAGAAGTTAGCCGATATGGATACTCGGTTCGGCAAATATAAACGTTTCTATAAATCAAACCGAACTCGAGACAGTTCGAAGCCAGTCACCAATGGTTGCTTCGAATGCGGCAAGGAAGGACACTTCAAAGCTGACTGCCCAGACCTCTCAAAGAAAGAAAGAGAAGCACTAAGGGCCAAGCAAACTGCAAAGAATAAGGCCATGATAGCTGAAGAGGCAGCTGACGATATGGACATCTTCACAGACACTGAAGATGAGGATGATCCGACCTCTACCAACAAAGTCATCAGTCTGGATCAATGCCTTATGGCACTTGGAACCGACCAAGATGATATTGAGGTACAATCTAATCCTGCTCGCTTAAAATCTTCCAATTCTTCTAACCTGCAGGAATCACTGAGCGATGAGTTGGAACCCTCATGGAATGATTTTCAAGAACTCCGTGAGGAACTACATCAGCAGTCGGTTGAGTTTAAGAGTCTTCAAGCCCAGTTCGCCAAGCTTGAAGATTCCTTAACCGAAAAGGACGATCTGATCAAGAGACAAGCTGAAGAAATTGACCAGCTGAAAAGTCAACTGAGTACAGCCAACCAAACTGAGGCTTCAACCGATGAACAGTTGAAGAAACAGATCAAGGCACAAAACGAATAGTTGAACAAGCAAGAGGCTCAGATCGACCAGCTGATGAAGACATCAGATGCCCAGACAGAGCATATAGCCGGTCTTCTCAAGGATCTTCAAACTGAGAAGGACAACCTGACAAAGCTATATCAGTCATCCGAGATCATCGAGAATCTCATCAGATACAGAAAGCAAACGGATGATGTGTCTGGACTCGGATACGACGTGGCAAAGGACACTGGAATTCCACCAGCTACTTTCACCAAGGCTGAGGAAGTCATGGTCGCCAAACCTAACACAGTTGAGTCTGCAACTGAACAAACTCCCTCACAACCGACAAAGACAACTGCGGCTGAGAAAGGCAAAGGAGCTGCAGATGGAGCACCAATGAAACAGTCGGTTAAGTCCACAACCGAGGGGGAATGTTCCAAGACTCAACAGAGGAACCGGAGACGTCGGAGTCGCAATCAGAACCGAGCTCAAAATCGACAACATAACCAAGCTCAGAACCGACGTGATAACCGACCAACAAACCAACCACAGCAGAGATGGAACCAACAGAACCGACCGAGCTTCAACCGACATAATCAACAACGGTTCCATCACCACAACAACCAGAGGTTTCAACAGAGTCAACCTATGTGGAACAGTTACGACAGCTATGGTTACTCATGCCACAACATGAATCAACATCCGGGCATGAACAGCTATCGTCAACAACCAGGGCAATGGAATCAGAATCAGCCAAGAAGATTCCACAATGGCGTCCGATCTCACAGACAAACTCAACAGGATAAGAATCGCCATCAAAACAGGGGGAAAGCCTCACCTCCTAAAGCCCAACATGGGAGAAATCCAACTCCTCCCAAGAAACAGAACATCACTACTAACAACAAGCCTAAGGATAACCGAGGTGTTGTTATAGTTGATGATGAAGGAAAAGTAATTTGGAATGATAAATCCATCCGAGTGTACAGAGAAAAGCGACGCACAGTTCCAGAGGGAACTGGTTCTAACCCTCCAGGACCCAACTGAAATTGGGGACCTAAGCGAGTTTCTCCTTGCAGGTACATGAGAAACAGCTGAGGAAGAAGAAGGCGTCTACAACAATGTGGGTGATGGATAGTGGATGCTCGAAACACATGACAAATCTGAAGGATTTGCTTGGAAGTTTCGTGGAGAAAGAAGGTCCATCAGTTACTTTTGGTGATAACTCAAAAGGTTATACCAAAGGTTACGGTACCCTTGAAACCCATCATGTTTCAATTTCTAATGTCTCTTATGTTGATGGATTGAAGCATAACCTGCTCTCCATCAGCCAATTATGTGATAATGGTTTCTCTGTCAAGTTTGATGCACAGGGTTGCAGAGTTAAAGATGTCGGATCAAAGCAGGTGATATTGTTGGGAAATCGATCTCCAACAGGGAATGTATACTACGCTGATTGGAACAGCAGCCTCCCTGACACTTGCCTGTTATCAAAGAGCAGTTCGGATGTGAGCTAGCTGTGGCACAAAAGGCTCAACCATCTGAATTTCAAGACGATGAACCGACTCGCCAGACAAGAACATGCAAGAGGCATACCTAACCAGGTGTTTTCAACAACACACATATGCAGTGCATGCCAGCTGGGAAAGCTCGCTAGGTCCTCCTTCCGGTTGAAGACAACTCCCTCAACTGACCGAGTGTTACAGCTGATCCACATGGATCTCTTCAGGCCAGTTACACCAAAAAGCATTAATGGAAACGAATATACTTTGGTTGTAACTGATGACTACTCAAGATATACGTAGACCATCTTCTTGCACCACAAAAGTGAGACCCGAGATGAGCTGCCTAAGCTGATGGATCGGATATCGAACCAACAAGAAATGAAGATCATATTTATCCGATCAGATCGTGGAACGGAGTTTCTAAATGAAACCATCATTGAGTATTGCCAAAAGAATGGCATAACCCATCAGACATCAGCCGCACGTACTCCACAACAGAATGGCGTAGCTGAGCGAAGAAATAGAACTCTAAAGGATGCAGCCACATCCATGTTAGCGAGCTCAGCACTGCCTAAGAGATTTTGGGCTGAAGCGATCAACACAGCATGCTACACACAGAATCGATCTCTTCTCACCAAGCGGTTGGGAAAGACGCCCTACGAGCTGTGGAGACGCAGAAAGCCAGATATTTCATATTTTTGTGTTTTTGGATCTAAGTGTTATATTCACAACAATGGGAAGACTCAGTTGAAAACTTTTGATGCCAAAGCTTCGAAGGGCATATTTCTTGGATATGCAGCTCGGATCAAGGCATATAGAGTTTTCAACAACAGCTCTCGTGTTGTGGAAATAACACCTCATGTTAGTTTTGATGAATCTACCTTTGAGTGCAGGGAACAGGTAAAGGAACAACACGCGGATCCAGCTGTTCTACCAGTTCTCACCAGATCGCAAGCACTTCGGGAAAAGAACCGAGCTGAACCTCTAATATGGGCAACTGAGGATGAGGATCCATACTCCTCTGAAGATGAATGCGAAGACCTCAGCTCGTCCCAAGGGGGAACTTCAGCTGATGCCCCTCCAACTGCATCAGCATCCGATGCCCAACCAAGCTCAGTTCAAACTATTGTAAATGTTGAGGATCCAGACTCAACAGCTGATCAATCACCAACTCTGAAGACTCCAACTCAGATTTCTGAACAGCCACAGTTGGAAGAAGAAGGAAGACGCAACCGAAGATGGTATGAAGTCCATTCCACTAACGACATCATTGGAGATCCAACCAAGGGTGTGCGCACACGAAGCAGAGTTGCAAATCTAGAATCAACCGAGGAAGAATCCAACACTTATGCCCAATATGCTGAGGAATTGGCAGTTCTAGAAGAGTTCGAGCAAGCTGGAGATGTTGCCATGATTTCTTGCTTTGTAGCTGATGTTCCAGAACCAAAGAATGTTGGAGAAGCTCTCAACTGTGTCCACTGAACAACAGCCATGCAAGAAGAATTGAATGAGTTTCTACGCAACTGTGTATGGGAGTTGGTAGAAAGACCAAATGGTGTCAAGGTGATTGGATTAAAGTGGATTTTCAAAAACAAGAGAGATGCCATTGGATTCATTGTGAGGAATAAAGCAAGGTTGGTAGCTCAAGGATACTGCCAACAAGAAGGAATTGACTTTGAAGATTCCTTTGCACCAGTTGCAAGGCTGGAAGCCATCCGGATCTTTCTAGCTTATGCCGCACATCACAAGTTCAAAGTATATCAGATGGATGTGAAATGTGCATTCCTCAATGGAGATATCAAAGAAGATGTATATGTTGAACAGCCTCCTGGTTTTGAGACTGGAGATGGAAGAGTGTACAAACTGAAGAAAGCCATCTATGGTCTAAAGCAAGCACCAAGAGCATGGTATGACACTCTTTGTGGATTTCTTCTGGACTCGGGGTTCAAACGAGGTTCAGTTGATAAAACACTGTTCACCATCAAAGTTGGAGAAGATATACTTGTCGTGCAAATTTATGTCGATGACATCATTTTCGGGTCCAAGTCGGAGGAGCTGTGCAAGAAATTCTCTGATCTTATGAAGGAAAAGTTCGAGATGTCAATGATGGGCGAGATGAATTATTTCCTTGGATTGCAAGTGAAACAGTCACTTGAAGGGATTTTCATCAACCAGTCCAAATATACAAAGGAGCTCATCACCAAGTTCGGATTGCAGACAAGTAAGACAACAAAGATCCCTATGAACACGAACTTGAAGATCGAACCAGGAGCTGAGGGAAAGCTCATTGATGCCAGCCAATATAGAGGGATCATCGGTTCACTGCTATACCTGACTGCCAGCCGACCAGACATTTCATACGCAGTTGGAGTGTGTGCTCGTTTTCAAGTCCAACCAAGAGAAGCACACATGTTGGCAGCAAAGAACATCATTAAATATCTGAAGGGAACTGTCAATGTTGGGTTGTGGTACCCAACTGATGACAATATCCAGCTGACTGGATACTCAGATGCCGACCTAGCAGGAGATCGGTTGGATAGGAAGTCTACTTCTGGACACTGTCAATTCATGGGAAGCAAGCTAGTTTCATGGTTCTCCAAGATACAAGCGTGTGTGGCTACTTCGACAACCGAGTCAGAGTACATGGCTGCCGGAAGCTGTTGCATGCAAGTATTATGGCTGAAGCAACAGCTGAGAGATTATGAAGTCTCAACTGGACAGGTTCCCATTCATTGTGATAGCTCGAGTGCCATAGCTATCTCTCTAAACCCTGTTCACCACTCTCGGACTAAGCATATCGATATTCGTCATCATTTCATCCGAGACCATATTGAGAAGAAGGATGTGTCCATGGAGAAGATCCCAACTGAGATTCAGAGAGCTGACATCTTCACCAAACCTCTTCCTGAAGCCCGGTTCAAGATGCTGTGCGATCTTCTAGGACTTTTGGATCCGAGCTAAAAACTCATCCGAGCTAAAAAGTCATCCGAGCAGAAGAGTCATCCGAGCTGATAAGGATTCATCCGAGCTGACGAATCGGATATTGATATAAGGGGGAAGCTCAGATGAAGGGGGAATCTCAGATACGAATTGCCAACTGAAGACATCAAACGTCAGCTGAACAGATGAACTTGAGTCAGCTGATGGTATGCTGCAACAATGGAACAGACGTCAGCTGAACAGACGAACTCGAGTCAGCTGATGGTATGCGGCAACTGAGGAATTCAACTAATGAACACAGCTGATTCAGACATCAGCTGGCAGGTATCATTTATGACTGAAGGAGTTATGATATTAAATGAGAATGTTTGAAATAAATTCAAACATTCCTGAACATGTCAGCTAGACTAAACAAGCCATCATATCGCATTTAATGTAAAGTCTGGCTGAACATCTATAGCCTTACTTTATAGTGCGACTGGGCTGACACCTCAAACTATTCACCTTCTCACTCGCGCGCGTGGCATATCAGTCAAAATTACTCAACAGTCGCGAAATCACAGCCGTTGATAAATACGCGCGATTTAACCCCAGCCGTTGATTTTATCCGAGTCAAAGATTATATAATACGGCAAATCAGGAAGTGATCCTTACCTTCTCTTTTCGGGCATATCTTTACTCACTATTCATCATCTTCTCAAATCTTGTTTCGCCATTTCCAGTAAAGTCTTTCGCTCTTTCTCTGCATATATATCTCCTCGAGATGGCGCCCAAGTCAAAAACTTCTAAGAAGATGGTTTCCTCAGAGCCTGCAACGTTCCAGGAATCATTCGACATGGTGATGTCGAAGATTCATTTCGAACAGATATTATCCAGAGCGGCTCTCTCATCGCCTGAGCTCGCTCCAATCGCCGCCATCCTCTCCGACCACCATCTGCTTGATTGGGCCACCCTCTCTCCGGCCCTGTTGCTCAGGAAGCAGATAGTACATTTCTACCGGAATCTGCAACGAGTTGCAAATGACGGGCTTGTCACGATCATCCCGTGCAAGCAACGCCACAGAACCTCCCGGACAGTAGAAGACTCCGTTGTGGAGATAAAGGTGTCAAAGGAGCTGGAGAAGCTCATCCCCAGAAACCGTGAAGCCACAGATGTGGTGGGGAACTTTTCTGACAAGGAAGCTGATGCCTTCCTTCAAACCATTCTTCTTGTTCCCGAACCATTGAAGGGGAGCATGCAAAGGACAAAGTTGAAGCCGGAGCACCGACTTCTTTTCAATTTAATTTCCAAATGCATCTTCGCATATGGTGGAGCCTTCGGGGACATAAGCCGTCCTAAGCTCAAGCAGCAAAAGGCCCTGGAAGAGATGCACCAGGTCGACTGGTTGGGATATATAGAGAGCCAGCTGTTGTCGGAGAAGCAGAAGATATCCGAGACGACAGCTGAGTCCGGAGAACTTCTGTTGAGTGTCAAGAGGACTCTCAACTTCGGGACAAAGATATCAGCCCTCATCCTCCAAGCCACAAAGGGTCTGCCGCTGACATGGGAAGGAAGTGAGGACACTCCAGTCAGCAAGCTGTCGCTGTTCCCCTCAGCCAAGAAGGCCAGGGATGTTGTAGATGCTGTCTACACCCCCAAGGGTGTCCCCAAGCCAGCTGTGGAGCCAGTTGCTCGCCGCCCTTCAAGGACCAAGCCGGCGAAGCGCCAACTGGAAGAGGTAGCTGAGGAGGAAGAAGACGAAGAGGAGGAAGAGGAGGAACCTCTACAGAAGAGGCCAAGGATAAGGATCATCCAGCCAGCGGCTCAACCATCCACAACAAGTCCAGTGGTGGTCAAGTCGGCTGAGGCGAAGGAGTCAACCGAATCCAGTCAATCGGTTGACCCAGCTGGGTTTATTCTTCAACCTCGCCAGGAGGACGTGGCTGAGGAGGTAGGTGGAGACGTGGAGATCCAAGTGGTGGATGCCAGCTCCTCTTCAGATGACTCTTCTTCATCTGAGGAGTCCCACGACAGTCGGTCTAGAGCTGATGCCAGCCAGGTTAACCCACCTGTGACTGAAGAAATCCTCCAGCCAGCCAACGCTCCATCCAAAGAGGATCCGGTTCTCTCAACTGGTCCTCAGTCAGATATTCCGAGCCTCTCGCTCGATGCCAACGTTGTGACCACTTCTTCGGCCAACGTTGATGAAACCATCGAACCCTTAACCTTCGATATCGACCCCCCTCAGATCGATGAAGAAGCCAACCGCCAGGCGATCCTGGCTGAGTATGAAGGAAGACTCAGCTACTGCTTCCGCAAGCTGATTGGTATGTTCCCCGAGGCAACATCGATGCCCATTTTCTCTGTTCTCGGGACGGAACTTCTATACCAGTTCAATGTCATATTCAGCTACTGGTACATAAAGGAGGAGACCCTCAGGATTCATGGTTGGGACAAGTTAAAGATCGAAGAGTCCAACCTGAGGGAGTACTTCGACTACCAGAGCCTGGAGGTGGCTTACAATCAAAAGGTGGCTGTGCTCCGACGACGTCTGGACAAAAGCATCCAAGAAGGGATAGACACCAGGGAGCTGTGCAACAACCCTGAAGCTGTTCACTTTCTTGATGACATGCTCGCCAAAAATGCCTCCTGCATGGATGACGTCGACGCAGCTGATGAGGTGGCCAAGAGAGAAGAAGACAAACTCAAGGCCTACCTCGCCAGCCGATCTGCCATGGTTGTCACGGAGTCTGCTGCCCAGCCACAACCACAGCTTTTGCTCGGACCCTCCGATCAGCCAGCTCTCTCAACCGACGCCATCTGCGAGCTGATCTCGGAGAGGGTCAACCAGCTGAGGACGGAGATGCTGTCCAAGATCCAGCTGGGCAAGGAGGAAGAAGCTGACAGGATGCAGCAACTGATGGCAGAAAATGCCAGCCTGAAGAATCAGCTAGAACACCTCTCCTCTTCTCTGCAGCACAAGTTCGAAGATTTCTCCACGTCTTCCAGCTCAGAGGTCTCGGCTCTAAGGAAGGCTGTTCAGAGCCTCAGCTCGGATTTCAACATGTTCAAGACCATTGCTGAATCTGACCTCGCAAAGTCCCAGCAAACTCAGGACCAGGAGTGGATGGCTCAGTTCGCCTCTTTCCGAGCTGAGTTCGTCTCCCTCCACAAAGAGGTCTCTGCGACTTTTGCAGCTGTGCAGCGAGCTGAACAGGAGCGCCAAGACCTGGAATTGGCGAAGAAGGTGGAAGAGAAGGACGCTGTTGAAGAGCTGTTTTCCCGCATTCGACAAGCTGAAGCCAAGTTGACCTCTCTGGATGGCACTGTTGCCACCCTTTTGGATGATGCCAAAAAGGGGGAAGACAAGGAGCCAGCAGCTGGGGAAGACAAGGAGCCAGCAGCTGGGGATGGACGAGGGAAAGCTCCTCTTCAGCAAGGAGAAGGAGTGCCAGCTGAAGCTGAAGGGTCGCAGCCCGAACTGGAAGTCTCCCACGACCTTGTAGCCGAGCTCACAGCCGAGCTTGATGCAGAACTTGACGGGATATCTGTTGAAGACTGCATTGAAGCTGCCAAAGCTATGGGGGAGTCAAAGGAGAAGTACTTGAATCCCTCTTGGATCAAGAAGTTCGCTGCCGATCAGGCCAAAAAGGTGGCCAAGTTCGAGAAGGAGCTCGCCAAGGTAGAGAAGAACGTCGACAGAAACAAAGCCAGCCTGAGTGTGCGAAGAATCAACAAGCACCAGATGAAGGCTGAGGCTAGAAAGTCGACGCATCAGCTGCAGAAGAACGCTCCACTCCCGTCTCGGTACCCACATGTTGACAAGTGGATAAATGCTGAGTGGAACGATGACTGGGAACAGTTCAAGCATGAGTTCGTCAATGACTTCTATTACAGGAAAGTCTACTCGACTGAAGACCCAAGGCTAGCATTCAAGGAAGCCCTGTGGGAACTCAGATCTGGAGACCCTGGAATGTTTAGTCAGTTCAAGCGAGCTATGTTGAATGCTCAGCTTGATCCCAACACTGTTCCAGTTCCAAAGAAGTGCATATACCGCCCTTCGATGATCAAAGGCACGAGCACGCCAAATAGAAATGCGATCTTGGCTGAGGCGAGGCAAGTCTGCAAGGAACACGGTGTCAACACTGGGATTGAGTCGGAAGCGAAGAAGGAGATCTTCAACCGTATCTTCAGCAAGTACGGTCAACAGTATTTCTGAGCTGTCAAAGTTTTTGAGCTGATATTGTTTTTGGATGTTGTAGTTTTTGGAGCAACTGTTGTATCTTTCTATGTTTTGCGCTTAACCTTGTAACCTTCAAATGTAACAAAAACTTCAAAGTATATAATACGATTCACCTTGATGAACAATTCCTCATTGTCCAAGCTCTGAATCACAAAGTCTTTTAAATACCATGTTATAACTGTCCTAACCCGTTGATGTTTTATCTTATAGACTGTCTAGAATTTCAGCTGAGATTTTAGGTCAGTTAGAGAGGATTAGATCAATATTGGTTTAAAGTTGTAAGAGGTTTTGGCATCATCAAAAAGGGGGAAATTGTTGGGAAATTTATTAGTATAAGTTTTGATGAATTCCAAAACCGGCTGACCCCAACCGAGTAGATGTTGCCAGAACCTAATGTTAGAATTTAGGCTCGCTGTTTGAGCAAAGTTAAGATTTTATCTTTACAGGTCTCCAGCTGAAGATGGCAACAAGGCGTCACTCAGACAGAACATCAGTTGTGAAGAAAGACAACTGAGAGTTCATTTGTTCAGATGAAAACAAGGGAAAGTCTTCAGAACATCAGTTGAGAAGGAAACCAACTGAGCGTTCATCAGATGAGAAACAGTTGAAAGGAAGAGAAAATCAGATGAAAAGGAAATCATCTGAGGGTTCAAACCCAACTTAGTAAATACAAGAAAGACAACTGAGTGTTCAGTTTCAGAACCTCAGTTATAGAATCCGAACAAGGAGTTCAACTGTTTGAAGTTCAAAGTCAGCTGAGAGCTCGACAGATCGAAATATCAGCTGAAGATCACTCAGACGAAGGTCAAGGCTTTCAACCGACAAACCGAAGTTGACTGTCAAAGATTTGAATTTCAAAAGGAAGTCACATGAGGGTTTGACCGTTCAGTCATTACCCCATCTGGCCCAACACAAGGCTGTCTCAGATGGAAAGCAGAAGAGCACAGATGCCATATCGGGAAAGTATGCATAGATGAGAGACGAGCCATCGCTTTCAACCGATCAGAGATCAACTGCTCCTCCAACGGCTAGTTGATTCTCTCCACCTATAAATAGAGGCATTCTCTCATTCGAGAATATATAGAAGCGAGACGACGAAAATTCAAGAGCTTTCACGAGAGAAATCAAAGCAAAAAGCAATTCTGCAAAATCATCATCTAAGAGCATCAGCAGCTGAGAGTTCCAATTTGAGAGAACATTAGTAGCTGAGGGTTCCTAGAGATCAAAACTGTTTTTGATCTTAGGTTGCGTGTTTATTCGTTCAAACCTTAGATCCAGCTCTCATTCGTGATCGAGCTGTAGTTGGAAATCTTACCCTTTCTCACACCCTAAAAAGTGTGCTAGGACATTACTCTTCCTGTAATTAAGTAGTCAGGTTGTCAAGTACCCGCAAACTTGACTTAGGCTGTTTAGTGCCCGAAAACTAAACTGTAACGGTTGCTCAGCCCGCGTAAGCTGAGTGGATCTGTCCAGAAGAACTTGGACTGAGGTGTGTGGACTCACATCTCCCCGTGGACGTAGGAGTTCTCTCCGAACCACGTAAATCTTGTGTGTCGTGTTTATTTGTGTTCAGTCTTTATTTGCATATCTCAACTGACAAACTAACCGCATACAATCTCCATACTTTCACATCAACAGTTTTGGTTGTGACCAACCGTGCATAAAAGCGTGAGTTTGTTTTTTGCGAGTACATTTTTCACCACATTCCGCACAGCACCACTCTTCCAGCTGAGGTTGCTTACTCAGCTGTGAGATCCCAACTAAGTCCTTTTACTCAGTTGAAGTTGATTTCAAGTGTTAAGTTTTTCAAAAGTTGAAAAATCCTAACTGGTGTATTTCCCCCCCCCCCCCCATACACCAGTAACTCGTATCGGGACCATCAATGGTCTTAGACTAAATTCGGAGTCCGTTGACGAAGAGTTGACTTTTCGGTCAACATTACTATTCATCAAAAAGTCAACCATCTTGAAATTCTCCAAAATTAGAACTCATGCTTAATCTTACTTTCTTAGGCTCATACAACTCTTCACATCTTCGTTTCGAATTGCCGACACGTGAAAAATCATAATTTTGCCCTGTAATACCCCGGATATTTTCTTCCGACGTAAAATAAAAAGTTAATTAATAATTGAGGCTTTGCACGCCTAAGTTAAGGATTTTTGATTCTAAGATTTACGGTGAAATCCGTTTCTAAAAATAAATTCCAGAAGTCGGTCGAACGACTACTGTGTTAGGGTTTTCGCGTCCGACAAATTTTTCGTCCGAAAACTCAGTTTGAAAATCCGTCAGAATTTACATTCACTTTTTCTTCGTACGAGATCACCGGAGAAAGTCAGTTTTTATGATTTTTTCGGGTGAATTTTAGACTGTCTAATCCCGACTTTTTATCGGATTTTGAAAAACGAATTAGGTTTTCCGAGTATGTGATTTATTTCTAATCTAACGGACGAATTAGATTTCGTCGAATGCGTAACTATCTAAGAAATTATTTCTCGACTTTTATAACGTCGTTTGTAGGATATTTTCTTACTTTATGCTATAGTATTAACCTTGTCATCACTCTCCCTCTCCCACACTTCATTACCGCCCCCCATTGTTCTCTCTCTCTCTCATTTCTCTCTCAAATTTCTCCATTAAAATTCATCCTTCAAGCTTTTCTCAAGAACACAAGTCTCTCGTCTACCGATCAATTTCATTTCCGAGTTCATATTCTGAAAGGTGGGAACATCTTCTACGATATGAACCGAACAAAAGCTTGATTCCATCATCTTTATTTTTTTCGAAACATAGGAGGTGAAGAAGCATGATGATTCTTGTTTATTTCATGTTCTAGTATGCTTAAGAATAGATTTTATGGACCAAATCATGAAGAAAATCATCCCTCCCCTTAATCTTGTAATTACCAATTTTTTTTCTTAGATTTAGGGGTTTTTCGTAGCTCGATTTCTTAGATGTTTGTTTGATGAAATAAAGTTCTATATGATGTTAAATGACTTCATGAATAAATTTAGGATTTTCTAAAAATAAAAAAAAAAGTAAAAGAGATGAAGAATGCATGTTTTGGTGTAGTAGATGATATGATATGCATATTTGTTAATGGAAATGGTATATAGTATGTTGTAGGATGATGTTATAATTATTTGAGATTTTTCTAAAAATAAAATGAAAACGTAAGAGACGGAAATCCATCAATAAGTTGAGACTCGTTAATATTTTGAGTATATGGTTTGCATATTAATGATGCTAGATAGATGATGATCGTTGTTGTAAAATTTGAACGAAAACAGAGAACGTAGGATTTTCGTTAAGAGACGAAGAATCGACGATAAGTCGAGAATGAATAATGATTTAGGTTTGTGATTCAAACCTATGATAATCTTGTTAGTTGATGATAGTAACCATAAAATTTGAGCGAATTCTAAGAAGGTTCGATTTTTAGTAAGAGACGAAGAAACGAGTTTAAAAGTCGATAGAAAAGTCGAATAAGGAAAACCAATTTAATAATAATGATTGTTGTCGTTTGACGAACGATATTGTAGTTGACGATATTTCCATCCGAGAAACAAGATGAAATGAGTTTTAGTTAATAAACGAGAAGTTGTTAAATGAAATAGAAATTGAAATTGATTTGGTATAGTAATTGGTTAGTTGAAAATGACGAGGAAATGCTCGTCGTTTGTTTAATCAAAAGACGTGAATGTGAACCCGATTAAGGAATATTGCATGTAGACTGTATTGAGATGAAATTTTCGTGAAAATAAAAGTGGAATAGCATTAATCGAGCCTAGAGAATCGTGCGTCTAGATTTGTCGAGCATTAGGGGTTTCGCGCGACTGTTTTGCGACGTTTCACGAAAACTGTCATAACTTCTAGCTAGCTTAACGAAATCGAGATCCGTAAATTGGAGAGTAAACTAGATACCCATGGATTTCTTTTGGTATAAATTGCATCCCCTGTTTTAATATTCTCTGTTCTGTGCAAACTCCAGAATCACTGACTTGTGCAGAAAGTTTCAAAAACTTAATTTCTTAAGTTGAATCCTTTTCAACTTCGTTCCTTGTGAACTTTTAAGTCGTTATAAGTTATCGACATCCATTATCTACTGACCTAAGTGTCGAGTAATGAGCCGAGTCAGTTTATAAGCGAGAATTGATTGAGTCTCGTTTATTAGTTATTCAAAAGAATGTAGTTAAGTGCAAAGGCATAAAAGTCTAAAACGAATTCAATTTCTTTTCTTTAATCGTCTTGATCGATTATTAAAGTTTGAATATTTGCGATAAAAGAAGGAAGTCGGAGTTGAAGACAGGATGGAAGACCGAAGGTTAAAGTTTGTTCTGTAAACGTTTGAGGTGGGCTTTTCTATATACAAAATAAAATGAGCGATGCTCGGAAAATCTTTATTTACAAGCTTTGATAATTTTGTTTTCAAAGTGATAATCAGGGCATGAAATATTTGTTTTATGTGAGTTCATTTGTGCCATCATGAGTTAGCCTACTGCTTTCTAGAAATTATGAGTTAGATACAATGGGGCTAACTAAATCGATCGTACTCTGAGTTAGTATACAAAGGGGACTTTCCAGAGTTTGTGTACACGGTAGCCGGTGTGTGTGGTACCCTGTTGAGGGGTAGCCAGCCACGGTGAGAAATGTTGGGCAAATCAAACTTAACATCTGTCAGAAAATGCTCGGCCGAGTGATTTATGTGAAAAGAAAATGTTTAGTAGACACAGGTATTTATTGAAAAACCCCGGTGTGCTACAGAAATGAGATGCCTGATTTATCTATACTTATGATATGTTTTCGGCAATGTGCCCACTAAGTGCTTTTGTACCTAGCCCTGCATATGTTTTATAAAATGTGCAGGTTAAGTGACGGGAGTGGCGGAGGTTGAGTAGAATGGTTAGGAAAGAAGATCAGAGTCTAAGTTCTACGTTTTTCCGCTGTCAAACTCCAAACTCTTTTGTGTTGATGTATATATCTTTTTTTGAGTCTAAGTTCATACTTTAACTTAGTTTCTTTCGAGAACATCCTTGTCAAGCGATCCTTCGAGGTCGACTCTTTTATTATATAACGAAATCTTGTTCATATTAGCTTATTCTGTTATTAATGTCTGTTTATTCGTTCACTCTTATTCATTCCCCCTTCTTCCCCGCTTCTTTAATCCAACCCCTAGTCGCACTCCGGCTTTGCCGTCCCTCGGGATTTGAGGCTGTGACATGCCCTTCAGGGGCATTTTGGTAATTTCACAAGAATAAGCACTTGGGCACATTTAAGCATAACTAGGACGATTAATTAAGACTCAGAAAATCGGGGTATTACAAGGCAACCGTAAACAAATAACATCATTGCTAGCTTCAAAACAGTATCCAGTTTTTCAGCATCATCCCCACCCCGATGGACATGTATTTTGAAAGCCTTCTCGATATCATTTAGACATAATGAGGTCTTGCTTTTGAATACTTGATCATATATTCGGGAGGATGTGGGAGCGGATGCCCGTTCTCCTAACTTTAGCTCTGTGATTAAATGAAACTCTTTAGGGCCGAAAGTTGTACTTTGGCCATTGATCGTGAATCTTAAACATCCGTCTCCAATAGAATTTTCATCTAAAGAACTTAACAATAAGTAGTGGAAAGTTCCTTAAGATATAAATGTGTCCGCAAAGTTCAGGTAAGCACCAAATTGTGTTTGGCAAAATTTAACTCTTGTTTTTCCATCTAACGACTCTTTCAACAGGCTAATAACACGCATAGGGCAACACCTATTAAACACTCGGCTACCTAACAATAACAAACAAACACACTAGTCAATTATACTGAAATCAATTACAAATGAAAGTAGAGTAGTGCACAGCTACTCTGCACACTGTACATTCTGAAGTCAACTGTGCAATAGTCAAATGTGAAAGACATAATTACGAATGATCAATCGTGCATGCAATTAACTGTGTAAAATCAATTAAACCTAACTAGCTAACAACAATAACAAATACACAAACAAGAAATTACCGTGAAAGGTTTATATAATTTTACCTCATGCCAATCACTTGATACAGTTAAATCAAAATTGGTTGACTTGGATATTAGTTAAGGTGTTTTTCGCTCATTTCAACCACAGAATAACAGTAGAGTAGTGCACAGCTACTCAACACTGCACATTATGGAGTCAACTGTGCAAATGTCAAATGTGCAGGACACAATTAACAATGATAAATTGTGCATGTAATGAACTGTGCACAACCAATTAAACATAAACAGCTAACAACAATAACAAACATATAAACAACAAATTACAGTGAAAGGTTTACAATAATTCTACCTCATGCCAATCACTTTTACAATTAAATCACAATTGGTTGACTTGGATATTAGTTAAGGTGTTTTTCACTCATTTCAATCACAGAATAACAGTAGAGTAGTGCACAGCTACTCAAGACTGCACATTATGGAGTCAATTGTGCAAATATCAAATGTGCAGGACACAATTAACAATGATAAACTGTGCATACAATGAACTGTGCACAATCAATTAAACCTAAGTAGCTAACAACAATAACAAACACATAAACAACAAATTATAGTGAAAGGTTTTAAATAATTTTACCTGATGCCAATCACTTGATACAATTAAATCTCAATTGGTTGATTTGGATATTAGTGAAGGTGTTTTTCACACATTTCAACCACAGAATAACAGTAGAGTATTGCACAACTACTCAACACTGCACATTCTGAAGTCAACTGTGCAATAGTCAAATGTGCAGGACACAATTAAGAATGATCAACCATGCATGCAATGAACTGTGCACAACCAATTAAAATCTAAGTAGCTAACAAAAATAACAAGCACACAATCATATAATTACAGTGAAATTTTTTAAATAATTTACCTGATGCCAATCACTTAATACAATCAAATCAGAATTGGTTAACTTGGATATTAGTTAAGGTATTTCAACCACACAATAACAGTAAAGTAGTGCACAGCTACTCAACACTGCACATTCTCAAGTCAATTATGCAATAGACAAATGTGCAGGACACAATTAAGAATGATCAATCATGCATGCTACTCAACTGTGCACAACAAATTAAACCTAAGTAGCTAATAAGAAATTCCCAGTCTGAAGAAAATATTGTTGCAAAAAATGGCTCTTTTGTCTTTTTCAAAAAATCCTTCTTTATATTTAAATAAAACTTATCTTTACAGAAATTCCCAAAACAATTCCACCCAAAAATGTATGTGATACTTGAAAAGCTAAAGCACAACAACACAACTACAACAATTAGTTGTGTTCGGAAAAAAATAGAAAGGGACCAGAGAATAAAAGAAACAAACAATAATTTATTAGGGAAGATTAAGTGTGGATTAGAGAAGGATTGAACAAACATATATCCATTAACCTCTAATCCTCATCTTAAACCAAATTACAGTGAAAGTTTTTAATAATTTTACCTGATGCTTATCACTAAATACAATCATATCACAATTGGTTGTCATGGATATTTGTTAAGGTGATTTTCACTCATTTCAACCACACAATAACAGTAGAGTAGTGCACAGTTACTCAACATTGCACATTCTGATGTCAACTGTGTAATAGTCAAATGTGCAGGACACAATTAAGAATCATCAACCGAGCATGCAATCAACTATGCACAACCAATTAAACCTAAGTAGCAAATAAGAAATTCTCAGTCTGAACAAGAAATTCTTGCCAAAATCAGCAGTGGGATGTGCATGTGCATTTTCTAAAAAACCCTTCTTCGATTTAACTAAAAACTTGTCTCTACAGAATTTTCCAAAAAAAAAATTTCACCCAAAAGCTATTGCACAACAACACAGCTACAACAATTAATAGTGTTTGAGAAAAAAATAAGAGGGACCGACCAGAGGATAAAAGAAACAAATATTAGTTTATTGGGGATTAAAGGCGGATCAGAGTAGTGTTAAATCAACATATTCTAACCCTTCCCCCTCCCCCCCCCACCACCTCCATTAACCCCTAATCCTAATCTTAATCCCCCCCACCAGATCATATACAAACCTTGGCTGCTATTTTTGCCTTTACTTCGTTTTCTTTTAACAGATGCGTCCTTCACGCTTTGAATTTGTGGTGAATAAGAAAATAGAAAGAAGCTCTGGCGGCAGAGGCAGAGACTAGAGAGAGGGCAAGGCAAGGTCTTCGGTGACAAATTGTAGTGAAATGAAATTGTTTACATTAAATATTAGTCATTAAACCAATGAACTTTGAGTGTTGGAGCTCCAATTTGACGGTCGAGTGAGAGGAGAGGAGCAGGCCAGCTAATTAAAAATTAAAATGGGTGTATTTTCATAATTATTACAACAATTACATCTTACTTTTTCATATTTTAAATTTAATTATAACAGTATAATTTTAGTAAATTGAATACAAAATAGTTTCTCAGTAATTATTAAAAAAACTCAGTTTTTCTATAAATTATTGGAATATTATAAATGGTGAGTGTGCAAAAACCCATAGTATTTGCAACAATAATTGTGTGTATTAATTAAATTAAAATGTGTGTATTTTAAAAATTATTAGAACACAATTGCATGTTACTTCATCATATTTTAAATTTATTTATAATAATAATAATTTATTTTCAAAATTTGTCACATGCCCAAATCCCGAGGGACGACAAAGCCGGAGTGCGACTAGGGGTTGGATTAAAGAAGTGGAGAAGAAGGGGCGGAAATAACTGAATGGATGCATTAACCAATAATAACAAACAAGATGATATCTATGAACTGATTCTATTAAACAAAAGAGAGTCGATCTCGAAGGATCACTCGACAAAAGTTGTATTCAGAGTTGACTAGGTTTCAAGTATGAAAACATAAACCGAAAAGATTATACATCAAAAAAGAAGTATTTTGCAGCGGAATAAAACATAGAGTGATAACACATTTTCAGATGTGAAATCGAGGCTCAACTAAACTTCTTTTCTTAAGTACAACTTCTACTCAACTTCCGCCGTCTCCGTCACTCAACCTGCACATTTATAAATACATACAGGGCTAAGTACAAAAAGCACTTAGTGGGCACTTTGCCGAAATCATATCATAGATTTTATATAGATTCATCAGGCATTCTCAAAGTAACACAACGGGGGTTTTGCTTGAAAGGCCCGTGCTTACTAAACATTTTCTCATACTTTAATTGATATCAAGATTTTTCTGTTGTTTGCCCAACTTCTGTTTCAACGCCGGGGAAGAAGCCTTTTATTCTTCCACGAACGCTCCTCACCGTGGCTGGCTACCCCTCAACAGAGTACCACACACAATGGCTACCGTGTACACTAACCCTGGAAAGCACCTAACGGTGTCACTAACTCAGAGTCCGATCGATTAGACAGCACCCTTTTGGCTAACTCAGAATGGCACAAGAGAACTTACAAAAACAAATTCTTTTATGCACTGATAATCACTTTCAAAACACACTTATAAAGCAATAAGTAAATATTTTGAGCAACGCTCATTTTATTTGTTATATAGAAAAGCCCACCTTAACCGGTTACAGAACAAACACAAACTTCTGTCTTCGGTCTTCCGTCCTATCTTCTAATTTCGACTTCCTCCTTCGATCGCAAACATTCAAACTTTAGTAAATCAGTCGAGACGATTAACAAAATAGAATTCGAATTCGGTTAAGTCTTTTAGGTGTTTGCACTTTAACTAACCCCTTTTGGTTTAAAAGAAACGAGACTCGGACACATCTCGTTTAAAACTAACTCGGTTCCTTACTCAACATTTAGATTAGTTAAAACGGAAGTCGATAACTCTTAACGACTTAAAAGTTCTTAAAGAATTAAGTTGAAAAAGAATTCAACTTAAGAAAATGAGTTTAGAATTTTTCCTGCACAAGTCAGTAGGTTTGGAGCCTTTACAGAACAGAGTGTTTCGAACAGGGGATGTGCCTTATGTCAAAAGAAATACACGGAAGTCTACTTTACTGTCCAATTTACGGATCTTGATTTCGTTAAACGAGCAAAGAGTTATGGCCGTTTTCGTGAAGGTTGGCAAAACTGGCCGAGAAATCCTAGACGTTTAAAAACTCGACGCACGTTTCCCTAGGTTCGATCAATGCTATACAACCTTTATGTGCACGAAATTTCCATCAATTTATAGTCAAGTCACACAATCATTTAACGTGAATACTTTCACGTCCCTCGATTAAAAATACGACGAGCAATTCTCGTCTTTTCAATTAACGAAAACACTTAGCAAATTTCGTTTCAATTTCAAATCACAACTAACT
Organism: Schizonepeta tenuifolia; assembly: GCA_029490685.1. Lineage (NCBI taxonomy): Eukaryota > Viridiplantae > Streptophyta > Magnoliopsida > Lamiales > Lamiaceae > Schizonepeta > Schizonepeta tenuifolia. Next base: position 81,860,216 of record CM055959.1, read on the forward strand.
TCTAACTTCTATTTCATAACTTATATGAAATCATCATCAACTACACTCATGCTTATTAATCATCAATCAACTCAAATCAATCAACATATAAAGTCTCGTTTTCTCATTTCTTCTTTTATGAACTTACTTACTTTCTTCAATTTTTAAAGTTCTACTAATCCAATTCAAATCAAATTAGTTTCTATCATCTTTATACTTAACAAAGATCGTATTAACACACTAACATCATTATAACTAATACTTAATCAATTCACGTCATTTTTATCGGTTCAAGAACTCGATTTTTCAAAGTTGTTAGTTAATTCTCAATTAATTCAACAACAAACCTAACACATGTACAATCACTAATATTCAATTAGTTTTCTCGTTCTATTTTTCTATCGACAATTACGTTCGATTCTTCGTCTCTTACAAAAAGTTCGACGTTCTTAGATTTCAATCAAACTTTCAAATTATCATCATTAACTACTTAGATTAACTAATATGCAATCCAAAAGCTTATATCATAATCAAAACTAATTCTATCAACGATTCTTCGCCTCCAACAATTTCGTTTTTATTTTTAGAAAAAATCTAATTGAATTATATGATCAACTACATGCTTCCTACATCTTATACATCACATCACATCATCAATAACATAAGATTTACTTAATCAAAATCATACTTCTTTGTCTCTTACAAACTTGTTCTATTTTTAGAAAATTCTCAAACAATTCATGCAATCATATCTCAATGCATGTAATCATAATCTACAAACCATACATCTAAATTCAAGCTCAAACTTTATCTAAATGAACTCAAAATTTTCGAAAGAAACAAGAACATATATTTCAAAAATTACCAAATTAATTCTAACATGATTTATACTTGATTCAAACCATAGAAACTTAATCCTAAGCATAAATAATCATGTAATAAACTTAGAACATCAATCCTATACCTCTTACAATTTTCAAAATTTTCAAGAAATTAAAGAGATGGATTTTGTTCGGTTGGAATTAAAGAGGAAGCTCTCACCTTTACGAATATGCAATCGGAATTGACTTTAATCGAGAATCGAACAAGTTATGGAACTTAGAAGCTTGAAGAACTTGAAGAAAAACTTGAAGAACTTGAAGAACAAGAGAGAGAAGAGAGCATATGGGGGGGAGGCGGTTTTGGTGTGGAAAAGAGAGAGAAAAAAGTGAAATTGAATTTGGTGACATCATGATAATATCAAGAGAGAGAGAGACGGTTGGGAGGGGAATTTAATTCCAAAATATCTCATTTTACGGGTCTAATACTGCATACTAAAATCGATTAATTAATTTCTTAGACAGTTACATTTTCGGCGAAAACTAATTCGACCAATAGATTGGAAATAATTTACTTAGTCGGAAAAGATGATTTAATTTCCGAAATCCATCGAAAAGTCGAGACGTCGCAGTCAAAATTTCGCCCGGAAAAATAAATAAAACAGACTTCTACCATTAGACTCGTATCGCAAAATAAGTGAATGTAAAGTCAGACGCTTTTTTCGATCTGAGCTCTCGAACAAAAATTTTATCGAGCGCGAAAACCCTAATACAGTAGTCGGTTGAACGACTTCTGCAACTTATTTTCAGAAACGGACTTCGTCGTTATTCTTATAACTGAATTTCATTAACTTAGAAGTGCAAAGCCTTAATTTCTTAGAAAATTTTTATTTCTCGTCGGAAAAGAAAAGCCAGGTATTACAAAATTATTACAACACAATTACATCTTACTTTTTCAGATTTTAAATATATTTTTAGTAAATAGAATACAAAATAGTTTCTCAGTAATTATTGAAATAACTCTATTTTTTAAAAATTATTGGAATATTATAAATGGTGAGTGTGCAAAAATCCATAGCATTTGCATCAATAATTGTGTGTGTTAATTAAATTAAAATGAGTGTATTTTCAAAATTATAAGAACACAATTACATGTTACTTTATCATATTTTAAATTTATTTATAATAATATTATGAATTCTACACGGCTTGCTTTGCACCCCATATATAACCTTTTGCAGCAATAATAGTGTGTGAATAATTGTGTGTGTAATTGTGTTTAAGTTTGTAGAACAAACTCTGTGAGAAAAAGTGAAAAAAGTACACAAAAATTAAATTGATAAGACATGAACTTTGAAAAACACAATTTTACTTTGGGAAAAGAAATGGCATTTGGTCAAACAAAGAAATGGCATTTGGTCAAACAAGCACTTTCTCATCCAACGGCTTCAAATCACATTTGCAATGCAAACGTTTGCACCAAAGACCTTGCCTGACGCGTATGGCCAAAAGGGATGCGCGCGTTGCACGCGTCTGATTCATGTGGGTTCGACCGTTTGTTAACAATCTGCCACACGGGAGACTTTATCATGGATATTTCATACTCTATGTTTCATTTCGGTGGTTGTGATAATTATGTTTATTTTTCCTATTTCAAAGATTATGTACATGAAATAGAAACTTCAATATCCTTAACTTAATTGATAAATTACACAATTTCACAAAGACAACTTTCTTCCTCTCTCTATTTGGTTAACACCTTCCAATAGTTTACTAACTTACTTATTTTATTATAAACAATTCATTTTCTTAACCATGTTTCGATGTACAAGACGCATTAAAATGGAACACAGTAAATACTCCCTCTGTTCCGTTCAACTTGGCCTGTTTCCTATTTAGGCAAATGATGAGTTCATATTTTGTGATTATTTTGTGTATGTTTAAGGTGTCTAGATCGAGTATTTGTGTAGTCTTTTGTGTCTTTTCATGTCTGGGAGAGCACAATTTGGACAACAGGTGCATTTTGGGTAGAGCAGGTGCATTTGGGCAACACAATGATGTATTCTATGAAAAAGGCGAAGGTTGTGCAGATACGAGGCATTGAGCAGCTAAAGAAACTCTGGCTTGAACAACATAACTAGCATTAAATGTGTCGCTGCTCAGTGGAGTCGCTTTGCCCAATATAAAGACTTTCCCAAGTGGAAGTCCGTTGACTGTCCAGAGCTTGCATCTGGGCAATGGACGAATGCATCTTATCCAAAGAAGCATATAAGGAAGGAAATCAACCAAGTCAATCCTTTCTTATCCATATAGATTCGGATCGCATGAAATCTCTTGAAGATAAGGATGGACGAATCTAGGCAACACTTAAGAAGGAAAGAAGAATCTGGACAGCTACCCAGGAAGGAAAGTAGATCTAGACAGCTGCTAAAGAAGGAAATTCTTGTAGAAGAAGGCAACCCATGGCCAAGCCCACGACTCTCGGATAGGCCCATCAGAAACCTTACACATGCCTCTAGAAATACTACTTTAAACCATGCACAAACGGATATTTACTTTTACTACTCCCGGTAGATTAGATTTTACTCATTCTTAGTTAAGAGCTTCGGCTCACTTTTAGTTTAGTATTTTTATATTTTTATTTATGTTCTTCCCGGCAACGTCGGAGTCCGCCGTTGACCAAGACATTCAGATTATGTTTTATTTCAATTCAATTATGTTTTCTTTATCTCTTTTGATTTTGCTTATTTAATTATGTCTAGCTAAGTTTCTCTAACCTAGTCTGGGCAACGATGAATTAAATATGAATCAATAAACTTGAGAGGTCTAATCTGGGTAATAATAATTGTATGCATGTGTTCCTGATATGTTAATGAGCTAGTTCCAATAAGGTGTAATACGATTAAGAGGTTAATAGGCCGTTAATCACTTAAGACATATTAGATCACTAATCAATTGAGAAGTAGGAGTGTTTTTCATAACTTATCTTAGTTAAGATCAATTAGCATTAGAGGAAGGTGTCTACCCTGTTGGGCAAGACATGATGATTCCTTGTTGGGCTTTTCTAGATTTTAATGCTCTCGGGGCAAGAAACTGAACGATGACTCCTACAGAGGTATTGCCAAGAGTAGGGAGCCGGCGGTGTGTCGCCAACTAAGTAAGGATTGGTTAGGGAAGGGTTTGTTGAGAGCGTGACGAGTAAAAAGGTATCTCAACATGCACGTCCTATAACCAACGATGCATGCATGTGATAAATATATTTGCACTGATGATCGAGTAAGCATTCATATTTAATGAGTCAAGTCCACGCCAAGTTACTTTAGTCTATTGATCAATTCTTCTATTTAGTTTCAGTTATTTAGTTTACAGCGTTTTGCCCAATATGGGTACTTTGACCAAAACCAAAACCTTTTTGCAACACTGGTGGAAGGAGACAAGAGAAAGATACTATCAACTCCTCGTGGACGACCCCTGTTCTTACCGCTATCTATATAGTTGTTGGCATAGGCTACAAATTTATTTTGCGAGTGCTAACGACGGCCTAGTCAAAATTGACGTCGTTGCCGGGGAGTTAATTTTAGTATTTTTCTCTTGGGGCATGAAGCACGAGTAATAAAGAGTTTTGGGGGGGGGGGGGGGCAATAGCTTTCCTGGAATTAACATTTTGAGAGGACGACCACTCTGGTCAAGAAGATCATCATCAGGCACAACGTATGATAGAGGCACAAGCTGAGGAGAAGACTTTGCGGGCCATGTTGTTGCGGAGCAATATGAGTCTAGAGCCCATGGGCATCACGTTTCCTAAAATCACTCGATATTAGGAATTCAAACACACTTTGATTCAGATATTGCCCAAATTCAGTGATATGTCCGGAGAAGATCCCATACGTCATATTCAAGATTTTGAGATGTTGTATTGGAAAATACGAGATGTGACGCCCAACAACTACCACTTTGCAGACTACGTGAGGTTGTTGACATTTCCATTCTCTTTTCAAGATGAAGTACATGAATGGCTTTATACGTTGCCCGTTGAGAGTATCACTACATGGAAACAACTGCAACAATATTTTCTTGAGAGGTATAGAGGAGTCAAGATAGGCATAGAAGAGTCACTTTATGATTATCACCGGAGATTCAAGCAAATGTTGGTTAGATGCCTACAACACGGGATTCTTGACCAAGACCTTATTCAAGCTTTCATGGATGGATTAAGGCCAGGAGATAGAGATTGGATTCAGCGTGTGGAGGATCTATTTTGAATAAGTTTCCTAGTGAATCTTTCAAGTTATTTGCTATAATGGCAGACAATCGACGGGATCAAGAGGAGATGCGACGATCGGCTGCAATTGACCAAGAAAATGATAAGATTGAGAGATTGTGCAGTATAATGGAGAAGTTTATGGCCAACATGAACACTCCTATTTTCCCAACACTGAAGAAGACAAATAAAAAGTGTGAAGTATGTTCAACCACTACACACACTACTGACTAATGTCCGTTTTGGTTTGAGGATGAAGAAGTAACTAATATTGGGCAACAACCAGGGCAAAATTGGAACATTGGGCAAAATGCACCTCAACAATAGCAATGCCAACAACAAGATGTTTTGCCCTACCACCATGATCAGGAAAGAGGTTACTCGTTAATGACTGGTATGATTAGTCAACTTTCTCAAGTTGCGCACGCGTTGGCCAGAATAGAAAAGAAGGAAGAGAAACTTTCTGTCCAAGAAGAGGTCAACATGGGGTCAACAGATGAAGAACTTGACCAAGAAATAGAAGCTAAAAAGAAGGATGTTGTTATGCCAAGAAGGTAGAGGTACCTGCCTATATGCCCAGAATACCATTTCCAGGCAGATTGGGAGAAGAGAATGAGCTTGGGAAACATATTGGTATTGATGATCCTGTTAAATTAAAGAGAGCATAACTGAGAAAAATTCCCAAGATGATGATTTTGGACATGAACAAAGAGGCAATTTATAAGATTTTGGCCGATAACCAGGGCAATGGTCCAACCATTTGTATGCATCACCCTTAGATGGAAGAAGACATTGTGCTTAGAATGGAACATCAAGGAGAGTTGAACCAAGTGATAAAGAAGATCCTGAAAAACCTGGGTCTGGGAAACTATCCAGAATCTGAAGATCGTTCGTTGCCCAAAGCGCATATTGTGCCGAAGACGTCTGATAGTCAAGTTGTTAAAGATAAGAACAAGAAGATGGTGGCCATGAGACTCTACAGTAACCGAAGGGAATGTATTGACTATCGGAAGTTTAGCCAATGAAGAAGGAAAGTTCGAGACGTAATCATTTGAGAAAAGAAATTTAGCTATGGGCACTACTATGGTCAAAATAAGGCTCTTGATCTCCTTGACCTTGAGGAACAATGAATTAGTCCCACGTCATGCCTAGGACGCAAAATAGGGCGCTGACCAGGAGGCAACCTGGTATGTTATTTGATTTTCGTAATTTTCTTTTGATAAATTTAGTTTTAATAATGACCATAGGATATGTAGTTGTTTTTTTCTTGTATGGTGTTTTTATTTTTGGTGTGCAGAAGTATAGGGGTAAGGAAAATGAAGGAAATAAGTTCTCTCGTTACCCAAGACAAGATACTGTTGGAGCGTCTGGGCAATGTCGAGGAAATGGTTGCTGACACCCAGGTTGATCAACGAGCTTATTTTGCCCGCATCAAATTTAGGAGTTTGAGCAAAATAGCAAGGCTGGAATTACATTCAAAGCAAAGGCACAACCACCAGCATGGCCTTCTTGCCCAGAACCATTCATAAATGGGCCAGAGTAAGTCTGCTATCTCTGTGCTGAAAGGCATCAAGGTTAGCAGCCTAGGCTAGCTGAAGGAGGATCTTGTCGCACATTATGGCGCAATTTGCTTGCTCAACATGCCATTTTAAAATCATCAGTGGTGGGCAAGATGAATACCTGCCTAACTCGAGAAGCAAGGAGTTGCAAACTTTGAGAGCGTTGACCAGTTTGGAAGATGTTTTTGTTGCACGTATGGAGATACTGCAAGCCACTCAATTTGCCCTTTATGCGTGCTCTGCCCACAACACATCCAGGTGTTTTGCTATACATTCCTCGTAATTATTTCCTTCCTAGTGTTTTGTGGTTTAGTTAGTTTGAGTCTATTATTTAATATTTTCTTTTATTTTTTGTTTTAGACAAGTTTGTCTAGTCTTGATCTTTACTTTACCCACTTTACTCATCGCAAAGTGTGTGGGTGGAGGATCGTTGTTGAGTCACTTTTATTTTAGTAGTGTCTTGATCACCATTTCACCCACTTTGCCACACACAAAGTGTGTGAGTGGGGGTTGTCATTATTTTTATGTGTTTATGTTTGTGAGTAAGTTGGTCAACATGTTATGAGTTGGTCAATATAGTTTAATAAATTCTTTATGCTTAATTGATGTTTGTTAAACAGTGTTGAGTTTATGCATGCTAGAAGATGACTTGTATGATGGAATGAATTATGAGCATACCCTGTGAGGATTTGAGCTTAATTGATGTATTGACCAATACATGATTTCTTTTCTTGTGTGAATAATGACATCTCAATTAGGAATAACTAGAACTTGCATGTACTTTTGTTAATGATTTCTAAATTGAGCTTAGGAGCTTGACATGATTTAGGCAGTTTCTTTCACTTGCCCAAGGAGCCTTAAAAGCCTACCTTAATCATTAATCCTTTGACTAGCCCCCTTGAGCTAATTTAATTCTTTCTATTCACTTAAATATTGCTTTGATAAAATGTCCTACCCGGTCATGAGAACTCAGGAAATTTAGAAGAAAAGGGAAGGAAGGAGATGATGGTGTACAATCTGGGCAAGACATTTTCTGCTGATAATTGGGTACCTTGTTGCCCAAATTAGTAAATGTTGTGAAAGGTGTAGGGAGGGAACAGAAAAAGTGTAAAAAAAAGAAAAAATATATTAAAATATATAAAAAAAAGAGAGAGAAAGAATAAGTTCCTCCTACTAAGTTGTTATGCTTAGGCCTGGAAAATGAGGCAAGGAATCAAGAAGGAGCTGAAAAACCCTGTTGCCCAGTACGAGTTCAAATGACCTTAACCCATATCTAAATACATCCTACCTATTGCTCTAAGCCAAGTTATAGCTCAATAAAAGACCTAATGATGAGTTCTAAGGGTAGGCAAGCTTATGGTGAATCCGAAGTTGAGATGGTCAATGAGAGTTAAAAAATCATACACACAAGAGTGATGAGTGTGGTGAGGATATCCTTGTTGCTCACAGTTCTATCTTGACTTGTTTGATAGTTGTGCATGTTTTCTTCCCTTCAATTGCATATTTTATGATAAGAATTGTTATGCTGTTTTAACTAACATTCTGACCATGTTGATTTTGTCTTGAGTCTTTTATTTTGTATCTTATATTTAAGTCTTGTGTTTTGTTTGTTTGTTTTGAAAGTCGATGGCAAGTCAAATTTACACATTTGAGGACAAGCGTGGTTTAAGTGTGTGGGTATGATGAGTTCATATTTTGTGATTATTTTGTGTATGTTTAAGGTGTATAGATTGAGTATTTGTGTAGTCTTTTGTGTCTTTTCGTGTCTGGGAGGGCACAATTTGGACAACAAGTGCGTTTTGGGCAGAGCAGGTGCATTTGGGCAACACAGTGATGTATCCGTGAAAAGGCGAAGGTTGTAGATACAAGGCATTAAGCAACTAAAGAAACTCTGGCTTGAACAACATAACTAGCATTAAATGTGTCACTGCTCAGTGGAGTCGTTTTGCCCAATATAAAAACTTTGCTTAGCGGAAGTCCGTTGACTGTCCAGAGCTTGCATCTAGGCAATGGACGAATGCATCTTATCCAATGAAGCAGATAAGGAAGGAAATCAACCAAGTCAATCCTTCCTTATCCATATAGATTCAGATCGCATCAAATATCTTGAAGATAAGGATGGACGAATCTATGCAGCACTTAAGAAGGAAAGAAGAATCTGGACAGCTGCCCAGGAAGGAAAGTAGATCTGAGCAGCTGCTACAGAAGGAAAGTCTTGCAGAAGAAGGCAACCTTTGGCCAAGCCCACGACTCTGGGCTAGGCCCATTAGAAACCCTACACATGCCTCTATAAATACTACTTTAAACCACGCACAAACAGATTTTTACTTTTTACTACACCCGATAGATTAGATTTTACTCATTCTTAGTTAGGAGCTTCGGCTCACTTTTAGTTTAGTATTTTTATATTTTCATTTATATTCTTCCCGGCAATGTCGGAGTCTGATGTTGCCCAAGACGTTCAAATTATGTTTTATTTCAATTCAAGTATGTTTTCATTTTTCTCTTTTGCTTTTGCTTATTTAATTATGTCTAGCTAAGTTTCTCTAACCTAGTCTAGGCAACAATGAACTAAATATGAACCAATAAACTTGAGAGGTCTAATCTGGGTAATAATAATTGCATGCATGTGTTCCCGATATGTTAATGAGCTAGTTCCAATAAGGTGTAATACGATTAAGAGGTTAATAGGCTTTTAATCACTTAAGACATATTAGATCACTAATCTATTGAGAAGTAGGAGTGTTTTCCATAACTTATCTTAGTTAAGATCAATTAGCATTAGAGGAAGGTGTCTACCCTGTTGGGCAAGACATGATGATTCCTTGTTGGGCTTTTCTAGATTTTAATGCTCTCGGGGCAAGAAACTGAACGATGACTCCTACAGAGGTATTGCCAAGAGTAGGGAGCCGGCGGTGTGTCGCCAACTAAGTAAGGATTGGTTAGGGAAGGGTTTGTTGAGAGCGTGACGAGTAAAAAGGTATCTCAACATGCACGTCCTATAACCAACGATGCATGCATGTGATAAATATATTTGCACCGATGATCAAGTAAGCATTCATATTTAATGAGTCAAGTCCACGCCAGGTTACTTTAGTCTATTGATCAATTCTTCTATTTAGTTTCAGTTATTTAGTTTACAACATTTTGCCCAATAAGGGTACTTTGACCAAAACCAAAGCCTTTTTGCAACACCTGTGGAAGGAGGTAAGAGAAAGATACTATCAACTCCTCGTGATCAACCCTGTTCTTCGATGGAAACAGCACATCGAATCACTGCTATCTATATAGTTGTGGGCATAGGCTACAAATTTATTTTGTGAGTGCTAACGACGGCCTCGTCAGCAAAGATTACTTTATTATCAAGAATAGTACCAACTACACTAAATCTTTTATAGGAAATAATGAAAAGTACTATCTCAATTTTATTATAAACAATAAAATATTTTATATCGATTACACTAAATACATCTTTTATTTCTATTTTTTTTAATCTACATACTAAAAAGAACTAGGTCAAGTTTAACGAGATAGAAGGAGTACAATTTACTTATTCAACCCAAAAATACGAAGACAGGGAAAAGAAATGACCAAAATAATAGTAAAGTTTGGAATGGATTTGTGTTAGTCATAATCTGGCCCGTTTCTTATACATCGGCACCCATCCAGTGATCCGACAAGCCGAAAGTTGGAAGATAAGATGTGGGCTATCATCGTATTAGTGGGCTCAAGTGAATGCTATCTAACAACATACTTTTGGTGAATTGAATGTGTTTCATATTGGATTAGTCGTTTTCCAATTCATTCCTTTATAGATTAAAGAATTGGATTCGAATTTATGAAACTAATTAAGTATTCGAATTCAACTCAAATTTAATGTTCGGCCACGATTAGAATTCAAATCAAACTAATTAGTCGGTTTTTTCTGGTTCGTCGGCGATAGTGGTCGAAGGATTTTGTTTTGTATTCATTTTCTGGTATTTTTCGGCAGTGGTCGTGTGTTTTCTAGTGGTTGAAGGATCTTTTTTATTTTTTTTTATTCGAAGCTTATACTTCATCTCCAGCATTGTTTTTCCGACGTGTTTCCTCCGTTTTCACACGACAATGGAGGTACTGTATGTTATGCTATTTGATTTTCATTGATTTGACGAATAATTTCTCTTAAATCTGAGGATCGAGATCTGGAAATTTGTTGTTCTTAGCGGTTGTACGATATACAAAGAGACTATTTATGTTGAAACTCGTACAATCGTATCAATGTTTGATTGTGCTCATGCCAGAGGTTATGTTTGTACGAGGTATTTTAGATTGTACACATATCTCTAATACGAGTGTAGGATTGGATATATCGTATCATATATTGTACGACATACATAATATCGTACTTCATGATCACGAAATATGGACACACACTGCTATGATTTTCATTTATTGTTACATTATCATATATCATAGCATGTGTTTGTACGATATATGGTATATCATAACATTATTTAGATTTGTTCGTAATCTGATCGTGTCATATTTCATGCAGACGAGGCATTGTTGTTTAATTGTTGCTCATGGTGGAGCATGGAATCACAATCTCTTTGAGGGTGGGAGAAAATAGTACATACCTATACCACCTGATGGGATAACTTATGAAGATTTATTGAGTAAGCTTGAGATTCGAATGAAGAAGGACAAGAGCATCTTTATGTTTGAGGTTGATGCTCTTGCTATGTCTCCTAGTTGTGAAATCATGAGGATAAAGGTAACAAATGATTTTGAGCTGAATATTTTGTTGAAAATGTTGGAGATTCCTACTATTCATGTGAGTGTTTATCCTAGAGATAGTCAAGCTTTCCTAAAACCGACTCATCAGAACCATGTTAGAGTTGCACAGAATCTGTTTGTTGATGATGTTGTTTGTAATGAAGATGATCTGATGTTGGGTTTAGGATTCAGTGATGATGCTCTAATGTTTGATTCTAACACGAGCTTGGATGATGATGTTGATGAAGTTGCTTAATCTCTTGGGGATAATTTGCATGATGATTATGTTGCTGAAGACCATGATCTGATACCGCTGTTAGAAGTTTCGAATGAAACTAATGAAGAAAATTCACAGCAAATCCGTGCGTGGGTCGTTCCCGGTATGAGTCTCATTTTGATTTTCATAAACTTGTAGCAATAGATGTACGATATTGGTAATATCGTACCATCTTACGATATTACAAATAGATAGTAAAACTGTTTCTCGTAGCAATAGATGTACGATATTGATAATATCGTACCATCGTACACACATATCAATTATACATGTTTATACGTGTTCTTATTTTATATTGTCTCAATTTGTCAATGCAGGGGCTTCACATCAAGCAACGCTTCCATGTACAGATTTAGTTATAGCAAATCCTTTAGCTCGTGAAGAACTTGTTGTTGGTGGTTTTTTTTTTTTTTGCCAAGATAGCACATATGAAAGAAGTTCTTGGGATTTATCATCTAAAACATAATTTAGAGTTTGTTATAAAGAACTCAAATAAGCGAAGATATTATGTTCGATGTAAATATGAAGATAGATGTGATTTTATTATGAGAGCAAGAGGAATTGGTAAAACATGGAGAATCTATGAATGTGCCCTTCATTCATGTGAGACTGACTTGAGATATCGTCCTCATCCAAGAGTATGTGCTAAAGGCATTGCCTCGTACTTTAGTCCTAAGTTGGACGATATAGTTAATCTTAAACCAAGAGAAATTCAAGGAAAACTATTGAGAGAACATAGTGTTCATGTCAAATATCATGCGGCTTTGTCGGGGAGGAACCATGCACTTAGTCTGACATATGGCGATGCAGATGACTCGTTTCAGGTAATTTTTCATGTTTAACAGCTAATTTTCTGCTATTTATTGAAATCGTAGCATTTCGCAAAGAAGTATATGGCATGATTGTACATTTTCAAACATATCGTGCATATACGGATAAATTAACTAGATTTATTGGTCAATCTCATGTACGAATTTGATAATGTCGTATAGATGTGTGCGATACTATGAATATCGTATCATCGTGCATATACAGATAGTATGACATTTGGAATGTCGTACTATCGCATTGCTCGTAGATGTTTATATAGGTTCTTATGTTATATTGTGTTAATGGTGTGTTTCAATGCAGGACCTGCTTAGGTACTTTTACATGTTAGAGCGTGCCAATCCTGGCTCGGTCATTGAATTACAGACATGTTCGGACGGTAATTTTGAATATTACTTTTTTGCTCTATCCGCATGTATAAGAGGCTTTCGTTCATGTCGTCATGTATTTGTCATTGATTTCACTCATTTGAAAGGAAAATACAAAGGTGTATTGTTTGTTACAGCAACAAAGAATTGTAATGGGCACATAGTTCCATTAGCTTTTGGAATCGGGGACAAAGAGAATGATTCCTCATGGACTTGGTTCCTTTAGAGAGTTCGACGATCATTTGGTTCTCCGGAGAACATATTGATTATGTCTGATCAACACCTTAATATCAAGAATGTTGTGGCTTCTGTGTTTCCAGGTTCCCATCACTGCTGTTATTGACTTATTCCAGGCTGCACTAGTTGCTACAAGAGTATTGACTTGAGTAGCATATGAAGAATTTGATGGTCATGGCTCCTGGCGCTTATCAAAAGCTGTTGAAGTTGGATCCCTGTAGATGGGCCCGTTCGAAATGCCCGGTGCGGCGATATGAATATGGAACTTCCAATGGATGTGAGGTCTTAAATGCTCGATTGCGATGGGCTAGAAAATTTCATGTGTGTCATCTTTTGGAAAGTGTACGTACCTTGCTCCAGCAATGGTTTTACGAGCGTTGCACTATAGCTGCAGCTGCAGCTACAACTAGGGAGTTGACGATCTGGGTAGCTACAAGATTAGGAAATGCAGTTGAAGCGGGCCGATCAATAAAGGTTGAACCAATTACCGATGTAGGGTTTAAGGTTATTTCTGGAATGAAGAGTAACATTGTTGATGTTGCTGCTAGGGACTGCTCATATCTCGTGTTTCAGTTCGACTTGATCCTGTGCTCACATGCTTCTGCTGCTATAAGGTGATTTTTCAGTACTATTCTTTGCTATGACATTTATGAATATCGTACTAAAAGTGATTATGTAAGGTACGATTTATGTATATATCATAACATAGTTGTTATGAAATTCAGTAATGTCGTATTACGTTGGTACTAGATTACATGATATCGTACAAAACTAGTGGAACCCTTGCTATGAATATCTGATAAATGTTACGATTTGACTATTTCTTATAATACATAGGACATAAATGTTACGATTATACATTTTTCGTACATGTATTTTGCTGATTTTGATTGTAGTCATATGAGGAAATCACCTTTGTCATACGTGGACGACTTCTATAACACTCAGACGTGGCGTGATATTTATGCTTGTAAGGTGATGCCGGTTCCTGATAAAGAGGATTGATGTGTCACGCCAGAAGTTAATGCGATAACGCCGACAAATCCAAGACAAGCTGGATGTCCACAAAGAATCCCGTCCGGATGTAGCTCAACAGGAAAACACTCGTGTTCTAGATGTCATCAGAAGGGTCACTATCTGAATACGTGCAAGACTATTTTAGGCAGGATTTCAGAAGAAGAAGTAGATAGCAGCCAATCAAGTGTGAAAAAACCTCGGCAACAGAAAAAATGTGACATTTGTGGTGTAGTTGGCCATACTCGAGCAACATGCAAGGATCTAAATAAGTTTGAATGATGATGTCATATGCCCTTGTTTGATTAGTTTGTAATTTTTTTGAATGCTACGATAACTTGTGTATCTCGTATGGAAGCCTTTGGACATTATCATAGTACGATAACTTGTGTATGTTACGAATTATACGTATATCGTAACAAGGTGACACTATTATTTGTTACGATTTTTAACAAGTCGTAGCAATATCTGGAGCACTCTGTGCTGCGAAATAATAACTTCGTGTTACGATATATATTAAACTTGTAGAAATGTGGCTATAAATATACAGTTTTTGTGAATGCATCTACGTTGGTTGTTACGACATTTATAATCTTGTACACGAGATTACAAATTGTATGTATGTATGTTGTTACGATATTTCTAAAATTGTACATGAATGCTACAATTATCATTGGTTTTGATTCGAAATCATTAATGTTGTACGAGATTATATAATATCGTACAAGTTGTAGCAAAAATAAGTGATATGATTTAAAGTAAAGTCATAGCAATCTTACATACAAAATGCAGGATATCATCTATTACGAATACATAAGTACCAGGTTTTTTAGTTTTTTTTTTTAACAAAATACATATAATACAGATTTCCTGGCGAAATACTAGCAAAATAGACAAAATAAAACAACAAGTGTTCAATCTCCTTTCTCCAAGTCCATCTCTATTGGCAGCGTGTCTTCGTCCGTTCTGTTTGCATAGATGCTCCTTGCTATGTGGTAGCGATATTGTTTGAGCTCGGCTGAATTCCTCAGACTCTTTGGCAGTGCTTTCCTTGATATAAATCGCTCGACATACTTCAATGAGCATAGACCAGAGCTGACACCATCCGTTTGCTTGTAGCTACCCTTCCCATCTGCTCTTGGAAAGCACAACTCCCACTGCGTGTAGTTCGGATTAGCTATTCCATGTTTCTCATAGTAGCCGATTTTCTTCATTATTTGTGGCATCAATCTGGCCATAGGCAGGAAATGTTTCAATCTATTGTCCTTGTGATGCTTCTCGAATTGCGAAGACTTGGAGTCATAAAGCCACAACTTCTGTGCTATGAGATCCATGACAATCGTTGCCCAGTGCTTGATGAAGTACGCAATCATGACAACCTAGAAGTGGATACGATATAGAGATACACAAATGTTATTACTATTCGGGAATATGATAATACGATATTTAAGAAATCGTACCACAAATATGTTACGATTGTACAAGATTAGATAAATTGTAACACGAGCATGCAAAATTAATTTTTGTTACCTTTTCGCAGTTATTCTTTTTTGGAGCTCCAGTTCTGGAACAATCTCTTCTGTATTAACGTTAAATAGAGAAGGTTCGTATGGGTCAAATACTACCCTCTTGGCCTTATGCATTGAATCAAACACATCTTCCAGAGCATCCTACGAATATAGATGAAAGAACATCATAGTACGATACATTAAAGTCGTAATGGTGTATAGAAATAAATCGTGAAGATGATACGTGATGGTCCCGGTAATGAATATTTGGTGTAGGGGGGGGGGGAGAATACAGCGCTAGCAATTTATTATTTGCTCAAAATCTTTTTATTGAGTAAAACTGCTCAGGTCAATTTGCTCGACAACTGGGAACGTCAGTTGGAGCAGCTCCGACACGATCGGAGCGAAGACGAAGCTATAAAATCGGAGCCGAAGGCTCCATCGGAATTAAAAAAAATGTAAAAAAAAAAAATTAGAAAAAGTTGGTGCATATGGATACTCTTCGGTGTGCACATGAACATTAAGTGGTGTGCATATGAATATATGGTGGTGTGCATATGGACATATTGCAAAAAAAAAAAAAAAAGCATGCACAACACGCGTCGCGCGTGAAGCGCGCGCGTGCAGTGCACGCGCCACGCGTGCGTCTCACTATGTTAGACGGTTTTCACCAGAGACTGACTCTTACAACATTATATATGTATATGATGTCTATATAAATAAGTATTCGGTGCCTCTAATTATTTTTTTTATAACAAAATAAAAAAATTAAGAAAATAATCAAATATTTTAGCAGAAAATGAAAAATTATTAAAAAAAAAGCAAATTGTAAAATTAAACATGCATTAATTTATGCGTAAAATTTTGATTTGACAACTTTCGGTACAACATCTCTCTAAATTACTTTGTTTTAGTATTAGTATATAGATGGCAAAATACAATTTATGATTCAAACCTATTAGCAATACAATTTTTTTTAAAGTATTAATAAAATACAAAATTAATGATAAATTAACGCGAAATACCAGTCAACATTCTAGAAGGATGACTTCTATCATGAATCAACCAGACCCTTCTCGAATATTTTGAAGTCGGCTATTTCCCTTCTTTCATCTCCTCCTACATATAAACTCCCCCGTCCGACGTCTAAATTCGTCACAGCAATCTCTCAGATTCTCTCTACTGTTCTCTCTACTATTCTCTCTCTAGATTTATCGTTAGCGTCAAAATCCTCAATTTGATCCCCAATTCAGTTTCTTCTTTAATCGAAGAAGATGCAGATATTCGTGAAAACCCTAACCGGAAAGACCATTACTCTCGAGGTCGAGAGCTCGGATACAATTGACAACGTCAAGGCAAAGATCCAAGACAAAGAAGGAATTCCGCCGGATCAGCAGCGTTTGATCCTCGCCGGAAAGCAGTTGGAGGACGGCAGAACCCTAGCCGATTACAATATTCAGAAGGAATCGACGCTTCATCTTGTTCTCCGCCTCCGCGGTGGGATGCAGATCTTCGTCAAAACCCTCACAGGGAAGACGATCACTCTTGAGGTCGAGAGCTCCGACACATCGACAACGTTAAGGCTAAGATTCAGGATAAGGAAGGAATTCCTCCGGATCAGCAAAGGTTAATCTTCGCCGGCAAGCAGCTTGAAGATGGCAGAACGTTGGCCGATTACAACATCCAGAAGGAATCCACGTTGCATTTGGTTTTGAGGCTCCGTGGAGGGATGCAGATTTTCGTGAAAACTCTGACTGGAAAGACGATCACGCTGGAAGTGGAGAGCTCCGACACGATTGACAATGTGAAGGCGAAGATACAGGACAAGGAAGGAATCCCACCCGATCAGCAGAGGCTGATTTTTGCCGGCAAACAGCTGGAAGATGGGAGGACATTGGCGGACTACAATATTCAGAAGGAGTCAACATTGCATCTGGTTCTGAGGCTGCGCGGTGGGATGCAGATATTCGTCAAGACTCTAACTGGGAAGACCATAACTTTGGAGGTTGAGAGTTCCGACACTATTGATAATGTGAAGGCAAAGATTCAGGACAAAGAGGGCATTCCGCCGGATCAGCAGAGGCTTATCTTTGCTGGGAAGAAGCTTGAAGATGGGCGGACCCTTGCTGATTATAATATCCAGAAGGAGTCGACTCTGCACCTCGTCCTCCGTCTCCGTGGTGGTGGTCTCTGAATTCAGATTATCTCGCCTTTCCTTTTTGCCTGTTCCTGTTACTTTTTGAATTGTTTCATATGAATAGCGCATACTACTCGGATTGGAATTATTCTAGTTTTTTTTCTTTTTTTTTTTTTGCTGTTGAAATTTAGCACTCTGCAAAGTATGTTCTGAAGTTGTCACCTTTATTAGACAGTTTGAAATTTTATTTGAGTAGTTATTTTCTTGCAATCAATTTGACTCATACTTGGCTGTCTTGGTTATTCCCTAAAGTTTGAAACTTGTTTAATTGAATGGTGCTGCAAGAATAGATAAATCTGATTGGAGCTTGATATATTCATCTTGCAATTTCCATCCTTACTTTGCTGTAAATTACATGTTCTTATTCTATTGGTAATTGCTAGCTTTACATGCAAAACCGGTTAAGATTTGATGACAGCATAACTTTGAAATTGATTCGTGTCTTTGGGTATCATGAAGCCTTTCTGCTATAAATGTCTTAGGATTTTTTAGAAATATAGGCCTGAATATTTTGGTCTGAGACATTGCAGTAACTTCTTGCGGCACTTCTGCATCAGTTGCTGTACCACCAGCACCATCCAAAACATTCATTACCTCTGTCTTCGTGTGAAATCATGCATAATGAACTTAAGAGGAACTTGACCATCCTCCGAGCCATCACCAAGAAATAGAATACTTTGATCAGAATGTTGTATTCTAAAACCATCAAAACCAGCCAAAGTCATATAAGCCCTGAAGTTTTCACCCCTCTTCCAAATCTTGTGGCAATTCTTGATATGAAATGAATAACTGAGGTCTCAAAATGAAATGTGATTTCTGTGAAGGTGCGGCTTCAAAAATATTCATAAGCTGAGGGATTGAAGAGAAAGCTCAGTTCTCAGGGGTTTTGTTGCAAATGGTTGCATAAGTCGGTTGTTACTGTAGTAGCTTAGAATAGGCTTCTGCGTTTCATTCATTTTGAGTATGAGAAACGAGAGAGAGAGAGAACAGAGGGATAGAAAGAGGGGAAAGAACATTGAGAGAAACTCTTGTAGAGTATGTTCTTGAGCTTCTTGTATCTGTAATCTCATCTTTGATAGTGAATCTTTTCGGATGACCATCTGTGGACGTAGACTCATTTGAGCCTTACGGTTTTAGATCTAGGTTTTGTGCAAGTTTTGATTTGGTTCATAGCTAGTACAAAACTTTTGATTTGTGATTGAGGATTGTGAAATCCTAACAATTTCCATATAAAAATCTCTCATCCTTCTGATTGTCCCGATCAACCGAAGCAGCCTTTTGTACCATTTTGCCCAGGCCAGTGGCTTGTAATGCCTAACTATGATTTTTGCAATCCCTTCTTCTATTGCAGATTGCTTCCTGTAATGCACTCCAACCCTGATCATTCTGCAAGCTCCCATCTGCCCCAGCAAGCATAAGCATCTCCGTCGCAGTCTCATCACAATGTTTAAGAGGTAAATGAAGTCGAGTTTCTAGGCTAGGGACATCACGCCGGTCAATCACAGCAGCTATGGCCTCATCTTTAGCTTCTTCTGCAAGTGAAACTGATTCTGTATGGATCTCAGATGGGTCAGAAAGTTTCTGAATAATTTTCCTGAGACCAGGACCAGCATAGTCCTTCAAAAGTATGGCATTATGGACAGGAGTCACAGGACTATGTTCATATTTGGATCATCAACAGCCGACATGCCGGGAAATATAGTGGAGCAAATTATGCTATGCTACTAGCAAAGCCAATTCAATCATCAAAAGCACCACTATCCAATCAAGGCAAATGCACCTCTGCCTGTTGAAGAATGACGAAACCATCAAAGGAACCACCGATCACAGCAAACAGAAACAGCGCAGGTTTTATTGGTAAAAGTTTATTGATTTCTGCAAGAACAAAAGACGAAATCTCAAATACATACAGAAATAGGTGGAAATACGCTACCATAATTTACGCACAGAATTTAAACATAGAGGAGCAGGTTTGAGCAAGTGTCGAAAGCAGTCTGGAGCAGATTTGTCAAGGACAAATAAAGAAAATTTGGTGAAGGAAGGTGGTGGGAGAAACTTGAGCCATGATCTGGAGTTGCCCTTTCAATGTTAATTTATCTTTTATGAAGAATAGAAGTTTGTCTCCCCCTTCAAACCATGTAGATGTAAAAGTTGTCCTCTTCTAAAACGTAGTATTATACTTTAACCCCACATTTTAAAATCTTTAGAAGAAAACGTAATGTTTTGTTTTTATAAACCCAGCACACAATATTGAGTTGAATAGCAATTATAAACTCACCACAGAAGAAAAACCAATAAAAGTCATGAATCATCGATGTAGCTTCCCTTCAGATTATATAAACAAGATAGTATCTAGTTTATGCATTAATACATGGCTTTAATGCAACATCAACTGACATAAAAAACTATACAGCTTCATCTCGAAAGTTTTTAATAATTCTCTAATTCTCCCTACTACTAACCGCATCTGCTAACACGACATAATACCGTAAAACACTAAAAAACTACTACCTCTAGTCCTGAAGTCTTTTTCTAAGAAAGAATGGCACGTGGATTAAGGAAAAAGGTGGTGTTGAGTTGGTTGTGAGTGGAAAAAATATAATTGAGTTTGTTGTTAGTGGAGAAAGGTCCCACATAAAGGGTAGTTATATATTAATTAATTGACATAGTGATGGACCATAGGTGATATTGTAGGTAAATAAGTTGATAAAGTAAGGGTAAGAAAGAATAATTTGTTGTGGGGTAGTGTCTAAAAATGATTATGAAGAAACTTGGGAACTAGAGGTAGTATTAAAATGTGATGCATTTATCGAGAATTTTCTAATTTAAATTATGAGTGTATTCTAGAGTATTCAAGACCATATAGGAATTCTATCTAAATATTCAGAAATATTCTATAGTATTCAAGATTAGTGAAATTCTAATAGGATCTAGATTAATGTGGATAATTTCTAGATTGTTATGATGAGGGTCTTGAGAGTTCTATCATACCTATAAATAGGACCTTTGTACCATTTGCAAGTAAGCAAGCTAATAAGCAAAACACTTCCTCTCTATAGATGCTTTTTAAGGGCTGTAACTATGGGGTATTCGACGATTAAGGACACTTTTATGCGAGCTTATTATTTGAGGACATATATTAAGGAAATTAATACTCCGTAGGACAATTTCTGACCCGGTCGTGCTCAATCACACGTGAATCGCACATGGTCGAATTTTTGAGCCCGAATGCCTAGGTGGCATCCCAAATCATTTCCACATCGGCCCACCTATAAATCATACTCCCTCCGTTCACGAATAAGTGTTCACTTTGGAACTGTAACCATGTTCGTGAATAAGTGTCAACTTTGCCTTTTTGTACAATACTACACTCTTTGCTTTACAGATACTATCCTTTGCCATTTAGGACCCCACCTCACATCAACTTTATTTTGACCTTTATATCATCTCAATAACTTTATTCTTACTTTTTCGTCAATACCACCTCTTTTTTGTCATTACCACTGTTTTTTTGTCATTATTTTACTACCCTTATATCCTAATTTTTACCCCACTCACTTTTACTTTATCACCTTTCTTAATTTCCGTGCCCAGTACAAAGTGGACACTTATTGCTGAACGGAGGGAATAATAATAAAAAAAACTATCGATTTACTTAAATAAAAAACCTCTTCCTCTCTCTCTTTATTCTCTTCTCTTTCTCCTTGCCGATTACCGCCACCACCTTTCTTCTCCTCCTCCGGCAAAATAACGACTGCCAACCTCACCGCCGTCGTCTCCGCTTACTCCCGTCTCAGCTCCATCCCGTATCTCTCTCTAACCCTCTGTAATTACCTAAAATCCCTAATTCGAAAACCTTAGGTTCCCAATTTCCAAATTCTTCTCCTCTCTGAAATTCGGTGAACTTCTCCATTCCCGGCGGCGCCATCGCCATCTCATCTCTGCAGTAGCAACGAATGGCAGCGGCGTAGGAGCCACCACCTCTGTTCGCTCCTCCCCTCTAATCGGCTACAGCAGCATCCAAAGAAAAGGCTACCGTCGTACTCAGCTGTTCGCCACTCCCACCTCGTGTAACCAGTGCCACCGCCGCCATTGCGGCTCGCCTCTATAAGTCTTTCCCTTTTTCTCTGTATTTATTCATTTATTTCTATCAGCATCCCACCCTAATTCTCCTCTATTTCCCTTTCAGATTATTTCTGCCAACCTCGCGGTCGCCACGACCTCTTCATCGGCCTTAAGAATCGACAGCAACAGTTCGTTATTAGGCCGACGTCGCTACGGACGTTCCATACAACCCCTTTCAAACTCACTCTATCTTCTCTCCATCCGACGAAACACGCCACCCTCATCGGCAATCACCACACTCAGCCGCTGGCTTTATCCCCTCTCCCTCTTCTAGTCAAATATCAATCACTACTTAATTAAAGGTAAAATAAGATTTAGGCTAGGTATTCCAAATATGTTCTTCCATTTTATTTATTAAAAGATCAGGGAAGTGGATTTTTTTTTTTTTTTTTTTGTAGATGCATTGATTGGTTTCGATTCCAATTTGTATGATTGTAATTAGAGTTTGATAAACTTAATTAATGATCCTTATCTTGAGCATAGCCGTGTGGAGGAGATAAGAGAGTGATGGGGTTCTTGAGAGAGGAGGATGAGGCAGCGGTACTGAACCGCGACTGAAAGGAGCTGACGGTGGTGGGGGTTGACGGCGGAGGAAACCCATCCGTACTAACATAATTAACGAAGAAATAAACAATCTATTAAGAATAATTAACCAAAAAGAAAAAAAATGAAACAAATGGAAAACCTGGAATATGAAATAACAAAAGGAAAATAAAATAAAATAAAGGGAGGTATAGGAACTGATTTGGCATGCCACCTAGACGTTCGGGCTAAAAAATTCAATCACGTGCGATTGAGCCCGATCGGGCCAGAAATTGTCCTACGGATGGTTAATTTGCTTAATATATGTCCTCAAATAATAGGCCCACATAAAAGTGTCCTTAATCGTCGAATACCCCATAGTTACAGTCCTTAAAAAGCTCTAGCTCTATTCTACAAACGCATCACTCACTTAAAATACAAATCCACTTCTACACCATATCACTAAAATCACTCACTACGTTCAAACTACCCATTATCACTTCCATTTTCTAACAAAAACAATTTCTTCCAAGCAATAATTTGAGTAATAGTTGCACCATGATAGTTATTTCCTAAATGTTTTTGTTTAGATTTCCAAATACAATTCAATGTTGCGAATTTGCATGCGATTCGAATGTCAATCACATTACCTAATTACTTCACATGTCAAAATTAAAATAATAGTTATATATGATGGTCCCGATAACGAGTAACTAGTGTGGAGGGGGGGAAAATACACCAGTAACGATTTTTCGAACTTGAAATCTTTTCACTAAGTAAATGCTCAGGTCAGTTTGCTCGATAACTGGTAAACACAGTCGGAGCGCTCTACAACTGAGAAAGTCAGTCGGAGCTGTTCTCATAGTCGGGTGCACAACTGACTTCTTTGGCTGAGGGTCAACTGTGTGACTCCGACTTCGACTGAGGTTTTCAAGAGTTAAGCAATGCGGAAGTTGGTGGAAATAAAAAGCTCGTTACTTAAACTAAAACCTTATAAAAATGGGGAAGGTCAAGTTCCCAAAACTTAGTGCAGTTTGGTTGCTTAGACTAGATAACGATCAATATAATATGAGATAAATAAAGATTGAATCATGTATAGTAACAACATGTTTGGTTGATCATACAACTTTTATACGCCTCTTTGTAAATTTGTAAATTTAACGACTTACCCATGCTCCTACATCTATCTCTATACACCCATCTCTTTCTCTTTCACTATCTCTCTCACACACACCAGAAATCTCCCCATGTCGTCTCTCTCTCTCTCTCTCTCTCTCTCTCTCTCACACACACACACACACACACACACACACACCCACCCACCTAGCCACCCACCATAAAACTTCTCATTCCCATCAACACAAATAATTGAAAACCCATAGAGAAGTCATACATTCTTAAACCAAATTTGTTGTTAAAATAACTTTTTTCTCTACTTCTTTTCCCATCAACAAAGAAAATGAAAACTTTACAGAGTACTTCTCTCTCTCGTTTCTAAGGACAAAAAATAAAAAATCACAAATTTCCAAATTAAAAAACCACAAAATCTCTCTCTTAGATTCTGAAATTCCAATGCCGTTTGAAAATTAGGACTGCGGATAGATTCATCCGAATGGGAAGAAGAATATCTTTAATGGAGGTTGAGGAGAGAGAGGGAATGGGAAGAGTAGAGGTGTACGTACAAAGGAGATGGGGAGAGAGTGAGAGGAGATGGTGAGGAGAAAAAATGAAAGGATAAAATAATCATATGCTCAAGACATTTTTTTTTGGGGGAGGGGGTTGGTCCGACACATAATCACACGATTTGAGGAAATTGGCATAGGTCTGCCCAAAATAAGATTAAATCTCGAGCCGTGAATCTCATCAACCAAATGTGAGATAAAGTCTAATCTTACTTATAGTCATGTCTAATCTGGACAACCAAACGACCCCTAACAATTTTTAATTTCTCAAATAATAGCTACTAATAAATTAAGACATAAAGTTAATTATTACATATTGGCTAAATGTATAAACTATAATCATAGTCAATTGATCATATACATATAGATTGATGCATCGATCTCGTAGATCTGCATGCAATATATTATACTCCCTCCGTCTCTATTTTAAAGTCCCACTTCGTGCTGGACACGGAAACTAAGAAAACTGATAAAGTTGAAGTGGGTGGAAGAAAAAGGTATTACTAATGATAATAGGTTACTTTTGCTAATTATTAGATTAGGAAAATACCTTTATAAATAAATAAATAGAGGGTGATGCATGGCAACTTGGTTTATTAATTGAAGTTGATTAACTTTTAATAGGTAATTTCGGATGATTTTTTAATGTGATTAATAAAATTAATATGCCAACACTAACATTAAAACGTGGTTAAGGAAAATCTGCTAAGGTTTGTTCCATTGCTAAGGAATTAGATCGTGCTATCGATTGTTAAGGATTTGATTTTTGTTTCCTTTAAAATCTGTTAAACTAGTGCAATTAAAAAGAAAAACAAAAAATGAATTAAAGGAATTGCAACACATGAATTTTGGATGAATTAAATGTGCAGTAAAATGAAATGGAGGCAAAACTATTTGAGTTTGGAGCCAAAATAAGATTTCATTCATTAAATAAGCAGAATTAAATGTGCAGTACAATGAGTTGATCAAAAAAATGGGAGGAAATTTAAACGATACCTAACACCCCAAAAGGAGCAATAAATACAAACATTGAGAGCTTATTCAATCCTCGCAACCACAAACCACCAGAAAATTAAAGAGAGAAATACAATGTCAATTTCTAAATCTACCAGGAAATTGACAGAATAAGAGAAAAACATTGTGGCACAGTGATTACTCCAACACAGCTCAGATGAGAAACTTGAATATGGTGCAAAACAGGAGGCTGCAGACAAATTCCACCTTGCTTTGAGGACAATATAGAGGATTTGGCAGGCAATAAAAGCTCAACTAGCCTTTGGTATTCCTGTGCATCTGCAATAAAAAAAGAATAGGTAAGCAATACAAGAATAAACTGCAATTAGATTAAGAAATCTTCTATACATTTATTTCGGTTAGGGGGTTTGTTATTCTCTTCAGAGGCGGATGAGGGGTTTCTAGTAGCCTAGGCAAGGTTCCTTGTCGGTAATTTATCTTGGGGTGCCGCTTTTCAAAGGAGTGCCTAGAGTGGGAGTGCTTACATTGATCAAAGAAAAGATTGTTTTGAAATTTGACATGGGTCATGGAAGACAACTTTCTAGAGCACGGAGGATGTGTCTAGTGAGGTCGCTGGTCCAGAGTACGGCAATTCATGCCATGGTATACAGATTTATATTTGGAAAGGTGATATAAATCTGAAACCGTCTTGCTCTATAAATTGGCACACAGTGTGTGCATTGAGGGAGGAGGGTGGTCTCGGGGTTAGGTGATACGATCCTCGCCGGAGTTGCAGACGCCGACGTGAATAGTATACACCCAAGACCAAATCTGAACCGAACTGGATAAGATGAAATATTCCGAAACCTCTTAATCTAACCCACGAAATAAAATAGGCGAATGGAATTCCCTATAACCCAACATGATGTTGACGCAACAACTCGGGGACGATGAATGACGCCACAAACGAGGATGGTGATCCGTTTGATAAGTTGAAAAAACATTAGGGTGGCATGCCGTCAGTCCGCTAGTTCGGTGAACGAACTGAAGGAGAGATAAAATCACAAAATATTATTCATCAAATCGTTATTTAATCCATCCCCTACTAGACCTATATATAGGGGTGAAATACAATAGAGTCCTAATCTAGTAAGGAAACAAATCCTTGAATAATAAGGAAATAAATCATAAACTAATAAGGAAACAAATCCTTCAACAATAAGGAATCAAATCCTAAACTAATAAGGAAACAAATCCTTAACCTAATAAAATATAAAACTACCAAAATAACTAAAACAAAGCCTTATTTTTGACCTACAATAAATAAAAATGAAAATTAAAATATAATAAATAAAATCTTTAGATCTTCAATCTTGGATTGCATCATTCCCCTCTTCTTGAAATGGATTTGTCCTCAAATCCAAATCTTCAAACCTGCATCAAAAGAACAATATAAATTTTTTTCTTTTCTATTTTTTTCCTCTCTCTTTTTTCTTTTTTTAAGATAAAAACAAATAAAAGATAGAGGTTCAAACCTCTGATATCAAATGATACGATCCTCGTTGGAGTTACAGACGTCGACGTAAATAGTATACACCCAAGACCAAATCTGAACCGAACCGGATAAGATGGAATATCCCAAAACCTCTTAATCTAACCTACGAAATGAAATAGGCGAATGGAATTCAACCCAACGTGATGTTGACGCAACAACTCGGAGACGATGAATTACGCCACAAACAGGGATGGTGATCCGTTTGATAAGTCGAAAAGAACATCACGGTGGCATGTCGCCAGTCCGCTAGTTCGTTCGGTGAACGAACTGAAGGAGAGATAAACTCACAAAATATTATTCACCAAATCATTATTTAATACATGCCCTACTAGACCTATATATAAGGGTGGAATACAATAGAGTCCTAATCTAGTAAGGAAACAAATCCTTGAACAATAAGGAAACAAATCCTAAACTAATAAGGAAACAATTCTTTAACCTAATAAAATATAAAACTACCAAAATAATTAAAATAAAGCCTTATTTTTTACCTACAATAATTAAAAATGAAAATGAAAATAAAATAAATAAAATCTTTAGATCTTCAATTTTAGATTGCATCATTAGGATGTTCCGGAATATCAATGATAGCCTCATCATAACTTTGGCATGGAGGATTTTGACAGAAGACATCATTTTTAAGTAGGCTAATGAAGGAGAGATATTTAGCTAGATTCTTAATGCCAAAGGCCTATCGAATGACTTCTTCGATTTGGGGCGGAGTGGATCGAGCAATCCCAGATATTAAGGAGAATTCTTTTGTCATACTCGCTAATGGTAGGGATACATCCTTTTGGTTTGATAATTGGTTGGGGTATGTTATTGTCGATAAGTTGCAAATTCCTTAACATTTATTTTCGTATTTGAGCCATTCGATTGTAGATTACTTTTTTGACGGAGTTTGGCACTTTACTGAAAAGTTTGTGAGAGAATGCTCGGAGGTGGTATCTGATATTCTGAAGACCAATTTCTCAAGAGATTGTGATAAGAGGATATGGATGGGGTCATTATTTGGGGATTTTACTTCTCAAACCGCGACTATTTTCCTTCGCAATAGGCTGCCCGTCCTGCATGGGTGACTTGGATTTGGGCTCCATTCATTCTGGAGCAAAGCTCTTTTAACTGTTGGCGTGCGTTGCATGGAAGGCTGCCCACTACGGATCAGTTTCAAGCAATTGGAGTACAAGGACCTTTGATTTGTCAGATGTGTTTCAAAGCCCCGTAATCGATTGATCGTGTCCTTTGGAGTTGTGAGATTACGGCGCAGGTTTGGGAATTTGTCATGGGTTTTTTTCAGATTAATTTGGCACCTATTGCAGGTTTTAGGGAGTTCATTACTGAGGATGTAGCTATACCGGGCATCAGTTCTGAAAGGGATTTATAGAGGGTTGTTGTTGTCTCAGCTATCTGGGGTATTTGGCTGATTCGGATGTGAGTGTGTTTGAGGATATTAAGGCAAATCCGTACAGAGTCATTAGCTTTTTGAGATCTTCGGTGAAGGAGATCGTTCTTTCTTTTCCGAAGTTAGGGATCAGAGGCTATTCAGAGTCTAAGGCCTTGTCCTTGGGGATACCGTATAGTTCTCCATCTCCCTTGAAGGAGTTTTCAGTTTGTTGGGTGCCACCATTGTCTGGATGGACTAAAGTGAATACGGATGGATCGGTGGTGGATGCACCAGACACCCTTTGTGCTAGTGATGTTTTTCCTAATTGCAAAGGTATGGTTTGGGGATTTTTTCATGTGGAGGAAGGAGTTGGTTTTGCATTTGAGGAAGAGCTTCTGGCGGCTATTACGGCCATAGAAATAGCGGCGGACAAGGGGTGGAAAGATCTTTGGTTGGAATCAGATTCTACCTATGCAGTTAACATGTTGCGGAACTATTCGGCCAATGTCCCTTAGCGATGGTTGGTGCATTGGAGGTGTACTTTGGGCACTCTCGAGTAGATTAATTTTCGAGTATCACATATTTATAGAGAGGGAAATTGTGTTGCTGACAAGATGGCGAGTTTAGAAGTAGAAGAAGAATGGTGGCCTTTTCCACATGCAGCCATTAAGGATCTTCAGAGTTTTGTTGATGTTTTTTGTCAATCTTTCACTAGATATGTTTAGATTTTACCATGTCTGTTATATAGGTTTTTTTTCTTTTTTCTATTGTTCGATATTGATGAGTCCATATTTTGTGTCTTTTTAATGCCTGTTTTAGGTAGTTTAGATCGAGTCTTTGTATGTGTTTTGTCTTGTTTCTATGTCTGGGAGGACATATACTGGGCAGGAGGATGTCTGCTGCCTTGTAGGTGGAAGTTGGGCAAAACAGGGAAAAGAAACAGCATTTCTGGAAGCAGGTCAGGGAGAACCATATTGGCCAAGACAGATAGGAGGAGTGTCGTGGTCAACAGGCGAAGTTTCTCTCCTAGGTCTTGAAGGATAAGGAAAAGATGATCTAACTTAAATATCTTTTCTTGTCCGACTAGATTTAGGATCCGCAAGGGATCTTTTGGAGATAGATGTGACTTTCCTTGTTGGGGTCGAGCTTATCAAGTATTACTTGTATCCCAAGGTAGCTCATGGATTCCTTCCATGTTAAGGACTAGGGGGCCCAAACCCTAAGCATTCTCCTATAAATATCGAAGCCCTGCTGCTGCATAAGAAGCTGCCTTTATGCTTTATTTTCCCTGTAATTATTCGAGAGTTGGTGAGGAGAAAAACAAGTCCTAAGGGCATACTTTATTTCGTATTTTGCTGATCGGCACTTTTGGCCAAGTTTATTTTGCTGCACAGACTTCGTGAGTTTTTAATATAGTGTTTATTATGTTCTTCAATTCATGTGTTTGTTATTTTATGATTATGTCTAGCTAAGTTTTTATACTTGGTCTGGGCAAGACGAGTTAAGTGTTAACCAATGCTTGAGAGGTCTAAATTGTGCTAGATAGTTGCATGCATGTGTTCCCATAATGTTAATGAGCTTGTTCTAATATGAGATAATATGAATAGGGGGTTAATAGGCCGTTAATTACTTAGGAAATATTAGATCACCAATCAATTAGGGAGTAGGAGTGTTTACCAACATCTCCTTGATTTAGATCGATTAACATTTGAGGAAGGTGTCTACCCTATTGGGTTAGACGTGATGATTCCTTGTTAGGCCTTTCTAGAGATAAATGCTCCTTGGGCAAGAAACTGGACGATGACTCCGACAGAGATATTGCCCAAGGTAGGGAGCCGGCGGAGCGTCGCCGATTAATTAAGGATTAGTAAGGGAAGGGTTTGTTGAGAGCGTGACGAGTAAAAAGGGATCTCAGCATTCAAGTCCTATAACTAACAATGCATGCATGTGATGAATATATTTGCACCAATGACCAATCTAGAGTTTTCACTTAACAATGTCTAGATTCAGATCAAGTCCTTTTTATTATTGATCAAGTTCTTTGTTTACTTTTCAGTGTTTAATTGAGTTCTCGAATTGGGCAAGAGAGCCCTAGTGACCAAGATAGCAAAACCAACTTTTCTAAACAGGTGGAGAAGGTTTCAAGAGATAGTAACATTCAACTTCTTGTGGATCGACCCTGTACTTACTTGCTAACTATATAGCTGTGAGGATAGGCTAGAAATTCATTTTGAGAGTGCGAACGACAGCCTCGTCAAAATTGGCGCGTTGCCGGGGAGCTGATTTTGTAACTGTCTCTTGAGGGAGAGACCCTGTGCATGTTTGGCTCCAGCCCTGTTTGGATCAATGGTGAATTGAAGTACCATCCTGACCCGGAGAAGTACATCAAGAAGAAAAAGAAACTAAAGAGGGAAGTTGAAAAGCGAGCACGAGCGGAGGAACTGGCGGGTGACGAGGAGAGGTCACCACCAAATTCAGATTGCGAACAATCTAAAAAAGAAGAGATGCCACCCCAAGTGGATCCTGAGAGGACTCTAAAGGAAATCATATTTCCAACAGAAGTCAATCTGAACCCAGCAGGCATCACTTTGCCTACCATCACTGACAGCTGGGAGTTGAAGCACTCGCTGATACAGATCTTGCCCAAATTCAGCGACATGCTCGGAGAAGATCCGCAACGCCACTTGCAAGATTTTGAGATGGCAATGCGTACGGTGCACACAACTGCTGCAGAGAATACATTGAGGGAGTACATCCGTCTTCTAACGTTTCCATTTTCACTACAAGATGGAGCTAGGGAATGGCTGTACCAATTACCGGAAGGCAGTGTGACATCTTGGCAGCAGATGCAGCAGAAGTTTCTTGAACAGTATTATCCCTTTTCCCGAATCCAAAACGCAAGAGCTACAATCCAGAATATAAAAATGGGCAATGGAGAGTCTATATATGACTATCACTCGAGGTATAAGAAGCTGATTGCTAGATGCCCTAAGCATGGGTTGGGAGATAAGGAATTGATCAATGTTTACATGAATGGGCTGAGGCAATCTGAGAGAGACTGGATCGATGCAGCGTGTGGAGGCAATGTTATCAACAAACAACCCTGAGAGATCTTTAAGTTGTTCGCTGAGATGGCAGATAGAAAGAGGAATCAAGATGAAACCATCGTGCCCAGGACGCATGAGCCGACCAGCAGTGACCCTAAATTCGATATCCTAGTGTCTATGATGAAGGAAATGATGAACCAGAACAAGAATAATGCCAATGGGAATGACAACCCTGGACAAATCTTGAGGAAGAGAGTTATGAAGTGTGAACTTTGTGCTGCCAACACTCATCCCACTGACCGATGTCCAACACTATATGAGGATGAAGAAGTAAATGCAGTTGGACAACCATACCAACAAGGAGATGTTGGGCAGCGAAGGAACTTCAACAATGGACTTTGGAGGCCGAATGACAATCTGAGATACGGGAACAACAATTACTTGAATGCACCTCAACAAAGGCAACCACCGCAGTAACCTTACGTACCTCCACACAATCGCGATCAACCAAAGGATATCCTAAGAAGTGAAGTGGAGAGACTTGCAGCTGAACAAAGAAAAGGGTATCAGGAACTGGATAGTTTTCGTATGGAGACGAGGGGAGGCATGCGAGATATCAATGGCACCTTGAGCCATCTAGTGGAATCCATCTCCCAGATTAAGTCAATGTTGAATGGAGGAAAAGGGGAATTACCCTCCCAAGTTGAGATAACAAAGGCTCAAGTAAATGTTATTACACTACGGAGTGGAGCCAAGTTGCCCGAAGCGAAAGTGCCTGACCACTACGTGCTCCAGAAAAAAACTATCTGGTCAACGTCAGTCTCTTGGGCAAGATGTCAATCTGGAGCAAGAGGGGGAAGCTGAGCCAGAAAAATACGAAGAGGTACCCATGGGATCAGGTGATGTTGAGGAGCTCTGGCAAGAATTGTCAGTGGAAAAAAGGGCACAGGTTGAAAGGGAGGCAACAGACATAAGAAGAAAGGCTGAGCAAGATGTAGCTGAAATCAGAGCTAAGGCAATGAAGGATGTTGAGAACGTGATAAAGTCCAAGCCTTATGAACCAAAAGCTCCTTACCCAGGACGGTTCGCAAAGGAAAAGGAAGCATAAGAGATGAAGGAATTGACCAAGATGTTTCAAAAGGTCGAGGTCAATATACCCCTCTTGACTGCCCTACAATCTATGCCCAAGTGTGCTAAGTTTCTTAAGGAACTATGCACGAGGAAAGTTAAGTATACAGACGATGCAAGATTTCAAGTGAGTGAGAACGTCTCGGCAGTATTACAAAATACTCCCATGCCGACCAAGTGCACTGACCCAGGGATGTTCTACATTCCATGCATCATTGGAGATATGAAGATAGAGAAAGCTATGCTGGATCTTGGGGCGTCGATTAATGTCATGCCCAAGTCAATGTATGATGACTTGCGAATGGGACCGCTCAAACCTACCAGGGTAGCCATCCAACTAGCGGATAGATCAACTGTTTGGCCAAAAGGAATTCTAGAAGACGTTTTGGTCAGGGTAAGAGATTTAATCTTTCCAGCTGATTTCTACATTTTGGATGTGGGAAGATCGTCGCAAAAGGCACCAGTAATGTTGCTAGGAAGACCGTTCTTAAAGACAGCCCGCACCAGGATCAATTGTGATACGGGCAAGTTAACATGTGAGTTCGGGGGAGAAGTAGTATCATTCGACATCTACAACACAATGAAGCAGCCTAGCGATGGAGAGATGGTGCATAGCATCGACCATATTGATCAGACGGTGGAAGAAGCCTGGCTAGAAATAGCAATTGAAGATAGGTTGGATGTGGCTCTACAAATTAGCCTAACGGAGGTTGTTGCCCAAGACGGATCTGTTGAGCTCGTTGAAGCAGTCAACTACCTAAGAGAAGAGGCAGAACAAACAAGGAGGGTGGAACCATTGGTGATTCCAACACTAAGCCAAGAAGACAGATTGATGCCTTCGATCGAGAAGGCGCCCAAGCTGGAATTAAAGACCCTACCTAGTCACTTGAAGTACATCTACTTGGGGGAGAAAGAGACACTACCGGTAATCATAAGTGCAGAGTTATCTATTGAGGAAGAGGAGCGTGTTAAAGAAGTGTTGATAGAGTACAAGTTAGCCATTGGCTGGACATTGGCCTACATAAGGGGCATAAACCCTACTGTGTGCAGGCATCACATCCTGCTCGAGGAAGACGCCGTGCCCATAAGAGATCCTCAAAGAAGATTGAATCCAACAATGAAAGAGGTAGTGATGAAAGAAATCTTGAAGCTGTTGGACCTGGGAATTATCTACCCGGTCTCTGATAGTAGATGGGTTAGTCCAGTACACGTCGTGCCCAAGAAGTCTGGAATTCAAGTGGTGGAGAACGAGCGAAGAGAAATGGTAGCAACCAGACTACAAACAGGATGGCGAGTATGTATTGACTACAGGAAGCTAAATCAGAAGACCAAGAAGGATCATTTTCCGTTACCATTCATTGATGAGATGCTTGAACGGTTGGCAGACAACAAGTACTTCTGTTTTCTTGACGGGTACTCGGGCTATATGCAGATGTGGGTCACGGAGGAAGACCAGGGCAAGACAACGTTTACGTGCCCATTTGGTACATTTGCCTATAGAAGAATGCCGTTTGGTCTATGCAACGCTCCTGGAACGTTCCAAAGATGCATGATGAGTATATTCTCAGATTTGCTCGAGACATGTATAGAAGTGTTCATGGACGACTTTACTGTCTATGGATCAGATTTTGATAAGTGCCTACAAAATTTGGAGATGGTGCTTAAAAGGTGTGTGGATAAGAGCTTAGTTTTGAACTATGAAAAGTGTCACTTCATGGTCAAAGAGGGGATAGTCCTTGGACACATCATATCCGAGCGAGGTATAGAGGTCGACAAAGTCAAGATTGACATCATAGGCAAGTTGCCCTACCCGAGCAATGTGAAGCAGTTGCGAGGTTTCCTTAGACATGCAGGATTCTACAGGAGGTTCGTCAAAGATTTTGTTAAGATTGCACAGCTCATGACTAGACTACTACAAGGAGAAGTGGAGTGGAACTTTGATGAAGATTGCAAGAAGGCCTTTCACACACTAAAGGAGATCTTAGTGTCGGCACCAATAATCTAGCCACCAAACTGGAAGATGCCATTTGAAGTAATGTGTGATGCAAGCGACTATGCCGTAGGAGCAGTTCTTGGGCAAAAGAAAGGAAGAGTGAATCATGTCATATACTATGCATCCAGAACCCTTAACCCTGCCCAATGTAATTACTCCACGATAGAAAAAGAGTTACTAGCTGTGGTATTCGCCGTTGAGAAGTTTCGATCATACCTGCTTGGGGGCAAGACCATAGTGTACACCGATCATTCAGCTCTGAAGTTTCTCATGGCCAAGAAGGAAACCAAGCCTAGATTGATAAGGTGGATTCTATTACTTCAGGAATTCGATTTGGAGATCAAGGATAAAGCTGGAACTCAGAACTTGGTGGCTGACCACCTAAGTCGCATCATTCAAGAAGAAGAGATCGAGCCAATCAAGGAGACATTTCCAGACGAGCATCTGGCTCATGCCCAAGACAACCCAGAACCGTGGTATGCCGACCTTTGCAACTATATTGTTTTGGAAAAGCTTCCAGGTGATCTCAACCCTTACCAGAAGGAACAAGCAAGCATTCTGGCCCATTGCCATTCCAAGGTGTGTGGTGGACATTTTGGACCTAAGAAGACGGCAAGGAAAATCTTAGATTGCGGGTTTTATTGGCCCAACATATTTAAGGATAGCTTCGAATGGTGTAAAAGCTGTGCTCAATGCCAGAAGGAGGGCAACATTGGCAAGAGGAACGAGATGCCCATGACACCTGTAATGCCCGTGGAAGTATTTGACATATGGGGCATGGATTTCATGGGGCCATTGCCCAACTCAAGAGGAAATCTCTATATACTGCTGGCGGTAGACTACGTGTCTAAATGGGTGGAGGCCAAAGCAACAACAACCAATGACTCGAGGGTAGTGGTGGAATTCCTCAAGAGCAATATTTTTAGCAGGTTTGGTGTGCCAAGAGCAATAATTAGTGACCAAGGAACGTATTTTTGCAATGGAGCTGTCAAAGGATTGATAAGTAGATATGGAGTACACCACAAGATCTCGAATGCTTATCATCCTCAAGCAAATGGTCAAGCTGAATTGTCTAATCGCATTGTGAAGGCTGTCTTGAGGAAGACAGTTAGTCCAACAGGGAAGGATTGAAGTTTGCGTCTTGAAGAAGCATTGTGGGCATATAGGACAGCATTCAAACCCCCATTTGGCATATCACTGTACAGAATGGTCTTTGGCAAGATGTGCCACTTGCCCGTGGAGATAGAGCATCGAGCGTATTGGGCAATCCAGAAGATGAACTATGATTGGGATGAAGCTGGCCAAGCCAGGAAGCTTCAATTACAGGAACTTGAGGAGATCAAACTCAACTCATATGACAGTGTTGTGTTGTATAAGGAGCGGATGAAGAAGGCTCATGATGCCTTGATCAAGGTCAAGAAGTTTGAACCTGGGCAACAAGTGCTTCTTTATCAGTCCAAATTTAAGCTTATATCGGGCAAGCTATCCACTAAATGGGTTGGCCCGTTCGAAGTACAAACCACATACCCTAATGGAGCTATTGAAGTGAGAAACACTAAATCAGGAAAACTTTTCAAAGTCAATGTTGAAAGGTTGAAGGCTTTCTTTGGCCAAGCCTTAGAGAAACCAGAGGAATATTTGACATTCCTCTGTGATATGGCGCCCTAACTGGGGGGACGTCGTGCCCACGACGGTAACTGGGGCGCTGGCTAGGAGGCAACCTGGTATGTTTTCTTTTACTTTTCTTATTTTGTTTCTTCAAAAAAAAAAAGTAAGGTAAGGATTAAAATAGCCATAATTTTAATTTTTTAAATTCAGGCGTATTTTAATTCCATTATGGGTAGAACTATCTAACCGTAGGATCGAGTAGTTTTGTCTTGTGCATGGAAGAGTGTTTGTGAGTTGCAGAAAACAGGTACTGGGCAAGAGGAAGAATGAGGATTAGACACTTTGCTTCGAGCAAAGTGTGTGTGCAGGAGCGCACGAGCGGCACTCTGGGCAAGGAGGACTACTTACTGCTGAGTGGGCATTAACTGACAGACCACGTGCGATGTGACAGCGGCACTCAATTCGTATCCCTAGCTCTATAACCATCTTCCACCATACCACAATTCTCTCTCTAACTCTTCCACTTCCCCACGTAAACCATCACTTCTAACACAACCGCCATACACCACTTTCCCCCTCAAACCCCCCAATTTCGGAAGATCCTGCAGATTGCCTTCCTAAATTCTAAACCCTAAAATTGCAATGGTTTCAACTCACCCCAAGAACAAGCTAAATAAAATCCCTCACGGTACCCACATTGACCTAGAAGAACCACAAACACCGCCGTCAGAGCCCTTTGCAGCCGAAGTAGACCCATTACTGTGGGTGATTCCTTACCCTCTCACAGCTGAAGTAGAAGAAGCGGTCAGCAAAGCTATTAACGAAGCCATGGTAATACCAAAGAAAGCACAAGAGGAAGCCGCAGCGTCGGAGGAGGAGAACTTCGCCACTCCAGAAGGGACTACTGAGGAAGACGCGAAGGAGATTCCAGAGAATGCATCGAAGGCATCGGAGGAGGAAGAAGTGCAGCCAGACGACGACATGGAGGCGGAGATACAAGAGGAAGAAGAGGGAAAGCAGGAGAAGAAGGAAGCCGATGATTCCTTCGACAAACTCTGTGCTGAGGTTGAGCGAGAGTCCAAGAAGAAGAAGAAGGAGAAGGGAAAAAAGAAGGAGACCCAGCAGAAGAAGACGACCAAGGCCGCTGTGTCTGAGGCTGCCTCTTCACTAGGAGGAGAGTCATCTACGGAGGAGAAGAAGGTGGCTACACCTTCGTCTAAGAATCCAGGAAAGAGGCAGAGGATCGTAGAGTCGGAGGACGATGAGGACGTCCAGATAGTGGGGGAGAGAATCACAAGATCATCCATTCGGAAGGTCAAGAAGGAGGACTCCGAGTCGAGAGGCAAGAAGAGGGCCAGGAAGGCGGATGATCCCTCTGCTAGGAAGGTGTTCGTGTCCAGGGAGGTCGCCTTCAGTGATCTTGACGGTTTAGGTATAGCGTGTGCGGTGAGAGACCTGTACGAGGGATGTGGTTGGGGCAGATTTCTGACGCTACCCTGCCACATCTATGAAGATTTGGTGAGAGAGATGTACAGCTCGCTGGAGTTTGAGCTGGATGGAGAAGGGAACTCGTCTTCAATTGAGTTTACCTTGAATGGGCAGCCATATGTGGCTGGGTTAAACGATGTGAACCAGATCTTGGGGTTCGCCACCATGGTGGAGCTGCAAAGGCCGGAATACCGAAGGGCAGTCAAGAAGGTGTCGGTGGACGTGCCCAAGGAGGAGTGGATCCGGATGTGGAAGGAAGTCAGTATGGGGACGGAGTTCAAGTTTGTGGACAACAAAGCTTCTGATCTCAAGACGCCAGCCTTGCGTATTGCCCATAGGATCCTTGCATACAACATGTTTGGCAAGGGAGACAGCGGGAATTCGCTGGCCAACAAGGAGATATACATACTGTATTGTATGTTGATCAAGAAGAGGCTAAACTTTGCAGCCTTCTTGATGGAGCAACTGAGGGCATGGTGGCCAAGGCGAGTTAGAAGTGTTCATGTGAGCAATTTATGACTGCCTACATTGATGGATTGGAGCTACATGATGAGGTGAAAGAGTTCGAGGTGACGCCAGCGGACGTGCTCAACATGGAGAGGCTGAGCAGAATGAAGGAGGTGGTGAAGCATGGCAAGGGATGGCGCCTGCTGGAGGCTCATGAGAAGGATCAACCAGCTTCAGCTCGCCTGCCGCCCAAGAAGTTTGCCAGATTGGCCAAGAAGTCCACAATCAAGGAGGATGAGGAAGAAGAAGATGAGGAGGAGATCGAATCTCCTTCTGCCCAGCTCAAGGAGGTACTGGAGAGGTTGGGCAAGACAGAGAAGTTGATCAAGGAGCTATACGATGGGCAACTTACCATGCAAGCCACT
Source organism: Schizonepeta tenuifolia (assembly GCA_029490685.1). Lineage (NCBI taxonomy): Eukaryota > Viridiplantae > Streptophyta > Magnoliopsida > Lamiales > Lamiaceae > Schizonepeta > Schizonepeta tenuifolia. The sequence goes on from CM055959.1 coordinate 81,898,375, forward strand.
CTTAACAGCCTTGCCCGCCACCTGAAATTGGGGTCAGCTTCTGGTCCCTCTACTTAACTATGTCCTCCTATTTTGCTTAGTCTTGGTTTTAGTTTTTTTTTGTGTTTTTGTTTCTTTGTTTTGTGTCTTATGTTATTTGAGTCAGTAGAGTTATTTGAATACCTCACCTACAATTTGCCTTGCAAATTGTGTGGTGAGGTAGGCGAATGGCTCATGTTTGTTAGTGTCTTGACCTTTTTACGTCCATTACTTTGCTATAAGCAAAGTGTGTGCGTGGGAAGGCCATCTGTTTATCAGAGTTTGTGTTGAGTCCAAGGTTGAGGCCTCCATGGATAGACTTTGCTATAAGCAAAGTGTGTGCGTGGGATGTCTGTGCCGTGTGTTTTTATTTTAAGTGTTTGTGTTGATCAGCATGGAGTTGTTGGGTGAGATGATATGATGATCTGTGAGCTTAATTGATGCTTGTTGAACAGTGTTGAGTTTTTGCATGCTAGAAGATGACTTGTATGATGGATTGAGTTGTGAACATACCTTGTGAGGATTTTTGAGCTTAATTGAATTCATTCTTGTGTGATAAAGAACATCTTGATTAGGAGGAACTAGAACTTGCCTGTACTTTGATTTATGATCTCTGTACTTAGATGATTTAGGCCATTCTTTCATTAGCCCATTTTGAGCTGAATTGACTACCTTTAATCATTGTCCTTTGATAACCCTTTTGAGTCGAATTAATTCTTTCTAACACTTGGATACTGCATGTTAAAAAGATATTTATCTTGTTTTGGGAACCTGGGCAGTGTAAGAAGTTAGGGGCAGGGATGAGATGATTAGGGGTGTATTCTGGGCAGGTTTTGTGTTGATAGTTGAGTTGTTTCTCAACTAAGTAAAAATGAAAGAAATAAGGGGAACAGAAAAAACAAGAAATGAAAAAAAATAAATTAATAAGTTCCCCAGAGAAAAAAATTAAAGCTTGAGCCTAGAAAATAAAGGCTAAGGATTGAAAAAGAGTTGGGAAACCCTGTTGCCCAATATGAGTTTAATTTGCCCTTAGCCGAGACCTGAATATTTCCTCTTTTGTTTCAAGCTTAAAACCTAAAAAGCCCTACTGATGAGTTCTGAGATTTGAGATAAGTGCTTAGATGTAAAGGAAAGACAAGCCTATGGTGATACCGAAGTCAAGATGGTTTATGAGTGTGAAAAGAGCCAAAACACATGAGTGATGAGTGTTGAAAGGAGATCCTAAAAGTTCACAATTCTTCCTTGACTTGTTTGATAGCATTGCATTCTCTTTTCCCTTCACTTGCAGATTTTTATGAAACGATTGTTGTATTGCTTTAACTAACTCTTCTGTGTTGATTGTGTCTTGAGTCTTTTATTTTTTTTTGTGTCTTGGGCAAGTTGTTTGTGCACACTTGAGGGCAAGTGTGGGTTAAGTGTGTGCGCATGATGAGTCCATATGTCGTGTCTTTCTAGTGCCTGTTTTAGGTAGTTTAGATCGAGTCTTTGTGTGTGTTTTGTCTTGTTTCTATGTCTGGGAGGACATATACTGGGCAGGAGGATGTCTGCTGCCTTGTAGGTGGAAGTTGGGCAAAACATGGAAAAGAAGCAGCATTTCTGGAAGCAGTTCAGGGAGAACCATCTTGGCCAAGACATATAGGAGGAGTGCCGTGGTCAACAGGCGAAGTTTCTCTCCTAGGTCTAGAAGGATAAGGAAAAGATGAACTAACTTAAATATCTTTCCTTATCCGACTAGATTAAGGATCCTCAAGGGATCTCTTGGAGATAGATGTGACTTACCTTATTGGCGTCGAGCTTATCAAGTATTACTTGCATCCCAAGGTAGCTCGTAGATTCCTTCCATGTTAAGGACAAGGGGGGCCCAAACCCTAAGCACTCTCCTATAAATATTGAAGCCCTGCTGCTGCATGAGAAGCCGCCTTTATGCTTTATTTTCCCTATAATTATTCGAGAGTTGGTGAGGAGAAAAACAAGTCCTAAGGGCATACTTTATTTCGTATTTTGCTGATCGGCACTTTTGGCCGAGTTTATTTTGCTGCACAGTCTTCGTGAGTTTTTAATATAGTGTTTATTATGTTCTTCAATTCATGTGTTTGTTATTTTATGATTATGTCTAGCTAAGTTTTTATACTTGGTCTGGGCAAAACGAGTTAAGTGTTAACCAATACTTGAGAGGTCTAAATTGTGCTAGATAGTTGCATGCATGTGTTCTCATAATGTTAATAAGCTTGTTCTAATATGAGATAATACGAATAGGGGGTTAATAGGCCGTTCACTTAAGAAATATTAGATCACCAATCAATTGGGGAGTATGAGTGTTTTCCAACATCTCCTTGATTTAGATCGATTAACATTAGAGAAAGGTGTCTACCCTATTGGGTTAGACGTGTTGATTCCTTGTTAAGCCTTTCTAGAGATAAATGCTCCTTGGGCAAGAGACTGGACGATGACTCCGACAGAGGTATTGCCCAAGGTAGGGAGCCGGCGGAGCGTCGCCGATTAAGTAAGGATCGGTAAGGGAAGGGTTTGTTGAGAGCGTGACGAGTAAAAAGGGATCTCAGCATTCAAGTCCTATAACTAACGATGCATGCATGTGATGAATATATTTGCACCAGTGACCAAGCTAGAGTTTTCACTTAACAATGTCTACATCCAGACCAAGTCCTTTTTATTATTGATCAAGTTCTTTGTTTACTTTTCAGTGTTTACTTGAATTCTCGAATTGGGCAAGAGAGCCCTAGTGACCAAGATAGCAAAACCAACTTTTCTAAACAGGTGGAGGAGGTTTCAAGAGATAGTAACATTCAACTCCTTGTGGATCGACCCTGTACTTACTTGCTAACTATATAGCTGTAAGGATAGGCTACAAATTCATTTTGAGAGTGCGAACGACAACCTCGTCAGATATATTTAATAAAATTTCAAATTCGGCATAATCTTTGTACCCAATAGTAACATGACAATATGAGCGATACAGTTGGAGTATATATCATTCTTTACTTATTTATTAGTATTGGGCCTATGCAAATCGCAGGGGAGAAATTTTTTATTTTGGAGTACAAAGAAATCGTATATAGTTCTCGTCGGGTAAACTTAGGTGTGATATAATTACAATAAAACTGAACATGATATTTTAACTTGCATCAATGAAATGGTTATGTGAAATTTTTAAAATGATGTAAAAATGGTGTTTAATTTTGCAATTAGTCCAAAAATATTACTCCCTCCGTCCCACCGGGCTTGTCTTATTTCTTTTGAGTACGGGGTTTAAGAAGAAAATAATTAAGAATAGAAAATATGTTTAGTAGAGTTTTTAAAGTAAATAAAGTGGATAGAGAGAGGGTGAATATTGCAATAAAGTGGTAAAGTAAAATAAAGTAAGTAGAGAGAGGGTTAATAGTGAAATAAAGTGGAATAAAGTGAGTAGAGAGAGAAGGAGAATAGTAAATGGCACATAAAATAAGGTGAAAAAGTATGATGAAAAGTGTAAACTATATTATTTAACAAATTAAGGTTGTGTTTGGTAGGATATATTAACCCATACTATATTATTTATAGAGGTTAATGTAGTGTTTGGTAGAGAATATTATTTATGTGGGCAGCCCTTTATAATTTCAAGGCCCGGTGTAATTTCACTGTGGAAGTGATATTAATAATTCCACCAATTCGGTGGTATTATTTATAAAGCTTTAACAGTACTCCACGCAAAACATCAAAAAGACAAATCTACCCTTCTCTTCTTCATCTTCATCTCTCTCTTTTCTCTCCTCTACAGACTCATTACCTCCATCTGCACGTGAAGCCGTTGCGGTAAATTGGGTTCTTTTTTTTTTACTCCCCTCTGTGCTACCCATCAAAAAGCACACAGATAATAAGTCAATATGTTTTTTAGATTACTACAATTGTCTTATAGGCTAGATTATGCAACAAATTACACGCTTGATTAAAAAAAAAATCCTGCCATTTTCTACTGCTACTCAACATAAAAGCAACACATGAGAGAGAGAGTACGAGCAAGGAGGGCAACATGGAGATTGAGGCGGGCAGTACTGAAAGAGAGGTTGTTGGTGTGGCCGTCGGTGGATTTGAAGTAACAATTGGAGTGGAAATTGGGGGAGTACCAGAGGCCGCATCGGAGATTGGCGAGGAGTGGTAGCTCCGGCCATAACTGAGCGATTCCACCCACGAAGATGGAGTCCTCGTAGATGAAGCGCAGGGCGTTGTAGAGGCTGCTATCTCTTTGCTTTATGCTTTGACATAACCCCACTCCTCACCTTCCTCTCCGGCCCCGACCCCCCCACCCGCCTCGACCCGACCGAGCTCCGCTTCGGCAGTGGCGGCCCTTTTTCGCACCCACTGATGATGCCGGAAAACGCCAGCCTCCTGCGAAGGAAGAGTGAAGGGGGGTGAGAGAGGGGGAGGTGGCTGGTGGAGTGAGTGTAAAAGTGAGAGAAGGAAGATAGAAGGGGGGTGAGAGAGGGGGAGGAGAGGAAGAGAGACGGCTGGAGGGGAGAGAGAGAGAGAGAGAGATGGTATGGGTAGGGGTACAATGATAATTACGTAACTTATATTGATTTTAATATCTTCTACCAAACAACAAACTTTGATAAAACAAATTGTTATATTTTCTACTAAACACACAAATTCAATAATTTATCCTACAATCTCCATATTATTTATCTATGTATTATTTATCTCAATATTATTAATATTTCTATCAAACGAGGCCTAATTATCTCCTAATTATTTAAAAAAAAGAAATAGGACAAGAATAACGGGACAACCCGAAAAGAAAAACAGGAAGAGAATAACGGGACGAATGAAGTATATTACAACATTATATATATATATATGATGTCTATATAAATCAGTATTCGGTGCCTCTAATTAATTTTTCTTAAAACAAAATTAAAAAGTTAAGAAAACAATCAAATATTTTAGCAGAAAATGAAAAATCATTAAAAAAAAGCAAGTTGTAAAATTAAACATGCATTAATTTATACGTAAAATTTTGATTTGACTACTTTGGTACAACATTTCTCTAAATTACTTTGTTTTAGTATTAGTATATAGATGGCAAAATACAGTTTATGATTCAAACCTATTATCAATACAATTTTTTTTAAAGTATTATTACCTCCGTCCATATTAATTGTCTCACTTTCTATCTTGGGCGTCTCACTCTACTTGTCTCACTTTTCATTTAAGGAAATAATTAAGAAATCACTTTATTCACTTTATATCATTTCAGCACCATTTTATAGCACTTTATATCACATCAGCACCACTTTATATCACTTTATCAATTAAAAAATATTTTATATCACTTTATTAACTATACTAATCACATTCTTTATATTTAATCTCTTTTTTCTTAATCTCCGTGTCCGAAGGAAATGAGCCAAGTAATATAGAACGGAAGTAGTATAATAATACAAAATTAATGCTAAATTAATGCGAAATACCAGTCAACATTCTAGAAGGATTGACTTCTATCATGGAATCAACCAGACCCTTCCCGAATATTTTGAAGTCGGCTATTTCCCTTATTTCATCTCCTCCTATATATAAACTCCCCCGTCCGACGTCTAAATTCGTCACAGCAATCTCTCAGATTCTCTCTACTTTTCTTTCTCTACATCTATCGTTAGCGTCAAAATCCTCAATTTGATCCCCAATTCAATTTCTTCTTTAATTGAAGAAGATGCAGATATTCGTGAAAACCCTAACCGGAAAGACCATTACTCTCGATGTCGAGAGCTCGGATACAATTGACAACGTCAAGGCAAAGATCCAAGACAAATAAGGAATTCCGCCGGATCAGCAGCGTTTGATCTTCGCCGGAAAGCAGTTGGAGGACGGCAGAACCCTAGCCGATTACAATATTCAGAAGGAATCGACGCTTCATCTTGTTCTCCGCCTCCGCGGTGGGATGCAGATCTTCGTCAAAAACCCTCACAGGGAAGACGATCACTCTTGAGGTCGAGAGCTCCGACACGATCGACAACGTTAAGGCTAAGATTCAGGATAAGGAAGAAATTCCTCCGGATCAGCAAAGGTTGATCTTCGCCGGCAAGCAGCTTGAAGATGGCAGAACGTTGGCCTATTACAACATCCAGAAGGAATCCACGTTGCATTTAGTTTTGAGGCTCCGTGGAGGGATGCAGATTTTCGTGAAAACTCTGACTGGAAAGACGATCACGCTGGAAGTGGAGAGCTCCGACACGATTGACAATGTGAAGGCGAAGATACAGGACAAGGAAGGAATCCCACCCGATCAGCAGAGGCTGATTTTTGCCGGCAAACAGCTGGAAGATGGGAGGACATTGGCGGACTACAATATTCAAAAGGAGTCAACATTGCATCTGGTTCTGAGGCTGCGCGGTGGGATGCAGATATTCGTCAAGACTCTAACTGGGAAGACCATAACTTTGGAGGTGGAGAGTTCCGACACTATTGACAATGTGAAGGCAAAGATTCAGGACAAAGAGGGCATTCCGCCGGATCAGCAGAGGCTTATCTTTGCTGGGAAGCAGCTTGAAGATGGGCAGACCCTTGCTGATTAATATATCCAGAAAGAGTCGACTCTGCACCTTGTCCTCCGTCTCCGTGGTGGTGGTCTCTGAATTCAGATTATCTCGCCTTTCCTTCCTGTTACTTTTTGAATTGTTTCATATGAATAGCACATACTACTTGGATTGGAATTATTCTAGTTTTTTTCTTTCTTTTTAAACGTAATGTTTTGTTTTTATAAACCTAACTAAAAAAATCTAAACCGAGCAATTTATGCATATAAATTGATTCTGTCACAGTAAAATTTAGCACAGAATATAATCACCGGGCTAAGTAAATGATACATAGAATGGTAACACAGTTTGGTTAATCAATCTACGTCTGGGGGCCACGTCCAAGAGAGAACAATTTACTATCGAAAGTTGAAGTTACAGGATCTTCTACATATGATCTTCCACCTTATGAAACTTCATTACTCACACCCTTCCCAATCTACGTGAACTGTGATTGCAGAAGCATCATCTTTACAATTTAGGTTCGAATAACAATCCGACCCTAACCCTCTTTCAAGTGTTTGTTTAACGAATTAAACACTCTCAAAATTACAAAATAACACTCACTCACGAAATAATGTTAAAGCTATAAACAATAAAAATAGCTCTTTCTGCGGCAGCCTTCCTCCAAGATGTCTCGATATCGATATATATAGGTTTTGAGAATTCCTAGATCTTATCTCCATCGATTTGCCCTAGTTTCTTTATGCATGAAACTCTTCCTTGTTGGAGACGTGTCTTGTGGAACAAATAGAGTAATCGGATATTTACGCCCAAAGATATCTTCTCCGTATCTAAGTGGATAAAGTAAAGATCTTCGTAGAATCCGCCTAATTATAGAAAGAATCTTTCATACTATTCCACTTCCACCAGACTTGTTTTTCGCACAACTCAAAACACTTCAGTCAATCTTGCTTCTACATAAATTTGTCAATCTTCAATGAGCCACCTGCTCAAATCTAACAATCTCCCCCTTTGGCATTTATGTAGAAAAAACAATCATCCAAGCATTAGAATAAAAATCAGAGAAATAAACATCTTCATACTAGACTTCGATCATGACAGCACATATGAAGATTTTGAAGAAGCTCTCCCTTAAACCGAAATAGGGACTTAAACAAAATAGCTTCTTTGATCTCAACTCCCCCTCGAACTGATACTGAGGCAAACGAACTGGATCAGTACTTGTATCACAACTCCCCCTCAACTCAAACAAAAGGAGAACTTCAAACGTTTATTCCATAAGAGATAACACTCCTTCGCAGCGGAATTACAAAACAATTGCAAATGATTGCAATTAATTTCAACTTTTTACTCCCCCTTTTTGTCTTACAGAAATGACAAAATACCAAGAGCATTACCATCGTCTTCGTCCAAGTCCGTGTCTTCCTCTTATTTGTCAGAATCTGTTTCAGCAACACCAAGCTCAGATTCTGGCTCAACATCAATTGTCAATGGGCTTCAAGAACCTTTCCCAACATGTTCCAAGAAATTATCTTATGAACGACACGAGGAACGACTTTTGAAACACTCACTGAAACACGTTCTTCAGGAACAACAGAAACAGATGCATGATCATTTCCAGTAGAAACTGGATCAACTGTTGACACAATAACTTCTGAAGAAGAAACATATGTTGAAGTAGGGGCACCATCTTCTAACAACTGAGAAGCTTCATCAACATACTTGGAATCTGAAATACCTACAGAAGAAACACTTTTCTTTGTAGCATTTTGAACATTAGCAACAATGACATCATGCTGAGATGAGATTTCTGCATGTGTTCCAACATTATCAGGAATAGCTATAGGAACAGGTACATACTTGCGTACCCACTTCATTTGACTTCTTCTCTTCTCTCGTTTATCCTTATGATGGGATCTGCAATTTGGTCTAATATGACCTGATTTGTAACAATAGTGACTTATTGGACGCCATGTACTTGCAAATATTCTATGAAATTTTCTGGCCATTAAATCTTCACGTCTGGGAACAGACTGTGTCTTGTGTGCCACATACCGAGCTCTCACCTTATTAGAAAAATATTGATTGGTCTTTCCTCCAGAATTACCAGTGTCTTTCTTGCCACGTCCTCTAGTTATAAGAACTTTATTGGACCGATAAGTTTTTGCACTCGTCATTTTTCTTCTATCCCCAAGATAAAATCTGCAATGATGTCTGATATGTCCAGGACGTTCACAATAATGACAAATAGGAACAAATGAATTATTCCCTCGCTGAGAAGAATACTGAGCATGCTGCTTTGACTCAGACTGTGGATTCTGAGTTTGATTCTGAGTCTGCTGCTTGGTGTCAGAATGTCGATGTTTCTGACCTTGAGGTTTGGCTCCCTCTTTCTTGTATTTCTCTTCCTTTTTGGCGGGAACAAAAATGCTTTTTGTGTTGGAATCTATAGGTTTCCATTGATGATCTCGATAATCAAGACCAGCCTTGTTTGTAGAACTTTGACCTAACTCCAAAATTTGATCCAACTTTTCAGTCCCATTGTTCATCATTTTTACAACTTTGTTCAAGTGTTCAAGCTCTTTAGTCTTCTTCCCAATGTCTTCTCTCATTTGATTGACTTCAAATAGAAGAGCATTATTTTGAGCTTTTAGACTATCTCGTTCTTGACATACTTCACAAATTTGACCCTTCATGATGTCTCTTTCTTTACCGATCTCCTTGATCTTCATGTTCAATTCGTCATTGATACCGCCCACTTCTTCACACTTAATCTTAAGTGTTTCATAGCATTTGATCAAGAGATCTTTATCCACGTCATCATCATCATCATCATCATCATCATCATCATCATCATCATCAGTGTCTTCTGTTGAATCCTGATCCAGCTTCTGTCCTTCCATTATTGCAATATGAGCCACCAAATTTTCCTTTCCTTTACTTCTTTCTTGTGAATAAGTAGAGGGACTTTTTGAAGATTTTCCACAGATTTCTTTCTTCTCAAATCGATCAATGGTTGCTTCAGCGATTCTTGAAATCATAGTCAAGAATTTTACAAATAATTCAGGACTGTGTAACACGGATTCTAGCACAGACTCTGGCTCCTGCTTCGCAGTATCTGCTGCAAAAGCAACACTTTTCCACTTTTCAGGTTTGTCACCCTTCAAACCCATTTCGAAAATTTTCAATGATCCAATCAATTCATCGAGCTTCATAGTTGACAAGTCTCTGGCTTCTTCAATAGCTGCAACTTTGTAGTCAAAGCTTTCAGGAAGTGATCTTAAAACCTTTCTCACCAATTTTTCTTCAGAAATCCTTTCCCCCAAAGCAAAGCTCTCATTAAAAATTTTGAGAAGCTCAGAATGGAACTCGCCAATCGTCTCATATCTCCCATTTTCAACATCTCAAATCTGGAAGTGAGTTGCTGAAGTCTATGACCCTTCACACGATCATTACCTTCAAAAACATTTTGAAGAGTATCCCAAGCTTCTTTTGCATTCTCACATGTAGATATGAGAGAGAACATTTCCATATTAACAGCTGATTGAATAATGTTGATGGCTTTTTGATTCATACTTGAAGCTGTCAATTATCTTACTAGCCATTTATCTCTAGGTTTCTCACTCCCGTCAGCTTTTAAAGGAGCACTCCATCCAAACTTCACGGCTGTCCATGCACTCTCATTGATGGACCTAATATATGATCTGAAACGAACCTTCTAATAACAATAATTAGATCCATCCAAAATTGGGAGTTTCCCAAAATAATCATCATTTGAAGCCATTGTAGCTCAGACACTGCAACAGGTTTAGAAATCTATCCCTGGATCAACACCTGTATAGTAGGTGTACCGCTCTGGTACCAATTGAAAAATCTAAACCGAGCAATTTATGCATATAAATTGATTCAATCACAACAAAACTTAGCACAAAATATAGCACAGAATATAATGACTGAGCTAAGTAAATGACACACAGAATGGTAACCCAATTCGGTTAATCAACCTACGTCTGGGGGCCACGCCCAAGAGAGAAAAATTCACTATCAAAAATCGAAGTTACAGGATCTTACACATATGGTCTTCCACCTTATGAAACCTCACCACTCACACCCTTTCCGATCTACGTGAACTGTGATTGCAAAAGCAGCATCCTTACAATCTAGGTTCGAATAACAATCCGACCCCTAACCCACTTTCAAGTGTTTGTTTAACGAATTAAACACTCTCAAGATTACAAAACAACACTCACTCATGAAATAATGTTAAAGCTATAAACAATAAAAATAGCTCTTTCTGCGGCAGCCTCCAAGATGTCTCGATATCGATATATATAGGTCTTGAGAATCCCTAGATCTTATCTCCATCAATTTGCCCTAGTTTCCTTATGCATGAAACTCTTCCTTGTTGGAGACGTGCCTTGTGGAACAAATAGAATAATCGGATATTTACGCCCAAAGATATCTTCTCCGTATCTAACTGGATAAGATAAAGATCTTCGCAGAATCCGCCTAATTATAGAAAGAAATCTTTCATACTGTTTCACTTCCACCAGACTCTGTTTTTTGCACAACTCAAAACACTTCAGTCAATCTTGCTTATACATAAATTTGCCAATCTTCAATGAGCCACCTGCTCAAATCTAACACTAACAACACACAATATTGAGTTGAATAGCAATTATAAACTCATCACAGAAGAAAGACCAATAAAAGTCATGAATCATCGATGTAGCTTCCCTTCAGATTATATAAACAAGATAGTATCTAGTTTATGCATTAATACATGGCTTTAATACAATATCGACTGACTTCTAAAATTATACAGCTTCATCTCGAAAGTTTTTAATAATTCTCTAATTCTCCCTACTACTAACCGCATCTGCTATTTTTTCTAAAAGCGCCCATATCGAATTGGCACCATACAACAAATTGAATACGTGTCCGCGTATAATCCATGTTCAATGCTTCAATACAATACGTTATTCCAATTTCTTAACATATAGCCAAAATTCAACTATTCCACGGTAATTTGTTTGCTTGTTTCTTAATATCTGTGCTCAAATAAGTGAGACTGAAATCTTGTTATGGGAACAGATGGAGTATTATTTTACTTTCAATTCACTATCGCACTTTATTCAACACGACATAATACCGTAAAACACTAAAAAACTATTAAAATGTGATGCATTTATTGAGAATTTTCTAAATAATTTAAACTATGAGTGTATTCTAGAGTATTCAAGACCATGTAGGAATTCTATCTAAATATTCAGAAATATTTTATAGTATTCAAGATTAGGGAAATTATAATAGGATCTAGATTAATGTGGATAATTCTAGCTTGTTATGATGAGGGTCTTGAGAGTTCTATCATACCTATAAATAGGACCTTTGTACCATTTGCAAGTAAGCAAGCTATAATAAGCAAAACTTCCTCTCTATAGATGCTTTTTAAGGACTGTAACTATGGGGTATTTGACGATTAAGGACACTTTCATGCGGGCTTACTATTTGAGGACATATATTAAGAAAATTAATATTCCGTAGGATAATTTCTGGCCTGGTCGTGCTCAATCACACGTAAATCGCACGTGGTCAAATTTTTGAGCCCTAATGCCTAGGTGACATCCCAAATCATTTCCACGTCAGCCCACCTATAAATCATAATAATAATAAAAAAAACTATCGATTTACTTAAATAAAAAACCTCTTCCTCTCTCTCTCTATTCTCTTCTCTTTCTCCTTGCCGATTACCGCCACCACCTTTCTTCTTCTCCTCCGGCGAAATAACGACTGCCAACCTCGCCGTCGTCTTCTCTGCTTACTCCCGTCTTAGCTCCATTCTGTATCTCTCTTTAACCTTCTGTAATTACCTAAAATCCCCATTTGAAAACCTTAGGTTCCCAATTTCCAAATTCTTCTCCTCTCTGAAATCCGGTGAACTTCTCCATTCCCGGCGGCGCCATCGCCATCTCATCTCTACAGTAGCAACGAATGGCAGCGGCGTAGGAGCCACCACCTCCGTTCACTCCTCGCCTCTAATCGGCTATAGCAGCAGTCAAAGAAAAGGCCACCGCCGTACTCAGTTGTTCGCCACTCCCACCTCGTGTAACCAGTGCCACCGCTGCCGTTGCGGCTCGTCTCTGTAAGTCTTTCCCTTTTTCTCTGTATTTATTCATTTATTTCTATCAACATCCTACCCTAATTCTTCTCTATTTCCCTTTGAGATTATTTCTTCCAGCCTCGCGGTCGCCACGACCTCTTCATCGGCCTCAAGAATCGACGGCAACAGTTTGTTATTAGGCCGATGTCTCCACGGACGTTCCATACAACCCCTTTCAAACTCACTCTATCTTCTCTCCATCCGACGACACACGCCACCCTTCATCGGCAATCACCACACTCAGCCGCTGGCTTTATCCCCTCTCCTTCTTCTAGTCAAATATCAATTTCTACTTAATTAAAGGTAAAATAAGATTTAGTCCAGGTATTCCAAATCTGTTCTTCCATTTTATTGCTTAAAGGATCAGGGAAGTGGATTTTATTTATTTATTTTGTAGATGCATTGATTGGTTTCGATTCCAATTTGTATGATTGTAATTAGAGTTTGATAAACTTAATTAATGATCCTTATCTTGAGCATAGCCGTGTGGAGGAGATAAGAGAGTGATGGGGTTCTTGAGAGAGGAGGAGGAGGCGGCGGTACTAAACCGCGACGGAAAGGAGCTGACGGTGGTGGGGGTTGACGGTGGAGGAAACCCATCCGTACTAACATAATTAACGAAGAAATAAACAATCTATTAAGAATAATTAAACAAAAAGAAAACAAAATGAAACAAATAGAAAACCTGGAATATGAAATAACAAAAGGAAAATAAAATAAAATAAAAAGAGGTATAGGTGGAGGTGACGTGGAACTGATTTGGCATGCCACCTAGACGTTAGGGCTCAAAAATTCAATCACGTGCGATTGAGCCCGATCGGGCCAAAAATTGTCCTACGGATGGTTAATTTGCTTAATATATGTCCTCAAATAATAGGCCCGCATTAAAGTGTCCTTAATCGTCGAATACCCCATAGTTACAGTCCTTAAAAAGCTCTAGCTCTATTCTACACACGCATCACTCACTTAAAATAGCAAATCGACTTCTACACCATATCACTAAAATCACTCACTACGTTCAAACTACCCATTATCACTTCCATTTTCTAACAAAAACAATTTCTTCCAAGCAATAATTTGAGTAATAGTTGCACCATTACAGTTATTTCCTAAATTTTTTTGTTTAGATTTCCAAATACAATTCAATGTTGCGAATTTGCATGCGAATTTCTTCATACGATTCGAATGTCAATCACATTACCTAATTACTTCACATGTCAAAATTAAAACAATAATCACATATGATGGTCCCGATAACGAGTAACTAGTATGGGGGGGGGAAGAATACACTAGTAACGATTTTTCGAACTTGAAATCTTTTCATTAAGTTAACTGCTTAGGTCAGTTTGCTCGATAACTGGTAAACACAGTTGGAGCGCTCTACAACTAAGAAAGTCAGTTGGAGCTATTCTCACAGTTGAGTGCACAGCTGACTTCTTTGGCTGAGGGTCAGCTGTGTGACTCCGACTAAGGTTTTCAAGAGTTAAGCAATGTGGAAGTTGGTGGAAATAAAAAACTCGTTACTTAAACTGAAACCTTATAAAAATGGGGAATGACAAGTTTCCAAAACTTAGTGCAGTTGATAAAGATGCAGTTTATATGCGAGTCAGTTGGTTAGATAACTGAATATAAAATACTGAAAGTAAATGACACAGTATTTTAACGTGGTTCAGAGATCTACCTCCTACGTCCACAACTTCCTTTTTTTCGAGGAAGTAATCCACTAGATAAGCTTACGCGTGCTTATCAAACGTTCCACTTAGTTTGCAGGTACCGAGCAACCTAACCAGTTTGATTACGGGTTCAAACCAAACCTTACAACACTTTTGCAGGCAAGTGTACAACCTATCCTTAGATTGCGGGTTCTAAGGGACTTAGTGTCTTTGATTGCGGGTTCAAAGACGGACATGGGATTTCGGGGTTGGGGGAATTTCCAACTATGAAGCCTTCTACACCAACAGTGGTGGAGGCTTCTTCCTAAGGCTTAGAGACTCAATCTTTTGGAAGAGAGTCTGCTTAGATCTAATCTGCAAGAACCTAGATTTTAGACCCGATCAAAGAAATGACTTTTTGAGAGGCTAAATGGAAGAACAGGAGGAGGTGAGGACACTTAACTGTCACAACCCCAAATCCCGAGGGACGGCCGAAGTGGGGGTGCGACTGGGGTTGGATTAAAGAAGCGGGGAAGAAGGGGGCTAACTGACTAACATACATAAAAGACATCAACCAATCAATGAACAAGACTTGAATATAACAAGAAAGAGTTAATCACGAGTGATTACTCGACAAAAGTACAGGATAGTAACTAAGTTCAAGTTTATAGACTTATACTACAGAGTTTTGTTCAATAGACAGGTTCTCAAAATGACTTAGAGTTTGGCAGCGGAAGAGTCCTAACTAAAGCATCATATCTTTTCAACTCAACTTCAACCGTTGTCGCTCACGTCGCTTCAACCTGCATATTTAGAAAACAATGCAGGGCTAAGTACAAACGTACTTAGTGGGCATGATGCCGAAAACATAATCATAGGTATAGATAAATATGGCATTTCATAAAGGTAGCACATCGGGGTTTTATTGAAAGAGGCCCGTGTCTACCAAACATTTTCTGACTCTTTTCTCAAATTAGCTTGCAAGCATTTTTCTGGTATGTTACGTTCAATCTTGACCAAATCTCATTCACCGTGGCTGGTACCCCTCAACAGGATATCACATACACCACAGGTTACAAAGTGCACTAACTTCGGAAAGCACTTAGCAGCTAACTCAGAGCCGATCGTTAGTTAACCTAGTTAGATTAACTCTAAATCTGGAAAACACGAATGTTAACTCAGATAGGTACAAGAGAACTCACATAAATCATAAAACAGTTCATGCCATAATATCACTTTTAAAAACACAGATATCAAAGCGATAAAGAAAGATTTTCCGAGCATTGCTCGTTTTATTTTGTATATAAAAGCCCACCTCGTAATACAGAACTAAAAGCACTAGCTTCCGATCTTTGGATCTTCCGTCCTTTCTTTACTGCTGGCTTCCTCCTTCATCGTAAAATAATAATACTTAAAAATTGATTCGTAAAAGATAATCGATCAAAGAAAATCGAAAAAGGTTTTTGTTGATTCACTCTTTAGGCATTTGCACGCTTACTAGATTCATTTTACTTAAACGGGAACGAGACTCGAACAAATCCCGTTTAGAACTCGAAAGGTCTAATACTCGACTCTTAGGTCAGTAGAGAAGGTAGTCGTTAGTTATTACGGCTTAAACGATCGAAAGAAAACTAAGTTGCGAACGAAACAACTTAGAAGAAGGAAAACTGAAATTTCACTGCGCAATACAGAAACTCTGGGGACTGCCCAGAACAGGGGATCTGGAAACAGGGGATGAGCCCTGTACCGTTGGAAAGTTTGGGATGTCTAGTTTACTCTCCAATTTACGGATCGCAAATCCGATAAACGAGCTAAAAGTTATTATAGTTTCCGGCGAGAGTCGCAAAACTGCCGCGCTAACCCTAGTTGCTCGATAGAATCGACGTGTAACGTCTTAGGTTCGTTCTAAGTTCTCGTATTCGATTTCTTATGAAACTTGACCCTCAAGGCAGTCAACACGTACCCCCGTACGTGATGAACTCCTTCTCAAAACTCGTCCAATAGCACGACGTTCTAAACGTCGGCTTTCAACTAACATGTACTAAACCAACAAGTTATCAATTTCCCGTTCTAGTTCTCGACTATCACTATAACTCATGTTATATTAGCTCGAAAGCTCATGACATCAACTACAAAGTTATTCCCAAGTCCATCATAAACGATATTATCAAGTTAGAATTTCCATTCGACTTCTCGGTTATTAGATACGACTAGTGGTTTGTCTCTTACACAATTTTCAAAGTTGTCGGATTTCGTTCAAATTTTACGTCATTAAACAACATCTAACTAGAATCACTTTCATGCATATAATCACTTCACATCAACACTATATTTCAACTTACGACGAGTTCTTCGTCTCTTACATACCACCAAATAATTTTAGAAAATTCTCAAATAAATTCCTATCAACAATTAACATCAATTACAACCTTATTCCATCAACAAATCAACAATTAAAACAACTACAAGAAAACCCCTAATTTCATCCTTAATTTCGGTTTTAATACATGGTTTAAGAGAGTGATTTTCTTCATTAATTAACACCATTTAACTCTTAATCATACTATTAGAACATCAATTAATCAATTCAAGTCCAATTACACATCAACATGCAAAAACCCCCAATTTCAAACCCTAAACCCTAAATCGATTTGAAACAAACAAAGGGCTTTCGATTTCTCTTGGTTCTAACCACTAATTAAACACTTCCTAAGCATCAATTTAACAACAATTGAAGAATTCCAAAAATCCTACCATAAGCCCTAAAATTTCGGTATTGGCATAGAGTTAGGGCTTTTGATTTTCTTTCAATTTTGATCTTAGAAATCACATCCAAACACTTCTAATTAAACTAATCGAATATCAAAACATCTAGATCATCACCCCTAAATTTTCGATCAAAAAGAAAATAAAAAGAAGTGGATGATGGATGGATAGAATTAAAGAGGAGGAGAATACCTTGATTTTTACTAAAGGAAGGAATGAAGTTTGATGGATGGAAGAAGACTTGTTATTTTTCTTGCTCAAGATCTTGAAGCTTTCTTCAACAATGGAGGAAGAAGAAATCAAGAAGGGAGGGAGAAGGGGCTGCCGAAATTTTGAGGTTGAGGGAGGAGATATGATTTGGTGATACGACATGGTTATATACTTAGGTTAAAAAGGTGAATAGTGAATAGTGTTGGAATAGTAGTAGCTAGAAAGTAATACTATATAAAAGAAATGATCTACCTTGCTAAAGAGAGAGAGAAATCGGTTATGAGAGGGAAGGGAGGGAAAAATACGTGCTTTTCCGACGCGATACGACGTTACGGAAATCGAACGACGAAAAACGTAGCTCAGCACAAAAATCGTCATGATCCGATTCATCCAAAAAAAATTCTAACGTATAAAACTTAATCGGAAAATAAAATAAAATTTATAAAATTAATTTTGACAAAAACTCGGGATGACACAGTCCGAGTTTCGACCGGAAAATCATAAAAACGAACTTTCTCGGGCGAGTTCGTATCGCGATTTCGTGAATGTAAAAATCAGACGGTTTTCCGTTCAGAGTTCACGAACTAAAAATTTTTCGTACGCGCTAACCCTAAATACGGTAGTCGTCTAGCTGACTTCCGTAATTTATTTTCAGAGACGGAATCGACCGTTAGTCTTAGAATTTAAAATCATAAACTTAGGCGTGCAAAACCATTTATTTTAATAACTTTAAATTTTTGAGATTGTAAGGAATTTCCGGGGCATTACATTAACTTCGACTGGTTCTTCTGCGGATGGGTTCTTGCTGGAGAGCTTGAGTCTGCTACTTCGCGTGTAGGTGTTTTTTCTCTGACTGCACTCTTTTTCTCTTGCTGCTATCTCTCTCTGCTCTCTCACTTCTTCTAATGTGTGGAGACCTCTATTTATAGAGAGGGAGATCAAATTAGCCGTTGGAAGTAGCCGTTTAATCTCTGCCAAAAGCATGACACTCTACTTTTTGCGTGTCCTCTTGGTCGGTCCATTTATAGTAAGTTTCAGGTTGTCTTGTGCTTCCGAGTAGATTTGAATTTAAACTTCAACTTTGCTACCTTTAATGTTTTCAAAGTCTTCTCTTCTCAGCTTTGTGACGTCTAACTTTAACACAACTTCTCTTCGTGCTTGAGCTGCACGGTTCAGTTGAGGAGTCAGTTGAGTTGTGGTCTAGTTGATCAAGTTCAACTTGAACTGCCTTCTTCAGTCTAGTTGACTTCTTTTGCTTGACACCTATAAATTTAAAATCTCTACGCTCAAACAATGAGCTTTATCTAAGTTTAGACAAATGGCTTTCATCTACTTGGTTAGGGTCAGTTGGATTTTAGGTTAAATCAAAACCTTTGCTAATTTTTCCAACAATGTAGAACTGAATAAGAAGTACGTGAGAGATTTACGCAGAAAAGTGCATCATCCTATAAACTGAAAAACTGATTGACAAAGGAAGGTTGTTCAGCAGCGAGGGAAGAATCAATCAAGTCCTCAAGCTGGAATATCACACAAAACAAGAGAAGACTGCTCAAGCAAAAGGTCAAGCTGATGAATAAACGAGCACAACTTGCCTCTAGAAGTATCCCAAGATAGGAAGAAATCAGTTGAGTCTAGGCAGAGGAAGAAAAAGGTGACTAAAGAACAACCACAATCACTTGAAGACAAAGTGAACAACTTCCCTTAAACCATATGGGTCACACCTGTCCTCCAAGATAGTTCAAAAAGTCGCTCTACAGGTGTGTGAGCAACGACATGCCTCAAGAAGCTCCTCGACTCCAACCGCATCCTACAGGATATAGGCACATGACCCTGCAGCTGATGCCTCGCCAGAGGATGGTGATTAGGCAACGTCGGCTCCGGTTGATACTGTTCAACCCTCATCAGTTGAACTCAGAACTAATGACACAGTCGTCGTTGAACCCACTCCATGCCACACTCAGCCCGAACTGCAACTGGACACCACTCGTCCAGACTCAACGGATGTTCCTTCCTCGCCTGACTCCGAAAAACGCTTTGCCAATTTCTTCCATGATTCTGAAGAAAGAGCAGCGTTGAATCAACTCTACAGTGATACTGATATTTTTGGAGCGAAAACTATGTTGGACAATTTTCCCATTCTGGGAGAAATGCCAAACTCTCTGTTTCACATAGCTGGATTGGAACTCTGCATTGCAATTGGCATGGACGACTGGTATGAGAAAGCAGACTTGATCAAAGTAAAAAACGTTGCCCAAACTGCAAGAAACTAAAGGCATCCTCAAAGGATTATTTAGTTTTGACAAGCTATGATGCCTTTTTGCACAAGAATGAGTTGATCAAAAAGTTCATCCAAAGAGATATGACAAATTCCTCTGCACCAACTGATCAAGACATGACACTCCATGAGCAATTCCTAAAGGATTGCAACTGGATTCCTCCATCCACTGGCGATGTGCTGTAAACACATCCAAACTTTACATTTTAATAACATAAACAAAGCTCCTATAATAAAACCCTAGACATCTAAAAGTAAATACATTACTTGACGCCCAAGAAAAATAAATAAAATTTAATAATTAAATAGATTAATACACACGTTCTTATCTGCATCAATATTAAATGGATCTTGTCCATTAGTTATATAAAAAATCAATGATTAATATTAATTTCTAGTTTCTACATAACTATTAGTTTCTACTTAGAGGGTGTTTGGCTAAACTTAAAAGCTTCTTAAAACAGCTTATAAGCTCCTAAATCTTTAATAATTAACAACTTATAAGCTATTTTAAGGAGCTTTAAAGCTCAGCCAAACACCCATTTAATCCTTACCCTATGTATACATTAACAAATGTGCAAACTCAATTTATAAGAAGAGGCAGAACAAACAAACAAACAAAATAATCGCACATATACATATATTCAGTGTAGTGGTTACTAACGGGAATTGTTAGAGATAAACATCGTGTTACTCTTTTCCCGGAAGAAAATATCCCCTGTTTCTGCATACCTAAAATAATTGCTCCTTAACCATACTACATAAGTTGATCGTAGCTCTTAATACTCTAATCAAGCATTTTGGCAATTTTGGGCTGATTGATGTCTGTTAATTTCACTATTTAAACCTTTTACTTTGTTATTATCAGTACGTGCCCAGTTATCATTTCATGAGAAATTTCAAAAGCTTCCTCGCATTAAGCAATCATGTTGGTAAAAGTGGTTTTCATTGCTCTGTTTCTTACTACCAAAGAGTTTGTGTCTATTTGATGTAGATGAATGAATCTTTGAAGAGACATATTTGGGCAACTTTGAGTGCCATCAATTGTCTCATTTACATCGACTGCAGAAAAGGGATTACCTGACTGAAATCTCACATTCTTCTGCTTACTGAATTTTATGGCTTTTGAAAGCTTAATGAGTCGAAAAGGGCAAATTGGACCAGTAGATTTTCACTGCTTGATTGCTATTGTTTCAATCAACTATGCAATTTACTGTTTTTGAAGATATAACTTGGGTACATCATTGGACAACTAAGATCACAAATGTTGCACTGAAACTAAGACTGATAAGTTAGTTTCTGATAAGTTAGTTTCTTGAGATGCTTTGCCACTTTAGGTGCGCAATCTGTAGTCAATCCAAGACGGCCGGCTCTATACATACAAGAATATGTGCATTTCTCTCAACATATCGAACCAAAAATGATCAATTTTGTGAGTTTGACGATTTGATCATAGTAAATCTATACAACTATTATTATAACAAAGGCTTGTAAATTTTACAACTTTTAGGTCTAAAAGATATACAAGTACCCCAACTTTGTTGTTCCTCCTGTATCATTTTGGCTGAATACACAAGAGAATTTTCTGCTTTTCCCTTAACCTCAATTAGTTCATGTTTAGAAATTTCTACAATATCCTCTAGAATTTCTCGGCAGCCTACAGTCGTCAGGCACTAGACACTTGAGCCTATAAAAGTGGCTGCTCTCATTTATCCAATACTCAAGATCTGATATTCTATGAGCAGAAATTCCATCTTAGGAAATTCTCCAATTGCTAGGGGTAGAGCCCTACAATGTCTCACCATCTCCTTTTCAATGCTTTCCAATTCTTTGGGACAATCAAGATGTCTATCACCCTATCCAACAAATGCATCTGATGAAGAGGAATAAAAGAATTAGAATAAACAACCACATCGAATAGCCTTGTGGTTAATATAATTTGGCTTCCATTGTTGTCATCAAGAAATAACATCTTCAAACATTAGTGTAGTGTCGCAGCCATTGACCACAATGAAATACGCTGCCTTTCAAGTTTTTTGTTTAAAAGCCTCGAATAGGCTTACTGCTTAATTTATTTAATTTAGTAGACTTAAGTTTCTTAAACTCCAATATAATAGTTCTCTTGATAAAAAAAAAAAAGACTCAAAAACTATTCTATGGGCCAAAAACAATTTATGCATGAGACGTAGGGTTAGGGGTGTATACGAGCCGAGCCGAGCCGAACACTGGAGGCTCGAGCTCGGTTCGAGCTCGATTCGAACTTTATGCTTTGAGCTCGAGCTCAGCTCGACGAGTAATGACCAAGCTTGAGCTCCGTTCGAGCTCGGCTCGCAATATTATTCGTTTGGATCGAGCTCGACTCGATAAACTAAAAATTATGATTTATTAATTATATACTACCTCCGGTCCCCAAGTCTATTCCTAGGAGGAAGTGGCACGAATATTAAGAAAAATGTTATTGAGTTAGTTATGAGTAGAAAAAAATGATTAAATTTATTGTGAGTCGAGAAAGGGTCCCACATTGATAGTAGTGATATATTAATTAATTGAGATAGTGGTGGGCCATATGTGATATTTTAGGTAAATAAGTTGATAAAGTAAGGGTAAGAGATAATAATTTGTTGTGGGGTAGTGTCCAAAAGTAGTTAGGAAAAGACTTGGGGACCATACCAAAAAGGAAAGATAAGAAAAGACTTGGGGACCGAAGGTAGTATAAGTTAAATATTGATTTTAAAACGTATTAAATAAAAGGGTAAATTGCATCTAAAATCAAAACGTTTCACCGAATTCGCAAATTGCACATTTTTAAAAAAAAACGTTTTATAAAATCAAAACGTTTTAATTTTTTGCAATTGAAGTCCGGCGACCGGTTTTCCCCAACTTAAAGCTTGCGTGGCAGTAGGAGTTGGCACGCTGGACTCGTTGGAAGCCAAAACGACGTCATTTTGAATTTAATAAAAAAAAAAACAAATTTTTTTTTCACCTCATCCTTCTCCTCCACCTCACCCTTCTCCCACATCTCATCCCTCTCCCCCACGTCGCCGTTGAGAAAGTCAGAGTTCCATCGACGAAATTCTTACTGCCGAAGATAATGGTGGCGCCTTTGTCGTCGCCGTAAATCATCACATTCCAGTGAGATTTGTCCATGGCCACCACCTCCGCCACACTCTTCACATTTCCGCTGCCGTCCGCTGCCACACTCACCCTTCTCCCCACCTCACCCTTCTCCCCATAGTGGCGCTGCTGGTGATGAACTCCACCGTCGGGACGCCATGCTCCGCCGCCGCCACCGGTGCCCACGGCTGGAGGAAGTCGTAGACGAGCAGGTCGGGCTGAACGCGGGCAAGGACGCGGTCGAACAAGGGCCTGGCAGCGTCGAGGGTGAGCTTGAGCTTGGGCATAAACTCCGGCCATTTCCCCCTCTTTTCCTTCCATTTTTGCAATTAGGGTTCCCCCATTTCACTACGCCGGCGGTGATGTAAAGCTCCTCTACAAAGCTCCTCTGTCGATCTCGCCGCCCCCGGCGGCTGAGCCAAAGCTAGAGGAAGGCAAGGCCACGTGGTAGCAGCAGGCGGCGCTGAAGACGAAGAAGAAGAAGAAGCCGACTTCAGCAGCGGCCAGAGGTGGCTCGAGTAGAGGCGGCGGAATCCGCCGAGCGCTGAAACGACGGCGCGAAGCTGCGTCTGGCTGCGGTGGTACTGCCTCGTGCAGATCTCGTCGTGCGCCGTCTGCCGCCACTGCCGGCGGACGCACGCCGCCTTGGCCAGCGTGGGAATGGGGAGAGGGGACGAGGATGAGAGGGATGAGAGGATGGAGAGGGGCTTGGTGGGGGAAGTGGTCGACGTGCGGGAGAGGGTAGTGGGGAAGGCGGCGATTTGGGCGGTGGCGGCGGGTTTCAGGTGGGGAAGAGTGGTGGAGGAGAAGATTGGGAGGAGATGGGGAGAGGGGACGGGGATGAGGGGATGAGAGGATGAGAGGGATGACCGGATGAGGTGGAAATAATATATATATTTTTTTGTATTAAATTCAAAACGACGTCGTTTTGGCTTCCGGCGAGTCCAGCATGTCAACTCCGACTGCCACGCAAGCTTTAAGTTGGGGAAAACCGGTCACTGGACTTCAATTGCAAAAAATTAAAACGTTTTGATTTTATAAAACGTTTTTTAAAAAAAATGTGCAATTTGCGAATTCGGTGAAACGTTTTGATTTTAGATGCAATTTACCCTAAATAAAAAATATATATTAAAAAATTTGTGAACATGTTCGTTTAGGTGATTCGCGAGCTAGCTCGTTTACTATCGAACTCGAACGTGTTCGCAAGTATTTCGAGCCGAACATAGGTATGCTCAAGCTCGATTTGAAGCTCGAGCTCGGCTCATTTATTTTTTTTGAATTACAATGAGGTATATATTTATATAATCAAATAAATCTCTACACCACCATATAGGTGAGACATCTACAACACAATGTGGGAACACCACCATGCAGGATGGGACAACTACTCTATCATAAGGTGGGAAATAAACTACACCGCTTGTAAGCAGGATTGAACCTAAGACCTCTCATTAAGGAGAGACTTATGGTACCTCAGCCAACCAATTGAGCTAGGCCTCATCGGAAGCTCGGCTCGTTTATTAAACGAACGAACTTCGAACGAACTTTTTTCGAGCCGAGCTCCGAATAGCTCGCGAACCGTTTGACTCGTGTACAGCCCTATGTAGGGAACAATTTCGGAATCTAAAATTTTAAAGCTCTAAATTGATTCTTAGAAACAATAAGTTTCATGTCGATAAATAAAAAACTAATCAAACGTTAATTATGAAATGTGGGATGTTGCAAATCAGCCGTCAGACTGGAAGAGGGGTCGTTACAGGTGTCATCAGTCTATCCTTCTGTAGACTTGGTAAGCTTAAGGGGGAGTGTTGATCCTAGCTACTTACCGCAAGTTTGCTTCACACCTGGATTATATTGTCACATATTCTTATCTTTTTATTAAGTTTTCTACC
This sequence comes from Schizonepeta tenuifolia, assembly GCA_029490685.1. Taxonomy (NCBI): domain Eukaryota; kingdom Viridiplantae; phylum Streptophyta; class Magnoliopsida; order Lamiales; family Lamiaceae; genus Schizonepeta; species Schizonepeta tenuifolia. The sequence continues at coordinate 81,922,995 of CM055959.1, forward strand.
ATAGTTAAACTTAGTCCAATGTGTGAAAAGTCGTCGCCAGTGCAATCATTATTTTTTGGCTAACATGCCAGTTTGTGGGACCATATCATAACTCCCGGCCGGAATCTTGTATTCTCCGGCGACGATGGTAATCTTGACATTTTTATATAGCGTTTGTTTGGTATTGTTGGAGCAATCTATCTGAATCGAACGAGCTTTACGGCATTTTGATCGGAGCTCTGGATAATAAGCTAATAAACTTTACATTATAATAATATTTTTTATGTTATTTGTCATTCCTAATGCATTCGTATTATACCAATATTAATATGCACTATTTTCGGTCCTCAAATTTTTTCCTAAGAGGAAGTGACAAGGATATTAAGAAAAAAATTGTTAAGTTTATTGTGAGTAGAGAAAATTTAATTAAATTTTTTGTGGGTGAAGAAAGGGTCTCACATTGAAGATAGTGATATATTAATTAATTGAGATAGTAGTGGTCATATGTAGTAATTTAGGTAAATAAGTTGATAAAGTAAGGGTAGGAGATAATAATTTGTTATGGGGTAGCGTCCAAATGTAATTAGGAAGAAACTTGAGGATCGTTCCAAAAAAGAAAGATAGGAAGAAACTTTGGGATGAGAGGTAGTATGCTTCAATTATGATTTTGGAGTCTCAAGCTGAGTGAATGGTATAACTTTCATGTGATATTTTTGTGGCCGATCGAAATCGTTGTTTCTGGAGAGTTTTTTTCTGATACTTTTAAGTTGTTTGATTTATGTATTTTGATATTTTGTTTAATGTGTGGTATTTTGTGTTTAGCGTAGCATTCTTGTTGACCAGCTGAATCAGATCATTTGAATTGGGGATTCCGAAGATATTAATGGTGACGTTTATTTTTGAACCATCACTCGAGGTATGTTTATTCCGAGATATTCGAAGCCTATATTATATTTGCCCTGTTTGATGCTCACATTTTTATTTTCATCCTGTACATTGTGTTTGTAAGATTAAAATAAATTTGTTATTGTTTTATTATTTGAGTTGGGATATTGTGAATTTTTATCCTTCAATTTATTTTTGTAAGCTCTGTAGTTTGATGATATCCGAAATTGGTTTTAATCTTCAAATTTCTTGCGCGTGGTTCGTTTGCTAGATAACTGGATCCAATTTTGTTATTGTGTTAGGCATCAAAATTGTGTTATTGGAGCTATCGGAAAATCAGTAACGTGGTGGCGGAGAGCAGAGGCTCTGAGATCACCCAGGGTGTCTAGAACCCGCAATCTAGATGCTACCCGCAATCCAATCACTAGGTCTTATTGGAACCCATAATCTAATTGTAGGTTGTTTGAAACCCGCAATCCAAGCATACGTTTACTCACCATGCATAAGCTGAGAGGTTTGAATCTTAAGGTGAACTGAATTTGTTGGGTGGACTCCCAACCGAGGACATAGGAGCGCGGCTGTGAACCTTGTTAATTTGCTCGTGTCTTTACTTTTTGTTATTGATTAACCTGATCTCTAACTGATCCACAAGCATTTGAATCAAAAACTACATAAGTATTTTGACAACTTGACCTTGCCCATGCACTAATTGAATTTTTCACACAAACAATTTTATCAAGAAAACCACCAACCGCACTAAACTTGATCTCAGTCGGCTATCCATAATTGACCTAGTGTCCAAGTAGTCGGTTGAATACTCGACTGAATTAATACCACAAAACTGATTTTCCCAATTGAGAGAAATTTTTATGAAGAAAATTTTATAGGTGTATTCCCCTTCCCCGTCCATCCATACACCTAAACACATTCATTATTAAGTTAATATAATATAATATAAATATAAATTATTAAAAAAACTAATAAAATTATTAATATTAAAAACCATAAAATTTGTCTCAATCGTAGTAATAATTAGATATACTAATTTCTTATAATACCATTAAAGTAATTTTAAAATTAAATGCATAATATAACATTTATCTTCATATTTATAAACACTAGTAAGTAGTCCATCGAGATTCGATGGGAAATGAGTTTATATTTTAATTTATATGTATATATTTCAAAAATAATTTTATATCTTATTGTAATATTGTTCAAAATAATTATAAATCAACTATAAGAAATAAATTTTATTTCATGTATCTAAAATTGTAATTAGAAATGACAATTAATGAACAACACTACAAAGTTAATATTAACTAAAATTAGTAAAAATATTCCTCTTTATGGTTATTAGAACCGTCTTGTTAGTTACATTAAATTGATTGTTTATAATAATTATTCGAATTATTTTTACCCATTCTTGTCACAATTTCTATTTAAAATTTCACAATCTATTGGGCAATGCTCGATACATGATGGGAAATAATTCTATATTTTAATTTATATGTACACATTTTATTTTTGAAAATCAAGTTTAATTATTTGCTAGCTACTTACAATGAATAAAGCAGCATCACCCAGTCCTGCAAAAATTCCAATCAACCGCTGCTAATATGTAATCAAGACAATTAACAGAACGTATTTATCATTTTTTTCAAAGGAAAAATATGAAGATATGCCCAGCCAAAGAATGAAGGTAGGTGATCAAAGTCCGTCTTTTTGAATCATCTCGTTGATTTATATTAAATTATTTATTTATAGTAATTATTCGAATCATTTTACCCATTCTTGTCCTGACTTTTATTAAAAATTATCTCTATTATTAATACTTGTCTCGAACATGTTGGATAATACTCGATACACAACGGTAAATAATTCTATATTTTAATTTATATGTACATATTTAAAAATATATATCTTATTTAGAAGTTGTAATGTTTTTTGCGTTAATTATAAAGTAAATATTGGAAATTATTTTTATTTCATGTATCTAAACTTATAATTGACAATTACAACGGATCAAATACTCCTTCATTAAGTATTTTTCAAATCCAAATTAATTTAAAAAATACTACATGTTCTCATCCTAAACTAATGATATTTTACTATACTAGTATGGCGAAAATACCGACGAAAATACCGAAATACCAAAATACCGGCAAAAATACCGACGGCAATAATCCCGTCGGTGATTACCGACGGCATTTCCGTCGGTAAAAAAGACGAGTCGGCAAATATGGCGGGATTTTTCGCGCCGGATTTACCGAGGGCAAAGTGCCGTCGGTAATTACCGACGGAATTTTCCGTCGGTAATTCCGGTAAATCCGTGAGCAATTTAAAAAAAAATAGCAAAAAGATCACCGACGGCATTTCCGTCGGTAATTACCGACGGCACTTTGCCCTCGATAATTACCGACGGAATTAGGATTTTACCCTCGGAAATGCCGTCGGTGATTCCAATTTCAGCGTCCCACATCGACAATTTACAAGAAAAATGCCTTGTATATATTACCTATTGTTGGCTATCATTTCAAAAAGTAATTGAACAAGCTTGATTGAGTCATGGTGCACCCATCCGACTTTGTGACCGAGCGTGCCGCACCCATGTGGCTCATTTCATAAAAAAAAAATAAAAAAAAATAAAAAAAAAATAAAAATTACCGAGGGCAAAATGCCGTCGATAATCGGTATTTTCCGTTGGTAATCACCGACGGAATTCATTTACCGTCGGTAATGAAATTACCGACGTCATTCATGGGATTGCCGACGGTAATTTCCGTCGATGATTCAACATTTTTTTGTAGTGACTTATCCATTTCAATTCATACTTATTCGTTTACAACGGATTAAAATAATGATTTTATTATACTTATCTGTTTCAAATTCGTTTGTTAATACTCAATAAAAGTTTGAACACTAATATTAACTAGAATTTGAAGAAAAAAAATCCTTATTTTTATGTATATTTGAACCATTTCTTTGATTTATGCTAAATTCAATCCTCAGTCTTGGTCAAAAGGCCCACAAAGATATATTTTGTATTTTTCATTTATTTTTTCATTTTTAGCTATCTAATCCTTACATTTGATTCAATGTGATATATTTTATAGTGGATAATCATCGAAGATTTTAGATAAATGAAGATTAAATATATTTATTTAGTTTTTGTAGGGATTCTTTTGCAAATTTTCTATTAACCTTTTAAATATTTATCCGTTGCTTTTTAAAAAATGATATTTTAAGGAAAAGGAGAATAAAAAAAAATATAGAAATATCGTGTGTTGTCATCTCCCAACCTGCAAACAGAATCAATAAGACACAAATCCATAAATAATACTATTAATTTTTTTTATTAATTTTATTAAATAATAGTTTTCCGTCGAGATTCGATGAGAAAATAACTTATGTTTTAATTTATGTGTATACATCTTAAAAAAAAAGAAAAACTAAACATGTATCTTATTTAGAAATTGTGATGTTGTTCAAGTTAATTATAAATCAAACTTATAAAATTAAATTTTTTTATTTCATGTATCTAAACTTATAAATACGAATGACAATGGACCATATACTAATTCATTAAGTATTTTCACAAATCATAATTTATTTAGAATTTTTTACATGTTCTCATCCTAATATCGGTTAAAAACTTAAAATAGTAACTTTAATGTACATTTCTATCTTAAATCCGTTTGATAATACTCGATAAAAAATATGAATACTAAAAAGTTAATATTAGTTACTAATATTTTACACGATTATGTCATATTTTTTTTGAACACACGATATGATGGTCACGATACGAGTTTTGGTGTATGGGGGAGGGGGGAATACACCAGTTAGGACTTTTAAAACAACCACTACAAGAAATTAAATTTTTAGCCACACATAACTAGCCACACATAATCATGTGTGGCAGTTTAGCCACACATAATTAGAAAATGTGTAGGTAAATTAATCGGACAACTTTCATTAGTTGTTAACATTTAGTATGTGTGGCAGAAACGTTTTTATACACGAGCATGTATATTTTTTAAATTTTCATTTTCAGAATCTTATTTAACCGTATTCATCTTTAAACGGTTACGCAAACGTGGCCAAATAATGAAAAATTAGCTACACATAGTTAACAATTATTTATGTGCGATTAATAATATTTCTAATTTATATAAAAATGATATTTTATACTTCCTCAAAAACAAATTGATATTTTACAAGATAGTGGCATTTTACCATATCTCTTTTATACTTAATTGACGTACGTGTGTTTGTGGTTAATTAGACTTGATAATTACTAAATTTTTACTTTTAAAAAGTGTGGAGAAAAACATTTACTCGTGGTTATATTTTTGCTTTCATTTTATTTATTTATTTATATTTAAGTATTTAACCTATTTACTTTTAAACTTGGTTGTGGTCACGTGGAAAGTGAATAGTCACATATCAATTAGTTGTTGAATTATCTTTATCAATGATTTTTCTTATTATTTGTTAACCAACTCATATTATCTCTCAATCTCAAAAAAATAAGTAAAAGGAAATAAATGTATAAAGTAAACAAAAAGGAGGGAAACAAAAATAAGGCATCCCTGACTCCCCGATACTTTTAAAGATATGTTTAACTAATTTTCCGATATATCTGCCAAAATCTATTAAAACTATTTTGTGCATATCATGACTATATCAGATTAATTTTTAATATGAATATATATTATGACTCTTCGTTGAACAATTTTATCCAGTTCTTCCCTCTTATTTGTGTTTAAAATTTGTCAAGTTGAAATATAGCTCTCTACTTTTTGGATCTCCTGGTAAGATTTCTTGGTGTTGACTGACTATTTTATATTGTTCAATACATAACATCGGTTGTTACTTGTTTCTAAGTCTTCAATTAAAAGTAATTATAACAAAAGTTGAGACATATTATTTAATTATAATTTATATATTGAGCTAATGATATTTGAATTGTTATTATATGACTTAATTAAATTATATAATTAAAATTCTTAAATTTTGAGTAAGAGAAAATTTGATATATTTAATTTATAACAAAACTTAACTTTCTATATATTTTATTAGTGATATATATATGTATATATATAATTAAATATATTAGCTAGACGTAACATTATCGAATTGCACCTGAATTTTTTAGAATTTTGTATTCTGATCCCGTATCGTATTGCCCATGCTCCCACGCACCCTTTTGCCACATAGCTTATTATTGACTCAATCTCACTATAATATTTTTGTTTTCCTTGTGCTTTTCATTTTTTCTTTTAAAATAAATTATAATTCGAACTCAATTAATAAGGTTTTTAATATTTTAAATTGGGAGTGCGATTTAGAGTTTCATGTGTGCATAAAAATGTACAAATATACTATTAATTATCAGTAACTTTTTATATATGAAGATAATACGTAATTAATTTATATCTTATGACAATTATAATATTAACTTTTATATGTACAATAAATTATTGTATAATAATTAATATTTAAATCAAATAATGTAGAAGTACAAAAAAAACCAGTTATTGTGAAAAGAAAATAAATACAGTACAAAATTATAATAGTGGATGGAAATTTTCATTGCCAAAAATTTCATATTACCCGCCTACACCAAAAATACACCCTCCAAAAACATCCTAAAAATTCAAGCGGGAATTCTATTCACTTGACTTCTCCATTCTCGCGCTGATATTGATTAGCGGTTTTGCTATTTCCTCATTCCTTTCTCATCTCAAAACAATACATCAAATATATCGTGAAAGCCGTGAAGAGCATCTCCGGCTGGCTCTATGTGATGAAAGCCTTAAGTGTCTCCACGTTGTCGCGGCGGATGACGAAGGTGGCGCGAACTTTGTTGAACGGGAACGTGAACCGCCGCGGCTCGATGACGCGCGTCCGCTTCACGAGCTCCAATAAGCCGAATCCAATCCGTCGGGGTCGGCGATGGAGGTCCGGTCGTAAAAAGGCAGCGATTTGTCGTCGATCAGTTTCGCGTCGCCGCCGAAGCGATTGACGGAGGCCCAGGTTTTGATAAACCGGACGACGGTGCTGGCATCACCCATGGCGTGGTGGTTTGTAAATCCTAACAGACTCCATGATCGGGGAAGAGCGTCGCCTGTAGTCCAGCGATGTCTTCGCCGGTGGAAGCTCGGGAACAAAGGCGTAGAACTCGTCGGAGAGTCGAGGATGGTTGCCGGTGAGGTGCTTGAAGTCTTTGTTGCACTCGGCGATGGTGAATTGCACAGCGCAGGAGCTGCCTAATTTTGAAGCAGGAGCTTCAAATTGGTTTAATGCACCCGTTAGTTGCTTTCAGCTTTAGCACTATTTCCTACCTTTTTGTCCTGCCATTCTCATTCTGCTTTTCTTGGTCAAATAAGTTGATGCATTGCTTATATTTGCAATTCAAGGACTGAATTTATTCGATATGATTTGCTTATATGTGACAGTTTTAGATGATAAACTATAGATAGGATGTATGTATATTGGCTTTGGCTTTATTGATGCTGAAGTGCAGACGAAAATCTCTCTGTTTATTCTCTTTGGTTTTTTCCTGGTAAAGAAAGAGTTGAGTAATAATGATCACAAGAATATATTTTTTTGAACTTTGAACTTCTTCATTCTGCAAAACACACTACAACCACTTCTCCATTGCACTCACTAGATTATATTTTCTTGTTGCTTATTGAATTTTTTGATGGCTGAATAATCCCATCTATTCTACTCAACTGAAGGGAAAATCCCAGATTGAATCAGGAGTTCAAGGGCACAAAACAGAGGAAATGCACATGGATGTCCTTGAAGAACAAAGTCTTACATATAGAAAGTAAAGGATGGATGAGTAACCGGAGATCTAATTCTCGCAAATTTTTGATTGAGGTCTGATGTGCTAGTATGGTGAGTCTTGCTGCTGCTGTTTAAGTTGTAATTCACTTGAGATGTTGCCTATTGGTTTGCGACTTTCTACTTGTTAATATCTAAGACATATTCCCTTCTTCCTTTTAGGCCTTGATTTATATTCATTAATGAAGTATAATTTGGCTGGATGATATATTATATTTATATTAGACTGCTGGTTTGAGGACGACTTAATCCTCCGAATATAGAGCATTATAACAACCATCAAGCTTAAAGCCATCTAATTGGTCTCAAAGTGCGTGATGATAATCATCGGTTGTCTAAAATTAATGATAACTTAGATTTATGTTTTTGTTTGAATTACTTGGTTAAACTAGTCTGTTGAGTAACTCCTAGCTAATTACTTGTAATTGTGTTTGATTATCTAGGACTTAGAAATCGCTCACGCTGTACATGTGCCTAAGGATGATGACCGTACAGTTAGCAGGGATATTGTCATCCCCTGCAATTTAAAATTGTAAATAAGATTGTCCTGATGTGCTCTGTTTCCTCTTTAGTTTGCAGTTTTGTTTTTGGGTCATAAATCCTGATGGAAGAAATGAGGATGTTGAGGTTGAAGCTCATAATGGAAGATGGAGACAAGAGGTATTGCACTGAATCTCTTTAATATTTTTTGGTATTTGTGGTGATATCTAGAAAAAATTATGAATGTGTTGTAAATGAATGATGCAGAAAACATACCAACACAGTTAAGTTTGGGACTGAATGTTTCAGTAGAAAAATGTTCCTTGTAACTCGTAAACCCTTGTATTACAACCTGCAATGAATTCAATCAGCATGCATATGCATAGTTAAGAGAGAATCATGAAACAATCAAAATCAGAGGCCGGTTTATCACCTGCTTTACATACATCACGAAATTAACTAATTAAAGTGTGTCAAATATTATGGCAGGGGAATAGGGTGTAATGGCTATTGTACAGTATTGATTACTCGTAGGATTTGTGGAGTCAAAAGTCCAAGAGAATTGTGGAGTTATTGTGTACGTGTATTTTGGTTTCGATTAGCAAATCCTAAGTTGACACTTCCAGTTCTCATCTTTGAGCTAATGACAGTGCTTCAGAAAATGGTTGAGGTTTGTTTTCTTTTATTTTACTGTGTGGTGCAGGAGCACCAATGTTGTGAGGTGCGATAGAATGTTTTACGAGCTATTTTTCTTGCAGTTGAATGAGTTTGTATCAATCTATTGGACTTGACAGATGATTTAGATAATCTACACATGACATTAGTGTATGCTCGTAATACTTTTGTTCATCAGCACAATTAATTGATTTAATGTTTATAGCACGATAGCTCTAACTGCCTCCATACTTTGTTGCAGCTTCTTGGTTTCGTATCTATATTTCCTCCAATCCAGAGACCTTGGAAGCCATTTAATCCAATTTTTGGAGAGACACCATTGCAGAGCTGCTCATGGTATATCTTACTCAAAAGGCAACAGAAGTGTTAGATTGATTGTATAGTTTTTTTAGCTATTAATTAAAGATTGTTTGGTATACATACATTGTCTACTATTATTTTTAATAAAAATCTGCAGTAATTTTTACAATTATTGTCTTGTTATATTTTAATTTGTATTGCATGTTATCTTTTCTTATGGTTTTATAGGTTATAAATATCGACAAATAAAAGATGTGATTGATATAAATTTTTATTATTTATGTTACGTATATACAAATATATATTATTAGCAAATTATAATAAAAATTAATTTAATTACAAAAAAAATGAATTAAAAATAATTATATTTTTCATAATACTCAATTATAACAAAACGAATTACCTATACATATATTATAACATTTACCCACACATACAAATGTCATGTATACTATTATCCACGTCATTGCCACGTCGTTTCCATCCTTTATTATAGTTTAGAAAAAACGGTTTTATCTACGTATAGAATATATCTTTAGTGACATATATATGTGTAGGTAAATGTTTAATGAATTATCGACACATATAAACAGATGTAGGTAAAACTCTTTCTCTACAGAAAAATAACCACACATGTTGACATTTGCCTCATGTGTAGGTAAGTATCTATCGCCACACATAAGCATACTTTTACCCATATATACATGTGTGGCTAAAAGTTAAATTTTTTGTAGTGAACCCCCTGAAAAATTATCACAACTGAGTAAGATGACTCAGCTGGAATCACAACTGAGTGAGAAAACTCAGCTGGAAGAGTGGTGCTGTGCGAAATGTGGTGAAAACAACAATAACTCGTATAAAACAACTCACGCTCAGATGCAAGGTCGGTCAATAACCAAATCAGTTGAAGTGTAAAGATGCAGTTTTGAGTGCTGGTTAGTTGGTCAGCTGGAAATGCAAAAAGTAACTGAACTGAAAACACAACATAAAAGAATTACGTGGTTCGGAGAGAACTCCTACGTCCACGGGGAGTTGTGAGTCCACACAACTCAGTCCAAATTCTTTAGGACAGCTACCACAAAGCTTAAGCGGGCTTTGCAACCATTCAGATAAGTTTGCGGGTACTTATCAACCTTACAGATAAGTTTACGGGTACTTATCAACCTTTCTACTCAATTTCGGGAAGAGCAGGATCCTAACAACCTTTTTAGGGGATGTGTATAAGGGTGGGTTTTCCAACTACTAGCTCTAACAACGAAGTGAGCTAGGATCTAAGCTTGAACAAATGAAGACTCAAACTAAGATCGAAAATACCAAGACAGATTCTAACACCCTATGAACTCTCAGCTGGTGATGTTCTTAGAGGATAATTTCAGTTTAGCTCGTGTGTAGTATATCGTCGTTCTTTCGCTCGTCTGTCTGCTCTATCTTGTGTGTTCTCTCTTGATGAATGAATGAATGAATGCCTCTATTTATAGGCGGTGAGAATCAACTAGCCGTTGGAAGAGCCGTTGATCTCTGTTCTGTGAAAGCGATGTCTTGTCTCTCATCTCTACAGATTTTCCCGATTTGGCAACTGTGAACTTCTGCTTTCCTTCTGAGAAAACCTTGTGTTGGGCCAAATGAGGTAATGACAGAATGTCAAACCTTCACGTGACTTCCTATTTGAAATTCAAATTTCAACCTTTGTCTTTCAACATTGGTTGGTCGGTTGAGACATTCGATCTTCATCCGAGTGGTCTTCAGCTGATGTTCCATCTGATCGCTACCTTCATCTGACATTCTGTCTGAAGAGGAACAGTTGAACCCTCAGCTGCCTTGAACTTCATGTTGTCGATCTATCAGATTGAGTCCTGCAACTGATGTTCCATCTGAACAGTTGGCTTGAATGTTCAGTTGTCTTTCTTACATCTGATGTTCCATGCGAGTTTCCATCTCAATTTCTATCCAAGTATAGCCATGTTGCCGTCTTCAGCTGGAGTCCCGTAAAGATAAAATCTGAACATTGCTCAAACAGCGAGCATAAATACTAACATTAGGAAATGGCAACATCTACTCGGTTGGGGTCAGTTGGTTTTGGAATCAATCAAAACTTTACTAAATTCCCCAACAATTTCCCCCTTTTTGATGATGCCAAAACCCTACTGACCTATCTAAAATCTCAGCTGAAATTCTAGAGAGTCTATAAGATTAAACATCAAAGGGTTAGCACAGTTGTAACATGGTATTGAAATAACTTTGCGATTCAGAGCTTGGACAACTGGAAAATTGTACATCAAGGTGAATCGGATATATGATGAAAGTTTTCATTACAACTGATGTGTTTACACAGATAATGCACAAAAATCAAAATACATCAGTGGCTCAAAAACTCTATCCTTGGCTAATACTTCAGCCCATACTTGCTGAAAATCCTGACAAAAATATCTCTCTTTGCATCTGACTCTTTCGATATATCTACTCCATGTTCTTGACAGACTCTTCTTGCCTCAGCTGCAATTTTCTGCCTATTAGGATTCCTTGTGTCTGGAATGAATGGAGGGAGATATGTAACCTTCTCAGGGACAGAGACTGTGTTCATGTCCAGCTTTGCATCAATCATAGCTCGTCTGAACTGGCTAAACATGCCCGGATCCCCAGAGTGCAGCTTGGTTAGGGCTTCTTTGAACGCTCTTCTTGGATCCTCAGTAGCGAACACCTTTCTGTAATAGAAATCATTCACAAACTCTTGTTTGAATGATTCCCAATCATCATTCCATTCTTGTGGCATCCACTTATCAACATGTTTGAAGCGTCCCTGGAGCTTGATCTTTCCAGGCAGTCTTTGCTGCTTCACTCTTGCTTCAGCCTTCACCTGATGTTTCTCAATGCGTCGTCGGCATCGAGAGGCAACATTTCTGTCCAAGTTGTTGGTGATTTTGGCAAGCTCTTCTTCAAATTTGTTAACTATTGTAGCTTGTTTGGCTGCAAATTTCTTTATCCATTCTGGATTCATGTAGTCCTTCTCCGGAACATCCATAGCTTTGGCAGCAGCAATACACTCTTCGGTTGTAATACCGTTGAGTTCAGTATCGAGCTCGGCTGTAATATCGGCTATGGAGTTGTAGGAGACTCCATACATCTTCGCTTGCTCCATGTCCTTCGCCATTTCTTCTCCGCCGACAACAATAGATTTCAGCTGTTGTTGTTTCTTGTCGGTTGGCTTCGGAGCGGACTTCTTTGGAGCTGTCTTCTTCAGCTTGGTCTTCTTCTTCAGCTGAGATTCCTTCCCGGCTGGTATCTCTTCTTCAGCTTCTTGCATCTCAACTTCCCGGGTCTCATCTTCCCCGATCTCATCTTCCCCCTTTTTGGCATTAGTAACAAGGCTTGCGACTGAGCCATCTAGAGAAGTGAGTTTCTGTTCAGCCTGCTGGATTCGGTTGAAGAGTTCATCAACATCGCTCTCCACATCAACCTTCTTCGCCAGTTCATTATCACAGTGCTCTTGATCAGCTTTCTTCAGTGCAGCGAAGGTTTCATTGACTTCGGTTTGGAAGGCGACGAACTCAGCACATCTTTGTTCGAATTGAGAATCCCATTCTTCATCTTGCATCTGTTGAGATTTGGCAAGATTGGATTCAGATATGGACTTGAGCACGTTCAGTTCTGATTTGATGCCAAGAACTGTTGTCTTCAGGTCAGTGATATCTTTGCTGGTGGATGTTGAGAAATCATCCAACTTCATTTTCAGCGCATCTTGTTCTTCCAACAGCTTCTTGTATTTATCCTCCTGAGCTTCCATCATCCTCAGTTGTTCTTCTCGGTTGAGCTGGATGTTGGCAAGCATCTCCTTCCTCAGCTGATTGACCCTCTCAGCGATCAGCTCGCATATTTCATCTGTGGAGGGTGCTGGCTGATCAGCTGGTGCTGGCTGGTCAGAAGGTGCGGGTTGTTCAATAGTGACCATGGCTTGGCGATTGGCCAGGTACTGCTGAAGTTCTTCTTCCTCCTGCTTGGCTGCTGCGGCGGCTGTGTCAAGGTCATCGACGAATTCAGCAGACTTGACCAGCAACCTGTCGAGGAAGGCGACACAATCTTGTTCAGCTGACTCCCTTGTGTCTCTTTCTTCTACCTTGCTGATGTCCAGACGACGAGTCAGCAGAGCGATCTTGTTATTGTACGCAACCTCAAGGTTGGTATAGTTGAAGTACTCCCTTATACGCGATTCATCTGCCTTGAGCTGGTTCCAGCTGTGTATCCTGATGGTATCTTTCTTGACATACCGGTGGCTGAAGATGATGTTGAATTGATACAACAGCTCAGTTCCAAGCGTGGCAAAAGTGGGCATATCGCGCGCCTCGGGGAATATTCCGATCAACTTCTGAAAGCAGTAGGCCAACTTGCCTTCATGTTCCAGTGCGACAGCTCAACAATCAGCTTCTTCGTCGATGGGGGGGGGGAGAGAGATTTTCATAAGAAATCGGTTCAAGGGTTTCCTCAACATTGGCCAAAGAAGTGGTCTCAATGTTGGCATTAAGCGGGGAGCTCGGAATTTCTGACTGGGTTGGGATGTTGGCATCGAGAGGTTCCTCAACATTGGCCAAAGAAGTGGTCACAATGTTGGCATCGAGCGGAGAGCTCGGAATTTCTGACTGAGTGTCGGTTGAGAGAATCTCTTTGGGCTGTACGGCATCAGCTCCTGCCGTGGGGGAGGATGGAAGATCTTCGGATTCCTTGGATGAAGAAGAAGCATCCGAGGACATGTTTGGCTCATCTTCTGGATAGGTTTCCACCCCTTCCATCTCATCTTGACGGGGAGAGTTCTCCTTCCTTGTTTCACTTTCACGAGGAACAATCTCGAAAGCATCCTTGTCAACTGAGTGACTTGACTCAGATGATACCTCCTCAGCTGGTGCCTCCTCAGCTGGTTTTGCAACTGTCTTCTTGATACGAAGCCTCAACTTCTTCTTACGTGGCTCCTCCTCTTTATCCTTATCTGACTCATCTCTGAGTCGGCGAGCAGCTGTTGATTTGGAAGAGCGGCCGGCAGCTAGAGGCAGCTCCTCAGTTGTATCTTTCTCTTCAGCTGATTTCACAGCTTTCCTTTTGTCTTTAGGAGTATAAACACTCCGAATCACATCCAGAGCCTTCTTGGCTGTTGGGAATAGCATTTGCCTCTTAACTGGTGTCTCTTCACTTTCTTTCCACACCATGTTCCGATCCTTTGTGGCGAGGAGGATCAGGGCAGATATTTTAACTCCAAAGTTAAGAGTTCCTTTGACACTCAACAACTTTTCCCTGGAATCAGTTGTAGATTCTGAGATCTTCTGCTTCTCCATCGTCAACTGGTGTTCGAAAAACTTGAACCAGTTGATGTTGTGCTTGTGCTCCAAAGCAATCAGCTGCTTGAGCTTGGGTTGGCTGATATCTTCAAAGGCTCCGCTGTATCTGAAGATAAGCTTGGATACAACATCGAACACAAGTCGATGCTCGGGTTTCAACTTCGTTCGCTGCATGTTGCTCCTCAATCTTTCTGCAGTGATAAGAGCATCCTCAAGAAATTGATAGGCATCTGCATCTGGGATGTTCTCGACGGTGTCCGTGGCGGTCAGATTTGGTGGAATGATAGAGCGTAGAATCTCGGAAACCGGTATGTGGAAGTTGACACGGCGGACGGTTCTGGCAGGAACGTCGCGCTGTCGACAAGAGATTTCTGACACGAGGCCTACTCCCTGCTCGTGTTGCAGATTCATGTAGAATTCTCCGACTTGATGCCTGAGCAAGTGAGTGGGAAATAGCGTCGCCCACTCAAGAAGGCCATTATCTCTGAGAAGATCGGCGAGAGGGGATAACGCCGGCGAGTCCAGGGCTTCCGTTGACAGAATCTGCTCGAAGTGAATTTTGGAGAGCATCATATCGTAAGATTCCTTGTACGAAGAAGGGACTAAAGCTGGTCCTGATGATGCCATCTTCTTTCCTTGAGATGAAGCTTTCGGTGCCATTTTGTATTGCAGAGAGGTTTATGTATAGAGAGAAGAAAAGAAGAACTTGCAGAAAATGGTGAGACAGAATCAGAGACGAAGATGAACAGTTACTCAGATAAACACAAGTATAGAAGGTAAGAAATCACTTCCTGATTTTCCGCCTTTTATAGGTTAGTGGGCGTTTGAAATCGATGGCCAAGGTTGAATGGCGCGAATCCATCAACAGCTGAGATCTCGTGACTGTTGACTAGCTTTGACTGACGTTGAATTCCGAGTTCCAATACGCGCGAGTGAGAAGGTGAACAGTTTATATGTCAGCCCAGTCGCACTATAAAGTAAGGCTATTGATGTTCAGCCGTACTTTACATTAAATGCGCTATGATGGCTATTTTAATCTAACTGACATGCTCAGGAATGTTTAAATTTATTTCAAACATTCTCATTTAAGACACAAACACTTTCAGCCATAAATGATACATGCCAGCTGATGTCGGAATCAACTGTGTTCCAATGTTGTGGCATACCATCAGCTGACTCGAGTTCGTTTGTTCAGCTGACGTCTGATGTCTTCGGTTGGCGATTCGCATCTGAGATTCTCTCTTCATCTGAGCTTCCCCCTCAGATGGATATCTATCTCTTCACCTTGGCTGATTCCTCATCTGATGGATCCAACAATCCAAGGAGATCGCATAACATCTTGAATCGTGCTTCGGCTAGAGGTTTGGTGAAGATATCGGCTCTCTGAATCTCAGTTGGAATCTTCTCCACAGATACATCTTTCTTCTCAATATGATCTCGGATAAAATGATGTCGGATGTCGATGTGCTTCGTCCGAGAATGGTGAACAGGATTCAAAGAGATAGCAATGGCACTTGAGCTATCACAATGGATGGGAACCTGTCCAGTTGCTACTTCATAATCTCTCAGCTGTTCCTTGAGCCACAACACTTGCATGCAACAACTACCGGCAGCCATATACTCTGACTCGGTTGTAGAAGTGGCAACACATGCTTGTTTCTTGGAAAACCATGAAACTAGCTTGCTTCCCATGAACTGACAGTGTCCAGATGTGGACTTCTTGTCCAACTGATCTCCGGCTAGATCCGCATCTGAGTATCTGGACAGTTGGATATTGTCGTCAGCTGGGTACCACAATCCAACATTAACAGTACCCTTCAGATACTTAATAATGTTCTTTGCTGCCAACATGTGTGCTTCCCTTGGCTGAACTTGGAACCGAGCACACACTCCAACCGCGTAAGATATATCTGGCTGACTGGTGGTTAGATATAGCAAAGAACCAATAATCCCTCTATACTTACTGGCATCCACGAGTTTTCCCTCAGATCCGGGTTCAATCTTCCAGTTAGTATTCATCGGGATCCTTGTGGTTTTACTTGACTGCAAACCGAACTTTGCGATGAGCTCCTTTGTATATTTGGACTGATTAATAAAAATCCTTTTTGATGACTGCTTCACCTGTAGCCCAAGAAAATAATTCATTTCGCCCATCATCGACATCTCGAATTTCTCCTTCATGAGGGTTGAGAATTTCTCGCACAGCTCCTCCGACTTGGAACCGAATATGATGTCGTCAACATAGATTTGCACAACAAGTATGTCTTCTCCAACTTTTATGGTGAACAGTGTTTTGTCAATTGACCCTCGTTTGAACCCCGAGTTCAGAAGAAAACCACAGAGAGTGTCATACCAAGCCCTAGGTGCTTGCTTCAATCCATAAATTGCTTTCTTCAACTTATACACTCTTCCATCACCAGTCTCAAAACCGGGAGGCTGTTCAACATAAACATCTTCCTTGATATCACCGTTGAGGAAGGCACACTTCACATCCATCTGATAAACCTTGAATTTGTGAAATGCGTCGTAGGCTAGAAATATTCTGATGGCTTCCAGCCTTGCAACAGGCGCGAAGGAATCCTCGAAATCAATTCCTTCTTGTTGGCAATATCCCTGAGCTACCAACCTTGCCTTGTTTCTCACGATGAATCCAATGGCGTCTCTCTTGTTCTTGAGAATCCACTTTAATCCAATGACTTTAACACCATTTGGTCTTTCTA
Organism: Schizonepeta tenuifolia; assembly: GCA_029490685.1. Classification (NCBI taxonomy): domain Eukaryota; kingdom Viridiplantae; phylum Streptophyta; class Magnoliopsida; order Lamiales; family Lamiaceae; genus Schizonepeta; species Schizonepeta tenuifolia. The sequence goes on from CM055959.1 coordinate 81,940,213, forward strand.
CCAACTCCCATACACAGTTGCGTAGAAATTCATTCAGCTCTTCTTGCATGGATGTTGTCCAATGAACACAGTTGAGAGCTTCCATAACATTCTTCGGTTCTGGCACATCATACGAAACATGAAATCATGGCAACATCTCCTGCCTGTTCGAACTCCTCAAGAACTGCCAACTCCTCAGAATATTGGGCGTAAGTGCTGGAATCTTTCTCAGCTGAATCTGGATTTGCAGCTTTGCTCCTAGTACGCACACCCTTGGCTGGATCTCCGATGATGTTGTCCATGGAATGATCTTCATACCATCTCTTGTTGCGTCTTCCTTCTTCTTCCAATAGTGGCTGTTCCGTGATCTGAGCTGTGGGAGATGTTGGGATCTTTAGAACTGGTGATTTATCTGCCGTTGAGTCTGGATCCTCAACATGGACAATATTTCGAACCAGGCTAGGTTGGGCTTCGGATGCTGATGCAGTTGGAGTAACATCAGCTGAAGTTGCCCATTGAGATGAGCTGGGGTCCTCACATTCATCTTCAGAGGAACAAGGATCATCATCCTCGGTTGCCCATACCAATGGTTCAGCTAGATTCTTCTGCCTTAGAACCTGCGATCTGGTGAGAGCTGGTGGAACATGTGGATCTGCTTGTTGTCCTTTAGCCTGTTCCCTACACTCAAAAGTAGATTCATCAAAACTAACATGAGGTGTTATCTCCACAACACGAGAACTGTTGTTAAAAACTCTATAAGCCTTGATCCGAGCGGCATATCCGAGAAATATGCCCTTCGAAGCCTTGGGGTCAAAAGTTTTCAACTGAGTCTTCCCATTGTTGTGAATATAACACTTAGAACCAAAAACGCGAAAATATGAAATATTAGGCTTCCTGCGTCTCCATAGTTCATATGGAGTCTTTCCCAACCGCTTGGTCAGAAGAGACCGGTTCTGGGTATAGCAAGCTGTGTTGATTGCCTCAACCCAAAATCTCTTTGGCAGAGCTGAGCTTGTCAACATGGATGTAGCAGCATCCTTCAGTGTTCGGTTCCTTCGCTCGGCTACTCCATTCTGTTGTGGAGTACGAGCAGCCGATGTTTGATGAGTGATTCCGTGCTTCTCGCAGTATTCAATGATGGTTTCATTTAGGAACTCGGTTCCACGGTCTTATCGGATAGAAATGATTTTCATCTCTTGTTGATTAGATATCCGATCCATTAGTTTGGGTAGCTCATCTCGGGTTTCACTCTTGTGACGCATGAAAATGGTCCACGTGTACCTAGAGAAATCATCAGTAACAACAAGTGTATATTCGTTACCATTCATGCTCTTGGGAGTAACATGTCCGAAGAGATCCATATGGATCAGCTGCAATACTCGGTCGGTTGAGGGAATCATTTTCAACCGAAAGGAGGATCTAGCGAGCTTTCCCAGCTGACATGCACTGCAGATATGTGTTGATGAAAACACAAGGTTCGGAATACCCTTTGCATGTTCCTGTCTCGCAAGTCGGTTCATTGTCTTGAAATTCAGATGGTTGAGCCTTTTGTGCCACAGCCAGCTCACATCTGAACTGCTTTTTGATAAAAGACAGGTGTCAGGAGGACTACTATTCCAATCTGCATAGTAGACATTCCCGGTTGGGGATCGATTTCCCAACAATATGACTTGCTTTGATTTGACATTTTCAACCCTGCAGCCCTGTGCATCAAACTTGACAGAGAAATCATTATCACAGAATTGGCTGATGGAGAGCAAGTTATGCTTCAATCCATCAACATATGAAACATTGGGAATAGACACGAGATTGGTTTCAAGGGTACCGTAGCCTTTGGCGTGACCTTTTGAGTTGTCACCAAAGGTAACAGATGGTCCTTCCTTCTCCACGAAACTTCCAAGCAAATCCCTCAGATTTATCATGTGTTTCGAGCATCCACTGTCCATCACCCACATGGTATGTGATGCTTTATTCTTCCTCAGTTGTTCCTCCTGCTCCTGCACAAAGAAATACGCTTAGGTCCCCAATTTTAGTTGGGTCCTGGAGGGTTAGAACCAGTTCCCCCTTGAACTGTGGGTCGCTTTTCCCTGTAGATTCGGATAGATTTGTCATTCCAAATTATCTTTCCTTCTCCATCAACTATAACAACACCTCGGTCATCCTTAGGCTTGTTGTTATTATTGACATTCTGGTTCTTGGGAGGAGATTGATTTCTCCCATTGTGAGCTTTAGGAGGAGAGGCGTTCCCCCTGTTTTGTTGACGTTTCTGACCCTTTTGGTTTTGCCTATGAGGTCGGACGCCATTTTGGAATCTTTGTGGCTAAGTCTGATTCCATTTTCCTGACTGTCGACGACAGTTGTTCATGCCCGGTTGTCGATTCATGTTCTGGCATGAATATCCGCAGCTGTTGGAACTGTTCCACATTTGTTGACTCTGATGGAACCTCTGGTTGTTCTGATGTTGATTCTGATGGTTGAATCCCTGTCGGTTCTGTTGATTCCATCATTTCTAAGGTCGGTTCAAATTGTATCTCCGATGTCTCCGATTCCTCTTCTGAGTCCTGGAACATTCCCTCTCGATTGTTATCCCAACCGATGGATTCTTCAGTTCTCCAACCACAGCTCCTTTTCCTTTCTCAGTTGCAGTTCCCTTGGCAGGTTGTGCTGTAGGTGTTTGCTGTGACGTGGAGGTTGGATTAAGTTGGGGAGTTGCAGACTCAACCGTATTTGGTTTGGCAACCGTGACATCTACAGCCTTGATAAAGGTTGCGGGTGGAATTCCAGTATCCTTGACCATGTCGTATCCGAGTCTAGACACGTCATCCATTTGTCGTCGGTAACTGATGAGATTCTCGATGATTTTGGATGATTGATATAGCTTTATCAGGTTGTCCTTCTCAGTTTGTAGATCCTTGAGAAGAACAGCTATATGCTCGGTCTGTGCGTCTGACATCTTTATCAGCTGCTCGATCTGTGCTTCTTGCTTGTTCAACTGCTCATGCTGCTCCTTGATCTGCTCCTTCAACTCTTCATCGGTTGGAGCCTTAGTTTGGTTGGCCACATTTAGTTGACTTTTGAGATCATCAATCTCTTCGGTTTAACTTTTAATCAGATCGTCCTTTTCGGTTAAGGATTCTTCAAGTCTGACAAACTGTTCTAGGAAGTCACCCCAAGAGGGTTCCAACTCTTCATCTACTGTTTCCTGCATGTTAGTAGCATTGGAAGAATTTAAATTAACTGGATTAGAATATACCTCAGCCTTATCCTGGTCGGTTCCAAATGCCATGAGACATTGATCCTGTCCGATAGCATTGTTGGTGGAAGTCAGCTCGTCCTCATCTTCGGTGTCAGTGAAGATGTCCATGTCATCAGATACTTCTTCTGCAACCATGGCCTTGTTCTTTCCATTATGCTTGGCCCTCAATGCATCTCTATATTTCTTCGAAAGATCTGGACAATCAACTTTGAAGTGTCCCTCTTTGCCCCATTCAAAGCAACTGTTGGTCACAGGCTTTGAGTTATCCCGAATTCGGTTGGTGTTGGGAAATTTATTACTATGAGTTTTGATGAATTCCAAAACCAACTGACCCCAACCGAGTATATGTTGCCAGTTCCTAATGTTAGCAGTTAGGCTCGCTGTTTGAGCAATGTTAAGATTTTATCTTTACAGCTGAAGACGGCAACATAGCAACACTCGGATACAACCTCGGATGGAAGATCGGATGAGGAACATCAGTTACAAGACTCTGTCTGATGAGAGAGTTATGCCAAAAAGGGGAATACTTTTTGACAACTGAGAGTTCAAGCCAACTGTTCAGTTGGAACATCAGCTATAGAATGCCATCCGATAAAGAGAATGTTTCAAGAAGGGGGAAGTTATAAAGAAGTCTCAACATGAAGCTCAAAGTCAGCTGAGAGTTCAACGGTTCAGTCAGAACATCAGCTGAAGACCACTCAGATGAAGATCAAGATTTTAAACCGACTAACCAAGGTTGACTGTCAGAAAGGTTTGAATTTGAAATTCAAAAAGGAAGTCATGTGAAGGTTTGACCGTTCAGTCATTACTTCATTTGGCCCAACACAAGGTTGTCTCAGATGGAAAGCAGAAGAGCACAGATGCCATATAGGGAAAGTCTGCAGAGATGAGAGACAAGCCATCACTATCAAAGAACAGAGATCAGTAGCTCCTCCAACGGCTAGTTGATTCTCTCCGCCTATAAATAGAGGCATTCATTCATTCGACATGATATAAGACAGAGAAAATTTGAAGTGCACCCACGAGAGAAACAAGAGCAAAGAAAATTTGCAAAATCATATTCTAAGAGCATCAGCAGCTGAGAGTTCCTGAGTGGTACAACATTAGTAGCTGAGGGTTCATATAGTTAGAATCTGTCTTAGATCTTAGTTTGAGTGTTCATTCGTTCAAGCCATAGATCCAGCTCACATTCGTGTTCGAGCTGTAGTTGGAAAAACCCACCCACACACACACACCCTAAAAAGTGTTTGTTAAGATCTTACTCTTCCTGTAACTGAGTAGATAGGTTGCTGAGTACCCGTAAACTTAGCTCAGGTTGTCAAGTACCCGCAAACTTGACTGTAAAGGTTGATAAGTACCCGTAAACTTATTGCAACGGTTGCACAACCCGCGTAAGCTGTGTGGAACTGTCCAGAAGAACTTGGACTGAGGTGTGTGGACTCACATCTCCCCGTAGACGTAGGAGTTCTCTCCGAACCACGTAAATCCTGTGTGTCTATGTTTATTTCTGTTCAGTTACTTATTGCATTTTCAACTAACCAAACTAACCGGCATACAAACTGCATCTTTACATATCAACTGTCTTGGTTATTGACCAACCTTGCACAAAAGCGTGAGTTATTTTAGGAGTATAATTCCACCACATTCCGCACGGCACCACTCTCACAGCTGAGTTCTCTTACTCAGTTGTGATTCCAGCTGAGACTTTCTTTACTCAGTTGAAGTTTTTCGGGGGTTAAGCTTTCAAAGTTGAAAAATCCTAACTGGTGTATTCCCCCCCCCCATACACCAGTAATTCATATCGGGACCATCAAGTGGTATCAGAGCAGTGGTTCAAAAGACTGTTGTCTCTGTTTCACAAGGTGTGAATCGAGGTGTTTTCTTCAGTGGTCAACTGAATAGATCCTTTTTCACGCTAGTGCATATCTGCTTGTTTTTGTTGTCTGTTGTTGTGTGTGCAGATGGATATGAAAGATAAGATCGTGGTTATGTTCTCGGTTGTGAACTATACAGCCTGGAGGACTCGAATGAAGAAGATGCTACTGTCCAAGCAACACAGAATGTAACAAGTACTCTCATCCGGACCTATCAAGATCACGGAAAAGGTCATCCGTACTCCTACAGATCCAACCTTTGGGGATGCAACCGAGGAGATAGTCGAGAAGAACCCAGAAGACTACACTTCTGAGGAAGCTAAAGTGAGCTAGCTGGATATTTGGGCTCAAAGCATTATCATGTCCACAGTTGGACAGGACTATCTTCCGTGGATAGAGGAGTGCAACACTGCTAAAGAGATGTGGGACACTTTGGCATCTTTGAGTGAAGGAAGTGACGAAACCAAGGAGAACAAGTTCTCCCATGCATGTCAAGATTTTGACAACTTCACTCTGAAAGTGGACGAAACCATCGATCAGATGGAGCTGCGGTTCATGGAGATCATCAGAAGGATCCAGTCTATCCGAAGAGGAAAGTATACTTTGAGAGAAATCAACCTCAAAGTATTACAAGCACTTCCAGCTGAGTGGGATACCTTCACCAATATCCATGAAAGCCGAGCTGATGTAGGAGAGATGGGAACTGAAAGATTGTTCTCAATTTTGAAAGGAAATGAGTACAAAGTGAACCGACGAAAATCCCAGTCGATGGCTCAGACAAGTCGACATGAGGATGTTGGTTCAGCAATGAAGACAGTTGCCCTTCGAGCTGACTATTCCAAGCTGCGAACATCAAGAGCAACAAGATCTGCAGACACAACTGCAAAGGAGCCAAGCAGAGAAGAGCTGCAACAGTGCATTGCCGCCATGTCAAAGAAGCTAGCTGACATGGACACTCGGTTCGGAAAGTACAAACGGTTCTACAAATCCAACCGAACACGAGAAAACTTAAAGCCTGTGAACAACGGATGTTTTGAGTGTGGCAAAGAGGGACATTTTAAGGTTGACTGTCCAGACCTCTCAAAGAAAGAAAGAGATACGTTGAGGGCCAAGCAAAACGCAAAAGATAAGGCTATGGTTGCAGAGGAAGCAGCTGACGACGTGGACATCTTCACTGACACTGAAGATGAGGATGAACTGACTCCCACCAACAACGCAAGTGGACAGGATCAATGTCTCATGGCAATTGGAGCTGACCAAGATGAAGCTGCGATAACTTCTATCCCAGCTAATTTAAATTCTTCTAATGTTGCTAACGTGTAGGATACTTTAGAAGATGAGTTGCAACCATCTTGGGATGATTTCCAAGAACTGAGTGAGCAACTGAATCAGCAAATGGTTGATTTTAAGACTCTTCAAAAACAGTTTGTTAAACTGGAAGAATCCTTAACCGAAAAGGACGATCTGATCAAGAATCAAACTGAAGAGATTGAGAATCTCAAAAATCAACTGACCGCGGCCAACCAAGCTGAGGCTTCAACCGATGAGCAGTTGAAAGAGTAGATGAAGCAAGAGGCTCAGATCGACCAGCTGATAAAGAAGTCAGATGGACAAACCGAGCAGATCACTATCCTCCTCAAGGAGTTGCAAACTGAGAAGGATAATCTAATCAAGCTGTATCAGTCATCCAAGATCATCGAGAATCTTATCAGCTACAGCAGACAGATGGATGACGTGTCAGGACTCGGTTATGATATTGTCAAGGATACTGGAATTCCACCAGCAACCTTCATCAAAGCTGTAGAAGTCACAGCTGTCGAGCCAAACACAGCTGAGTCTCCAGAAGTTAATCCAATCTCCACCTCTCAGCAAGTTCAACCGACCAATAGAATTACAACTGAGAAGAGAAAATGAGTAGTAGATGGAAGACAGAATGTTCCATCGGTTGAAACATCAACCGAGGGGGAATGTTCCAAAAGTCAGAAGAGGAATCAGAGGCGTCGAAGGTATAATTGCAACCGAACTCAGAATCAGAACCGACCTCTGCATCAACCTCAGAGTCAACATCAGAAGGAATAGAACCGACCGCAGAACAGACAAGGGTTCAATCATCTGAAACAACAGCGGTTCCAACATCAGTTCGATCAAAGGTTCCATCAGAGTCAACCGATGTGGAACAGTTACGACAGCTATGGACACTCATGCCATAACATGAATCAACATCCGGGCTTGAACAACTATCATCAACAGCCAGGGCAATGGAATCAGAATCAGCCAAGACGATTCCACAATGACGGCCGACCTCATTGGCAGAATCAAAAGGGTCAGAGACGTCAACCAAACAGGGGAAACCCCAATTCTCCTAAAACCCAACATAGAGGAAATCCATCTCCCCCCAAGAAACAAAACATCAATAATAACAACAAGCCTAAGGATAACCGAGGCGTTGTTATAGTTGATGAAAATGGGCAGATCATATGGAATGATAAGGCTATTCGAGTCTACAGGGAAAAGCGACCCACAGTTCCAGGGGGAACTGGTTCTAACCCTCCAGGACCCAACTGAAATTGGGGACCGAAGCGTGTTTCTCCGTACAGGTACAGAAGAAACAGCTGAGGAAGAATAAAGCATCACAGACAAAGTGGGTGATGGACAGTGGATGCTCGAAACACATGACAAATCTGAAGGATTTGCTTGGCAGTTTCATGGAGCTGAACGGTCCAACTGTTACTTTTGGTGACAACTCAAAAGGTTACACCAAAGGCTACGGTACCCTTGAAACCGATCACGTGTCAATTTCTAATGTTTCATATGTTGATGGATTGAAGCATAACCTGCTCTCAATCTGCCAATTCTGTGATAATGGTTTCTCTGTCAAGTTTGATGCGCATGGTTGCAGGGTTAAAGATGTTCAAACAAAGCAGGTCATATTGTTGGGAAATTGATCCCCAACTGGGAATGTGTACTATGCTGACTGGAATAGCAGTCCACCTGAAACCTGTCTGTTATCGAAGAGCAGTTCAGATGTGAGCTGGCTGTGGCACAAAAGGCTCAACCATCTGAATTTCAAGACAATGAACCGACTTGCCAGACAGGAACTCGCAAAGGGCATTCCTAACCGAGTGTTTTCAACAACACACATCTACAGTGCGTGTCATCTGGGAAAGCTCGCCAGATCCTCGTTCAGGCTGAAATCAACTCCCTCAACCGACCGAGTATTGCAGCTGATCCATATGGATCTCTTCGGGCCAGTTACACCTAAAAGCATAAATGGCAACAAATATACACTGGTTGTAACTGATGATTACTCGTGGACCATTTTCATGCGCCACAAGAGTGAAACCCGAGATGAGCTGCCCAAGCTGATGGATCGGATATCGAACCAACAAGAGATGAAAATCATTTCTATCCGATCAGACCGTGGAACCGAATTCCTCAATGAAACCATCATTGAATACTGCGAGAAGCACGGAATCACTCATCAAACCTCAGCTGCGCGAACTCCGCAACAGAATGGAGTAGCTGAAAGAAGGAGCCGAACGCTGAAGGATGCAGCCACATCCATGTTGACAAGCTCAGCTCTGCCAAAGAGATTTTTGGCTGAAGCCATCAACACTGCATGCTACACTCAGAACCGGTCTCTTCTGACCAAGCGGTTGGGAAAGACACCATACGAACTATGGAGACGCAGGAAGCCTGATATTTTATATTTTCATGTTTTTGGTTCTAAGTGTTATATTCACAATAATGGGAAGACTCAGTTGAAAACTTTTGATGCCAAAGCTTCGAAAGGCATATTTCTTGGATATGCTGCTCGAATCAAGGCATATAGAGTTTTCAACAACAGCTCTCGTGTTGTGGAGATAACACCTCATGTTAGTTTTGATGAATCTACCTTTGAGTGCAGGGAACAGGCTAAAGGACAACAAGCAGATCCAGCTGTTCCACCAGTTCTCACCAGATCGCAAGTTCAAAGGCAGAAGAATTTGGCCGAACCGTTGGTATAGGCAACTGGCGATGATGATCCGTGTTCGTCAGAAGATGAATGTGAAGATCATCAAGCGGTAGCTGAGGACCTCAGCTCAAATCAAGGGGGAACTCCAGCTGATGTCACTCCAACTGCATCAGCAACCAAAGCCCAACCGAGCCCGGTTCGAAATATTGTCAACATTGAGGATCCAGACTCAAAAGCTGACAAATCCCCAGTTATGAAGACTCCAACGGTTCAGGATTCTCCTTCAGTTGAAATCCCTGAACCAACACAGTTGGAAGAAGAAGGAAGACGCAACCGAAGATGGTATGAAGTTCATTCCACTAACGACATCATCGGAGATCCAACCGAAGGTGTGCGTACAAGAAGCAGTGTTGCAACTCAGGACTCAACTGAGGAAGAGACCAACACTTATGCCCAATATGCTGAGGAGTTGGCAGTTTTAGAAGAGTTTGAACAAGCTGGAGATGTTGCCATGATTTCATGCTTTGTAGCTGATGTGCCAGAACCAAAGAACGTTGTGGAAGCTCTCAACTGTGTTCACTGGACAATAGCTATGCAAGAGGAGCTGAATGAATTTCTACGCAACTGTGTTTGGGAATTGGTAGAAAGACCAACTGGTGTCAAGGTTATTGGACTTAAATGGATTTTCAAGAACAAGAGAGACGCCATTGGTTACATCGTGAGGAACAAAGCAAGGTTGGTAGCTCAGGGTTACTGCCAACAAGAAGGAATTGACTTTGAAGATTCCTTCGCACCAGTTGCAAGGCTGGAAGCCATCTGAATCTTTCTAGCTTATGCCACACATCACAAGTTTAAAGTGTATCTGATGGATGTGAAGTGTGCATTCCTCAACGGTGATATCAAGGAAGATGTATATGTTGAACAGCCACCCGATTTTGAAACTGGAGATGGAAGAGTGTACAAGTTGAAGAAAGCCATCTATGGTTTGAAGCAAGCTCCTAGAGCCTGGTATGACACTCTTTGTGGATTTTTTCTGAACTCGGGGTTCAAACGAGGTTCAGTTGATAAAACCCTATTCACCATCAAAGTTGGAGATGAAATACTTGTGGTGCAAATCTACGTGGATGACATCATATTCGGTTCCAAGTCAGAGGAGCTGTGCAAGAAATTCTCAGATCTTATGAAGGAAAAGTTCGAGATGTCAATGATGGGCGAGATGAATTATTTCCTTGGATTACAAGTGAAGCAGTCACCAGAAGGGATTTTCATCAATCAGTCCAAGTATACAAAGGAGCTTATCACTAAGTTCGGATTGCAGACAAGTAAGACCACAAGGATCCCGATGAATACTAACTGGAAGATCGAACCATGAGCTGAGGAAAAGCTCGTGGATGCCAACAAGTATAGAGGGATCATCGGTTCTTTTCTATATCTAACTGCCAGCCGGCCAGACATATCATACGCGGTTGGAGTATGTGCTCGGTTTCAAGTCCAACCGAGGGAAGCTCACATGTTGGAAGTAAAGAACATCATCAAGTATCTGAAGGGTACTGTCAATGTTGGATTGTGGTATCCAACTGACGACAATATCCAGCTGACCGGATACTCAGATGCGGATCTAGCCGGAGATCGATTGGACAGAAAGTCCACATCTGGACACTGTCAGTTCATGGGAAGCAAGCTAGTTTCATGGTTCTCCAAGAAACAAGCATGTGTTGCTACTTCTACAACCGAGTCAGAGTATATGGCTGCCGGAAGTTGTTGCATGCAAGTGTTATGGCTCAAGCAACAGCTGAGAGATTATGAAGTTGCAACTGGACAGGTTCCCATTCATTGCGATAGCTCAAGTGCCATTGCTATCTCTTTGAATCCTGTTCATCATTCTCGGACAAAGCACATTGATATCAGACATCATTTCATCCGAGATCATATCGAAAAGATGGACGTATCCATGGAGAAGATTCCAACTGAGATTCACCAAACCTCTACCTGAAGCCCGGTTCAAGATGCTATGTGATCTTCTTGGACTGTTGGATCCATCAGATGAGGAGTCAGTCGAACTGAAGAGGTAGATCTCCATCTGAGGGGGAAGCTCAGATGAAGGAGGAATCTCAGATGCGGAGCGCCAACTGAAGACATCAGACGTCAGCTGAATAGACAAACTCGAGTCAGTTGATGGTATGCTGCAATAATGGATCAGACGTCAGCTGAACAGACGAACTCGAGTCAGCTGATGGTATGCGGCAACTGAGGAACACAACTGAGGTATACAGCTGATCTCGACATCAGCTGGCAGGTAACATTTATGGCTGAAGGTGTTATGACATTAAATGAGAATGTTTGAAATAAATTCAAACATTCCTGAACATGTCAGCTAAATGAAATAAGCCATCATGACGCATTTAATGTAAAGTCTGGCTGAACACCTATAGCCTTACTTTATAGTGCGACTGGGCTGACACACTAATCTCTTGACCTTCTCACTCGCGCGCGTGGAGAGTCAGTCAAAATCGCCCAACCGTCGCAAGGTCTCAACCGTTGATGATAGATGCCATTCAATCCCGGCCATCCATTTCAAACGACGCGGTAACCTATATAAAGCGGAAAATCAGGAAGTGATCCTTACCTTCTCTATTCGTGCATATCAATATTAACTGTTCATCATCCCCTCCGAAATTGTCTCACCATTTTCAGTAACATCTTTCATTCTTCTTTGCATATATATATTCCACTGAAATGGCACCTAAATCAAAAGCATCAAAGAAGATGGTCTCTGCTGAACCAGCCACGTTCCAGGAATCCTTCGACTTGATGCTGTCGAAGATCCACTTCAAACAGATTCTCTCAAGGGAAGCACTAACCACGCCGGAAATCGCACCAGTCGCCCAACTTCTTTCCGACCACAGTCTGCTCAACCGGGCAACTCTCTCTCCATCTAAGCTGCTCAGAAAGCAAGTAGCCCACTTCTACCGAAATCTGCAACGCGATGCTGAACTCGGGCTTGTCACAACCATTCCGTGCAAGCAACGAATCAGCACTTCTCGATCGATTGAAGAAACAACTGTCGAGATCGAAGTGTCTAAAGAACTGGGAAAGATCATCCCCAGAAATCGGGAGGCTATAGACATGATGGGAAACTTCACCGACAAGGAAGCAGATGCTTTTATGCAAACTATCCTCATTGTCACCGAACCATTGAAGGGGAGTATGCAGAGGACCAAACTGAAGTCGGAGCACCGATTTTTGTTTGATGTAATATCAAAGTGTGTCTTCGCATATGGAGGAGCCTTCAGAGATATCAGTAGACCGAAGCTCAAGCAGCAGAAGGCCTTGGAAGAAAAGCACAAGATAGACTGGCTGAGCTATTTTGAAAGCCAGCTGTGGGCAGAGAAGCTGAAGATCTCCGAGACACTAGCTGAGTCCGGAGAAAAACTGTTGAGTGTCAAGGGAACACTCAATTTCGGTGCCAAGATATCAGCCCTAATCCTCCGAGCAACCAAGGGTCAGAAGCTAACTTGGGAAGGCAGCGAGGACCCTCCTTTCAACAAGCTGATGCTGTTCCCAATAGCCAAGAAGGCTAGGGATGTTTTGGAAGCTGTGTACACTCCCAAGGGAGCCACAAAGCCAGCTGTGGAGACGGCCCCAGCAGTCCGCCACCCATCAAAGTCCAAAACTGCTAAACGCCAGCTGGAGAAAGTAGCTGAGGAAGAGGATGATGAAGAAGAAGAAGAGGTGGAACCCCTCAAGAAAAAGCCCAGGTTCAAAATCATCTAGCCAGCAGCTGAACCGGCTGCGACGGGCCCAGTGGTGGTGATACCAGCTGAGAAAACAGCTGAGGAGAAGGAATCAACTGAATCCAGCCAGTCGGTTGATCCAGCTGGGTTTGTTCTTCAACCCCGTCAATAGGAAGAAATGGTTGAAGGAAAGGAGACCGATGTTGAGGAGTCCAGCTCGTCCTCAGATGACTCTTCTTCATCTGAGGAGTCCCACGACAGTCCACACTCTCCACCAACTGGAGCTGATGCCAGCCAGGTAATCCCACCTGCGTCTGAGGAAACTAATGAGCCCGCCCAGTCTCTCCCCAAAGAGGATTCAGTTCTCTCAACTGATCCTCAGTTAGAAATTCTGAGCCTCACGCTCGATGCCAACGTTGAGACCGTTCCTTTGGCCAACGTTGATGACACCATTGAACCCTCTCCTTTGATATTGACCCCCCCCCCCCCCCAAATTGATGAAGAAGCCAACCGCCAGGCAATCTTGGCTGAATATGAAGGCAGGTTGGATTACTGCTTTCGAAAACTAATAGGCATGTTCCCAGAGGCAAGCTCGATGCCCATCTTTGCCATGTTTGGGACTGAATTGCTCTATCAGTTCAGCGTAATCTTCAGCTACTGGTACATTAAGGAGGAAACCCTGAGGATCCACGGCTAGGACAGGTTGAAAATTGATGAATCCAACCTAAGGGTGTACTTCGACTACCAGAACCTCGAAGTTGCCTACAACCAGAAGGTGGCCTTGCTCCGTCGTCGCTTGGATCTGAGTAAAGAAGAAGGGAAAGACACCAGAGAGTTGTGCGACAATCCTGGAGCTGTATAATTTCTTGATAATATGTTAGCCAAGAAAGCCAACCATATGGAGGATGTAGATGAAGCTGACAAGGCTGGCAAGAGGGAAGAAGAAAAGCTCAAACAATACCTGGCTAGCCGAACAGCCATGGTTGTAGTGGACCCAACAACCCAGGCACAACAGCAAGAACTGCCTGGACCCTCTGATCAGCCAGCACACTCCACCGATGCTATCTGTGAGCTGATAACTGAGAGGGTCAACCAGCTGAGGCATGAGCTGTTGTCCAAAATCGAGCACAACAAAGAAGAGCAAGCCGCCAAGATAAATCAGCTGATAGAGGAGAATACATCTTTGAAGAATCAGCTGGAACAACTCTCCACCTCCCTACAACAAAAGCTGGAAGACGTCTCCACTTCTACCAGCTCGGATGTCAAAGAACTGAAGAAAGCGGTACAAGGACTCAGCTCGGACTTTAACGTCTACAAGCCTATTGCTGAATCCAATCTTGCAAAGTCCCAGCAGACACAAGACCAGGAGTGGATGTCTCAGTTCGAAATTTTTCGAGCTGAGTTCGTCACCCTTCACAAGGATGTCTCTGCAACCTTTGCCGCCATAAAGAAAGCTGAGCAAGAACGCCAAGACCTGGAGCTGGCGAAGAAGGTTGAAGAGAAAGATGCTGTGGAAGAACTCTTCTCCCGAGTTCAACAAGCAGAAGCCAAGCTGACCTCCCTGGACGGCTCAGTTGCCACCCTTTTGGATGATGTCAAAAAGGGAGAAGGACAGGGGCCAGCAGCTATTGCTGGACAAGGGAAAGTTGCAGCAGAGATGCAAAAGGAAGAAAGTGGACTAAGGGAAGGAGTGCCAGCTGGAACTCAGGGGGAAGGAGCTGAAGGATCTCAGCTGAAGGACACAGCTGCAGAAGGAAAAGAGCAGGAACTCGATCTTGACGGAATCTCAGTCGAAGATTGCATCGAAGCTGCAAAAGCTATGGGGGAGTCCAAGGAGAACTACTTGAATCCCTCTTGGATCAAGAAGTTTGCTGCATATCAAGCCAAGAAAGTGGCCAAGTTCGAAAAGGAACTGGCTAAAATTGAAAAGAGCGTGGATAGAAACAAAGCCAGCCGGAGCGTCAGAAGAATCAACAAACACCAGATGAAGGCTGAGGCTAGGAAGAAGACTCAACAGCTCCAAAGAAATGCCCCGCTCCAGTCACGGTTCCCACATATTGACAAGTGGATGAACATTGAGTGGAACGATGATTGGGAGCAGTTCAAGCATGAGTTCATCAACGACTTCTACTACAGGAAGGTCTACTCAACTGAAGACCCAAGGCAAGCTTTCAAGGAAGCCTTGTGGGAGCTCAGATCTGGGGATCCTGGGATGTTCAGGCAATTCCAGCGAGCCATGGTAAAAGCTCAGCTCGATCCTAACACAGTTCCGGTCCCGCAGAAGGTCAGATATCGCCCTCAGATGATCAAAGGTACAAGTACTCCTAACATATATGCGATCATGGCTGAGGCGAGACAAGTGTGCAAGGAACATGGAGTGAATACCGGAACTGAGTCAGCTGCAAAGAGAGAGATCTTTGACCGTATCTTCAGCAAGTACGGCCAAGAGTATTTTTGAGCTGATGTAGTTTTTGAGCAACTGATGTATCTTTAACTGTTTTGTACTTATCCTTGTAATCATCAGTTGTAATGAAAACTTCAAGTATATATACGATTCAACTTGACGCACAATATCTCATTGTCCAAGCTATGAATCGCAGTCCTTTTAAATACCATGTTATAACTGTGCTAACCCTTTGATGTTCTATCTTATAAATTGTCTAGAATTTCTGCTGAGATTTTAAGTCAGTTAGTAAGGTTTAGATCAGCAGTGGTTTCAAGTTGTATGTGGTTTTGGCATCATCAAAAGGGGGAAATTGTTGGGAAATTTATTAGTATGAGTTTTGATGAATTCCAAAACCAACTGACCCCAACCGAGTAGATGTTGCCAGTTCCTAATGTTAGCAGTTAGGCTCGCTGTTTGAGCAATGTTAAGATTTTATCTTTACAGCTG
Organism: Schizonepeta tenuifolia; assembly: GCA_029490685.1. Taxonomy (NCBI): domain Eukaryota; kingdom Viridiplantae; phylum Streptophyta; class Magnoliopsida; order Lamiales; family Lamiaceae; genus Schizonepeta; species Schizonepeta tenuifolia. Next base: position 81,955,904 of record CM055959.1, read on the forward strand.
AAGACGACAACATAGCAACACTCGGATACAACCCCAGATGGAAGATCGGATGAGGAACATCAGTTACAAGACTCTGTCTGATGAGAGAGTTATGCCAAAAAGGGGAATACTTTTTGACAACTGAGAGTTCAAGCCAACTGTTCAGTTGGAACATCAGCTATAGAATGCCATTCGATAAAGAGAATGTTTCAAGAAGGGGGAAGTTATAAAGAAGTCTCAACATGAAGCTCAAAGTCAGCTTAGAGTTCAACGGTTCAGTCAGAACATCAGCTGAAGACCACTCAGATGAAGATCAAGATTTTCAACCGACTAACCAAGGTTGACTGTCAGAAAGGTTTGAATTTGAAATTTAAAAAGGAAGTCATGTGAAGGTTTGACCGTTCAGTCATTACCTCATTTGGCCCAACACAAGGTTGTCTCAGATGGAAAGCAGAAGAGCACAGATGTCATATAGGGAAAGTCTGCAGAGATGAGAGACAAGCCATCACTATCAAAGAACAGAGATCAGCAGCTCCTCCAACGGCTAGTTGATTCTCTCCGCCTATAAATAGAGGCATTCATTCATTCGACATGATATAAGACAGAGAAAATTTGAAGTGCACCCACGAGAGAAACAAGAGCAAAGAAAATCTGCAAAATCATATTCTAAGAGCATCAGCAGCTGAGAGTTCCAGAGTGATAGAACATTAGTAGCTGACGGTTCATAGAGTTAGAATCTGTCTTAGATCTTAGTTTGAGTGTTCATTCGTTCAAGCCATAGATCCAGCTCACATTCATGTTCGAGTTGTAGTTGGAAAAACCCACCCACACACACACACCCTAAAAAGTGTTTGTTAGGATCTTACTCTTCCTGTAACTGAGTAGATAGGTTGTTGAGTACCCGTAAACTTAGCTTAGGTTGTCAAGTACCCACAAACTTGACTGTAAAGGTTGATAAGTACCCGTAAACTTATTGCAACGGTTGCACAGCCCGCGTAAGCTGTGTGGAACTGTCCAGAAGAACTTGGACTGAGGTGTGTGGACTCACATCTCCCCATGGACGTAGGAGTTCTCTCCGAACCACGTAAATCCTGTGTGTCTGTGTTTATTTCTGTTCAGTTACTTATTGCATTTTCAACTGACCAAACTAACCGGCATACAAACTGCATCTTTACATATCAACTGTCTTGGTTATTGACCAACCTTGCACAAAAACGTGAGTTATTTTACGAGTATAATTCCACCACATTCCGCACGGCACCACTCTCACAACTGAGTTCTCTTACTCAGTTGTGATTCCAGCTGAGACTTTCTTTACTCAGTTGAAGTTTTTCGGGGGTTAAGCTTTCAATGTTGAAAAATCCTAACTGGTGTATTCCCCCCCCCTCCCCCCATACACCAGTAACTCGTATCGGGACCATCAGTTAGATTTATAGAACCGCTTATATTTTTCGAACCGAGTATCCATGTCACCTAGCTTCTTTGACAGGGCGGCGATACTCTGTTGCAGCTCTTCTCTGCTTGGCTCCTTCGAAGCTGTATCCGCAGATCTTGTTGCCCTTGATGTTCGTAGCTTGGAATAGTCAGCTCGAAGTGCTACTGTCTTTGTTCCGGAACCAACATCCTCAAGTCGACTCGTCTGCACCGAGGACTGAGTTGATCTTCGTCGGTTCACCTTGTACTCGTTTCCTTTCAGAATTGAGAACAGTCTGTCAGTTCACATCTCTCCAAGATCAGCTCTGCTTTCATGAATGTTGGTGAAGGTGTCCCACTTAGCTGGTAAGGTTTGTAATACTTTGAGAATGATCTCTCTCAATGTATATTTTCCTCGTCGGATAGACTGAATCCTTAGGATGATATCCATGAACCGAAGCTCCAACTGATCAATGGTTTCATCCTCTTTTAGACAGAAGTTGTCAAAATCTTGACAAGCATGGGAGAACTTGTTCTCCTTGGTTTCGTCACTCCCTTCACTAAGAGATGCCAAAATGTCCCACATCTCCTTAGCTGTGTTGCACTCTTCTATCCATGGAAGATAGTCTTGTCCAACTGTGGACATGATGGTGCTCTGAGCCCAGATATCCAGCTGGCTCACTTTTGCTTCCTCAGGAGTGAAATCTTCTGGCTTTTTCTCAACCATCACCTCAGTTGCATCCCCATCATTGGGATTTGTAGGAGTGCGAATGACTTTTTCCATGATGGTGATCGGTCCGGATGTAATCACTTGTTGCATTCGATGATGATTGGACAGTAGAATCTTCTTCATCCGAGTTTTCCAGGATGTATAGTTCACAACCGAGAACATGACAACAATCTTATCTTTAACATCCATCTGCACACAACAAACAGACAACAAATACAAGCAGAAATGCACTAGCGTGAAAAAGATCTATTTAGTTGACCACTGAAGAAAAACACCTCGATTCACACCTCATGAAACAGGGACATCGGTCTTTTGAACCACTGCTCTGATACCACTTGATGGTCCCGATACGAGTTCTGGTGTATGGGGGGGGGGGGGATACACCAGTTAGGACTTTTAAAACAACCCCCCTGAAAAATTATCACAACTGAGTAAGACGACTCAGCTGGAATCACAACTGGGTGAGAAAACTCAGTTGGAAGAGTGGTGCTGTGCGGAATGTGGTGGAAACAACAATAACTCGTATAAAACAACTCATGCTCAGATGCAAGGTCGGTCAATAACCAAATCAGTTGAAGTGTAAAGATGCAGTTTTGAGTGCTGGTTAGTTGGTCAGTTGGAAATGCAAAAAGTAACTGAACTAAAAACACAACACAAAGGAATTACGTGGTTTGGAGAGAACTCCTACGTCCACGGGGAGTTGTGAGTCCACACAACTCAGTCCAAATTCTTTAGGACAGCTACCACAAAGCTTACGCGGGCTTTGCAACCGTTCAGATAAGTTTGCGGGTACTTATCAACCTTACAAATAAGTTTACGGGTACTTATCAACCTTTCTACTCAATTTCGGGAAGAACAGGATCCTAACAACCTTTTTAGGGGATGTATATAAGGGGGGGGATTTTCCAACTACTAGCTCTAACAATGAAGTGAGCTAGGATCTAAGCTTGAACAAATGAAGACTCAAACTAAGATCGAAAATACCAAGACAGATTCTAACACTCTATGAACTCTCAGCTGGTGATGTTCTTAGAGGATAATTTCGGTTTAGCTCGTGTGCAGTATATCGTCGTTCTTTCGCTCGTCTGTCTTCTCTATCTTGTGTGTTCTCTCTTGATGAATGAATGAATGCCTCTATTTATAGGCGGTGAGAATCAACTAGCCGTTGGAAGAGCCGTTGATCTCTGTTCTGTGAAAGCGATGGCTTGTCTCTCATCTCTGCAGATTTTCCCGATTTGGCAACTGTGAACTTCTGTTTTCCTTCTGAGACAACCTTGTATTGGGCCAAATGAGGTAATGACAGAATGTCAAACCTTCACGTGACTTCCTATTTGAAATTCAAATTTCAACCTTTGTCTTTCAACATTGGTTGGTCGGTTGAGACATTCGATCTTCATCCGAGTGGTCTTCAGCTGATGTTCCATCTGATCACTACCTTCATCTGACATTCTGTCTGAAGATGAACAGTTGAACCCTCAACTGCCTTGAACTTCATGTTGTCGATCTATCAGATTGAGTCCTGCAACTGATGTTCCAACTGAACAGCTGGCTTGAATGTTCAATTGTCTTTCTTACATCTGATGTTCCATGCGAGTTTCCATCTGAATTTCTATCTAAGTATAGCCATGTTGCCGTCTTCAGCTGGAGTCCTGTAAAGATAAAATCTGAACATTGCTCAAACAGCGAGCCTAAATACTAACATTAGGAAATGGCAATATCTACTCGGTTGGGGTCAGTTGGTTTTGGAATCAATCAAAACTTTACAAAATTTCCCAACACGATATATCATCTTATGATCAACTTCTAAATGATTAGTCTATATATTATTATTAAATATATATTGTGAGATAGATTAGAATTTTTATATATATTATTATATGAATATGTTTTATATGATGTGTATATATTGCGTGAGATTTGATAAATCTTGATATAATAGATATACATATTAAGCTTGAAGAATTATTATATGAATATAATATATAATATATGTATGTCTATTATGAATTAATAATGGCAAAATTACCAAAATCAAGGAAAACTGGAACGGAACACTTTGGAGGGAGCACCGTTTATTTTCCTATTATTAATAAGATGTACAGATTAAACTACAATAGTAATATTTATAATATAAAAACTGTACATTATTGTTTTTCCGATTTAAAAATAAAAATAAAAATATATACAATTGTGCTTTGTGCATGTAATTTTGCTAGTAAGTATCTATCACACGAAACAAAATGAAAAAAACATGGTAGACAATATATTCAAAAACAATTAAAAATGCAAATTAGATATTATAATAATAATAAAATAGCAGTTGCGAGAACAAAAAAGACTACATTAATTTTCAAAATATCTTCAGGTAATATGTTTCGAAACAAGAACATCATAAATCAATTAAATCTAAATGTTTTAAATAATTTATTTATAACAAGTTTGAGGAATAACTTAACATAATTACAAAGAGTCATCAACATTGCCTGCAACATCATCAGAAAGTATGGTGCCTCGAAAAAAACAACTACCATTGTCAAGTTACTTAGCTTTTTTAATAATTTACTTTTATCCTAAAACACTTAAGAGGCTCTGCCACGTGTTAGAAAATTATCTGGGCACAACATTGTTGCGGGAAGCAGCATCAAACTTACCTTAAGGTCAACATGCCATGTTATAAAGGACACCACTACTCTGGAGTAAATTTACTCATGTTATTTTTCACATGTATAAATCTATACTTTTATATATATATATATTTATATATATATATATATAAATATATAAATAAGTGTCTTGTTTTCAAAATTTGATTTTTTTTATTATGTCCTTATTAATAAATTAAATATAGGGATAATTACATAATAATATATTTATCGTTAGATATATATACTACTATTATAACTATGAATAATGTAAATTATGTATACAATAACTAGATATATTAACTTTCCAATTTATTGGATTATATATAATTATAAGGGTCACTGGGTCATCGGTTCGACCGGTCGAACCGTTCTGAAAAATCCGGATGGCCGATTAAGTATTTTATTTTTTTATATATAATATAACATTAAAATATTAAATACTTGTATAAATCATTAAACATGATAATAAAAATAATTAAAGTTCTGAAAATCTATAAATTGTATCAACAAAAATAAATAGACCTGTTTATCAATACTTCTTGAACACCATAAATAAATATATCAAAGTATTTACATTAAAATAAGTTTTAAAAAAAATAGTATTATAAAATTTTACTGTACTAAATTTTATTGTGATCTTTCTACAAATGGTTAAATAAATTAAACAAAAGAGGTAAACACAAGTCTTGCATTGGTGGAGTTGGGCATTGCTTTAGTCTAACAACCAAGAGGTACAAGGTTCAAATTTTAAATCTAACAAAAAATTTATATTTTGAATGTTTGATAAAAAAATCGAACCGGACCGGTTCATCGGGTCACCGATTTTTACCGGATTTTACCGGTTCACTTCAGATTGGGTTGAAATTTAATATCTATCAAAACTGACCCGGCCACATAACCGTGTCGCGGGTTTACCGGTCCGACCGGCCAGGCCAGGCCGGGTTCAAAAACACTGGTTATAAAGGACACCACTACTCTGGAGTAGTAAATTTACTCATGTAATTTTTCACCATATATATAGGGAGTGATTCCCATGCAAACTCCCCTTAAAGTGAGAAATAAGAATTAATTTCCACCATTGATCTTATCTACATGAAGGGTCAAGATTTAGCTTGGTCAAAGCGGGTCAAACCCGGGTCAACCCGTTGACTTTTTTTTTTTTTTTTTTAAATTGTCACACAAGATGCACAACTTCACATATTCAGATGCACCAATTCACATATTCGGTTGCACAACTAAGTGTATTGAGATGCACAAAATTTTAAGTTTTTTTTTATGTTTTTTTTTTCGTGTTTTTTTAAGGTTAGGTCATATCCACCACATCATGTATTCATATGCACCACACTATATAATGAGATGCACCACTAAATGCATTAAGATGCACTAGTTTTGTTTTCGTTTTTTTATTTTCGTAAAACATTGTGCATCTAGTTACACTATGTGGTGCATCTAGTTACATTGTGTGGTGCATCTAGTTACGCATTGTGGTGCATCCAATTTTTTTTCAGTTTTTTTTTTACAAATTCGGTGCATCTCACTACACATAGCGGTGCATCTCATTATGTATAGTGGTGCATCCGAATATGTGAAATGGTGCATTTTGGGTGACTGTTTAAAAAAAATTGAAAAAAAACTGAAAATCTTGTGCATATAAATGCACTTAGTGGTGCATCTAGTTATATAGAGTGGTGCATCCGAATATGTGAAGTTGTGCATCTTGGGTGACAGTTTATTAAAAAAAAATGAAAAAAAAAACTTGAAAATCTTTTGCATCTAAATGCACTTAGTGGTGCATCTAGTTATATAGAGTGGTGCATCCGGATATGTGAAGTTGTGCATCTTGGGTGACAGTTAAAAAAAAAAAAGTCAACGGGTTGACCCGGATTGACCGGGTTTGACCCGCTTTGACTTGGCCAAATCTTGACCCTCCATCACCCATAAATCTATGGTGGAGATCTATTCTCATTTCTTAGAATAATATTTATTCTCATATGATCTATTTCATATATATATATATACAAATACAAAAGTGTCTTGTTTCCAAAATTTGATTTTTTTATTATGCCCTTGTTAATAAATTAAATATAGGGATAATTACATAATAATATATTTATCATTAGATATTTATACTACTATTATATTTATCTACAACTATGAATAATGTAAATTATATATACAATAACTAGATATATTAACTTTCCAATTTATTGGATTATATATAATTATAAATCTTGTTCGACCAATAATCATCTACAACCCGTTTTCGAGTGTCGACTGTGGTTTTGACTTTTTTTTTTCTCAGGTAATTATTTTCCTAATGTATTTTTGTTTTTTGTAATTTGATTTTGAATTTGACCTAATGTTAATTTGCACGCACATGTAATTTATTATCTCTGTTCTATACATTATAAATTATATATGTGATTCTTTAAAGCCCTTATTGAACCCCTATGGATGATCAATTACTAAACATGATTATATCGTTGTAGAGATTATGAATTGAAGCTTTATTTTGTAGATCAGAAATCTTTTTTGATGATTTTAACGGTAACAAGAGAACGAAGATGAGAATGCATAGGCGAAGAAGCTATGAGTTTAAGTAGAATCGTTTTGAAGTTTATGTTGATGGCATCCTTTGGTGATTAGCTGCGAGATATCGATTCAAGTTATTCATATATTGTGATGCCTGGAAACAAAAGTACGGACTGGTCGCCGGTGCAGAGGCACGGATAAGGAACGATTCCTATAAGACTTCAAAGTTAAGCATGCTTTACTTGGAGCAATTCAATGATGGGTGACATGTTGTTGGGAAGTTTTCGTAGGAAGTGTATGAGTGTGGACAAAACATGCAAGAAATAACTTGTGATGGTCTGTGAGGTCAGCCGTCAATCCGAAAGCCGAACTATTACATATATATATATATATACCTATTAATATGGCATATTTTACCTAATGTTCCCATTACATTGTTATGGTTGTGATGCAACTGTGTAAATTTACTTCAAATAAATAATTATACTGATCAATTACCAAAATATATCCCTTTGCTTTATTTTGTCAAAGAAAGAAAAGTGATGATTGTATTCTTCAACTTTTTATTTTTTGAACATTCTGAAAAAAATATGTACTTATGAAAAAAGAAGGCTTTCTACAAATAAAAAGAAAAAACGTAAATGAGATTCAGTTGATTTGATTAGTAAGTAATACAATCTTTGAACATAATGAGACACCAAACGAGCATAATGCAAAATCAAAATATATCATAAATAGTTGTGAAAAAACTCATCAAAATTTGGAAGTCAATCCGTACCAATCTCGTACCAGATCATGGAAGGCTCCAATGCCTCATTTTTCTAGTGGACTTACTCTTGGTAACGACAATGAGACTTCTACTTCTCTTGATGAGATCCTCTATATACTCTTCTGCACTCTCTTCAAAAATTTTAGATGCAACTGCTGTCACAAAGCCTTCTGCTATGCATAGCCTGATCAGGTACATGATTTTGATCTGGTGATCTTCGGGAAATCGTCCCATGTATAAGAAACACAGCCTCAGATGATGAGGCAAATGGTCGCATACGAGAGTTGCTTTTACATTTCTTGCAATATCCTCCCATGATGTTCGAGTCTTACTCACCATGGATAGAAGTCCTACAACCACTACCGTTGCGAGGGGCAGTCCTCGGCAGCTTCTTGCAATATCCTTCCAATATTCTCTCACACAGGAGTAATATGATCCTGCTTTGCAAACACCTTTTCTTGTAGCAGATTCCAGCTTTGAACCCCATCTATCAAACGCATCTCATGGGAAGGCATAGAGGAGTTGGCATATGCAGCGATCCCTCCAACACACATATCATTTCACACTCCATAACAGAGTGGGAGCAACGTCGGAAAACGATATATATTTTAAACTAGCAAAAGCAACTTGCGTTGCACGTTTTTACCATTTTCGTTCTCATGTGGTACCAATCATTGTACATATATATGTATGGAAATCTTCAAAAAATAAAAAAATAATAAAAAAAATTAAACAAACCATTGTTTTTGCATATCTTGAAATCGAATAGGTCTTGTAAATAACATACATTGGAATTTATATATGTATAGATAATTTCCCTATCAAGAACTAAATCTTAAAGAATAAATAATTGAACTGTAGTCTTTTTAATATTGATGATTGACTATGCTTATTTGTGTCACGTTAAACATGATCACAATATTGGATCTAACTAATTTATTACTGATGTATATATATTAACAAGTAATTTTGTGGCATGAGATAAAACATTGCTTACAATAATTCAAATGTAATAAAAACTAAGCAAGATATTTATTATTAAAAACTAATGAAGATTTTTCAAAGGTGCTCTCATTCCGCTATGGAAAGATCCTTTTGCACCATTTATGTATTTTGTATAGAGATTGATAATAATATTAGCTGACTTTTTTAAATTCACTTCTTGGTACTCTTGTGGATAGTCACCCGTTACTTTCTTCTCCAACTTTAAACAATCTCATTTTAAATATCTAGTGCCTCTTGCAATCATCTGTACTCCCCTTCATGCTCTCATCTCAACCTCAAAGATAAGCAAACCTCAAAAAATTTGTTATTGACGAAAGCACTCTTCATATATTATCACCTATATCAAAAATACCAGTCTAGACACACAATGACACAATATCATATATTATCACCTATATCAAAAATATAACTTTGCATTAACATGTAAAATGAAATACCTCTTTAACTCAACTTGAACTTGAAGTGCATGCTACTTATTCACAGTGTTTAGATACGAGACTTTGTTATTAATGCTTTGCATAAAAAAAAGTAATAGGAAGCAAGTAAAATAATACTCCAAAAAAGAAAATCTTACCATGTATTACGTAAAGAACTCTATGTACAACGTTTTTATTATTTACAAACTTCTCATGATCAAAATTAAAATTCGTTATTACAATTTACTTTCCCTAATATTTTGGACAGAGAGAAATAATGCCTTAACTAAGCATAGTGAAGTAGATTATAAAGAAGAACCTTTTTTTTAGCACAACTTAGTTAAAAATTAAAATACGGTATCCAGAGCAAGAGTTATATATTGATTATAACATAAATGAGAATAATATTGAAAGGAAAAAAAAAGTGAATAAAATGAAATATAAGTTCAAAGGTGCTAACTGTAACCGAAATTTCAGTTTTGTTATGGAACATGGGGAAATAGAGGAGAAATGACAATATTAACTTATTCCTTATATACTGTTGAAGAAATGAAAATATAGTACTTGTTTGGCACCATAGACATACTCGTACATTAATATTAAAGGAATTTATAAGATGTATTCCAATTGCATTTCAATGGTTTGCAATTTTTTTATATTTACATTAACTAATGAAAACTTATTCTTTAATTGTTAGATCTTTCCAGTTTTATATTGCGTTTCTTATTTTCTTTAATTGAAAGTCTTTTTTAGTTTAAAGGTATTTAAATAAACATATGAAGGCAAAATATTCTTCTTGTATGTCGCCTACACTACATTCTTGATTGAATTCTTCAATTAATGTTTCTACTCTGATGACTCTACCTCTACATACATTATCTCTTGGTCTACAATTGATTTAAGCATTTTAAATGAGAAACAAGTCATAACAGGACTTCTTCGTGCCAATAACAATGTGCACAAATCACTAGTAAACTTTAACATGTATACACTAATATTTTTCCTAACACCTAAGTTAACTAATCTAAACAACAAGGGTGAATTGTAACACAAGTTGAATTTTTAAGGGTTAATCGCCTGGAAATTTCCCAACTTTTTTGAAATTCTCATTTAGCAACCAACAAATCGATTTCAGCCAATTAAATCCCAAACTTCTAATTTGGTCCAATGTGCAACCAAGCTAGGGTTCCGCTACCCGAAATGCTGACATGGAGGCCTGAGTTGCCAGAGTGGACATGTCGGAGCAACAACAAAACGACGTCGTATTTTACTAACTTAAAACGACGTCGTTTGGCCTAATTTCCTGAATTGAACAAAATCACATTAATAGAATTCATTTCACCCCCTGCGCATTGTAACTCACACCGGTGCTCTTATCCACCAGCACGCGCTCACCGCCTCTAGCAGCGGCGCCGCGGGTCCTTGGAAGTATCATTGTTGAACGGGTTCGTCACCGCCCACGCCGACGTTGTCGTTCGGCGCCACGAGCGGCGGCGTCTGCGGCCCGTACACCGGCTGGTGGAACGGCCACGCGCAGTAGCCCGAGCACATAGCCGCCGAGTTCCCCACCGACGCGTACGCGAAACGAGCCTGCGCCGTCAGCACGACGTTGACCGTCCTCGCCGCGTGGCCGCCCTTAGCTGTCAGGTAGACGATGTGCAATTTTTTAGGGATTTTCCTTGGGAGTAGGTTTCGTCGAGGAACTGCTTTCGGACGATGAGAGTTGAGACGTCGCCGCCGTTGTTGTACTTGTCCGTCGTCTTCCACCAGGTAGAGACGGATGGCTAAGGCGGTTTGGCGAAGCTGAGAGACTGGAGGAAATTGACGATGATGGAGCATTGGACGGGGGGTGAACTTGCCATACGAGATGAGATTGACGGTGACGGTACCTTTGAGGAGAGCACCGTTGTGGCATTTGAGCAGAAGTAGTTGTTGATGCACCAGCGCTGCCGTAGAGGTGAAGGTGAAAAGGGAGAGGAGAAACAAGAGTGGAAGTAGCGTGGGAGAGACAATGGCAAAATAGTACTTTCAGTGAGTGAAACGACGTCGTATAGGCATAAGAAAACGACGTCGTTTGGTATTTTTGTCCAGTTGGGTGCCAACGTGGTTTAATTTTGCCACATGAGCAAAATCCCCAAACTGGGGTGGACGGAGCCCTAATTTGGTAGCACATTGGTTCAAATTAGAAGTTTGAGATTTAATTGGCTGAAATCGATCTGTTGGTTGCTAAATGAGAATTTCACAATAGTTGGGGATTTTATCGGTGATTAACCCAATTTTTAATTATGCTATAAGTTCTTAGCATGGTCTTCTTTATTTGATATTACTCCCTCTGTCCACAAAAATGGTTGCCACTTTTGTTATTTAAGTTTGTCCACGAAATAGTTATCACTTTGCTACTTCACTCACATTTATTACGGGACCCTTACTCCACTCACATTTATTACGGGACCCTTACTCCACTCACAACAATACTCACTATTATCCACTGCTACTTACCATTTTCTTAAAACTCGTGCGGTCCACAATGTGGCAACCATTTCGTGGATGAAGGGAGTATATTGTTTATATAAAGTCAATTAAGTGATCACTACTTTCACTAGCAATTTATACCGCACTTTATCGGGTCAAATGTAGCATAAGTAACGAATGTCGAATCCACGAGGACTTGTAATGTAGGGACATTGGTTTAGGAAGGGTAATTTGGCCAAGTGACTTAACACATTCATTCACCAACCTTATATCTACTTCAAAACACGCATGGAATCTCTCCAACTTCCTTCCTCACCACACACTACTCATTCATAGGACTTCAACTCACTTTCATTCCCTTATGCTCATATTCTTTTTCACAATTCATTCTCAATTTTCAAGTGGAAAACATTCTACACACAATAGGACACATTTTTGCTTAACTTCCACTATCTTTTTTTTTTTCCATTCATTTTTCTTCCGTTGAGCTTATGGGAAAATTTTCTTTTCTTTTCAAAACATTAGTCCATTATAACTACCCAATCCCAACATAAGATCATCAAACCACCCCGGATACCCTTACACTCCAACACCTCCTTTTTCTCCGGTTTAATAATAAAAGGCAAATAAAGCACGAAGGGGTTAACAAGGGATAAATCAAAGCACAAGGTAGTGTTTGGGTTTTAAGAGAGCTAACAAGGATGGCCTAAGATCATTTCCAAAATTCTTGCATAAACATGCATTCTTGACGAAGAACCAAAGCAAGTTCTAGAAGTGAATAAGCATGCATGATCAAACTCACAAGAAAGGAACAAAATTCATAGCAAATCAAGGCTCAAGTCCTCACGGGTTTCATTCATTCATCAAGAAGTAAAAACCGGCACACCAATCATTCATGCAAGCCGTTCACAAACCACTCAATCTCAACAAAGTTTTACAAAATCAACTCAATATCCTCATCGGCATTTCACCACGTCACTTGAGCAATAAACAACCACAATTATAGCAACTACGCTCCACTTTTTCAAAATTTTCACACACAAATTCAACAAACTTGCAATTCTAACACCACAATCAAACAAACACACCAACAAAGCAAACCAAACAAAACACAACGACCCAAGCAAAACGCACACATATTTACAACCGTCTTTGTATTCACCTCCCCCCTCCCCCAAACTTAGTCGAAACCGAAGGAACCGAATAAAATAAATACAAAGACGGGGGTACCTCTCATTCTTCATTGGGGGAGGGGGGGCCGAAGTGGGGGCCAATTGTGCCCTTCATTTTTGGAGGTGAGTCCTCAATGCGTGGGCGTTTTTTTTTTTTCTTTGCTCATTTTCATTGTACCTATTCTCAACACAAGAGATTAGTCTCCTAACATCAAAACCAAAACAAGGCAAGCACTAAACATTGAACACACAATAATAATCCTTCCAAAATTGATCCACACTTAAAATAAATCAAGCTTAGCACAACCACATGACACAAACCACGGCAAGAAAAACGAGGGGGCGAACTCCACAAACGACAACCAACCCAAAGTAAACACAAACTCAACTTAAAAACAACCAAACGACTCTCAACACAGTAAACCAAACGAACATGCCAACCAATTCCTCAAACAAACCGAGCTCATCCAAATGAAATAAACAAAGACATAAGAAACTAGAAGGCAAGTTCAACTTTCAACAAACGACATAACCAAAACAACAACGACCCCCAAACTCCACCAAACAAAACCAAGCCAAACACGCATATTCATAACCAAATCAAACACCACTAAAGTAACAACACAACTAAAAACGAAAAGAAAAACCAAAAGCAAGTAAAATGTTGGGGTGCCTCCCAACAAGCGCTTTGTTTAACGTCTAAAGCTAGACGATACCTCACTCTTCATGGAGATTGTGAATATTCGGGAGGTGGATTCCATTCCCAATTGAGAGTAAAATCCCCCAAAGTTTGGGAATCTCTCGCCTTGTCTACTCCATTAGTTCCAACTTCCAATGATTTGTCAATATCCCAATAAGTCGTCAACTCAAATGGACGGTCCTTCATGAACAATTGCTCCAAAGAATCTTCAAGTGGCAAGGGCAAACTTTCTTCACATGCTTCCAAGCAATCAACAAAGTTGCACTTTTCAATACTTCCCTCTTCCGGCTTCTTCATTGCATTGTAGATAGAATGTGTCATCTTATCACCATTGACTCTAAATGTCAACTCCCCATCTTCAACATCAATTAAAGCACGACCGGTGGCCAAGAACGGACGACCAAGAATTAGCGAGACATTCTTGTCCTCGGGCATGTCAAGCACAACAAAGTCGGCCGGAAATACGAATTTTCCAACCTTCACAAGAAGATCTTCAACCACTCCCTTGGGATGCTTCACGGATCGATCCGTCAATTGTAAAGCAATGGAGGTTGGCTTGATAGTTCCTATGCCCAAACGATTGAAAATTGAGAGAGGCATCAAATTAACACTTGCCCCCAAATCACACAATGCCCTATCGAATGTATGTTCTCCAATCTCACATGGAACTGTGAAACTCCCCGGATTTTTGAGCTTCAAAGGAAGCTTCCTTTGCAAAATGGCACTACATTCTTCCGACAAATTGATTGTCTCATACTTCTTAAGTTTCTTCTTCTGGGATACGGCATCCTTCAAGAATTTGGCACATCCGGGCATATCTCTCAAGGCATCAAGTAAAGGGATATTTATGTTTACCTTTTGGAATATATCCATGAACTTGGCAAGTTTCTCATCTATCTTCACTTTTGCCAATCTTCGAGGGCCTTTAATGGATTCTTGATGTTCCTTCACTTGAGTAGGGCGATCCTCCGCATCAAACTCTTCATCCCAATCATTCACCTTCTCCTTCAAATTTCTTAGACAAGGAGCCACACTCATAACATAAATTGCATTGCATTGATTCTTTGGGTTGACCTCCGTGTTGCTTGGAAATTGACCCGCCTTGTGTTGAGAGGCGGCTTGATTAGCCATTTGGCTCACTTGCCCTTCCAACATCTTAAGTTGCTTAGACATAGCCGAGACGGTGTTCTCCAAAGTGGTGATCCTTTGACCCGTTTGCCCCATGAAAGCATTTTAGTTTTGGAGAAGTTGTTGCATCATCTCCTCCATAGACGGCGTGGGCTTCTTCGGCTCATTTATCATCCCTTGAGACACCGAGAATCCGGGCGGTGGATGAATAGCGTTGTTCGGGTTGGAATAAGAGAGATTGGGATTCCTATAGTTAGGATTGTAGGCTTGATTACCCAGAGGGTAGCTTGAACGGTTGAAGTTGTTGTAGCCTCTTTGATTCACATAATTAGCATCCTCAAAATGGGAACTCTCTTCACCTCCATGTTGCATCGGTTGAACTATCATCTTCACCTCCGACTTAGCTTTTCTATCGGCTTCATAATCCTTCCTAAGCAAGGTTAGTTGCTCCAACACGTCATCATATCTATCATCGGCGATAGAAGCAACCTTCTTAGAAGAATTCCTCTCTTGAGGCCAAAGATAGCTATTCGCCGACATTTCTTCCAAATTACGGACCGCCTCTTCATAGGGACGGTTGGTCAATCCACCTCCGGCGGTGGCATTAACCACTTCCCTTGTATGACTCGTAAGCCCACGATAGAAGTTTATAATTTGCTGCTCCTTTGAGAATCCATGTTGAGGACATCGCCTCAACAACTCCTTGTAACGCTCCCAAGCTTCATGAATCGACTCATCTCCGGCTTGAGAGAAATGGGATATGTCGGATATCAACTTTTGTGCTCGAGATGGAGGAAAATACTTGGCAAGGAAGAGCCGGCAAAGTTGCTCCCATGCAGTGATCTCCGATCGGTCGATGGTTTTATACCAATCTTTTGCTTTATCTCTCAATGAAAAACCAAACAACCTCAATCTAATTGCATCACTTGAGACTCCTTGAATCTTTATCGTCTCGCACACATCCAAAAAGGCTCTCAAATGTGCATTGGCGTCTTCATTGAAGCCCCCGCCAAACATCTCCGCTTGCACCAAACTCACAAGACACGACTTGATCTCGAATTGATTAACGTTGCACCGGTTCCCCCATCCACCGTCTTGGAACATGTTCACTTGTGGATCGAACATTTGATTAATAGGCGGTGGTGGTGGCCTCTCTTGTTGGGCTTGTTGCTCCGCCATTTGTCGGCGAAGCTCTTGCATTTGTCTCTCTAATTCAGCCATAGGATTCGGCCCTTGGCGCTCCATTGCTTGCTTTCTTCTCTCCCGGTTGGCTCTCTTGTGTGTGACCACAATTTCCAAATCCAAAGGAATAAGCTCTCCTTTCTTTCGTCTTGTGATCATGCACTAGTTCACCTACAAAACCAACCAAGAACACACTTAATTCCATAACAAACATTCAAATAAAAGGTGCTTGACCTAGTATTCTCAACGCAAAGATCATTAACACTTAAAACTCTAAATAGTCCCCGGCAACGGCGCCAAAAGTGATCACTACTTTCACTAGCAATTTATACCGCACTTTATCAGGTCAAATGTAGCATAAGTAACGAGTGTCGAATCCACGAGGACTATAAAACGAGTTTCTAATAGAAATGAGGTTCATGCGCATTCCTACTATTCAAACTCTTCGAATAAGGGGATTTTGGATTCATACAACTATTAAACAAGCAATTAAGGCTAAACAAGCAATTAAAACTCAAAATCAAGCACAAATGGCTAATAAACGATCAAATAAACGATTTAAAGACAATTGAAGGAAGGGTTGGTTCTAGGGATTTGCTTTGATTCTAGATGGCTTGATCTTCACTTACTAAGTCATATAACCATATTTAATCATCTAAAAGAGGAGCATTCACAAAGGTAATCACTACCCTCTCTCGATAGATAGTAAAAGTGGATCAACTCGACGACTCTATCGGCTAAGACTCAAGACGACGAATCAACTCCCAAAAGCATAAGAATACAAGCTCCCATGCATGCATTTCTCACTTTCTAAGTCTCAAAAGCAATGTATGTTGTGATCATTGATTTCCATGAATGTAAAATCCTATTAAGCAATTCTACAAACACTTGGCATGCAAGAAAGATGATCAATAATTCCCACATTAAACAAGATCCAACACCACAATCAAATAGATGAAGGTAATTAGAATTAACAAGCTAAGATCAAATCCATCATCAAATCACATAAATCCTTTGAACCAACAAAGAAAATTAGCTAGACATAATTGAAATCAACACAAAACAAGGGAAAAAGGATTGCATAAATAAAATACTAGGAACCCAATGATTAAATCTTCAACAATTCTTCAAAATCCAAGCTAATCTCTATTACAATCAATGATATAGTGTTTAGAACCCTAAATAGCAAGTGTTTCAAATGGAAATTAGGGTAGGAGTGGAGGGATGTCCGTTTTTGGGCTGCCAACCTCTATTTATAGGAGTAGAAAAGTGTCAATACATGTAAAAATTGCAAAAATGGAGGAAAAACACGCTTATAGAGATATTCAGCAGAAATCGGCGGTCGGCGGGGTAAAATCGGCGGTCGGCGGAAAAAACTCGGCGTTCCAGGCTGGACCGCCGGTCCGACCGCCGATTCGGCATTTCTTCTTGGACTTCCAATACAGTGATTTTCGGCCCTCTACCCGGCGACCCGACTCTGTTTTCCGGCGGTCCAACTCCAACCGCCGGTTTTGGTGCTTGGACCGCCGGTTTTTGCTGTAGAGCTCCGTTTCGTCCCGTTTTTGACTTTTTCGTTCCGTTTCTTCGTCTCCGCTCTTCTATATCCTTCCCTTCTCAACTTGGCATCCCGTTCAACCTACACACATGCGAAAACTCCACCAAAACGTGAGATCCATTCAAAATATTGAAAACAATATAAAACCGCTCACATTTAAAGGCAAAGAAACGCACTTTGTGCTATAAAAACGCGATAAGTTGCTACAAAATGGGCGTTTATCATTTAGTTGGATTCTTAACAATATATTGAAGTTTAGATAACCAAATTCTTTTAGGTGTATATTTATTAATTACTTTTGAAGAAGTCACAACAGCAAATTTGTTGCAGAACACAATAACCACAAAGAAAAAAAGTTGTATTTGGTTGTACCTTGTTGCTGATTTTAGGACAATTACTTGCAAATCATGATCATAAAGAAAGTTCTAGATGAAATATCATATGATCATTCTATACAATAGATGAAAAATCAATGTTGTTAATTTGTTCGGCCCACTCAGAGGTATATGATCATTCCAAAATATAATCAAAATTATAACTGAATTAGTGAGGTTATTCTATCCTAAATACTATAAAGTTAACCAAGTAAAATTCCTCTTACCTTAGAACGTTAATTGAGTAAAATTAACCAGCATATTCATTCTTTTCTTGTGTGGATATATAATTATACATACCTGGTGTAGCATAATCATAGGAGCGGTACGAACACAACTTTAAGCAATCAAATCGCAAAGCATAGATAGTTCATAAGTAGTCTGTTGCAGCGGTTAGCTCTAGTTGCGTGTACACCTTTCTCTGCACTTTTCGCATCAAGAGGAATAATTCAATCACGGGACCAATTACATGAAACAAATTCTTGTATGTAAATTCAATGGCTTCTTCTTCTGGTGGCTAAACCAAGAATACTAAAAGATTGAGGATATTTCTATATATACTAAGGATATTTTAGGCAAATCAAATTTTGTAAAACAATGCTCTTTTATATTAGTACTAGCAAAAGCAACGTGTGTTGCACGTTTTTACCAATTTCGTTCTCATGTGGTACCAATCATTGTACATATATATGTATGGAAATCTTTAAAAAATAAAAAAATAATAAAAAAAATTAAACAAACCATTGTTTTTGCATATCTTGAAATCGAATAGGTCTTGTAAATAACATACATTGAAATTTATATATGTATAGATAATTGCCCTATCAAGAATTAAATCTTAAAGAATAAATAATTTAACTGTAGTCTTTTTAATTTTGATGATTCACTATGCTTATTTGTGTCATGTTAAACATGATCACAATATTGGATGTAACTAATTTATTACTAATGTATATATATATTAACAAGTAATTTTGTGGCATGAGATAAAACATTGCTTACAATAATTCAAATGTAACAAAAACTAAGCAAGATATTTATTATTAAAAACTAATGAAGATTTTTCAAAGTTGCTATCATTCCGCTATGGAAAGATCCTTATGCACCCTTTATGTATTTTGTATAGAGATTGATAATAATATTAACTGACGTTTTTAAATTCACTTCTTGGTCCTCTTGTGGATAGTCACCCGTTACTTTCTTCTCCAACTTTAAACAATCTCATTTTAAATATCTAGTGCCTTTTGCAATCATGTGCACTCACCTTCATGCTCTCATCTCAACCTGAAAGATAAGCAAACCTAAAAAAAATTATTATTGACGAAAGCACTCTTCATATATTATCACCTATATCAAAAATACCAGTTTAGACATACAATGACACAATATCATATATTATTGCCTATATCAAAAATATAACTTTGCATTAACATGCAAAGTGAAATACCTCTTTAACTCAACTTGAACTTGAAGTGCACACTACTTATTCATAGTGTTTAGATACGAGACTCGTTATTTATGCTTTGCATAAAAAAAAAGTATTAGGAAGCAAGTAAAATAATACTCCAAAAATGAAGATCTTACCATGTATTACGTAAAGAACTCTATGTACAATGTTTTCATTATTTACAAACTTCTCATGATCAAAATTAAAATTCGTTATTACAATTTACTTTCCCTAATATTTTGGACAGAGAGAAATAATGCCTTACCTAAGCTTAGTGAAGTAGATTATAAAGAAGAACCTTTTTTTTAGCACAACTTAATTAAAAATTAAAATACGGTATCCAGAGCAAGAGTTATATATTGATTATAACATTGATGAACCCATATTTGTGTCCATTTTTTCTGGCATTTTTCTTGTTCTTTTTAGTCTTGATCGAGTTAAAGTGTGTTTAGGAGGACACAAAGTTGAGAGATGGTGTGCAGGGAAGAACAGGTGAGATCTTGGGCAAAACCGGTGAAAAATCTGTTGTTGAGATGCTGAGATGGTGATACAATGCAAATGGGCATAGGGCTAGAAGCTTGTGGTTGAGAAACAACGTTCTATTTAATCTACAAGTTAGGAAGCATCTCCCCATATTCTTGAAGCCAACAGACAGAGTACCCGGAAGAGCCAGGATCTTGGCCAGCAAATAAAGTGATACAAGATGCAGACATCGAAGTCAAGATATAAGTCGGAGCAGTTGCAGATTTCTTCTTCTCCAAGGAAGAGGATAAGGATCGAAGATTTCTTTCCTTATTCTAGCTAAACCTAATCAATGAAGATATCTACCACGGAAGGGAAGTAAATCGCAGTTGGATAGACAAGGAAAGAGGCGGATAAGGATGGAAATAGTCCTTAACCAACAAGGATTCTAACCTAACCCTAATTCCATCGCCTATATATATGGCCGACTTCATGTTGTAACATGTTCGAGTTTAGAGAGAGTTTTTGAGAGCTTAGTTCTGCATTTTAGATCGAGTGAAAGTGAGGAAGAAACAAGTCCTACGGGCGAATTTACTTTTACATTTTGTTTTTAATATTTCTGCACTAGTTCTTAGTTGTTGGTTTGAAGCCAAGACTTTAGTTGTTGACTTACGTTTTTGAGCAACAACCATTTCCAGTTTAATTTCAAGTATGATTTCCCTTATATGTTTTGTGTTTTCATTTAAGATTATGCCTAGCTAAATTTATTTTTTGGGTTGGATGTAGATGACGTGATCTTAATTACTCGTTCTAAACTTGTGAGGTCGAATTGTGTAAGTTTGTTATTTAATTTTATTCCCGAAATACTTAGGAATAATTCTAGACTTAATTGATATTGACATATGCTTGATCACCATCTTGATATTGAGATTAAGTCATTAATAGGATTTGGATTAAATTCGAGAGAGTTTCTCGTGCCCAAGAAGGTAAAGAGTGTTGGAGAGCAGTCGGTCTTGACCTCTTAACTATCTTGGATCTGTTAATTCTTAATGCCTTTTGGGCAACATCGTTACTGAAGTGTCTTCGTGACTTTGTTGATCAAAAGAGGAGATCTTACCTTCTGGTTAAGATCTGTAAAATTGGATAGACATAAGCTTACTGTGTTTATATTGTGACTTCGTGACCATTAGGGTATAAACTAATCTTTGTCTTAAAACAAGTAATAAAATCAAGTAATTGAATATCTTTGCACCAATGAACGAGTAATGAGTAATTAGGATCATTGATTCGAAACGCAATCCAAACTTCTTTGTTATTTGATATTTCACTTGTTGAGTTATAGGATATTGAGATACATCTCGACCATAACCCCTTTTGTTGAGAACTACCTGAAGAGCATATCTACGCCAAGTCCCTTGTGTTGGAACCGATTATTGAAAACTGATTCGTTTTCACCCATGGATCAGTTATGGATATCTAACAAACACATACAAAATCCACACCTAGCATGCTTCTATGAATTTAATTACAATCATAGGATGTTTATTCGAAATACCTGCAAACTTGGCGCACAACGACTCCAGAGTTGATCTTCCGAACTGTTCTCGGCTAGAGCACGATGATGGATGGGATCGACTTTGAGCTCTCTCTCTTGCTATGGGGGGCGCCGGTTTTTCTCTCTCTCACTCTAGGTTTTAATTGCTTAGAATGCAAGTTAATAACGAGTCTTATGAGCCTTGTATTTATAGATAACAACTGCTCATATTTATTAAACCTAGACAACCCTCACGGGCCATAGGAGACAGGCGCCTAGCCCACTAGAGACTCAGGACATTGAGCCAGTTCAGGGATCTACTAGCTTAAATAAGATTGACCCGATAATATCCGATTTAATCTATTCAGCCCAGAAATATAAATCAGAGATAATATTAATTCATTTCACTAAAGAATTAATACTAACTTACCCTCTTATTTATTTAGTTGAGTCGGGGCTAGTATTAGACTTAATTAATCTCCCTGTTTAAGACTATCGAATATCCATTAATTAATTAAATACTTCTGACAGCAATTAATTAATCAATTAATTATTTACTAACAAATAATTATTTCGAGTGCTACCACTTAAACTTATCATTATACTGGAACTAATTCCATCTGCAGGGTTTAGTACAATGAACTTATTAAGTTCCTCGAGAGGATATCATCATCCCATTATTCATATGACACAGATCCTTATTGCAGCTCTATCAATATCAAATAAGAACTGCCACTGCCCAAAATACGAAATTTTGAACCACTATCAAGTTCTCATTTATAATAGATCAAAACAATAATCAGACAATTATTTATACTGATAAGCCCAATTAAGGTTAAGACTATTTAAGTCACCGAGATCTTTAATTCTCAATAAGTCAGAACAAAGAATTAATCTCACTGTGACCCTTTCAATATGATTAACGTACTAGCATAAATAAATAGTCAAGATAAACTATTTAATACTATTATGCTACAATCTAAACCAACAACTCGTCCAAGTTATCTCGATTGTGAATATTAGTTTATATCTCATAAGATGCCGATTATATAATCTTCTGTGATCTACAACACACTATATAATCTTTAATATTGAGATAATTGGACAAATAATTAATCCTTCACCTTGGGATCGACCCCACTTGCCATTAACACTACTACCTTTTTGGGCAAGAGGTGTTTTATAAATTTATTTGTGCGAAGAGTATAACGACGGGCCTTCGTCAAACATAAATGAGAAATAGAGGAGAAAAATAATTTCAAAGGTGAATAAAATGAAATATAATTTCAAAGGTGCTAACTGTAACCGAAATTTCAAACATTGAAAGAAAAAAAGTGAATAAAATGAAATATAATTTCAAAGGTGCTAACTGTAACCGAAATTTCAGTTTTGTTATGGAACATGGGGAAATGGAGGAGAAATGACAATGTTAACTTATTCCTCATATACTTTTGAAGAAATGATACTTGTTTGGAACCATAGACATACTCGTACATTAATATTAAAGGAATTTATAAGATGTATTCCAATTGCATTTCAATGGTTTGTAATTTTTTTATATTTACATTAACTAATGAAAACATATTCTTTAATTGCTAGATATTTCCAATTTTATATTGCGTTTCTTATTTTCATTAACTGAAAGTCTTTTTTAGTTTAAAGGTCTCGTACCTTGAACTAAAATATTTAAATAAATATATGAATGCAAAATATTCTTCTTGTATGTCGCCTACACTACATTCTTGATTGAATTCTTCACTTAATGTTTCTGCTCTGATGACTCTACCTCTACATACATTATCTCTTGGTCTACAACTGATTTAAGCATTTTAAATGAGAAAGAAGTCATAACATGACTTCTTCATGCCAATAACAATGTGTAGAAGTCAGTAGTAAACTTTAACATGTATACACCAATATTTTTCCTAACACCTAATTTAACTAATCTAAACAACAAAGGGTGAATTGTAACACAGGTTGAATTTTTAATTATGCTAGAAGTTCTTAGTATGGTCTTCTTTATTTGATATTACTCTCTCTGTCCACAAAAATGGTTGCCACTTTTGCTATTTAAGTTTGTCCATGAAATAGTTGTCACTTTGCTACTTCACTCACATTTATTGCGGGACCTTTACTCGACTCACATTTATTGCGGAACCTTTACTCCACTGCTACCTACCATTTTTTTAAAACTCGTGTGCTCCACAATGTGGCAACCAATTCGTGGATGGAGGGAATATATTGTTCATATAAAGTCAATTTAGTTGGATTCTTAACAATATATTGAAGTTTAGATAACCAAACTCTTTTAGGTGTATATTTATTAATTAGTTTTGAAGAAGTCACAACAACAAGTTTGTTGCATAACACAATAACCACAAAGAAAAAAAGTTGTATTTGGTTGTACCTTGTTGCTGATTTTAGGACAATTACTCGCAAATCATGATCATAAAGAAAGTTCTAGATGAAATATCATATGATCATTCTATACAATAGATGAAAAATCAGTGTTGTTGATTTGTTCGGCCCACTCAAAGGTATATGATCATTCCAAAATATAATCAAAATTATAACATAATAAAACATACCTGAATTAGTGAGGTTATTCTATCCTAAATCTATACTAATATAAAAAGTGCCTTGTTTTATAAAATTTGATTTGCCTAAAATATCTTTATTAAAAATTTAATTTAAGGGCAATAACGTAATAAAATAGTAGCAATCAAACTTACCTTATAATTTAATATACCAATTTATTACATTAATGTCAAACTTACCTTATAAATTAATATATAGATCCATATGCTAATAGGAGGATGATTTTAAGATCATTTTTTTTCTTCTTTAGTAATTAATTATGTCTATTTATTCTAAGTTGGCCAATATGTTTGATTATGTCTAACTATTCTAAGTTGGTCAATTAGTTTGAGAAGATGACTTATATTTTACCAAATTTATTTGATTTTACTCATTAAATTAAACTTTCTTTGTTTAATAATTATATGTTTTTCACATACATGATTGGTTGAGATATTTCTTTTTGTTACTAATATATTCTTACTAGGACTTACTCTCTCCATCCTATAAGACTTGGCTTGTTTCTTTTGGACACGAGGCTTAAAAATAAACTATTTAAGAGTATAAGATATGTTTAGTGGAGTTTTTCAAGTGAAATAAAGTGGGTATACTTTCACATGCCATGATTGTTGAGATATTTGTTATGTTACTAATTTGTTTTCACTAATTAATTAATTATATAATTCCATTATACTCTTCTTTTTTTAGAATAAACTCCATTATACTCTGAAATAATTAGTTCCTAATGATAATTTTCAGCAATTGTAATAAATCTCAATTTTCAATAAAATGTTACAATGAAGTCCAATTATGCTAGATGCCATAAACCTCAAATTTAACTCATTTATTAATGAACTTATTCAAGTTTAATCGCATAAATGAGACTTCTAAAAATATATTTATATTGGAATAGTAATTTACTCAAATGTATCTTCTATTTTTAGTGTTAAACACACCCACATTGAATGGTATCAACATAAAAATTTGTTTAGATAGTTCGTGCACAAGTAAATAAAACTCAAACAATCTATTTGATACAATTTGAGCTATTTAATTTGAACCAAAATTTAGATTTTGTAACTATGAGTAGTAAATTATATTTTGTCGTCAGTTGTCTTAATTAATTATTTAAAATGAAGGTGATGCTATCAAATAATCAAACAAAATCCATCATTTTGAAAAAATCTTTTAAAGTAAAAAAATTATAAATTTGTTTATAACACATTAATTGGTTATTTTTGTTAAGAAGTACTTTTTCATCGTTTTATGAATTTTAATAAACTGTATATTTTGAGTTGTAGGAGATTTGATAGTTGGATTTTCATAGATAGTAGAATACAATTCAATCTATGTATAACTAACACATGTAATAGTGGTGACCTGCACACAAATTAATTCGAGGTGGCAAAGTTGAGACACTAGAGGGCTCTCCTTAACGAGGTGACAAATTAATTTCGTATGCTGTCACAAAATAGAATTAAAGATTTTTCACATTGTTTTTACAATATTGATGAAATTAATTTCATGTGTTATCGAAGAGAAATCTTTGGCACATGATAAAGGGCTTTCTTTCACTGTTGAGTAAGTTCTTTTTTGTGATAAAAATTTTAAATTTTCTCACTTCATTCTCTCCCCATTAATAAATTTTCGAGAAGGATATTGGCTTCTAAATTTATTAAGATTCTGCTGGTACTTCTTTGTGTAGACTTCTACATTATAATTGTATTCGATAGGTTTTGCCATTGCTACCCTTTTCTTTTTGGTTAACACACATTGGCTGCGTCACTATGAGGAGGAAAAGAAAGATTATCAAATTTCTTCAAGAATCAAATTCTAAAAGTTTGAAATCAATTCTTAACATATTCATTATAACGCTTTATTTTTTCAGTATTTTTAATTGTTTCATACTCTCTACTACTATTCACATCTAAATAATTTTATTATTATTTTTATTTATTTTTTATTTGTTTATGAATGATCTAATATTAGATTTTGAAAATTGAAAAAATTCAATTAAAAAAATAATAAAAATCATCAGTGATAATATAAAAATAATTGACTCATAAATATTTATTTAGTATAATCATTGATTTGCACATGCGATGACACGTTAATTATACTAGTACTATAAAGTTAACCAAGTAAAATTCCTCATACCCTAGAACGTTAACTGAGTAAAATTAATCAGCATATTTATCGTTTTCTTGTGTGGATATATATTTATACATACCTGGTGTAGCATAGTCATAGCAGCGGTACGAACACAACTTTAGGCAACCAAATCGCAAAGCATAGATAGTTCATAAGTAGTCTATTGCAGCGGTTTGCTCTAATTACGTGTACACCTTTCTCCACACTTTTCGCATCAAGAGGAATAATTCAATCCCAGGACCAATTACATGAAACAAATTCTTGTATATAAATTCAATGACTTCTTCTTCTGGTGGCTAAGCCAAGAGTCCTAAAAGATTGAGGACCTTCTGCGACTCTGCCAAATTAGGAGAAATGAGAACCCTAACGTTTTCATCGTTGTTTTTAGTTTTTATTTTATTTTAAATGCATCTCTGTTTAAGTTTTACTAAGTTGTCATAATTCCTCAACTTTTTTTCTACAAATTAAGCAACATACAAAATTGAATAGAATCCATATACATAGATGGGGCCCTAAACTAATTTTACGTCAATGACTCACATTAGGTAAGAAATAAATAATTATTAGGTAAGTTTGATTCCTATGAATGAATATATCTATAATAGCTAATACTTCCTTCGTCCACGAATCAAATTCCTACTTACTCACATTTTTTTATCCATGAATTAAATTCCTACTTATATTTTTATACAACCATACCCTCCTACTTTTCCTTTATTTACTATCATTTGTCATTGGTGGTTCCACCTCACAACAACTTTATTCCTACTTTTTGGTCATCACAATAACTTTATTCACACTCTTTGGTCAATACCACCTCTTTTTTGTCAATACCATCTCTTTTTTGTCATTACCACTGTTTTTTTTGTCATTATCCTACTACTCCTACATTCTAACTTTTACCCCACGCAAAACAACTTTATCAGCTTTCTTATTTTCCGTATCGGAACCCAAATGGGGATATACTTCATGGACGGAGGGAGTATACTAATATATATATATATATATATATATATATATATATATATATATTAAACTACGATATCATCCTTAATTTAAATATATACTAAGGATATTTTAGGCAAATCAAATTTTGTAAAACAATGCTCTTTTTATATTAGGACTAGTATAATTAACGTGCATTCGCACGTAAATACAATGATTATATTAAATAGCTATTGTGAGTCAATTTGTATTTTAGTTTATTTTTATATAGGTCATTTTTCTATGGAATTTTTGTAATTTTTTAAAATTTTATATTCGATCATTAATAAAAAAAAATATTAAAAATATTTAGTTGTGCATAGCGCCCTCGTATTTTCTTATATTATTAACTTTATAAAAATTACAAAAATACTATAAATAAGAGAGTTCTATGTACAATATGTCGAAATTTGGTAACTAATATTTACATTTTAATTTAATTATTCTTTTAGTGCCATTATAAAATATTAATAAATTATCATTAAATGAAACAAGTGAATATAATTTTTCTTAAGTCTCCTAAAACTTGTTTGGAATTAAAATATCAATAGTTTTTATGTGAATTTTTCATTAAAAGCTTGTGATATATATGACATGTTTTTTTTAATATTTAAATACGATTTTTTTTTCATTCATAGGAGTTTTCTTTGTCGATATATAAATCTCTATAGGTGACATAACAAATATCAAAATTATTTATATTAGCTTGTAGTAAGTGTAAAATATTGGTAAACATTAACTTCTAATGATTGAGCAATGAAAATAACTTGGAGACAAGTTGAGCACATTGAACCTTCAATTAACATGTCTTTATTATTTAATTAAAACTATGAAAGTGGGTGTATGATATGCAAGAGGTAAAAACAAGCTATAATAAGATCCTATTTTTATCTTTGTTTCGATAATATCACTATAAATTAAAGAATAATTAGTTGGTATATAACAATACCCCAGTTCTGCCCATCTTGAGCCACTTTTCATATTGGGACGTCTCATCCAACTGAACATCCTTCTTAAAAAGGAAACAATTAACTTTTCAATCTATTCATTTTAATTTTTTTACCTATCTCCTTAATTTTTGTGTGGAACAATAAATACTGAAAATGGATGGGACGGAAAGAATAGTTACTATTCTTTAAAAAAAATTAAAAGAAAAAAACAAAGAATGACTTGTTCCAAATTTTGATCTGCACTATTCAAATTTATTCATTCACTTGAGAGCTAGTTTATACATATTCAAATCATATAATGGCGTTTAAAATTCTAAAATTGATTAAAAAAAATCATGAAACCCCAAATATAAAGTACGTGCTCGTTAAAATTATGAAAGCTGGGGTAGCAGAAGACAATATGATATGCCTAGATTTCGATGAACTGAATAAAGAAATTGGAGAAAAAGAAGAAATTTTAGAATTTTTTTTTATCTATAATCTATACTCCATATGTCCCACTCCAGTTGTACTTTCTATTTCGAGCGTCTCATTCCAGTTGTCGTACTTCTTTTTATAGAAATAATTAGTTGGTTAATTACACTCACTTTACACCTTTCAACTTACTTTTCTCCTCATTTTCTGTGTCATTCACTATTCTCCTTCTCTCTCTACTCACTTTATTCCACTTTATTTCACTATTAACTCTCTCTACCTACTTTTTCACTTTAATAACTCCACTAAACACACTTTCTACCCTTAATTATTTTCTCATTAATTCTCGTGCCCAGAAAAACTATGACAACTGGAGTGAGACGGAGGGAGTATTAAATTTAATTGAAATCATCAATACAAACACCCAAGACAATAAAACACATAATAATCGACTTAAACTCCCAAATTAAAGAAAAAAAATATACTATTCATAATAATCGAAAAAGTTTCTACAAAGCAACACGATAAAATGATACTTTTGAGTTTTGATAGGAATACCTCAAAGTCTGCTTTTAATGTTCAATTTACGGTGCAAAAATCCAACTTTTATTTCCCTCAAACACCAATTTTAGCCTTTAAAAAAGAAATTTCAAACTCATCGTCCCATTTATAATAAAAATTATTAATTTTGTAATAAGAAAAGTTTAAAGTTAAACGAAAAAGTATATTGGAGTCCATAAAAATCTATAAATTAGGTAAAAGATAAATTATTACAAGGTAAGTTTTCTCAATAAATTAATATTTTCTTGTAACTTGAAATACATAAAATTAAATACTTCTTACAAATACAATATATTATATTACATTATTGATCTTTTATTTAGAAATATAGTAAAGATAGTGTAAAAAAAATTATTATCGATACTCTCTTGGTTGATATCTAATTTCTCTTGATGGGTTAAGTATTGTTTTTTTATTTATTAAAAAGTAAGTAGCTTGAAAAGGACTTATTATTATTAATGTAAAAAATGACATGTAAAGTTTGATTTCACTAAATCATATTAATCAAGTCAAGCTAATCAAATTTCAATTTAACGAATTGAAACTCTTCCTGAGGAAATCTCAAGTATTTGGATCTCAATTTCCGATGAGGTATATTCTAATGATTTTTCAATTGATCGACATAATTAATATTTGACCCCAAACTTTCAGTTTTATATTTCTAAGTATATTGTAATATTGCCGAAGAGGCCTAGTTTAAGTGATTGGTTGAGATACTTTAAATCTCTCTTTAGTGAGAGGTTTTGTGGGTAATCCCGCTAGAGTACGGTGTAGTATATTCTCACTTTATACGGTGGTGTAACAGTTTATTTTAGAGTAAATATATATACCTTATTGTAATTCCCTAAAAAAAAGATATTGTAATGCCGGTATGCTTTTTAATGGTCTTTATTGTAATGATAATTTTAGTTTTTACAATTTCAAATTTTGAATGACAAAAATAATAGCAGTTAGTTTCTAACTAAATATGGAGTTCATTAAGAATTTATTATTTTCAGTAATTACCATAATATACTTATGGCAAAAGTAGCGAATTTTTTGTTATAATTCCAATAATTCTGTAGTTACTATCATATTCAATCATGATATGATTTTAGGACTAATAAGATAATCTAAATTATAATATACCATTTTATACTTTTATTCTTAAATTAATTATATAGTAGGGATATAATAGGCAAAACAAATTTTGTAAAATAAGATTTTTTTTATATTGGTATAGATAGATAGATATAGATATAGACTACAAATAATAAATAGTCGAAATATTAATATGATTTCATATTATTACATCAATTTGTGTCTATTGATGTAGATGATTGAATCTCTGCAGAGACATATCTGAGCAACGTTGAGTGCCATCAGTTGTCTCATTACATGGACTACAAAAAAGGTATTAGCTAAGTGACATCTCTCACATTCTTCTGCTTATTGATTTTCATGGCTTTTGAAAGCTTAATGAGTCAAAAGGGGCGAATTGGATCAGAAGATTTTTACTGCTTACTGTTTCGAAATGCTCATTTACTTTTAATGAAGGATCTCTCTTTCTCTAACCATTTAAGAACTAAGATCACAAATGCTGCAATAAAAGTTCTATAAAACTATGGCTGATAAGTTAGTTTCATAATTGATCCCTTGAGATGCTTTGTCACTTTAGGTGACCAATCTGTAGTTATTCCACTCTATACATACCTATTACAAGAATATGGGGCATTTCTCTCAATATATCAAACCAAGCCAAACCCAAAATGATCATTTTTGTGAATTCGAGACTTGATTTGATTGGATCCTAGAAAATCTAACAATCTATGAACTATTTCAACAAAGGCTTGTAAATTTTAGGTATAAAAGATATACAAGTACCTGATCAGTAAGTCCTGCACCGAATTTGAAGCGTGTCGTTTCCCCAACTTTCTTGTTCCTCTTGTATTCTTTTGGCTGAATCCACAAGAGAATTTTCTGCTTTTCCCTTAACCTCAATAAGTTCAAGTGTGGAAATTTCTCCAATACCCTCTGGAATTTCTCTTAGCAGCCTACAGTCGTCAAGCACTAGGCACTTCAGCCTAAAAAAGTGGCTTCTCTCAGTTATCCAATATTCAAGATCTGATATTTCTATGAGCAGAAATTCCAGCTTAGGAAATTCTCCTTCCATCGTTTCCCACACGCTGCCTATGCAAGCATAATCTCTTACTTTAAGCACTTGAAGATTTGGCAACGAACCAAAAATGGTCATCTTGCTCCAAGGAAGTCTCAAACCACTCAGGCTCAGCTTTTTCAGTGTTGTTGGGAAACTCAAATCATATTTTTGCCAATCAATTCCATAAACTGAGTGCACCTTGAAAACTTCAAGTTGATGCAGATATAACACTAGATTGTTGAGGTGAGTACATACTTGAAAACCAGAACAATCGATTTTCAGTTTTCTGAGGTTTGGAATCGCTTTCAAGATCCCTTCAGTACACATAGAATGAGACCGTAAAGAAAGTGTTTGGAGGTTTTCTAGAATGGACATTGTTCCTTCTGGCTCAGGTATCCTACCATAAAACAGAAGATGTCTTAATTGAGGCATCCTCCATATTTCCCTAGGTAAACATTGATTCCACCCGGTCAAGATTAAGGTTTGGAGATTCTGAAGCTTTGATATGGCTGGTGGAATCATCCCATCATAGTTAATAGCGAGGAATCTTAAATAAAGTAGCTCAAATAGTTGAGAAGGCAGTGACTCAACATAAGCATTTCCTGCATACAGAACCTTGAGCAATCGAAAACTTTTCAAAGAATCGATTCCTGAAATACGGTGGAAGCACATAATAGTATGGATGGTCAAGTCATAGATGTTTAGAAGGTAAAGTGGACCATAAGAACCAGTACTTATACGATGCTGATTCTTTACGCCTTTGACAGTAAGCTCGTTTATAACATACCTGTCCATTAGGTTCAGAAGAAATTTCTCTTCAAGGGCTTTTCTTATGCACAGGTCCCTCATCATGTCATGGAGGCTGCAACTTTTGATTTTGCCATTCGTCTTCCTTTTTGTGACCATAACAAGACTTCTCCTGACGAGATCTTCCAAACACTCCTCTGCTTCCACTTCCAACTTCTTAGATCCACGTCGACAATTCAAAAATCCCTCAGCTACCCATAACTTCGTGAGTTTTGAGACACAAATCTCATGATCCTCTGGAAAGCCTCCCAAGTACAAGAAACATGGCCTCAATTTGTGAGGCAAGTTGTAGAAACTCAAAGAAAGTATCTTTTCCAAATGATTGTCTTTTGTAGCTATGATCGAGTTCACATTTTCTGCAAACACACCCCATGAAGCTGGACTCTGGGTCACCGTGGATAGCATTCCTGCAATCACTACAATTGCTAGGGGTAGACCCTTACAATTTCTCGCCATCTCCTTTCCAAAGCTCTCTAATTCTCTCGGACAATCAAGATGTGTAAACACCTTCTGCTGAAGTAGATTCCAACTTTCATCCTCATCCAACAAACGCATCTCATGAAGAGGACTAAAAGGATTAGGATAAGCAGCCACGTCGTATAGCCTCGTGGTCAATATAATTCGGCTTCCATTGTTGTCATCGGGAAATAACATCTTCAAATCATCCCAAACATTAGTATTCCACATATCATCCACTACAATGAGATACCTCTTGCCTTTCAAGCTTTTGTATACTTTCTCAGCCTTTGACTCTATACTTTCCTGACAAAACATGTCCTCATTAAGAACTTTGATCATGGAAATGAAAATGGCTGAAAGAACTTCACCTGTGCTATAACTCTGTGATACTGTGACCCAAGCTTGAATGTGAAAGTACTCCATTATTAGTGAATCTTCGTAAGCATTTCTAGCGAGAGTAGTCTTACCGATGCCACCCATACCAAAGATTGGGATGACCTCGAGTTTCGACAACATTCCACAAAGGCGGTCCTTTATTTTTGCCAAATCATCATCAAAACCAACCATAACATCTTTGCGAGTGGGTGATGATTTTGATGACAATGAAGTAACTACTTGAGAAGGTTCTAGTATCTTGTCACCTTTGATACTGAAACTATTCTTGATGTTCTTCACTTGATCAACAATCAACTCAATCTCCTGTGTTACTCTTTCTAGTTCATGAGAATGATCACTATGTGGTTGCTGATCTGAACACCAATTCAATAACATAAGCTCTTCAATCTTGTTTTCTGCTTCATTTGCTAAATCCCTCATTTCTCCTTCCAAACTGCTGGCTCTGTTTAGAAAATCTTCAAGAAATTCCTGCAATGAAACAGCATAGTTACAGATGGATATCATTTGTTGTTCTACATGATTAGAAATGGAACATTGATCATTATTTAGGCAATGATCTATGGTTCGTGTAAGGGAAACAAGAGCAGCATAAGCCATATATCGTATAAAAAAACAAAAACTCTTCACTTGAATTTGCAAATCAAATCAAGGTAGAATGATAACATGCTGGCTTAGAATCATCTAGTCTAGTGAGAGAAGCTAGAGGGGAAATTACAACCAGATCTATAAATACTTAAATGAGGGAGAGAGAAATGGAGATGAGAAAGACAAAGGAAGTTTCTTCGTTGGTAACGTGACACAAAATATAAATTATGATCTTCGTTGGTAATGTGACACAAAATATAAATTACGCAAGATGTCATATTTATTACTTTCTTATTTGCTGAATAATCAATTGATAATGCAATGCTTCTTTTTTATGAATCTATTCAGCATAGTCCCCCGTCTATAAATATCATATTTTGAATTATGTCTTGTCACTAAATACGTGTCTTATTTCATAATTCTAGAGTAAAATGGCGTGAACATTCCATCTTACCTGTCATCAATGCAAGTTATTTAGTTTTAGATTTTCTATGCAATAATTTCGGGTAAATAGAGTAAATTATCAGCTTTCTTGGTATGCATTCTTTGACGGTGGGACACTTATATTTTTTTTCTTTTATAATATTACATTAGATAAAAAGTCACCAAATTTCTTTTTAGGAGACTTCACTTATTTTATATAATGACAACTTATCACTACTTTTATAATGACACTAAAAAAATAATTAAATTAAAATGTAAATAATAGTTCTTATATTTGGCATACATAAGAAAAAACGAGAGTGCTCTTTACAATTAAATATTTTTATTATTTTTTATTTTTTCCATTAATGATAAAATATTAATTTTTTGAGAAATTGTAAAAAAGTTAATAAAAAAGATTATATAAACTATAAATATTAATTTATGATAAATTAAATATAAATTAATTCGTCATTATTTAGATTAATTAGCCAATTTATCGAATTTTTTTTCGAAATTTGACAGATTATTAAATAGGAATTGAAGCAGCTGTAAAAAATTTGGAGGCAAAACATCAATTTCATTGAATAAACAATTGTAAAGGTACATTGATGTGATCCAAAATAAAAGAGGAAAATTTGAACCTCACCTAACTCACTTAAAGTTCAATAAATACCACCATAAACTGCAGAATTCAATGCATTACAACAACAACCACAAACTAAATAAAGCAGGAAAAATGGTAGAGCCAAGAACAAATAGAGAGTTGACATCAGACCAGCAAAATAGCATTGCCCAGTGACTTCTCCAGCGCAGCAGCAATGGAAAATTGCATAGGGGAGCAAAGAAAGCAGCCGCAGAGGAGTTCAAGTACTGTTTGAAGACTATATGGAATATCTGGTCCAAGGCAAGTGCGCAGCAACTTCAGGACATTCCTATAAACCTCAAAAGCAAGAAGATTGGGTCAGTGAAAAAAAAAATGGAAGCCATTTGATGAAGAGAAGATAAAAAAACCTGTCAGTTCTCCAGAGGACATCATTCAAGATAATGGCAGAACAATTAGATGTTTGTAAAAGCCAATGTCATCTCTGGTTCAAAAATGACAAGTTGAAGGCACACACCAATGCTGTAAAGCCATTTCTGACCCTAGCAAATAAGTTATGCAGATTAAACTGGAGCATTAGTCAGTTAGGAAGCATCATTCAAGCAGGGAAAATAAAATTTCAGTCAATGCAAAATACAGTCCACTTGGATGAGAAATGATTTTATCGCACCAAAGCAAAAGATAGGTACTACCTTGCTGTGGGTGAGAAACAACTACATATCAGTCAAAGTCTCACATCCTAAAAATAATGTTCAGTTGTGCAATAGCTAGGCCAGTCATAGATACAGAGGGCAATGTCATATTTGATGGAAAAATTGGAATATTTCCATTTATCACAGAAGAGCCTGCTCAAAGGAATTCAAAGAACAGACTCAAGGGAACAATGGAGCTCAAACCAATGCAGTCAATTACAAGAGATGTAGCCAAACAACAACT
This sequence comes from Schizonepeta tenuifolia, assembly GCA_029490685.1. Lineage (NCBI taxonomy): Eukaryota > Viridiplantae > Streptophyta > Magnoliopsida > Lamiales > Lamiaceae > Schizonepeta > Schizonepeta tenuifolia. The sequence goes on from CM055959.1 coordinate 81,991,403, forward strand.
ACCGACTGAGGTAAAAGCTGCATACTTATAAAGGAATCAAGCATAGCATCTGTATTCTTATCATTCAAGGAAGAATCAGAATTTTCTGTATCATATACACACACATATTGCATCTATATTGTTATCATTCAAGGAAGTATCAATAGATTTCAGGGTCATATACACACACATATAGCATCAGCAGGAGCATTGCATCACTTGCAATCAGGAATCAAGCATAGCATTTGTATTCTTACCATTCAAGGAAGCATCAACAGATTTCAGGGTCATATACACACACATATAGCATCAGCATTCTTATGATTTCATCAATTTCAGATTGTACCAGCAATTAAAACCAATTGGCCAGAGTATCTAAGCAAACATATGTATATACAGCAAGATAATGCCAAACCACACATTAAGGACACTGACCCAGACTTTCAAGCAATTGCACACACAGATAGATTCCATATCCATCTGATCAACCAACCAGCCAACAGTCCGGACACCAATATCAATGACTTGGGGTTTTTTAGGAGCATACGGTCACTGAAAGATAAGAAACCTGCATCAACTGTGGAAGAGTTGCTGCAAAATGTGAAGGAAGCCTATGAGAATTACCCACCCTGGAAGATAAACAAGATTTTCCTCCAACTGCAGCTGTGCTATCAAGAAATAATGAAGGTAAAAGGCAGAAATGACTACATACAGCCTCATATGGGAAAGGATAGACAGATTAACGAAGGGGTGTTACCAGACTCTATTGAAATTGATGTAGAGCTTGTCAGAGAAAACTTAGCCTATCTGAAGGAGAATGGCCTTGGAGATGACAAATTCTACAACCTAGATGAATTAATAGAGGCATTGGAGCTTGTGGGGGTAGAAGACTGAACAGATAGAAGGGAATTGCAGGTGTAAAGAGCTGGTTTACAGGGACAAACAATGTGATATCTTTTGTTTTTTTGACTTGTTTGGAATGTAAACACAACTATGAAGCTGCATTGGAAAAATGGTGTTTTTGTTTGACTTATGAATTACAAGATCAAGTAGTCACAACAAGCTCTTTTGCATCATAGACTTATCAATTTCATGCAAAGCAACACAAGTTAATTGAGCCTCCAAAACTAGGGATTATATCTCCTAGTGATTGCATCAATTAAAGGCACCCATTGCATGAATTAAAGGCAACATCAATCACAGATCATTAAGGCATCATTTGCATATTTCAAATAAGAATTGCATCAGCCTACATAAAGGCATCATTAAGGCAAACATATTTACATACAGCAAGCATCATTAGCAGAATTCAATGCATTTCAACAACCATGAGCAATGGTAGAGACAATCACAAATAGAGAGTTGACATCAGACTAGCAAAAGAGCATTGCCCAGTGGCTTCTCCAAGAGATGTAGTATCAGTATTGGAATAATTTAACAACAACAACATCAACATAATCAGTCAAGTGCATCACCAGGATGTGTGCATCACTTGCAGCATTCAAGGCATACATAGGCATAAATCAGAACCAGCCATTAAAGCAGAACCAACGATATAGGCATCACCACAAATAGGCATCACCAACCATCACCACAAATAGGCATCACCAGCCATCACCAACGATAAACCATAAATAAGAAAGGAAAAACCTGTGGCAATGTATCTGATTCAGAGAATGGTTCAAAATCACCATTCATTATGGCTTGGCAGTAGATCTGATAAGGATCCAAGCTTGTGGCAATCGGAGCAACCACAAGTTCCTCTAGGACATCAGGGATGGCAGTCTCCTGCACGACCTCCGACTAGTGCATAAGAGGATCTTCAAAGACGGGAGAGGGTTCCCACCCTGGTGGCACCCAAAGATCCTCAGAGAAAATCGGAGAATCAGAGAGGGGAGAGGGTTCCCACCCTGGTGGCACCCAAAGATATTTCATCAGAGAGACGGTGTCGCGATGGAGAGGGAGAGAGAGAGAGAGAGGGAGAGAGAACTAGGGTTTCGGAGAAAACGTCGTCGCGGCGGGAGACAGAGAGAGAGATAGATCTATGGTTCAGGGTTGACCCGTCGCGGCGGGAGGGAAGAGAGAATTAGGGTTGCAGATGGACGGCATCGCAGGGGGAAGAGAGAATTAGGGTTGTAGACAATTGGGGAATTGGGGAAATGGGTAAGATAGAAGTGAAAGAGAGAGAGAAGTCTGCGTTTTGGGCTTGGGATCTAGGGTTTTGGGTGGATAAATTTGATTAAATGGATTAACAGTTAATTAAATGGGTTAGTTAGATTAAATGGATTAAATGGTGGGTAAGGATAGAAAATATGCTAAAATAGTAAGGGTAGATGGGTAAAATTTCCAAAGTAGGTACATTAAATTTGGACACTTTAAAGAGGAGAAATGGATACACTAAATTTGGACGGGGGAGTATTATACAGCAATGATAGGATGGGAATTCCAAGATGAATATGTCAAGCTCCAAGCATATTTATCTACTCTTGCAATGCAATTAAATAAGCCTCAATTTAGAGAATAACCAAGACAGCCACGTTATGAGTTAAATTGATTTCAAAAAAATCAAGTACTCAAATAAAACTTCAAACAGTCTAATAAAGGTGACAATTTTAGAACATACTTCTCAGAGTGCTAAAATTCAACAAGAATGAAATAAAAAACCAGAAAATCTCAATATAATGTGCATACTCAAGTAGCACACTCTATTCATACGAACACAAAGCAGGCAAAAGAAAATACAAGACAATATGAATTCAGAGATCACCACCATGGAGACGGAGGACGAGGTGCAGAGTCGACTCCTTCTGGATATTATAATCCGCAAGGGTTCGCCCATCTTCAAGCTGCTTCCCAGCAAAGATAAGCCTCTGCTGGTCCGGCGGAATACCCTCTTTATCCTGAATCTTTGCCTTCACATTATCAATAGTGTCGGAACTCTCCACCTCCAAGGTTATGGTCTTTCCAGTTAGCGTCTTGACGAAGATCTGCATCCCACCACGTAGCCTCAGAACCAGATGCAATGTCGATTCCTTTTGAATATTGTAGTCCGCCAATGTCCTCCCATCTTCCAGCTGTTTGCCCGCGAAAATCAGTCTCTGCTGATCGGGTGGGATTCCTTCCTTGTCCTGTATCTTCACTTTCACATTGTCGATCGTGTCAGAGCTCTCCACTTCCAGCGTTATCGTCTTTCCCGTCAGAGTTTTACGAAAATCTGCATCCCTCCACGAAGCCTCAAAACCAAATGCAAAGTGGATTCCTTTTGTATGTTGTAATCGGCCAACGTTCGGCCGTCTTCAAGCTACTTCCCGGAGAAGATCAACCTCTGCTGATCCAGAGGAGATCAACCTCTTCAAGATCAACTATATATTGTTCGTAATAATTTAATTATGGGTAATTCTAAACATAACCCCCATTAATTTTACTCTTTATAGTCCCTTATTTTAAATAATAATAAATATATTAATAAATTTTCTAATATACCATTTAAGCCCCTTAGCCAAAAACCCTGATAAGAATTCATCTCCTTAGCCCGCAGGCTTCGTTCATCACTCAAAGAAATTCGAAGAACCCATCTTTTACAGTTTAATTATCTACTTCTCACTCTGATGGTCTCAGTAACGAGTTAACTGGTGTATGGAGAGATACAACGGTAAGGATTTTTAAAACCTTTCAAATCTAAACTCAATTAGCTCGACAACTAAGTAAATCAGTCGGAGTAGAAGCAAAGCCTAAGTTCTGATTACGGGTTCACAACGACCTAGATCTTTGATTGCGGTTTCAAAGGGACCTCAGAAATGGGGATTGGCGGTTTTTCCAACTTATAAACTTTCTACATTTTTCAGTGGAGGTTTTCTACTCTAAGATTTAGAGACTCGAACAATACAGTGAGTGTACTTAGAAATAAGCAAGGGATGAATCTTCTAGACTCCATTAATGGATTACTTCTTGAGATGATCGAAGGAAGTCTCAAGGAGGATGGACAAACTCTCGACGACTCGGACTTCAACTGCTCTAACACTTGTTTTCTTGCTGCCAGCGATTGCTTAGTTTTGATTCTTGTGCACTTGTTCGGTCGTCTTCTAGCAATGAGAGAGACCTCTATTTATAGAGGGGAAATCGAAGTAGCCGTTGGAAAGAGTCGTTTGACTTCTACCACAAAGCATGGATCCTCAACTAATTTCTGTAAACTTTCCATAAATAGCAACTGCAAGCTTTACTTTATGCATGTCTCTGTTGTCGGTCCATAAAAGGAAAGTTCCAGCATGTCTTGTACTTGAGCAGATTTGAATTTCAAATTCAAGTTCTTCTATCTATTCCGTCTTCTAAGTCTCTTTCTTAGGGCTTTTGGACATGCGACTTCAACAAAACTGATCAACATGCTTGACGGCATGGTTCAGTTCTAGAGTCGACTGAGATGCTAACTGGACATGAACTGCCTTGATCTTCAGCTGACTTCTTCAGTTTGATCCTGTAAAGATAAAATCCTTACGCCTAAATAGTGAACTCTAGCAAAAGACTAACCAAAAGCACATCTACTCAGTTGGGGTCAGTTGGATTTTGGTAGAAATAAAAACCTTACTAATTTTCCTAACAATTTCCCCGTTTTTTATGATGCCAAAACCTAAACTGACACTACCTAGAATCTATGACGAACTGAGTTCTAGTCTATAAGATTTAGATGGTTAGCACAAGAAAATGTATGAATTAACTCTATACTTGGACAATGAGATAGTATTCATCAAGTCAAGTTAATGATTCACTAAACTTTTTCAAAAGACAACTTATTATTAAGGATAACAAGTTGAAGAGATTACAGTACAACTGAATTTATGAATTTAACAACACAGAAACATAATTTATCAGTTGCAAGGTCTTCTTTTCATCGCATCAGCTCTTCTTCTCAGTTGGAAATTCTAGGTCGTACTTTTCGTATATCAGCCTTTGAATTCTCTAGAACTTGTCAGCTTGTCGAGTGTGATCGATCTTTTATTTTGACGGCCAGTATCTCAGCTTCATGCTTAATAGATCTGAAATTTATTTGATTAGAGTCAGTGATCTTGGAGGTGGGTAAGTTCGAGCTGCAGTTGCCTTAGGATGATATTTTCCTCAACTTTCTCTTGAATGGTTGCTTCCTCTGCTTTAGCTGCAGCCAACTTCTCAGTCCATTGCTCTTTGGAAGTGGCTGCCTTAGATAATGTTGCCTTAGAAAATGCCTTACTCTTATGTGCTAGTTCCTTCTCTTCCCCCTTTTTGGCATCAGCAATAAGGGGAGGCAATTGCATCCTTCAAAGAAGAAACTTTCTCATCGCATCGTATGTTAGGCTGAGTCAACTCATTAAGGAGGAGTTGATGAGTCTGTTGTTCATACTTGAGGGACTAATTCTCAGTCCGCATAGATTTGACATCCGCGAGAAGAGTAGGTATCTGACCTTCCACCAGTTGGAGTTTAGGTTCCCTGTTGTCAATCATATGCCTGATTTCAAAGACCTTTGCTGAGAGACCCTCGAAGTAATTTCCGTATAAATGTTTTGATTTGTTTGGTATAAATGTTTTTTATGTAAAAATAGGAGAAATGGATAGCATGTATATACCTATGTAGATCCTTTCTACAGGAGAACTACCATGCTCGAGACATATGCAAAACATGTAAATCATGTCCCTCCTCAAACCGAGTGGTCTCTTCCACCAAGTATTGCTGCAGTTGTAGTTCGGCCACCCACTCCTATTAGTCAAGCTAGACGGCCCAAAAACTCTCATCATCGATCTTCAGTTGAAAATTTTACGTCAAGATCACGTCCATTTATCGCCAGCGAGCCTTCGAGCACTGGTAGTAAACGGGCACCAAAAAAATGCAGTCGATGTGGCTCACTTGATCACAACGTCAGAACATGTCCTTACCCAACTATGTTGTGATAATTCGGTATCATTTATAAATCGGACAATGTTCCTTGGTTTCTAAGTTGACATTTTGAATTAAGTATTGTGTAATGTTGTTAAGAAAATTTATTTCAATCATGCAAACGTTGCTTAATATACAACTCATGTCTTATTTTGTAGCAAAATTAGTCATGGTCATTAATCATTTGATCCCGACTATTATTATTATTATAATTCTGATACCATTTATATTGGATCGTAACAAATATTTCCAATACCATGCTTAATATACAACTCATGTCTTGCTTTCTTAATTAACATTTTTGTTAATGGCAGAACATCACAAATATTGCAATTTAAAAAAATAAAAAAAATGGTAATGGTAGTAAACAAATGGTAATGGTCATATGTATATAATACACAATTGGTACCATTTTTCATTAGACCGTGACTAATAATTTAAAGTTTGTGATTACCTGCACTAGAGTCTCAAACAGATTCATATCCAAATTAATGACCATAAAAAGTACCGTTAACATAAATATTAAGAATAATATCCGAGAATCATAGTCGAATTACTATATAGTTCAACCAATTAAAGTAGTTCAAATCATGTCCCTCCCCATTTCTCACATCAATCATAGGCGACCATTTCTTGAGTAGTTGTATCATAAATGTTACGGGCAATTTATGACGATAATTCACCACGTTATCCCAAGCTACTGTCGGAATTCCACTAATCAAGCAATCCACAGTCATTAGCGCAAACGGACCACAACTATGCTCGTCTGTTTGAACAAATTGACGGTTAGGTTGGTTGCTCTTAGGCTTGCTCAAAAACTCGAGTGTCAACGGTGATGTCGTACAAGAGATTTTATTCCCTATTTTACGAAAGTAGTTCTCACACTCAAGAACATGCCCAAAGCCTTTGATTAGAGCTTCTAATTGGTCTGTTCGGGTCGTTTGAATGTCATCAATGTGGGATAATGAATCATACACTTCGGCCACCCACAAGTTCATGAAAACACGGACTATGATGTAGTGCAAATCGACGATGCATTGTATGATGATCTATATAAAATAAAAAAGCCAAATATGATTACATTTATAATAAAATAAACAACGTAGTATACAAATATTCAAGAAATAAAGACTTACGTAGCCTTTCTCCAAGAAATGATGTCCTCCCGCACGTCGATCTTTGCGCTCAAATAAGATGTCACCCGACTGCCCTCGCCATGTACTTTTGACCACTCATGGCGGAGTTTTGTCTGTAATCACCACAAAACATTGAGAACGAACAACATTAGTCATGGTTGAAGAATAAATGGTAATGACAGTGTTAACGTATCTACATTACCAGGATCATTTATGATATTAACGTGACCAAAAATTATTTTTTCAGTTAGAACTTATTACAAACCAGAAAGATAAATAATAATATAAATAAATAAAAGAATGAGAAACTCAAAAGAAATCAGTGTGCAGGATTGATGGTCCCGATACGAGTTCTGGTGTATTGGGTCCTGGAGGGTTAGAACCATTCCCCCTTGAACTGTGGGTCATTTTTCCCTGTATACTCGGATGGATTTATCATTCCAGATTACTTTTCCTTCTCCATCAACTATAACAACACCTCGGTTATCCTTAGGCTTGTTGTTAGTAGTGATGTTCTGTTTCTTGGGAGGAGATGGATTTCTCCTATTGTGAGCTTTAGGAGGAGAGGCTTTCCCCCTGTTTTGATGGCGATTCTTATCCTGTTGGTTTTGTCGATGAGGTCGGACGCCATGTTGGAATCTTTGTGACTGATTCTGATTCCAACTTCCTGACTGTTGGCGATAGCTGTTCATGCTCGGATGTTGATTCAAGTTGTGGCATGAATATCTCCAGCTGTTCGAACTGTTCCTCATCGGTTGACTCGGTTGGAACCTCTGATTGAACTGATGATGGAACCGCTGTTGATTCAGATGGTTGAATCCTTGTCGGTTCTGTGGTCGGTTCCATTCTTTCTGATGTTGGCTCTGAGGTCGGTTCAGAGGTCGGTTCTGAGTTCGGTTTCGATTGTATCTCCGACGCCTCTCGTTCCTGTTCTGACTCTTGGAACATTCCCCCTCGGTTGATGTTCCAACCGATGGAATATTCTGTTCTCCATCCACCGCTCCTTTTCCTTTCTCAGTTGAGGTTCCCTTGGTCAGTTGAGCTTGCTGAGAAGTGGGGGTTGGATTAATTTGCGGAGATTCAGACTCAACTGTGTCAGGTTTGGCAACCGTGACATCCACCGCCTTGATGAAGGTTGCTGGTGGAATTCCAGTATCTTTGACCACGTCGTAACCGAGTCCAGACACGTCATCCATCTGTCTTTGGTAACTGATGAGATTCTCGATGATTTTGGATGACTGATATAGCTTTATCAGGTTGTCCTTCTCAGTTTGTAACTCTTTGAGAAGAACAGCTATATGCTCGGTCTGTGCGTCTAACTTCTTCATCAGCTGGTCGATCTGAGCCTCTTGCTTGTTCAACTGATCTTGCTGCTCCTTTATCTGCTTCGTCAACTCCTTGTCGGTTGGAGCATTAGTTCGGTTGGCCGCATTCAGTTGACTTTTGAGATTATCAATCTCTTCAGTTTGACTCTTAATCAGATCATCCTTTTCGGTTAAGGATTCTTCAAGTTTGGCGAACTGTTCTTGAAGACTCTTAAACTCAACCGATTGCTGATGCAGTTCCTCACTGAGTTCTTGAAAGTCACTCCAGGAGGGTTCCAACTCTTCATCCAGTGTTTCCTGCATGTTAGAAATATTGGAAGAATTTAAATTAGCAGGACTAGAATGTACCTCAGTATCATCCTGGTCGGTTCTAAATGCCATGAGGCATTGATCCTGACCGATAGCGTTGTTGGTGGAAGTCAGCCCATCCTCATCTTCAGTGTCGGTGAAGATGTCCATGTCGTCAGCTGCTTCTTCTGCAACCATGGCCTTGTTCTTTCCAGTTTGCTTGGCCCTCAACGCTTCTCTTTCTTTCTTAGAAAGGTCTGGACAATCAACTTTGAAATGTCCCTCCTTGCCGCATTCAAAGCAACCATTGTTCACAGGCTTTGAGTTATCTCGAGTTCGGTTAGATTCATAGAACCTCTTGTATTTTCCGAACCGAGTATCCATGTCAGCTAGCTTCTTTAACAGGGCGGCTATATTCTGTTGCAGCTCTTCTCTGCTTGCCTCCTTCGTAGCTGTGTCCGCAGATCTTATTGGCCTTGAAGTTCGCGGATTTGAATAGTCAGCTCGGAGTGCTACTGATTTTGTGGCTGAACCAACATCCTCATATTGACTCGTCTGAACCGAGGACCGAGTTGACCTTCGTCGGTTCACCTTATACTCATTTCCCTTCAGAATTGAGAACAATCTTTCAGTTCCCATCTCACCAAGGTCAGCTCGGCTCTCATGGATATTGGTGAAGGTATCCCACTCAACTGGTAGAGCTTGTAATACTTTGAGGTTGATTTCTCTCAAAGTATATTTTCCTCTTCGGATAGACTGGATCCTTCTGATGATATCCATGAACCGGAGCTCTAACTGATCAATGGTTTCATCAGTTCTCAGACAAAAGTTGTCAAAGTCTTGACATGCATGTGAGAACTTGTTCTCCTTTGTTTCGTCGCTTCCTTCACTCAGAGATGCCAAGATATCCCACATCTCTTTAGTGGTGTCGCACTCTTCTATCCAAGGAAGATAGTCTTGTCCAACTGTGGACATGATTGTGCTATGAGCCCAGATGTCCAGCTGGCTCACTTTGGCTTCCTCTGGAGTGAAGTCTTTTGGCTTCTTCTCCACTAACTCCTCAGTTGCATCCCCATCATTGGGATTTGTAGGAGTGCAAGTGACTCTCTCTCTGATGATGATCGGTCCGGATATGAGTACTTGTTGCATTCGATGATGCTTTGACAGTAGGATCTTCTTCATCCGAGTTCTCCAGGATGTATAGTTCACAACCGAGAACATGACCACAGTCTTCTCTTTAACATCCATCTGCACACAACAGAAGAAAAATGCAAGCAGATATGCACTAGCGTGATAAAGAGATCTGTTCAGTTGACCACTGAAGAAAACACCTCGAATTCACACCTTGTGAAACAGAGTCAGCAGTCTTTTGAACCACTGCTCTGATACCACTTGATGGTCCCGATACGAGTTCTGGTGTATGTGAGGGAGGGGGGGAATACACCAGATATAACTTTTTAAAACAACTCTTTAAAAAACAACAACCGAGTAAGCAAGCTCAATTGGAAGAGTGGTGATGTGCGGAATGTGGTGGAAAATAACAACTCGTATTAATATAACTCACGCTTTTATGCAAGGTTGGTCAATAACCAAGTCAGTTGATATGGAAAAATGCAGTTTGTATGCTGGTTAGTTAGTCAGTTGAATAAGCAATAAATAACTGAATAATAAACACAAACACACAAGGATTTACGTGGTTCGGAGATAACTCCTACGTCCACGGGGAGTTGTGAGTCCACACAACTCAGTCCAAGTTCTTCTGGACAAAAACCACAAAGCTTACGCGGGCTTTGCAATCGTTGAGATAAGTTTACGGGTACTTATCAACCTTACAGATAAGTTTACGGGTACTTATCAACCTATCTACTCAATTTCGGGAAGAGTAGGGTCCTAACAATCCTTTTGAGAGGATGTGTGAAAGGTGGGTTTCCAACTAATAGCTCGAACAAGAAGTGAGCTAGGATCTAACACTCTACGAACTCTCAACTAGTGATGTTCTCAAGGTTGGATCGAGAAACACAGAGACAGAATCTAACACTCTACGAACTCTCAACTAGTAATGTTCTATCTGAATGCTTCTGTCTGAATAGGAAAAGTTGAACTCTCAGCTGACTTTGAACTTCAAGTTGTCGATCTTCTCAGTTCGAGTCCTTCAACTGATGTTCTGAATCTTGAACGCTCAGTTGGCTCGAACGCTCAGATGACTTTCTTCCATCTGATGTTTTCTTACAACTTCTCCCTTTTTAATTCTCATCTGATGAACGCTTAGTTGTCTTCCTTACAACTGATGTTCTATCTCTTGAACGCTCAGTTGTCTTTCTTACAACTGATGTTCTCTTGCATCTTCCCCCTTTGAATACTTAGTTGACTTTTGCATCTTCTCCCTTTGAATGCTCAACTGTTGTTCTGAATCTTGAACGCTCAGGTGTTTTTCTTACACCTGATGTTCTATCCGAGTGAAGCCTTGTTGCCGTCTTCAGCTGGAGTCCTGTAAAGATAAAATCTTAACATTGCTCAAACAGCGAGCCTAACTACTAACATTAGGATCTGGCAACATCTACTCGGTTGGGGTCAGTTGGTTTTGGAATCAATCAAAACTTTAATAAATTTCCCAACAAGGATGATCGTGTTTTGCAAATTCACGCTCGACAACACATTATTTCTAGCCTCCACCCGACGTCGCAATATGTTTATATACATATCAAAGACCTAAAATTGAGACCATTAATTACAATAATAAAAACAATAGATGTTTCATAATAAATAAAAATAAAGGAGGTTTTCGCCACTTATTGAAGTAGATCCACAAATTTGCTGAAAAGCTAAAACATTCTTAGGCGAGTGCTCGGCGTGTGGATCAAATGAGTTGGGTCCAAATCTGTCACACCCCGAAATCTGGTGTGTAGGAACGACCAGACTCTATTGGAATGTGAAGGTGAAACCATCAATAAAACCTACCACTTTCGTCACAACTCAACTCGAGATGCAACAATTCATTAAACTCTATCGGATTAAGAATGTGAAACCATCAAATAAACTTGACTCAACAAGAATCATGCTCAGGAAACAAGGGTTAATCAACAAGAAATATGATCATTACCAACAAGCATCCAAAAGCTACTAGGAATGAACGAGTATTAATAATATACAACGGTTTCGCAATGCATATGATAAGTGTTTCGGTATCCAAGTCAAGCAGAATTAAACGAAAACAGAAGATTGTCTCGAGCTCACAGCTCATTGTATCAAACCATCAGAGGTTATCAAAAGGCATATCAAAAGGAATTGTGTCGCAGCGGAGTCATCAACTCGGTCCCTACAATTACATGTATGAAGACGTGCAATTGCAAACTCAAACACTTAACTCAACAAAATATAACACACCACCAAACCATCCTCGCCATCCTCTTCCATAGCTAACCTGCACATTTAGAAATACATGCAGGGCTGAGTACTTCGTACTTAGTGAACACATTGCCACAAATATCTTAAAAGCTTGCTCTTAGAGCTATATAATTGAACTTGCCTTGTCACTGCATCACAAGTGTTAGTACGTTTTAAATCATTTTACTTGTGAATGCATAAATTATTTTTCCTTTAAAGATGTGTGCACACAATTTTATATAAAAGGTATGAATTATCTACCACATTAACATCATGTTGAGAAGTAGGCCTCCTTCTCAGCCACTGTGACCGGCTAAACCGAAGTAAAGCTCACAGTCACCTCATCAATCAATAACCATGTGTGGGTTCCTGCCTCACACAAGATATAATAACTCATGTAGATGATAAAGCATACCAAACTCAGATAAATGGCAAGTCAATTAATTTTAAAAGCTCACATAATATTACTCAATAAGTAATAGCATTCATCGGATTTTTGGTTTTAGAAAAGCCCACCTGACTTCTGGTAAGTTGAGTCGAGGTAGCTTACTTTACGCTTTCCGACTACTGCTCAGTCCCACTCGGCCCTTCAATAATAATCATCGAATAAGATCGAGTTTATCGACTCCAAAAAATGTAAGATAGACTTAGGGCTCGGCTGAAGGACTTCTACTTGACTCGTATTTCTCTTGTCTTATTTAATCTTTTCTACATCGACATCTTTCTCAATTCCTCATTCTCGGATTATCGCCTTTACTCGATTTCTAATAAATCTCAAACTGGCATTCTCATTTCTAAAAATAATATTTTAATCTTCACGTAAATCGAGAAGTTACTACTCATTTCGTCTTATACTTCTCAAGTTCTCGAGTTATATAAACTTAGAAAATCATAACATTAATTCTTGACTATCATCATCTTAAATTATTCATGTTACCATCGAACACTCACATCAACAATCAGATATTCACTTCAATATTTACATCATAATCAAGTATTCACATTGACAATCAAACATTTTCATTATAATCAAGCATCTATTGTCACAGCCCCAAATCCCGAGGGACGGCAGAAGCCGGGGTGCAACTGGGATTGGATTAAAGAAGTGGGGAAGAAAGGGGATGAATGATTAAGCAGACATAAAAGACTGAATTACTTCTATGAACAAACCTCATTTCTTAAAGAAAGAGTTGATCTTAAAAGATCACTCGTACAAAGTTCTCATAAGCATCTAAGTTATAATACAGAACTGAACCCAAAAGTGATTTACATATAACATAAGAGCGTCTAGAGTTTGGCAGCGGAATTGTAAACTACATACTAAAGTCTTCCCTATTGACAACTTTACTCAACCGTCGCCGCTCCGTCTCTCAACCTGCACATTTAGAAAACATATGCAGGGCTAAGTACAATAGTACTTAGTGGACACATTGCCGAAAACATAATCATAAGTATAGATAATCAGGCATTTCATTACAGTAGCACATCGGGGTTTTTCAATAAATTCCCGTGTCTACCAAACATTTTCTTTCTCATTTTCATAACTTAGCTTGCAAGCATTTTTCATAGATGTTACGTTCAATCTTGACCATTCATTATCACCGTGGCAGGCTACCCCTCAACAGGATACCACATACACCACAGGCTACAGTGTACACTAAACTTTGGAAAGTCCCTTTTGACTAACTCAAAGCCGATCGTTTAGTTAACCCCTTTTGGCTAACTCATAAGGTACAAGAGAACTCACATAAAACAAATAGTTCATGCCATGATTATCACTTTTAAAACACGATTATCAAAGCGATAAAGAAAAGGTTTTCGAGCATTGCTCATTTTGTTTCATATATATAAAAGCCACCTTGAAATTACAGAACTTCTATACGAGCTTACGTTATTCAATCTTACGTCCTGTCCTTGTGCTGACTTCCTCCTTCATCGTAAATAATCATACTTTAAAACTCGGTCGCAAACGATAAACGAATACGGAAATTCGAATTAAGTTTTAGTCCTTTAGACCTTTAAGCATTTGCACGCTAAACTAAACTCTTTTCATTAAACAGAAACGAGATACGAACACATCTCGTTTGATACTCATTCGGTTCTGTACTTGACACTTAGGTCAGTAGAAAGAAAGTAGTCGTTAACTTGAACGACTTAAAAGATCGAAAGGGTTCAAGTTGAGAAGAATTCAACTTAGAATCTAAGTTTTTGAATAATCCTGCACAGATTAGTAAGCTTGTACAGAACAGGAGATTTCAAAACAGGGGACTTTCCCTATACCAAAAGAAAGCCTCGGATGTCTAGTTTACTCTCCAATTTACGGATCTCAATTCCAATAAACGAGCTAGGAGATATGGCAGTTTCCGTGAAGGGTCGCAAAATTGCCGAGTGAAACCCTAATGCTCGATAAAATCGACGCACGGTTTTCTAGGTTCGTTTTATGTTATCTAACCTAAATTCTCACGAAAATTACACCTCAAGGCAGTCAACACGTATCGTTATACGTGATGAACTCCTTTTCATTTCTCGATTATAAGCACGACGTTTAAAACCTCGTCTTTTCAAACTAATCATTTACTATACCAATAACAATTCAACTTCTCGTTTCGGCTTCTCGTTTACAACTATAACTCATCATTTCATATCTCGGATGTAAAAGCCGTCAACTACAAACTCGTTCATTTAACAATAACGATCATTAATATCCAATTACTTTCCTTATTCGTCTTTTTTAACGATACTTAGGTTCATTCATTCGTCTCTTATGAAAAATCCAACGATATTAGAATTCGTTCTAACTTTCCGATTATGATCATTAACTAACAAGATTATCAAAGGTTCGGATCATAAACCTAAAACATTATCTATTCTCGACTTATCGTTGATCGTTCGTCTCTTAACGAAAATCTTACGTTCTCCTTTTTCGTTCAAATTTTACAACAACGATTATCATCTAACGAGCATCACTAATACGCAAATCATGTTATCAAAACATTAACGAGCTCCAACTTATCGACAGTTTTCGTCTCTTACATTTTTCAATTTATTTTTAGAAAAATCCCAATTAAATATATAATCATCCTCATACATCGTATATCTCATTTCTGTTAATCAATCGAGCATATCATAATATTTACTACATCGAATCGACCCTTCTTCATCTCTTATGTTCCAACTTTTATTTTTAGAAAAATCTAAATCAATTCATATAGCCAATTAACAACATGTAGAACACTAATCTATCGATCAAACATCAAAGAAATCGAGCTACGATCAAACCCCTAAAATTCTATAAAATTTCGGTCATGACCTAAAATAAAGGAGAGTGATTTTCTTCATGATTCAATCCGTAGAATCTATTCCTAAGCATACTAGAACATGAATCGAACAAGGATCAACATCCTATTTCATCTCTTAAGTTTTCGAAAAAATAAAATGATGGAAACAAGCTTTTGTTCGGTTCATATGGTAGGAGATGTTCTTACCTTGCGTAATATGGACTCGGAAATGGAATTGATCGGTAGGTGGAAGACTTGAGTGCTTGAGAAAGCTTGAAGGTTGGAGCTTTAATGGAGGATTGGAGAAGAAAATGAGAGAGAGAGTGTGTGTGTGTTGGCGGTAGAAGGAGAAAGGAGAGGGAGATGATGACTCATTGTTATAGATACATAAAGTGTTAGAAAAATCTAACAAAGGTATGGTGAGTCGTTAGGGAGTGTTTGGCGTGGATTATTTAGACGAAAATATCTCATTTCTGGCTTTAAACGACGATTAAAAAGTCGAGGAATACTTTCTTAGGTAGTTACGAATTCAACGAAATCTAAGTCGTTCGTTAGATTGGAAATAAAACACGTACTCGGAAAACCTAATTCGTTTTTTTAAAATCCGAGAAAAAGTTGGGATTAGACATTCTAAAATTCGCCCGGAAAATCATAAAAACTAACTTTCTCCGGTGAACTCGTATCGAAGAAAAAGTGAATGTAAATTCTGACGGATTTTAATTCTGAGTTTTAGGACGAAAAATTTACCGGACGCAAAAACCCTAAATACAGTAGTCGTTCGTCCGACTTCTGGAAATTATTTTCTGAAACGGATTTCACCGTAAATCTTAAAATTTAATTTCATGATCTTAGGCGTGCAAAGCCATAATTATTATTAACTTTCATTTTTAAAGACAGTAGAAATAATTAGGGTATTACATCCTACCCCTCTTACGAAAAATTTCGTCCCGAAATTTGCATACCTTCTTCAAAAAGATAAGGATATCTCTCCTTCATCTTTTCCTCGAGCTCCCACGTGGATTTTTCTTGCCCGTGGTGATTCCATAATACTTTTACTATTGGTATCGACTTGGTTCTTAATTCTTGAACTTTTCTATCCAAAATCGATATCGGTTTTTCTTCATAACTTAGGTCGGATTCAAGAAAAGACGTCTTGCTGACTTATAACATGCTTAGGGTCATAGACATACTTTCTTAATTGGGAAACGTGAAACACGTTATGAACACTTCCTAGACTTGGCGGTAAGGCCAATCTATAAGCAACAGGTCTTATCTTCTCAAGAATTTCGTAAGGTCCTATGAACCTTGGTCTATGTTTACCCTTTACACCGAATCTAATGATTCCTTTCGATGGTAAAATCTTAAGGAAAACCTTATCACCAACTTCGAAGCTAAGATTGGTTCGACGATCATCGGCGTAAGACTTCTGTCGGCTCTGGGCTTCTTTCATTCTATCTCGAATCTGCCGAACGATCTCGATCATTTCATTGATCGTATCTGGTCCTAGGTTCTTCCTTTCACCCACTTCATCCCAATAAAGTGGTGACTTGCATTTTCTTCCATACAATGCCTCATAAGGCGCCATTCCTATCGTCGCCCGATAGCTGTTGTTATATGCGAATTCGACCAAGTGCAAGATATCTTCCCAATTTGTGCTTCGATCCAATACCACTGTCCTTAGCATATCAACTAGAATCTGAATCGTCCTCTCGGATTGTCCGTCCGTCTGAGGGTGAAAAGTTGTACTGAAGTTAAATTCAGTGCCCAACTCTTTCTGCATGGTGATCCAAAATCTTGAAGTGAACTTGGCATCTCTGTTTGATATTATGGACTTCGGTACTCCGTGCAGATGTACAATCTCACGGACGTACAACTGAGCTAACTTCTCTGACCCGTAGGTAGTCTTAATCGGTATAAAATGAGCTGATTTCGTGAGCCTATCGATAATCACTCAAATGGCAGTATTCCCTCTTCTTGACTTAGGCAAACCTGTCACAAAATCCATAGCTATTCCTTCCCATTTCCATTCTGGAATATCTAATGGCTGCAACAATCCATACGGTCGTCTATGTAAGGCTTTCACTTGCTGACACGCCAAACATCTTTCTACAAATTAGGAAACGTCTCGTTTTAATCCATTCCACCAGAAATTCTTTCTTAAGTCCTGATACATCTCCGTACTCTCTGGGTGTGCTGTATATGGCGTATCATGAGCCTCACTCATGATATCATTCTTTAATTCTTCGTCACTGTCAGGAATACAAAGTCTGCTTTCAAATAATATTGCATTGTCTGGTGCTTCGGAATAACTGTCTGGTTTATCCATTCTTATCTTTAGGCGAAGCTTCTCCATCGACTCGTCCTTCCTCTGGGCACTTATAATTCTTTCTCGTAAATCAGGTGTGGCTACTAGTGCCGCTAGTTGACTTGTGATCGTTACTGGTGTGTCGAGAGCACTTCTATTTCCATCTTTTCAAATTCTCGTACTAGAGTTTCTTCCTCGATAAACAGACATCCTAACTTGGTTGGAGCCTTGCGACTCAGCGCATCTGCTACTACATTTCCCTTTCCTGGATGGTAGTTGATTCCGCAGTCGTAATCTTTGACCAATTCGAGCCATCTCCTTTGTCTCATATTCAGTTCTTTCTGCTTGAAGAAGTACTTCATACTCTTGTGATCTGTGAAGATCTCAACCCTTACACCATAAAGATGGTGTCTCCAAATCTTTAATGCATGCACAACGGCTGCGAGTTCTAAATAGTGGGTTGGATACTCAACTTCGTGAGGTCGAAGTTGTCGTGAGACATAAGCTATCACCTTTCCGTCTTGCATTAGAACACAACCTATCCCATTTTTCGAAGCATCTGTATACACCACATATTCCTTGTTTCTGTTTGGAAGAGCTAATACTGGTGCTGTGGTTAACTTTTCTTTGAGCGTTTGGAAACTCTTTTCACACTCGTCCGTCCATTTAAACTTATTTTCTTTTCGAAGTAGTTGCGTCATAGGTCTAGCAATCATGGAGAATCCTTTGATGAATCTTCTGTAGTAGCCTGCCAAACCCAAGAAACTTCTGATCTCGTTCGGACTTGTTGGTGACTTCCAATTACGCACTGCCTCTACCTTGGCAGGATCTACTTTGATTCCTTCGGCTAAAACTATGTGTCCGAGAAACATTACCTCCTTCAACCAAAATTCGCACTTACTGAACTTGGCATACAGTTTCTCAGTTCTAAGTGTTTCCATTACTATCCGCAGATGTTCTTCGTGTTCTTTCTCATTCTTAGAGTAAATGAGAATGTCGTCGATAAATACTAAGACGAATTTGTCTAAGTATGGGTGAAAAACTCTATTTATGAGGTCCATGAATACTGCAGGGGCGTTGGTCAAACCAAATGGCATAACCAAGAATTCGTAGTGGCCATATCTGGTTCGAAAAGCAGTCTTAGGTACGTCATCAGGTTTAATCTTCAGCTGATGATACCCTGATCTTAAATCTATCTTTGAAAACACTCCTGCACCCTTGAGCTGATCGAAAAGATCCTCTATCCTTGGCAAAGGATATTTGTTCTTGAGGGTGATCTTGTTCAGCTCTCGATAATCTATACACATCCTCATTGAACCATCCTTCTTTCTGACAAACAACACTGGTGTTCCCCAAGGTGAAACACTTGCCCTAATGAAACCAAGGTCTAGCAACTCTTGCAATTGAATTTTGAGTTCTTCTAACTCCTTCGGTGCCATCCTATATGGGGCTTTAGATTTGGGGGCCGATCCTGGTTCTAGGTCAATCGAGAAATCTATGTGACGGTCGGGTGGCAAACCAGGTAAAATTTCTGGAAAGACGTCTTCGTATTCGTTAACAACTTTCACGTCTTGAATGGTCTTCTCGGCTCCTGGTTCTCCAACTAGGTACACAAGATAGGTTGTGCAACCCTTCTTCTTTACTAACTTCTTGGCTTGTAAGGCGGATATTATCGGTACTCTCTTGCCCATTGCAATCCCATGAAATTCCGTCGGTTCTCTTCCTGGCGGTTGAAAAGAGATCTTTCTCTCGTTGCAGAGAATCGTGGCATAATTCTCTGACAACCAGTCCATCCCTAGGATTATGTCTACGTCCCACATTATCATAACATTCAAATTATTTGGCTTAACCTTAAGAGTTCCGATTTCTAGTTCTAGGTTAGAGCAAACATGCGTGGAAGTAGTGATCTCTCCTAAAGGTGTGGCTACTCTCATAGAGTGTGCAGCTCTTACAGGTCTGATATCTAAGTTATCCGCACACGAACCAGCAATAAAAGAAAGCGATGCGCCAGTATCAAACAGTATCTTAATAGGGATGTTGTGAAGTTTTCTCATACCTGCAAGGTTTCCTTTTCCTTTATTCTGAGCACCCTGTTTGATCGCACATGCCCTTGCATTCTACTGCTGTTAAGCGTGCTGCTGAAACTGCTGCTGATTCATTTGTTGCTGTGGCTGCGCTTGTATGGTCCTCAGAGGTACTGCTTGTAGTGGTTTAGGGCAATCCTTCTTCATATGTCCCTTCTGTCCATAGTTAAAACAGTTGGTAGTGCCTACTTGACAGACACCGGGATGTGTTTTGTTGCACTTGGGGCAAACAGGAATAGTAACCCTCCCTGGGTTATTTTCTCCCTGATTGAAATTCCTTTGCTGCCCTTGCGGCTGATTCTGCTGGTTGTTACCTCTCCATGCTCCGGTTTGCCCATTTCCCTGTAAATACAACCCTGACTGGTTGTTTCCTTGCCACGGCCTCTTGTTGTTGTTTTGACTAGGCTGCTGATAGCCTTGCTGATTACCACTTCGCTGATTTCCTTGGTTGTTGAAATTCTGATTATAGCCCCTGCTATTGCCCCCTTCCTATTTTCTCTTTCCTTGAAAATTGCTATTATTATTGTTATAATAGCCTCGGTTTTGGTTTTGTGTTGGAGCTGGTGTGGTTGTAACAGTTTTCTTCTCATTAGGCACAACGGCCTCCATTTCAAGGGCTCTCCCTAGAACATCAGTATAGCTCAGTCCCCCATGACTGGCTAATGTTATTCCCAATTCATGTCTTAGTCCCCCACGGAACTTCTTCGAAATCTTTTCTTCGGTATCGACCTAAGTAGGCGCATACCTTGACAGTTCACAAAACTTAGCATCGTACTCTGTTACAGTCATCTTACCCTGTTTCAAATCGTAGAACTCAGCCTCCTTCTGAGCTCTGTACGTCTTCGGCACGTACTTGTCGTACAGTGCTTCCTTAAATTCGTCTCACGTTAGTCGAGCCAGATGCTCCGCAGGTATCACCTTCTGTCTTGCCTCCCACCAGTAATCCGTTGGTCCATAGAGTTGAAACGTAATGCATAACAGTCGCTCCTCATTAGTACATTTGAGGAGCTTGAAAATTCTTTCGATGGATCGCATCTATAGCTCAGCATCGCTAGGGTTGCCCGATTCATTGAACACAGGTGGGTTTTGTTTGAGGAATAGATCCTCAATATCCCTACAGAGTGGTGGTGGAGGTGGTGGTGATGGTGATGGTGGAGGGGTATCATTACGTTCTTGTTCTTGTTCCCTTTTATTTTCTGGCTGACGTCTTCCACGTCCTCTGGACCTACCAGGGCCTCTTCGATTGTTAACATTTCTTGGCGGCATTTTTCTTTAACTATAGGGAACAGAAATTCTCATTAGCCCTTTCTTTTAAACATTCTTTTACTTACTCACCCTCTTTCCAACTTAATCAAGTTCACGGAAGAGAAAAATCGAACATAACTTCGATACTAGCTCTTTAATCTTTTAACTTTCCAAGTTAACTAAACTCTCGTTACACGAGTTCATTTGACATTCTAGTTTACTACATGATTTATAAGAAATTTTCTTGTGATCAAAACCCTCTCACGGGTCATGTATATATATATACATCAAAAAGAATATTGATTCTGCCTCCAACGAGGATTTATACAAAAAGTTAGACTACTACTAGTCTAAACTAGGCTGACTGCCTATCACTGTACATGATGCACTAACAAGCTGCATTATTGTACCTACTGGAAGTACTAGAACGGAAACGATTCATAAAATTTCGTATCCGCTAGAGTACTACAAAAA
The DNA here is from genome assembly GCA_029490685.1 of Schizonepeta tenuifolia. NCBI lineage: Eukaryota > Viridiplantae > Streptophyta > Magnoliopsida > Lamiales > Lamiaceae > Schizonepeta > Schizonepeta tenuifolia. The sequence continues at coordinate 82,012,803 of CM055959.1, forward strand.
CTAGTTACTGATCCGACTATGTACAGGACAAAAGAAACTACTACTACTACTACTACTAATACTATGCGTCTACGACGCTCTGCTCAACAAACTACAGTCAAGTCCGCACTGCCCTCTACGGCCTGTAAACCCTCAGAGTCCTCCTCCGGGTCCTCCTCCGAATCCTTGTCCGAATTCTCCTCTGGATCCTCATCCGGGTCCTCCTCCGGATTCTCATCCTCTGACTCTGAACCAAGGACGAGCTGGAGTGCCTCGTCCTCCCTCAGAGTAGAGCCGTCAAAAAGTGTAAGTGGGGGTGGTGATGGTGCCTCCGAAACTGTCTCCTCTGAGTCTGAAACCAGATAATCATCACCGATCTCTACTGCACGCTTCTTCAGGGGAAGAAGGTGCTCTGGAATGGAACCGGACTCGTACTCCTTCCTAGAACGGTCTCTGGATGGTCCTGCCTCTAACTGTCCTCTGACTACCTCCCACTTTGCGCAAACCTCCTCAAGCGGTGTCGGTGGAGATGGTAGCTCTAGCATGGCGGCAAGCTCCGCGTCTATCTCCCGGTACCCTGACCCTGTCTCAAACAGTCCTGTCTCAAATGGTCCCCGAACTCTCGCACTAGGCTTGGGTATAAAAGGAGTAGATAACCCTAACATGGCAGCTGTCTCTGCGTCAATCTCTATGAGTCCTGGTCCTAGAATCAACTTCTCAAGTGGTCTATGTGGAAGTGGTAACTCTGGTATAGCTGCAGGCTCCTCGTCCACCTCTAAATGCTCTGCCTCCGAGTCTGACTCCTCACTAGGTACAAAATCTAGCAGTATCTCCAACAACGTGGCCATCTCCGGGTCCAAGTCTAAAGGCTCTGGCTCGGTAACTGCTGGGAAGTGACGGTAAAGAAGATGTGGCTCAAAAGGGACTGACACCATGAACCTGCAGTCAAAGAAACGCTCGTGTATAGTTAGAGCGAATCCCGAGTAGTTGCCCATCGGCTCTGTGTCGTCGCCGAAAACTCCAAGAAAATACCATGCCATGCGGTGCGCCCAACCGCGCCACTCGTCCGGTAGATGCACAATCAAATTGGATATAGCCTGACTCTCTGAGATAAAGTGTCGTGCTGCATAGTATACCGCTTAAAAATTACTCACAATCTGCCCTATGTCCTCCACACCAAAATCTGCCTCATAACCGTGATAATCATCCTGTAAAGTATCTGCTAGGGTACGCCGTGGCAAAGGTGTGCTCTTCCGAGCCGTACGCGTGTCCTAGCCATCCTACAAAAGTTTTAAAGAAACACGGATCAGTAACAGGTAGGGAAATAACTTATCTTAAGAAATACTTAAATTACAAAATGAATATTCCTTATTCAATTGTAATATCACCACTTATCTTAAACATCCAGCAATTCAAGAAATTGCACTCAAACAATATATAGAAATAAAATTTCAAGATTTTATTTTCATCCTTTATCTTATTATTCATTTACTTTCTTACTTTATTTCCTTATAAACTTTCTTTCGTTATTTCTTCCTTAAGGAAAAATTTCTTAACGATTCTTACTTTATTAAAACAAAGTACGTCTACTTTGTTCATGTTACTTATTCAAAAGTAACATCCGTTTACAAAAGATTTTGTCCTTCCGACACTTGAATCTCTTACTCGTCGTATTCTTCGTTCAATTACGAAGTATGAAATAAATTCCAAAGAAAAGGAATTATAACTGGAAAGTAACTTTAGAACCAAAGTTCTAGTCGTCGTCAGGATCAAGCGATCGTTGGAAATTTACTAAGATTCGTACTTGATTCTTAGTAATTATAACAAATCTCTTCTTGAAGTTCGAGCGAGGAGAACTCCAACTGAAAATGACTTCGTTCATGTCACTATACGCACGTGACATTCGTTTACAGAAGTTCTTCCCGTTTCATGATCTCCTTTCGAAATCATTTGAACTAACGTTCTTAAAACGTCTAAGTTCTCGAGGAATCGGAAAGACCTTAGGTTTCAAGTTTATGTTCTTAGTGAACCGGGATAAATCCCTAGAATCAATCTAGATTCTCGTGCCATCAAACTTTTCAAATAAAAGAAATTATTGCGCAAATAAATTTCACATAATCCACATAACAGAAACCAAGTATATTTCTTATACTTTCAAATTTCATTCTTGGCACCATTGTCATTCTTAACTTTTTGGAATACTTATTCAAAAATTTTCTTAAAAGAAAACGCATTTCTGAAATTCTTTCCTTTCTTTCTTTCTTTCTTTCTTTTTTTCTTTCTTTCCTTCGTTGAGTCGACGTAGCGGGAGGTTGAGTTGCCGTCTACACTCTTAAACTTAGTGTTACGATCTAACTTTACTTGAAAGAAGACTCGGATATAGAGGATATACAAATACTCTATCTTACTACTCGAAGGAAGGTTTGTATACAGAGCAGAAATGATTGCTCTGATACCACTCTGTCACAGCCCCAAATCCCGAGGGACGGCAGAAGCCGGGGTGCAACTGGGATTGGATTAAAGAAGCGGGGAAGAAAGGGGATGAATGATTAAGCAGACATAAAAGACTGAATTATTTCTATGAACAAATCTCATTTCTTAAAGAAAGAGTTGATCTTAAAAGATCACTCGTACAAAGTTCTCATAAGCATCTAAGTTATAATACAGAACTGAACCCAAAAGTGATTTACATATAACATAAGAGCGTCTAGAGTTTGGCAGCGGAATTGTAAACTACATACTAAAGTCTTCCCTATTGACAACATTTACTCAACCGTCGCCGCTCCGTCTCTCAACCTGCACATTTAGAAAACATATGCAAGGCTAAGTACAATAGTACTTAGTGGACACATTGCCTAAAACACAATCATAAGTATAGATAATCAGACATTTCATTGCAGTAGCACATCGGGGTTTTTCAATAAATTCCCGTGTCTACCAAACATTTTTTTTCTCATTTTCATAACTTAGCTTGCAAGCATTTTTCATAGATGTTACGTTCAATCTTGACCATTCATTATCACCATGGCTGGCTACCCCTCAACAGGATACCACATACACCACAGGCTACAGTGTACACTAAACTTTGGAAAGTCCCTTTTGACTAACTCAAAACCGATCGTTTAGTTAACCCCTTTTGGCTAACTCATAAGGTACAAGAGAACTCACATAAAACAAATAGTTCATGCCATGATTATCACTTTGAAAACACAATTATCAAAGCGATAAAGAAAAGTTTTTCGAGCATTGCTCATTTTGTTTCATATATATAAAAGCCCACCTTGAAATTACAGAACTTCTATACGAGCTTCTGTTCTTCAATCTTACGTCCTGTCCTTGTGCTGACTTCCTCCTTCATCGTAAATAATCATACTTTAAAACTCGGTCGCAAACGATAAACGAATACGGAAATTCGAATTAAGTTTTAGTCCTTTAGACCTTTAAGCATTTGCACGCTAAACTAAACTCTTTTCATTAAACAGAAACGAGAAATGAACACATCTCGTTTGACACTCATTCGGTTCTGTACTTGACACTTAGGTCAGTAGAAAGAAAGTAGTTGTTAACTTGAAACGACTTAAAAGATCGAAAGGGTTCAAGTTGAGAAGAATTCAACTTAGAATCTAAGTTTTTGAACAATCCTGCACAGATCAGTAAGCTTGTACAGAACAGGGGATTTCGAAACAGGAGACATGCCCTATACCAAAAGAAAGCCTCGGATGTCTAGTTTACTCTCCAATTTACGGATCTCAATTCCGATAAACGAGCTAGGAGATATGGCAGTTTCCGTGAAGGGTCGCAAAACTGCCGAGTGAAACCCTAATGCTCGATAAAATTGACGCACGGTTTTCTAGGTTCGTTTTATGTTATCTAACCTAAATTATCACGAAAATTACACCTCAAGGCAGTCAACACATATCGTTATACGTGATGAACACCTTTTCATTTCTCGATTATAAGCACGACGTTTAAAACCTCGTCTTTTCAAACTAATCATTTACTATACCAATAACAATTCAACTTCTCGTTTAAAACTATAACTCATCATTTCATATCTCGGATATAAAATCCGTCAACTACAAACTCGTTCATTTAACAATAACGATCATTAATATCCAATTACTTTCCTTATTCGTCTTTTCTAACGATACTTAGGTTCATTCATTCGTCTCTTATGAAAAATCCAACGTTATTAGGATTCGTTCTAACTTTCCGATTATGATCATTAACTAACAAGATTATCAAAGGTTCGGATCATAAATCTAAAACATTATCTATTCTCGACTTATCGTCGATCATTTGTCTCTTAACGAAAATCTTACGTTCTCCATTTTCGTTCAAAGTTTACAACAACGATTATCATCTAACGAGCATCACTAATACGCAAATCATGTTATCAAAACATTAACGAGCTCCAACTTATCGACACGTTTTCGTCTCTTACATTTCTCAATTTATTTTTAGAAAAATCCCAATTAAATATATAATCATCCTCATACATCGTATATCTCATTTCTATTAATCAATCGAGCATATCATAATATTTACTACATCGAATCGACCCTTCTTCATCTCTTATGTTCCAACTTTTATTTTTAGAAAAATCTAAATAAATTCATATAATCAATTAACAACATGTAGAACACTAATCTATCGATCAAACATCAAAGAAATCGAGCTACGATCAAACCCCTAAAATTCTATAAAATTTCGGTCATGACCTAAAATAAAGGGGAGTGATTTTCTTCATGATTCAATCCGTAGAATCTATTCCTAAGCATACTAGAACATGAATCGAACAAGGATCAACATCCTATTTCATCTCTTAAGTTTTCGAAAGAAAATAAAATGATGGAAACAAGCTTTTGTTCGGTTCATATGGTAGGAGATGTTCTTACCTTGCGTAACATGGACTTGGAAATGGAATTGATCGGTAGGTGGAAGACTTGAGTGCTTGAGAAAGCTTGAAGGTTGGAGCTTTAATGGAGGATTGGAGAAGAAAATGAGAGAGAGAGAGTGTGTGTGTGTTGGCGGTAGAAGGAGAAAGGAGAGGGAGATGATGACTCATTGTTATAGATACATAAAGTGTTAGAAAAATCTAACAAAGGTATGGTGAGTCGTTAGGGAGTGTTTGGCGTGGATTATTTAGATGAAAATATCTCGTTTCCGGCTTTAAACGACGATTAAAAAGTCGAGGAATACTTTCTTAGGTAGTTACGAGTTCGACGAAATCTAACTCGTCCGTTAGATTGGAAATAAAACACATACTCGAAAAACCAAATTCGTTTTTTTTAAAATCCGAGAAAAACTCGGGATTAGACAGTCTAAAATTCGCCCGGAAAATCATAAAAACTAACTTTCTCCGGTGAACTCGTATCGAAGAAAAAGTGAATGTAAATTCTAACGGATTTTAATTCTGAGTTTTCGGACGAAAAATTTACCGGACGCGAAAACCCTAAATACAGTAGTCGTTCGTCCGACTTCTGGAAATTATTTTCTGAAACGGATTTCACCGTAAATCTTAGAATTTAATTTCATGATCTTAGGAGTGCAAAGCCATAATTATTAACTTTCATTTTTAAAGACAGTAGAAATAATCGGGGTATTACATCTATATCAATAAGCAAACATTTGTATTAAATAAATGATTAACTTCTTAAGTAAGTAGGTTAATAAAATTTCTACTTAGTTACATAATCTCAATCAGTACTATAACTCAGAAATAATTCATATTTCAAACAAAGTTAGTTGATAACTTTTTATTGCTCGACTTTTATCTTTAAAAACTTATAACTTTGAACTTTTAACGAAAATAATTTCGTTATATAATAATAACTCGAATAATAATTATTATTTGAATTTAATATTCAAACTTCTATTTAATATTTCTCGACTCTAAAATACGTCATCATTTTCTCAAAATACAAACTCATACTCGTATCTACTTCTCAACTTAATACTCAACATCCAATAATCATTATTTAATCTTTTTCTTTATTTAAAAACTTAATTTTCATTTTTATTAAACAAAAACTCGTTTTTCATTTCAAATCTTCGATGCTCGATAACTTCTACGTCTTAACTCCTTTTTAAGTGATTCAAAAAGCAAACTTGCTTATTTCTACTCAAACATCATCATCAAATTACTTAACACATCATACATCATCAAGAACTTAACATTCAAATATTTATAACTTAGAAATCTCGTTTTCTCATATAACACATTTACTTGTTCATTTTTCAAACTTATATCTTTTCTTCACTTATTTAACACTTCATAGCATCAATCAATCATCAAAGCATACTCAAAGACATAAACATCAACTTATTACTCACATCATTCAACTCTTTTAACGGAAATATTCCATTAACTTAAATATTCTAATTTTATTATTTTTATTCTAATATTTTTTTATTTTGATTCTCGATCATCATGAATAAATGAACTCAACTTCAAATAACTTAACTCTTATACTCAACTTATAAGACATCTCCTCATGGAAAAATTTATCCTCTTTTATTCTATTTTTTTCTTTTTATTTCTCAAATAAATATTAATATTAATATTCTATTTTTCTTTTAACATTATCATCAAACTCACGCATTATCTTCACTATATCATCAAAATTTTCACATGCTCAACAAAGAAATATCCTTCTTTGTTTCATTAAACTCATAACTTCATCTTTAGTTATTTCTTTTTCTTTCTTATTTTCTTTTATCTAATATATATATATTTATCGATTTTCCTCTAGAATAATTTCATAGAATTTTATTTCTTTTCTCAAATCACTCGAATCATGCTCAATATCTCATTTATTCTTTAATTCCATCTTTGTATAATGAAATTCACCATTTTAATATATATATATATATATATATATATATATATATTAAACTCATGTATCGATTTTTTTTATATAAAAATAATTAATTTGCAATTATTTTATTTCATCTTCAAATCTTCATAAATTCTTCAAGAAAATGAAGAACATACCTTCACATCTTCATATTGACTCAAGAACATCAAAAATACTCATACATATATTTATACTCATTTTATCGATTTTTACCTCAAAAATTTCAATAAAATTAATAAAAATCATATTCTCTAAATTTTTATATTTTCATGCATCTAACTTCACTCAAAAATTCATCCATAACATCATAGTATCATCATCATCATCAATATCATCATACTTCATTAAAACCATCAAAAACTTATTTTCTTCAATCAAGCATATATTTCAAATTTTTGCATAAAATTCACAATATTCATATTATGACTTAAAATCACAACTTAATCATATTTTCATGCTTCATCATACTCATATTCATCATAAACATCATTAAATCCATAAAAAAAGTATTTAAGCATATTTTCTTCATTTTTCTTCGATGAATATGCAATAAAAATTCATAAAAATTCTCATCTTCACATCTATGCATATAAATTACTCAAATCATCATCATAAACATATATCATCATCATAGCATCATATAATCATCAAATACTCTTCAAAAACTCATTTTTCTATTTTCTTTCTTCTTGATCGATGTTTAGGGCTTTATAAGAAATGTTATTTTCTTCATCTTTTAAACCCTAGATTAGTTTTTTAAACCTCTTATTGATCATCATCTCATCATCATCGATCCTAAGGCTTGCCTAAGAATAAAGTAAATTATACATGTTTTTCCTTATTTTCTCCACATACATATACATATATACAAATTTATGAATAAAATCACACTTTAAAAATTGCTTGTGGATGAAATAGATGGGTATGTGGATGATAAAGAGATGGATTTCACTTCCTTTCCTTGCATGAAAAGATATACAAAGTATGAGAATAAAAGCTTGAAAAATAAGGATCAATCCTTACTTGGAAATCAAGAAAAATCGATAGAAACAAGGTTTCTCTAAGCTTGTTTTAAGCTTGAATAAAAGAGATGAAGATGTTAGCTTACTTTTCTTGATGATCTTGAAGATGAAAGTGAAGAATTACATCAAGGAATACTCAAACTTCAAGCATACTTCATGGAGGAATTTTTTGTATATGTATATATGTATGTTTTTCGAAGGTGATGAAGGAGAAAAGAGAGGGGCTGCTGCCCTTTCTTCTTTCGGCAGAGGGAGAGAGAGTTAAGAGAGAGATAGATGATGAGAGAAATGGATAAGTGATGAATATGATTGATAACTTGGGGGGGGGATGTATTTGCATGAGAGAGAGGTAGAGATCGAGAGAGAGATTTGGAGAGAGAAAGGGGCCAATATGTTGGCTAAAGGAGAGGGAGAGTGGTCCTCACTCTCTTGAATGAGAATGGATAGATTAGGGTTCAATAATAGAGATTAAGTTTTGGATAATCATGCAATTTATCTGTTAAAAACGCACGGAATAAATAGTTTTCCGGTAGAAAATATCTCTATTATTTTATTATATCTCCCAATCGTCTAATAATTCTCCTCGACTCTTTTCCGACAGCGAAATTCTCTCTACTTCATCTTATATCTCCCAAAATAAATTAAGGAATCTAATTATCTAATTTTCATATCAAGATTCCATCAAACGAAGAAAATCCTAAAAACTGCTCGACTAATTATGTCGTTAACCAATTATTTTTAAAACTTCTTCAAACGATCTCGGAAGATTCTCCGACTTATCTCAAAAGTCTTAGAATAAATTTTAGATTCAAATGAAACTAATTAGACTAAACTCGGAGTCGGTCGATGAATAGTAATTTCTCGATTTAGGTTACTGTTCATCAAAAAGTAAAAGTTCTCAAAATTTTCCGAAATTCATTCTCAAGCTCAAACTCATATAATAATGCTCAAACAATGTATCACATACTCGATTCGAATAATCGAAATGAGAAAAATCACATCAAAGTACGTAAGGACATTTCCGTCATTTCACAAGAAAATTTACTTTCTTGGAAATTTTTAGCACTCAAAACACTTCATATAGGCATATTAGCTCATTTAATACGCACTTAAGGACCTAGAAAAGTTTGGGGTATTACAAAATCTCAAACGGACACTAAGCAGAATTCTTGAGGCCCGAATCTGATATTTTTGTCATCAATTTGGAACCAAGTCTCATATTCTGGAGCACCGGATAACTTTATTTCTCGAGCTACAACCATATGTAGCCCTTTACCACTTGCTTTGCCCTCTAGCCATCGATTTGATATTTTTATCACCAATTCGGAACCAGGTCTCATAATTTGGAGCACTGGATGACTCTATTTCTCGAGCTGCAACCATATGTATCGCTTTACTACTTTCTTTGCCCTCTAGCCATCGAATAAGGTGGCAAAAACACTCGGCCATAAAATCGCTGAAGTAGGGGCTGACCCCCAACTTCTATTAATCGGTTCTGAATCCGTTACATATTAGGTTCACTTTCGGGTGCCATTTTATTGCTTTTTTCCTCTTTCATGACCAAACAATCTGCAACATAATTCAAATATAACACAAGTCTACATAAAAAAGTAAAATGTAATAGGATTGAAAAAGATAATTTGGTCATGAACGTTATAAAATGGTAAAGATTATGACTTAATCAAACACGACCATTACTATATTTTTGATAACCATAACTATTATTTTTTTCTTTCAAATGTCAATAAATTATATACTCATCATATAAACGAAGGAATAATATTGATAAGTCCAAAAAAATAACAATATACAAGTCTAGAACAAGCATTTCATAATTCAATATTATATTTAAGCAAAATAAATATTATAAACACCAATTAGTAACAATTTTCATAATTCAGTATTATAATCAAGTTTTAATCCCAATCAAATTTATGTAAATATCTTTTCCTAATCTAAGGGGGTTGACCTATTTTTAATTTCCAACTAGTAAGCAATTGTCAATCTAAACAAATTTGTAACACATTTAAACTGATTATTTTCATACCTTTACAAGTATAGTACGCGAAACAGGAATAAGAAAGACATATCATTCAACAAATATTAGTCACGGTTATGAAAACAATAGTAATGATTATAATGTGTGCAAATATCACCATGACCATTAATTATATAATCACGACCAAATGTATATGTTTAATACACAATATAATAATTACAGAAAACAACATACGTGATTAATTCTGTAAAAAATCACGAACCTGGTTACTGAAAAAATATCTAATTAAAAAACACGTGATAATTATACTATCCAATCTTCATTAAAAAATAATTACAACAATCTCAATCGAATCTACATATTCATATTAGAAAACTACAACAAGTTATTAATCATAAACATATCGTACATTAATTAAATAACTCATTTAACAAGTGCAAAACGAAAAAAAAAATTACTAACCTCTTCTTGTGGTGGTTTTTTTTTCTCCATGTGGATCTTGATGACAGCGCCATCTATATGAGTTCTCCTGCACCGATGTGGGGTGTTTTGCTGGAAAAAGGGTACTGGTCGTTGGAATATTGGTAATGGCCGTAAAAAATAATCGTAATGGTCATTCTGGGACCGTCGAAATAACCACACCAAATATGAAAAAAAGAGATTAATTTGTAAGAGGAGGAAGTTCGAATTAAATTGAGAGAAGAGAGAAGGAAGTTTGAATTGAATTGAGAGAAGAGAGGAGAAAGTTCGAATAGAAAAGAGATGGGAAGAGATTATGAAAGCAGTAGGTTTTTTTGGGTTTTATTTTACAGAACCAATTGGTGCAGTTAATTTGTGATGATTGAATGAAGTAGTGGGTGGGGAATATTAGGAGGAGGAAGACAAAAGGAAGAAGAGAATTGTTGCCTAGAAGATCGAGATGGCAGATATGGGAAGCAGGATTCTCAGCGTGAGATTCAGTGGAGAGTGGGAGTCCACGTATTTCAAGAAGAGCCTTATATATTATTATATTACGTGCGAATGAGGTCTTTTCCCAAAGCAAATAGTGGGATTTCCTCAAGAATAGTTGGGACGAGAACAACTAGCTTCATACCTACAAATAGGTAGCTCCTTATTCCATTTGTGCCTCATGGTCGTCGCGTTGAGCTCATAAATGTACTTGTTCCTAGTGTTTGCCGTAAAACCAAAGATGTGACCCGACCCGTAGCCCCAGTACTAATGACGCACAAAGAAAATATTTTGTTGTGAATGAACAAGATATTGAGGAATTGTCTATAGTAAAATCATAATTATTGATACAGGCCTTTTCCTCAGAAAAGGGGAATCTTGTGTTACAGTAGAATGGGTTTGTTGCCCGAAGTCGGTTAATTGTAAATTTCAAACCCGAGGAAGATCGAACTCTTTCTATTCTATAAGATAAATCTAGCTTCCCTTCTGCTTTTGCTTTGTAGGAGACCTCCTTGTTAAAATCAGGATGAAAACCTACCTACGTAGGATGAGACCCTTTGGGTTGGGAGAGTCACTCTTTGGAAGACAAAAGGAAGAAGAAAAATTGTTGCCTAGAAGATTGAGATGGCAGATATGGGAAGGAGGATTCCCGGCGTGAGATTCAGTGGAGAGTGGGAGCCCACGTATTTCAAGAAGAGCCTTATATATTATTATATTACGTGCGAATGAGGTCTTTTCCCAAAGCAAATAGTGGGATTTCCTCAAGAATAGTTGGGACGAGAACAACTAGCTTCATACCTACAAATAGGTAGCTCCTTACTCCATTCTTGCCTCATGGTCGTTGCGTTGAGCTCATAACTGTACTTGTCCCTGGTGTTTGCCGTAAAACCAAAGATGTGACCCGACCCATAGCCCCAGTACTAATGACGCACAAAGAAAATATTTTGTTGTGAATGAACAAGATATTGAGGAATTGTCTATAGTAAAATCATAATTATTGATACAGGCCTTTTCCACAGAAAAGGGGAATCTTGTGTTACAGTAGAAGGGGTTTGTTGCCCGAAGTCGGTTAATTGTAGATTTCAGACCTGAGGAAGATCGAACTCTTTCTATTCTATAAGATAAATCTAGCTTCCCTTCTGCTTTTGCTTTGTAGGAGACCTCCTTGTTAAAATCAGTATGAAAACCTACCCACGTAGGATGAGACCCTTTGGGTTGGGAGAGTCACTCTTTGGATGCGCCTCTTCTCCCCTTGCTTTATCTAGTATCTAAAGATCTTCATCAATATCTTCTTTACTAGAGGGGCTGAACATTTTTCTCTTATTTCCAAGGACAAGCACGAAAATGTCACCCGGTCTAGGGTCCAATTTATATAACTTCTGGAAAGAATCTAAGAAAGGGGCAGGCGCAGCAGCTACATGGACCCCTTCTTTTCTATTGTTGCCAGCGCTTTCTTGGGCCGAGCTGGAAGCTTGTAAAGGGCAGGCAAAGCCCGAAGGCTGCTATACCAAGCCGGCCAAGGGATGACAAAAAGAGGGCGCTTTCCTGTGTTGCATTGATAAAAAGGACCTAAGAGGTCTTTCAGTCAGAAAAAGTAGGACGAGAAGTCTTATCCCCTATGTTATTTTTTTTTGCAGAGCTTCCAGAATCATAGCATTCCACTCCTAGGACTACTGATCTTAAGTCTCGTCCTTATTCAAAAGAGACCAAGGTCCATCTTTCCTCATATGCAAGGTTGGATTATCTTCTGATTAAGTCTGTAGTTTTTCTTGCTCTTCTAAAGCTTGAGCACCTAGTGGTTCGATATCCCCATCAGAGTCATCCGTTCTTGATTGACCAATTTGTATATCTAGAGTAGTCTCCGTGAACATGGACCCATTAGAAGGGTTTTTTCTCATTCACAACAATGTTTGGGTCGACATGGTCAGTTGTTAGCTCTTCACGGACTCTCTTAGTTTTAGTTGTTGGCAGCTCTTTCTCTTTCTGCTGGATTTGTTTGATCTAGTATCAGCTTCACTTCCGATAGGTCTTGTACTTATTCATAACTTGTATATTAGAATACTTGGTTGGCTCATCTTTAAAGATCGATACTAGTTAATATATTTTTTATCCGACATGCAGAGGAATTTCTTCTGTCCTCACTGTTGCTAAAGGACTGAAGGCGTTCAAGCAAAGCAAAAGCTTCTACTCTGTCTACTTTACTCGACTGATTTGTTTACTAGTTTTAGTTTCCCTTCCTAAATACGAGAAAAAGATTGCAATTCTAAGACACTTACTAGGTAGTTTGAAAGAGCTCTAACATGCCAATGAAGTAGCTAAACTCCTTCTTTTTATTTACTTCTCGTTAAAAGGCAGCAAACAACAAGGAAGAAAGATAGCCATTTACCAGATGAATAGCCAAAAGCAAGGGAAAGAGCGACTCTTTTCCTTAGACTGTCTATAGTTGTGCTATCTCTAAGGGGTGTCTCTAAGGAATTTCTGAATTTGTATTTTGCATTAATTTTAATAAAACAAATTGAAATTTTCATTAATTTAAAGAAATAACTAGTACAATACATCTCCTCCAGACATGCTCGATCAAATCATTTGTGAGCCGATGGTGCTTCCTTGTATCTCTCAATGCGGCATCCCGTTTGAGAAAATTCTTCCAGAAGAGCGGAGTGGGGACTCGGTCTACATTACTACCCGACATTGTTTCTGTGTCCTCTCTCCAGTTCTCCGCATCCTCCCTCTCATTTTCAATGATCATATTGTGCAAAATAATGCACGTAAACATGATGTTGCGGAGGTGCTGTGTGTACTAGTTGCGTGCCGGGTTCCGGATAATTCCTCATCGGGCTTGAAGAACACCGAATGCCCGTTTGATATCCATCCTCGCCGCCTCCTGTATCTTCTTGAACCGCGCCGTCTTCTGGTCCGTTGCAAGCAGAGGAGCCTTGATCAGAGCCGCCCAATCCGGGTAGATCTCATCGATTAAGTAGTAACCACCGTCGTAGTGCTTTCCGTTCACCATGTACTGGCACGGCGGAGCCCGTTCTTCAAGCACGTCCTCAAATAAGGGCGAGTGATTGAGGACGTTGATGTCGTTGTTGGAGCCGGCTACTCCAAAAAAGGCGTGCCAGATCCATAAGTCTTGAGACGCCACAGTCTCAAGAATCAAGGAAGGCACGCCTATATCTCCTCGTGTGTAGGCAGCCGACCACGCCTTCGGGCGATTTCTCCACGCCCAGTGCATGCAGTCCAGGCTACCGAACATTCCCGGAAAGTCGTGCCTCTCCTTGTGCATCCTCAGCAGCCTCGCGGTGCCTTGTGCATTTGGCCTCCTCAAATACACGTCACCGAATAGCTCGATGACACCTTTGTAGAACTTCCGGAGGCAAAGACGGCCGGTGCTATCGCCGATCTTCAAGTATTCATTGAAGGTATCCAGCGCTCCACCGGTGGCTAGTTGGCAAATGGCCATTGTGCACTTTTGCACCGACGTGAGGCCTTATTTGCCGGTTGCATCTTGCTTCTGCTGGAAGTATCGCACATTCTGCTCCAACGCCTCGCAAATCCTCAAGAACAGATGCTTGTGCATCTGAAAATGCCAGCGGAAAAATGTTGGGCCGTACGTCGGGTTGTCGTTGAAGTAGTCGGCCATCAACTGCTGCAGGGCCGCCTCCCGATCGCGGTGTACGACCATCCTCTTCACCTTCTTTTTTTTCTTTTTGGCGAAGAGTCGAGCGGCAGCAGCTTGGAGGTTCGTCACCATCGATATAATCTCGTCGTCGGTGCCATGAGAAGAGTAGCCAGTTGAGGAGTCAGACGACGAAGACATTTTTTTTGTCAAAATAATTGAGAGAAAACTAGAGAGAAAATAAAAGGATGAAGATGAATTTGGTGTGGAAAAAATTGTGTTATGGAGTGAGGTATTTATAGGGGTGAAATAAAAAAAAAAAGAAAAATCGGCAATTTAGCCGTTTAAAACAGCCGTTGGAGCAAATAGCCATTGTTCGATTTTTTTTAATTTTTTATGTATGGCGCGTGCAATACACGCGTCTATTTAAAAAAAAAACTGCAGCGCGTGGGCGCCACGCGCCATCTCGAGACTGTCTTGTCGCCACGAGACGGTCTCGAGCCACCCCTCTCCGCACCGGGCTGTCTCGTCGCAGCGGGTGTCTCGAGCCCCCTTCGAGACACACCACTGCGGTGAGTCTTAGAATTCCCATGGTTGTTATGAAAGGAAGACACAAAAATGCCATTTAAGGGATTTTCGAGGCTTTAACGTACAATCTATCAGAGTTAAAAAAAAAATCTATTCAATATCAATATATGACAATTTCGTATATGATAATACCTAGTTTCGGAATTGAGCTTCTTCATCAGTGGAATGGATAACAAAACAAGGTTGGGAACTTTATATAAAGTTGCTCTTTTCTTGCAGTTTTTGAGCTACACGTTGATAAAAGCAAAAACTAGATATAGATCGGAAGAACAACTACACTATTTCTTACTTCTTGTCTACTCCCATACCTGCTTTAGGTAGGAAGGATCACTACAACATTACTCAGGTCGGGCACTACCCAATGATCAAGTACCGGTTACAGTACTGGATACCACAACTAATTCATGACTCCTCCATCGAGCAATGAAACTCGAGATGGAACATGTATTATTTCTTTCAAAATGCAACTTTGAAATTGCGTAGGTGATGGCAGAAAATCTTCAAACGGTGGTGTGATCTACACGAGAAGATACAAAAAAAAGTTGTCATTGGGTGGAGAATTTCGATCCATTTGTTGTTTCGTTCACTACCTCAGGTCAACATGACGCCATTGGCCCAGTTGGAGTTCAGGGTAGCTGTTGTTTGAAAGAGAGTAAAACAACTCGAAATCCTATAAGCTAATCTAAATCACCTACTCGATTGACAGGCATAGCTTTAATAGCTGCTTTATCTGCCTGAAGTCGTGTAAACCAGAAATGAATCAACAAATATGAGTAGTAGATTTCGAAGCAAAGGAAGAACGGTTTAACCTTGCTCTTCTTGGACTGATTCTCTGTAGACTTCTCCTCGAAGTGGTTATTGGGGGCAACTTAGCTTCTCTCTTCGCTCTATTCATATAGGCTAGCTACTTCTTTCCAGTGTATTATTAGGCGACTATATACTAAATATACTAAATATCGTAAACGTACTTTACCAAAGCTTCTTATAAACGTACGAAATATACTAAATATCGTAAAGGCAGATGTAGTAGGGGTTTTGGAAGATATGGCACTAAAAGTTGTAGAGCAGGTCGTTTTTCATATCAAGCCATTGAAGCAGCACGTCGGGCTATAATCAGACACTTCCATCGTGCTATGAGCGGACATTTCCGAAGAAATGGTAAGATATGGGTAAGAGTTTTCGCGGATATTCCTATTACTGGAAAACCTACAGAAGTCAGAATTGGAAGAGGAAAATGAAATCCTATGGGTTGAATTGCTCGTGTGTCCACGGGACAAATCCTATTTGAAATGGAATTACAGCAAAGTCGAGTATGGACAGAGAGGGTAGCTCCTTTTCGTCGAAAGCTTTGAAGCAATAACTTTGCCACTCTCTGCGCATGTTCAAGAATACAGCAGCTCGATCGAAATCTCTATCTCCACTTCCCAACTCCGGTGACAAAAGGGCGGCAAGAAACTAAGACCTTTAGGAGCTATGTCCCTGGTGTTTGCATATCACATGAGTATGGTATTATGTTTATTGTTTAGTCACTTTAAATTGAGTATCCTTTTCCCTCCATTTCTTGCTAGGATTGGAAATCCTATAATTTACATATCCATACGATTGAGTAATTGGGTTTCCGAAAAGTGCAAAAAGAAGTGCTTCAAACCCGTTGTTTGATTTGAAACCCTTGGACGAAAACTATTGCCTCATACTTGATCATGTCCGGAAATAACGCATACCGTAAGGTGGGTTAAAATTTGAAAAGTAAGTTAAGTGGGCCAGAGATCATGGAGAGTGAATGTAATATAGGAAATGAGTATATCATAAATTCACTTTATCCAAAGAGATATAAACATGCAAATTCCATTTTTTAATAGTGGCAAATTGTTTATAATTTTAAAAGTAAATAAGTAAAGAAATATAGTTATTGCATATACAGTAAAGTACTTTATTAGTGAAAGAAAGAAATGTCTCTACCCTACTTTTAAATTTTCATTGGTAAAACTAAAACCGGAAAAGAATTAAAACAAATCCTACCTGCCGTCACAAGCGTAGCAGCTAGATCAAAACCCAACAGCCCAACTCCCAAATCCGACTTTTCAAAATCCAAATCCAAAAACTCCCTTCCTCCGCTGCTCCCGCCGCGATCTCGCCGGCATTTCTGCACCTTTCGCGATCTCGCCGGTGTCGCTGCCCCCTTAGCGCCGGCCTCGCCGCTTTCCGCCGGACTGCCGCTAGTCTGAAGGTAAACCGCGGCTGATAGTTGATTTTCATAGTTGAGATGTTTGTGTTAATTGAAATATGTTGAAGGATAGGCAGCAATTGAGAATGCGAAACTCAGTATAAAAAACTTTTATCAAAGTTCTTGAAAATTGGTTGCCTTTTATGAATAATGTGTGACATTAGATGTTTAGCAATTTGGATTCTTGAAAATTGGCTGACAGTTGAAGGATATTAGTGTTATCATGGCCCCTTCAATGCAATCTTCGAATTCGAGGGCTCAATAATTGGAAAATGGTCGGCCGGTTTGGAAACCGAGTTATATCTTTTTTATTCTTGTGCTATTTTGATATTTTTGGGTTTTATTAAGAGGGTTTACCTTTGTTTTTTAAAATCAAATTAAGGACGGTGAGTATTGATTTTGATTTTCCTTTAGAATGAAAAAAACTGAGTTTCCTGAGGTGGTTTGCATCAATTTTATCAACCTTGATAGATTATGATGAAGCGCTAGCTCAAATAGTCTATGTGTAAGAGGAGATAATATATTATTGTTACAAAGGATCTCATTCTGTTTCAGTCATCTTCTATGTTTTAAGTAGATTTAGCGAAAGAAAGATGAAGAGAGAGTTCTCCTTAGATGATTGGAGACTAAAACGTGCAAACTGGGTTTTTAGAAACACCCAAAGCTTAATATGATGGATAGGTTAATGTAAAAGTTGAAACTTTTACATGTATAATCTCCATCGTTTTCACGCAGAATCACTGAAAAGGATGAGAAGTGAAGGGGAATTGTGATGCTTCTCTGTTTTCCTCAAAATCTCTCTTGAATTTTTGGGCAATGATTTGAATGGAAATGTGTGATGTATAGAACAAGCGGCGTGTTTACATGCACCATTGAAATGTTAACATGTTATCCTAAATCTTACATACATGAAAGAAGCAAAATAAAGGAAGTGGAGTTCCATTTCTTTCTTCCCAGTCAGCTACTTTTAGGGATGCTTTTAATTGCGCAAAGTTGAATTGGAGCTTGTGGAATTTTCTAATACATAGAGCTTCTCCATCTAAATTACAATCATTTTGGCATTCCAAGCAGTGGTAATCAAATTATTACCCTCAAGTATAAGAGATGGCTCGAGCTGGGGGGATAACGAATGCTGTAAATGTGGGAATTGCAGTCCAAGCTGACTGGGAAAATCGAGAATTCATTTCTCATGTCTCTCTCAATGTTCGACGCCTCTTTGACTTCCTTGTGCAATTTGGTATGCTTCCCTTTCCCTTCTTGAACTCCTTTTAAGTTTTACATTCTTTTCGTAGTAATTCATTTTGATATTGTAGTTGATTTTTCTGTTTCCGGTTTTAGAGTCTACTACAAAAAATAAATTATCAAAACTGAACGAGAAGCTGGACACCTTGGAGCGACGACTGGAATTGCTGGAAGTGCAAGTCAGCAATGCCACATCTAATCCTGCTCTCTTCACTTCTGGTTGATTTACTCTTGACTTCTTACCCGATTAAGAAAATTTATATCATGTGGTTAATCTGTTGGACTGTTGTATCTTTAATTCCTTGTATAAGTGTATATCGAAGTATGTTTCTTTGTAAAACAAATATAGACAAGGTGTCGTCTTGACCTAAATTTGAGAATGTAGTGGTTGCGGCTCATACTATCTACAATTTTCGTGGATTTGTTGTAACACTCTTTCACTCTCCCACTCGCACAAAGAAAACAGAAACTTCTCAAAGTTCTTCAATTACTAGCGATACTCAACTTGAGTCCAACATGTCTCATGCCCATGGCGCGATCACTTGCTAGAATAAGTGTCCTGATTTCTTTGTTGGGCTATACCAGGGGAAGTTGGTAAGTGTCCTGCTCCTATATATGAAAATCATCTTCTCTCACAAAAAAAAAAGTATGGTTCCACACTTCTATCTTTTTAACCATTCTCTTTAATTTCGCCGTCAAAAAGAAACAGAACACTTATTTCGGGACCGAGGGAATTATTTGTTGGGATATGCAAGGTCACTTTTCTGGCCGCTGCAATTATGCCTCTGATGATAAGAAACGACTACTTATCGAAAGATTGAAATATTCTAGCTACATTTTAAAAGTCGGATAGATTTGATAAAAGTGCTAAAAATTGGGACATTCATCCTTTATTCTTCTTTTTATTTAAAAAAAAAAAAAAAAAAAGCACACACCGAACTTCCAAATTGAATATTGAATTTAAATAGCGTCTTCCTGTCATCAGATGAATCAAGATCTAATTCAAACACCAAACAAATAATGAACTTGAATCAGATACAGTACATCTGAAATTGTTGAAAGTTGTGGAGTTGAAAGCATTTTCGACTTTTCTTTAGTAATTGTTTGCACTACATCTATCAATCGATTGCAACTTCCCTAAATCAAAACAAAACAGAAATTATGTATCAATCTTATCTACATTTTTCGTAGATCTCATTGGTGGATTTTTTCTAGTTTTGTACATGTGATCTCTTTTTAAAAAAAATCACTTTTTAAGTCGACTGTCATCCTCCTCTTCCTCTAGCGAGCACCCAAGAAATGTGAAGCAATCAATGAAATTTGGGTGTTTCGGTTTGTAGAGGAATTCCAAGATGAGAGAGATCCTTCCGCAATGAATCTGCAGTGTTGAAGTGGATGCCGATGAAGCCAGCTTGGCGTGCAGCCTCAACATTTCTCATTCTGGTAGCAAGAAATAAGATAAGAATAAGCTTGTTTTCATAGTAGGCAAGTTTCACAAGAATTTGAGAATATTCATTCATAAATTTCTAAGCCACTTGCACTTCGTTTTAGTTATCTCACTCTCCTCAAAACCATCATAACCATTATCCTTCTGCACCAATAAGTCGTACAAATAAATGCCATGCATGCATCCATATATATTTATATATATATGTTACACTAAATGAAGTAGAAACCATAAGCAGCCAGTAGCATACGAGTCGTCTACTACGTTGGAAATTTATAACTAATTTGCCTGCTTGTGACTTGGGTACATTATACAATACTAGCACTACTACGCTATCATGAAACTGCTCACCTTGTGTAGGTATTCAATCATGAAATTCAAATAAAGATTAAAGCAGAATAGTAACTATACCTGTCATCAATGAAGATACAGCATGCAGGCTCGACTTTTAAGTGCTTCAATATATCCATATAGAAGTCAGGATCAGGCTTCCTTTTTCCTGCATTGACCCAAGTTCATGATCCCACTTTTGCAAGTTTAAAAATGGGCACAGAATAGCAATTGAGAATGCAAAAGAGAGCTTCAGCCTTGTTTTTCACTTTTCTGACAACTACATTGTAAAAAATATCATCCCGTAGAGATGGACAAACATCTTATAGAAGTAATAAAACGTGAAAATATATAGGAATCAGATTATAGAGTTGAATGCACATCGCACAGCAAACCCAAACATCCTCCAAAGATAAAGATGGACAAGACAATAATATACCAATATTCTTATCTAGCATAGACCCAAGAACGGCTTCTTCATATGCCTATCAGTCTGATACAAGCAATGACATTTTAAGTTTCCTGTCAATTACGGTGCAATACGTTTAAAAAAATAAATCATATGAATTGTTTTGTATCTACAAAAGCACCTGCCCAGTTTCTTCATAGCTAAATATAAAGCTATGATGACTGCCAAATTCAGTTTTGCTGTCATCACAATAATAATTATAGCAAGTGAAAAAAGGCCAAGGTAGCAAAAGGTACCCATTGTGCATGAACAGAATGTCCAAGATAAGTAGGATGAGAGTTTTAGCTTTTCTTCAATTATTTCATACCTGCAATAGAAAAGTTTAGAGAAACAAACTAGAGGTCAATGACTCTCAGAGCTCTCACGAAAGCATGTTCATTTAAACCAACCAAATGGGATAATTAGTCGAAGCATGCATTTCGTATCCATTGTTCTTTAGATCAATAAGTAAATTTTCAACTCCTTCAATGTAGGCATATCCTCTTCTCACGCAGCCTTTGAGACCTGCAAGAAAGCAATCATGAATTCATCATCATGATGCTTTTAATATCATAGAGAAACCAGAGCTTTATAACCAATTTGGCAATCATATAAGATTATCCCATTAACATGAAAAGAAACGGAGCTTGAGTATATAGTACAAACACACCTTATCATATATAAAATATATTCAGTAGGCTGAAACACTGCACAATTAGAATAAACATACCCCAACCGTAAAACGTTTCACAAGCTAACTAGCAGCAGTTTGTGGGCAACCTGGTGACAGCTGAATTATTAGATGCATTTAATCATATATCTTTCCCTTAAAAGGATTTATGGAGGAACAACTCCATAATTAATGGTAACTACACTAGTGTCAAATTTGTATCATTCTACACACATTGACTTGCATAGAAGCAAATAAAGGTAAGTTTATCATGCATATGTATTTAGTTTGTTCCTGTGTGAGTGTTACAAACTAGGTTTTATAGGTACTAGGTATATATTTTAAACATACCTAGATCAATATAAGGAAATCTGTTTCTACGCATGTGTATTTATATGGGGTTTTCACCCTAAATCAATTTAAGGAAATCTGTTTCTACCCAAAATTACAACTACTATTAATTTGGCACAGATAAAAATAAGAGGTTATAGATGATCCAATCCAAAAATTCAAACTTATAAGAGAGCGATCCTGATCCTGATCATATCCAAATTTAGATAATCAAGCCCATTTCATGTATACCGTAAATACTTTGAAAGAAATAAGTTATCATGTCAGAGGTTTATACAGAATGTTCTGAATTTGATGATTAAGTTTTAAAATTGTGCACTTGAATTCTTAAATGCTTTTCCAGCCAAAAAGATGCCCCAAGTAGCAACTTTCAGTTCTTGATCTCAACTTCACCGAGGAAGTAGGAGCCATATTTATTATGTCGAATGACAGTAATACGAAAAAAAAGGGTCACAACTTATTCCCCCTGCTGCTAACTTTACCTTCCAAATCAAGTGGCCTCCCATCCTTAAAAAACTTTTGAGCCAGCTCGACCTGATAAGAAGTAAAATCTATGTACTTATTAATATGTCTAGGTAAGTTGGTTTGATAGTATGTACGTGTGCTTATGCTATAAACACTAAATTTCAGTCAAAAGAGAATGGCGAATTCTAGTATTAGGCTACGGAGAGTTACTCAGAATAAATGGTTAAAAATAATATCACCTCAAACATGTATTTAAAGATAGTCTTCAAAAAGTATTTGTACTTCTAAGAGTTCAGTTAATGTTAAAAGGTTACTTTAGTTTTGCAATTTGCAGTACTATTGCGAATATCTTAAGAGGGTAACTATTGAACTCTCTTGGTCATCCAGAATTCAAGCTAAAATTATTCAGTCACTGGTTTCCAACTTAAGGTTCGAGTCCTTTTGAGCAGTAGTCCTTAAATGTTATTAATGCATAGGAGCCTTTTCTTCAGTTGACCGCACCTAAGCCAACCGCCCCTTTCTGCTTATAATAAAATATATCCCTTTCAAACAACATATGCATAAAAAATAGCACACTCCTCTATATACCTACCATACACAGCTCCAAAAACAATACATATTGACTTATATTTATCTTTCAAGAAATTAGTCAAATAGATAAAAAATCTATACACAATTTGAATGCAGTTACATCTGATATCCACTCAGTCTAAACCTGTAAGGCAGTAACTTGTAACATATATGTCTTCCATACATTCTTGATGTGGTCTTTTGAAGGTTGAAGGAAGTTCATAGGAATTTGTTAGTGCAGCAATAGACTTCCAATGTATTCAGCGCAAATATCTCAAAGCAGTTTGGACAATATCAAGTATGAAAGCAAAGAATTAAATAGGTTTAGCGCAAGGTGAAAGGTGAAAATGAAGAGAGAAGAGTCAGAGGAAATCAAGGGATTGGTAGAAAGGAGTCTTCCAAATTAATCTAGGAAGGAATGAAAAAACTCTTCCAGCTTCTAAAATAGCCAGTATACTGGGCTCATGGTTGAGAAAACCTTGGCTCGGGTTCAGATAATACTCTGGCAATCAACAAATTGGTGGTGAACAATTTTATCTTCTTATATGCTGTTGTCGGACTAAGTACAACCATATCATATGCATATACAGAGAATGAGACCTCCCACAAAGGTTTCATGCCTATCAATACCTACACTTGAAAACATGCTGTAACTAACTTATAAAATAACAATTCACAGAGATTGCTGATAATCTATGCTACTTAAAATGGTTTACACCTACCCCTCCCACCCCAATTCCCTAATAAAATCTTATCTCTGTGGAGATGCAGGCCATTTTCTTTAGATCTATTATTTCCAACAGAACTTGAAGTCTCGCTCTCACAACCACAGCCATAGAGTTTGGAGAGCCAGTAATTGATCAATTGAAGAGTGCCACAAATTCACTCGAATATTATGCAACCAACCTCACTCCCACGGAATGCATAGCTCGATCATCAGAGGTTAGGCTTGAAATGTAACATTTTGTTACATCAATGACCTACAGCATTAGTTCCCCTATTTTAGCTTTAAGTGGCTATTGGAATTTGGAAATAGATCCACTAATTTTAGAATTCCACTATTCATTGCCTACTCAAAGTGGTGGTGGTCCCAGTTATTAGAACTCCTAAGTACGCCATAGCATTAGAACTACAGTTAATAGCCTCACAGGAACCAAGATTGATAAATACGAAGAAGCAAACTCTGGATCGACAAATTGGAGTAAGTTATATATTCAACGAAATGTCCTTCCTTCTGCCATTCTACACATTGTCAGCATAAGAAATCTCATAGTTTTTCCAATATACCTCATTTATAAGACCCTTCTCAAACTCAGTCCAGGCAGTAGGATGTTTGCATTCTAGAAGTTCTTTCATAGACATTCTGCATTAAAAAAAACACATGAACTAAAACAATTTACACCAATTACGAAAATAGTACAGTTGGAGCAGTGTGAACACAAAAAAGCTCTGTACATGAAAGTAGAGATCAATTTAACCAACAGTTTTCAGAAGCACTGCAGAAACGACCAAAATATCATCAAACAACATATATTCACTATAGCATATGCTCTCGGCTTTAACTCCTGCTGCATTATATAGCTGGCATGGAAAGAAACCACATCCACAAGATACAGCATTTTGCTCACATATAAAGTTGAAACATCTAAACGTACATATATTTCTGTAAGTAAAACCAAGAATTTGATGTATCATGTGCCTAAAGTATGTAGAAATAGCTATTTGTTCGTGTTAACTTCACCGATAACAAACATGTAAGGTAGCCACATATTCTCACATCTAATTTTTGGGGAAATTACGATAAATGCATTTTTGATGATGCACCCATATTCTTATGAAATTTGCATTTTGACAAGTAAACCTTTAGTTATACACTACTTATAACAACCAATTTTAGCAACACATTAGAAGTCCAAAACACAATTGAATAGATTTATGCCAATTTCAATTAACAGTAATCAAAATGGAGATGGAGTTTTTCCAATCCAAGTAAAAGTTGGGAAAACTGACCGGATTAAAACATGTCCAGAAAAGAATAATGAATTGAGTAAAGGAGAAATGGTGCAAGAAGAAGAAAAGGGAAAAGAATACCCGAAAAAGTCAGGGATGTCGTGGTAAAAAGGATCGCGGACGACTGTGTCCATAATGTCGAAAAGCAGTATGGGCACCTTTCTTGTATGGGTGTTGCCGGCAGCGACGGCGGTGATGCTTTTGTGAGAAAGAGGCATTTGTTTTTCAAAGGTAGCGGAATATATGGATGCTGCTGTTAAAGGCGGACGTTGCTCAACTTTTACCACCGGAAAGCTACTGAATCTCCAAACCAATTTATGAGCTGCTGCCATTCCCCGCCACCACAGATCACTGTTTCTCGCCGTTACCGACGATTTAGACTTTTGTTGTTCCTAATTCGATTGAAATATAGTACTATACTACTACTAGGGTGGATAGTAAATTTAGCAAAGAGACAGATAAACTAAACTAGATTTGTGGAATGGAACGAATTAGATCAATTACTGTCGATGAACATGAGATGAGATTAAGTGAGGCTACCACCACCCTCTCTCTTTCTTTTTCTATTGCTCGGTTATACTATATTTATTCGAATAAATCCCTTACACTATTACATACTCCTTCGAATCCACACATATTGTTATCATTTCCTTATATGAGTATTCTACCCATATTAATATTTTTTAAATAATACTACTCCCGGTCCCGAAGTCTCTTCTTAAAAAAAATAGCACGGGTATTAAGAAAAAAGTTGTTAAGTTAGTTATGAATAGAGAAAAGTGATTGAATTTGTTGTGAGTAGAGAAAGGGTCCCACATTAAGGGTAGTGATATATTAATTAATTGAGATAGTGGTGAGCCATATATGGTATTTTAGGTAAATAAGTTGATAAAGTAAGGGTAAGAGATAATAATTTATTGTGAGGTAGTGTCCAAAAGTAGTTAGGAAGAAACTTGGGGATCATCTCAAAAAGGAAAGATAGGAAAAGACTTGGAGACCGGAGGTAGTAAAAGTTTTACCTATTTTCTATCTTTTTACCCTTATTCTTAATATCTGTACCGAACAGTAACATGAAAATATCAATGGGTCAAAGGGAATACATCTAGAGGTGACCAAAAGGACTAGAGTTAAATCGGAATCAAACCGAATTGTCGGTTCCGGTGTGGAACCGAGAATGCCTCGACGGCGGTTTGGTTCTAGTTCCATAATTGCAGAACCAAGAACCGCCGGTTTCTGTTCGGTTTCAGTACCGAATCGTCGGTTCCATCTATTATCTTTATATTTTTTTATGTTTTTATCTATACGTATGTACATAATTCATATTAATGTCACTTAAATATTACATTAAAATGCATAAAATTACAATTAAAGAAGACAAAGTAGCAAAATACGAAAAAATATATATATACATAATTGAAATTTCAGTTTCCGTTTCGAACCGAAACCAAAGAGGTAGGCGGTTCAGTTTCGATTCCCTTGGGGTGGAAGTGTGGAACCAATAACCGAATTGTGGCCACCTCTAACTACACTGCTAAATAAGATGGAAATTCTACACCGCATGCAGGTGAGATTGTACCCAAGACCTCTCACTTTTGTCATATATAATTACTACCTTTGTGCCCATATTTTATTCTCATTTCTTTTGGGCACTGGTATTAAGGAGGAAGGAATTCAGGATAGAATGTGTATTAGTGATGTTTTTAATTTAATACTTAATATGGTATAAATGCCGATGAGGCCTAGCTCAAGTGGCTGAATGTGGTACCTTAAGTCACTCCTTAGTAAGAAGTCTTGGGTTCAATCCCGCCAGAGTGCGGTGAAGTATATTCTCACCTTATTTGGTGGTGTAATAGTCTCATCTGCGTGCGGAGTAGTGGATCCACCTTTGTGTGGTGTAGATGTCCCACTACATGGTGGTGTAGCGATTTAATTGATAGTAATATATACCTCTGTAATTCCCTAAAAAAAATATGGTATAAATTAGGGGTGGAAATTCGGTTTCGGTTAATCGATTAATAACTGATTTAACCGAAAACCGAACGGTTAAACCGATAATAACCGAATTAACCGATTTCTTAATTCATATATTAAATACAATATTATTACTAATCTATTACAAGTAGTACTCTCATCTTATATCTTAATATTACTACTAATATATTTTATGTTTCATAGCATAATATTGTTATTATTTACTAATACTAGGTTGTTTGAGAAAATGCACCCATATGTCATTAGCTGAAATGTAATATCAAAAAGGGTCACTAGTTCAAATTTTATCAATTTTTGTCATATGTTTACTTTTTGGACATTTATACCTTATATTTTATACTTTATTCCATCCTAACACATTCTCTCTCCTACTTTTTCACTTAATTTTTCTCTCTTTTTTTTCTCTCTCTTCTTCCCTCAGCTCACGTCTTTCTCTCTCTCTCTCTTTTTTTTTTTCGGTTTTCTTCTTCCTCAAGTTTGGCTCTCTGCTGATTTCTCTTTGCCTGACGTCGTCGCCATTGTTGATCTCTTTCCGTCGTCGTCGTCGCCATCGCCGTCATCATCGTTGCCATTGTCGTCGTCATCGTCGTCGCCGTCGCCATAGTTTGGAGCTTTTTCCTCCATCATCGTCGACGGCTTGTTCGACGTCGCGGTATTTTCTGCTTTTGTGGTCGCGATTAGCTTCATCGTCGCCGACGATTATATGTTTTTGCTCTGTTTTTTTGCAGCAATTTGATTGTGATTTGTTGAGAATTTTTTGTTTTGCTTTTTTTTATTCAGCATTTTTGGTTGCGATTTTATTGTGTTTTTTGCTTTAGTTTTTGTTTAGAAAGTGTTACGGTGGTTCAATTGTAATTTTCCGGCGATATTTGGTTGTGGCGTCAAAGCTATGGAGGTAAATTTCCGGCGACTGTATTTTCTGGTTCAGGTTGGTACGTTTTCTTAATTGCATACTGGTATGTATATATTTGATATAGATGGTTTAGTCCAGTCTCCTAGTGGTGAAACTATGAGAATGAAGATTACAGATGATTTCAAGTTGTCCTATTTGATGGATGTGTTGGAGTTTCCTACTGTATATGGGCGGTTTCTCCCACGATTGATGAATCTCATAATAGAAGGACTCCTTTAATTGATGATGGTGTGCGTGTTGGGAAATTTAAGTAAAGTTTTGATTGATTCCAAAACCAACTAACCCCAACCGAGTAGATGTTGCCAGATCCTAATGTTAGCTTTTAGGCTCGCTGTTTGAGCATTGTTAAGATTTTATCTTTACAGGTCTCCAGCTGAAGACTGCAACAAGGCTTCACTCGGATAGAACATCAGTTGTAAGAAAGACAACTGAGCGTTCATCAGACGAGAGTTAAAAAGGGGGAAGTTGTAAGAGAACATCAGTTGTAAGAAAGAAAACTGAGCATTCGAGCCAACTGATCAGATTCAGAACATCAGAAAGACAACTGAGCGTTCAAGATTCAGAACATCCAAAAGACAACTGAGCGTTCAGATGGAACATCAGTTACAAGACTCAATCAGTTAGATCAACAGCATGAAGTTCAAGTCAGCTGAGAGTTCAACTGTTAGCAATCAGATAGAACATCAGCTAAAGACAAATAAGATGAAGATCAAATTTCTCAACCGACCATCCAATGTTAAAAGACTAATGTTGAGATTTAAAATTCAAATAAGGAAGTCACGTGAAGGTTTGACTCTCTGTCATTACCTTATTTGGCCCAACACAAGGCTGTCTCAGATGGAAAGCAGAAGCACACAGTTGCCAAATCCGGAAAGTCTGCAGAGATGAGAGACAAGCCATCGCTTTCAAAGAACAGAGATCAACGACTCCTCCAACGGCTAGTTGATTCTCTCCGCCTATAAATAGAGGCCTTCATTCATTCACCAAGACTGAGAAGACACACAAGACAAGACAGACAAAAGATATACGAGCAAAAGAACGACTTTATTCTACACAAGCAAAACTATTGTTATCCTCTAAGAACATCACTAGTTAAGAGTTCTAGAGTGTTAGATTTTGTCTTGGTGTTTTTCGATCCAACCTTGAGAACATCACTAGTTGAGAGTTCGTAGAGTGTTAGATCCTAGCTCACTTCTTGTTCGAGCTATTAGTTGGAAACTCACCCTTTCACACATCCTCTCAAAAGGATTGTTAGGACCCTACTCTTTCCGGAATTGAGTAGATAGGTTGATAAGTACCCGTAAACTTATCTGTAAGGTTGATAAGTACCCGTAAACTTATCTTAACGGTTGCAAAGCCCGCGTAAGCTTTGTGGTTTTTGTCCAGAAGAACTTGGACTGAGTTGTGTGGACTCACAACTCCCCGTGGACGTAGGAGTTCTCTCCGAACCACGTAAATCTTTGTGTGTTTGTGTTTTCAATTTAGTTATTTATTGCATATTCAACTAACCGATTAACCAGCACTCAAACTGCACTTTTACATTCTCAACTGACTTGGTTATTGACCAACCTTGCATTGAAGCGTGAGTTATTTTACGAGTTAATTTCCACCACATTCCGCACAGCACTTCACTTCCAGCTGAGTATCCTTACTCAGTTGTGATTCCAACTGAGTCTGCTTACTCGGTTGTGATATTTTTCGAGAGTTGTTTTAAAATTTCCTATCTGGTGTATCCCCCCCCATACACCAGAACTCGTATCGGGACCATCAAGTGGTATCAGAGCAGTGGTTCAAAAGACTGCTGACTCTGTTTCACGAGGTGTGAATTCGAAGTGTTTTCTTCAGTGGTCAACTGAACAGATCTTTTTCACGCTAGTGCATATCTGCTTGCATCTGTCTTTTGTTTGTGTGTGCAGATGGATATTAAAGACAAGATCGTGGTCATGTTCTCGGTTGTGAACTATACATCCTGGAGAACTCGGATGAAGAAGATTCTACTGTCAAAGCATCATAGAATGAAACAAGTACTTACATCCGAACCGATCATCATCAGAGAAAAGGTCACTCGCACTCCTACAAATCCCAATGATGGGGATGCAACTGAGGAGTTAGTGGAGAAAAAGCCAGAAGACTTCACTCCAGAGGAGGCCAAAGTGAGCCAGTTGGATATCTGGGCTCAGAGCACTATCATGTCCACAGTTGGACAAGACTATCTTCCTTGGATAGAAGAGTGTGACACCGCTAAGGAGATGTGGGATATTTTGGCATCTCTTAGCGAAGGGAGTGACGAAACAAAGGAGAACAAGTTCTTCCATGCCTGTCAAGACTTTGACAACTTCTGTCTGAGAACTGATGAAACCATTGATCAGTTAGAGGTCCGGTTCATGGACATCATCAGAAGGATCCAGTCCATCCGAAGAGGAAAATATACTTTGAGAGAAATCAACCTCAAAGTATTACAAGCTCTACCAGCTGAGTGGGATACCTTCACCAACATCCATGAGAGCCGAGCTAATCTTGGAGAGATGGGAACAGAAAGGCTGTTCTCAATCCTAAAAGGAAATGAGTACAAGGTGAACCGACGAAGGTCAACTCAGTCCTCGGTTCAGACGAGTCGACATGAGGATGTTGGTTCAGCCACAAAAACAGTAGCACTTCGAGCTGACTACTCCAAGCCGCGAACATCAAGGCCAACACGATCTGCGGACACAGCTACGAAGGAGCCAAGCAGAGAAGAGCTGCAACAGAATATTGCCGCCATGTCAAAGAAGCTAGCTGACATGGATACTCGGTTCGAAAAATACAAACGGTTCTATAAATCCAACCGAACTCGAGAGAACTCAAAGCCTGTGACCAACAGTTGCTTTGAATGCGGCAAAGAGGGACATTTCAAAGCTGATTGTCCAGACCTTTCAAAGAAAGAAAGAGAAGCGTTGAGGGCCAAACAAACTAGAAAGAACAAGGCCATGGTTGCAGAAGAAGCAGCTGACGACATGGACATCTTCACCGACACTGAAGATGAGGATAAGCTGACTTCCACCAACAACGCTATCGGTCAGGATCAATGCCTCATGGCATTTGGAACCGACCAGGATAACGCTGAGGTACACTCTAGTCCTGCAAATCTAAATTCTTCCAATATTTCTAACATGCAGGAAATAGTAGAGGAAGAGTTGGAACCCTCCTGGGGTGACTTTCAAGAACTCAGTGAGGAACTGCATCAACAATCGGTTGAGTTTAAGAGTCTTCAAGAACAGTTTGCCAAACTTGAAGAATCCTTAACCGAAAAGGACGATCTGATTAAGAGTCAAACTGAAGAGATTGATAATCTCAGAAGTCAACTGAATGCGGCCAACCAAACTAAGGCTCCAACCGATGAGGAGTTGAAGGAGCAGATCAAGGAGCAGCATGATCAGTTGAAAAAGCAAGAGGCTCAGATCGACCAGCTGATAAAGAAGTCAGACGGACAAACCGAGCATATAGCTGTTCTTTTCAAGGATCTACAAACTGAGAAGGACAACCTGATAAAGCTATATCAGTCATCCAAAATCATCGAGAATCTCATCAGTTACCAAAGACAAATGGATGACGTGTCTGGACTCGGTTACGACGTGGTTAAAGATACTGGAATTCCACCCGCAACCTTCATCAAGGCGGTGGATGTCACGGTTGCCAAACCTGACACAGTTGAGTCTGTAACTCCGCAAATTAATCCAACCTCCACTTCTCAGCAAGCTCAACCGACCAAGGGAACCTCAACTGAAAAAGGAAAAGGAGCGGTGGATGGAGAACAGAACATTCCATTGGTTGGGACATCAACCGAGGGGGAATGTTCCAAGTCTTAGAAGAGGAATCAGAGGCGTCGGAGATACAATCAAAACCGAATTCAGAATCGACCTCTGAACCGACCTCAGAGCCAACATCAGAAAGAATGGAACCGACCGCAGAACCGACAAGGATCCAACCATCTGAATCAACAACGGTTCCATCATCAGTTCAACCAGAGGTTCTAACAGAGTCAACCGATGTGGAACAGTTCCAACAGCTGCGGATATTCATGCCAGAACATGAATCAACATCAGGGCATGAACAGCTGGAGTCGACAGTCAGAAAGATGGAATCAGACTCAGTCACAAAGATTCCAACTTGGCGTCCGACCTCATCGACAAAACCAACAGGATAAGAATCGCTATCAAAACACGGGGAAAGCCTCTCCTCCTAAAGCTCACAATGGGAGAAATCCATCTCCTCCCAAGAAACAGAACATCACTACTAACAACAAGCCTAAGGATAACCGAGGTGTTGTTATAGTTGATGATGAAGGAAAAGTGATCTGGAATGATAAATCTATCCGAATCTACAGGGAAAAATGACCCACAGTTCAAGGGGGAACTGGTTCTAACCCTCCAGGACCCAACTAAAATTGGGGACCTAAGCGAGTTTCTCTGTGCAGGAACAGGAGAAACAGCTGAGGAAGAATAAGGCATCACGAACCATGTGGGTGATGGATAGTGGATGCTCGAAACACATGACAAATCTGAAGGATTTGCTTGGGAGTTTCGTGGAGAAAGAAGGACCATTGGTTACCTTTGGTGACAAAGGTCACACCAGAGGATACGGTACCCTTGAAACCGATCACGTGTCGATTTCTAATGTTTCATATGTTGATGGATTGAAGCATAACTTGCTCTCCATCAGCCAATTCTGTGATAATGGTTTCTCTGTCAAGTTTGATGCACAGGGTTGCAGGGTTAAAAATGTCGGAACAAGGCAGGTCATATTGTTGGGAAATCGATCCCCAACCGGGAATGTCTACTATGCAGACTGGAGCAGTAGTCCTCCTGAAACCTGTCTGTTATCGAAGAGCAGTTCAGATGTGAGCTGGCTGTGGCACAAAAGGCTCAACCATCTGAATTTCAAGACTATGAACCGACTTGCAAGACAAGAACATGCAAAGGGCATTCCAAACCGAGTGTTTTCAACAACACATATCTGCAGTGCATGTCAGTTGGGAAAGCTCGCTAGATCCTCCTTCCAGTTGAAAACAACTCCCTCAACCGACCGAGTATTGCAGCTGATCCATATGGATCTCTTCGGGCCAGTTACACCAAAAAGCATGAATGGTAACGAGTATACGCTTGTTGTTACTGATGATTATTCTAGGTACACGTGGACCATTTTCATGCGTCACAAGAGTGAAACCCGAGATGAGCTACCCAAGTTGATGGATCGGATATCGAACCAACAAGAGATGAAAATCATTTTTATCCGATCAGATCGTGGAACCGAGTTTCTAAATGGAACCATCATCAAGTGGAGATTCAGAGAGCTGATATCTTCACCAAACCTCTAGCCGAAGCGCGGTTCAAAATTTATGTGATTTACTTGGATTGTTGGAACCAGCTGAGGTGAAGAGATAGATATCCATCTGAGGGGGAAGCTCAGATTAAGGGGGAATATCAGATGCAGATCGCCAACCGAAGACATCCGATGCGGTTCGCCAATCGACGACATCAGACGTCAGCTGAACAGACGAACTCGAGTCAGCTGATGGTATGCCGCAACATTGGATCAGACGTCAGCTGAACAGACGAACTTGAGTCAGCTGATGGTATGCCGCAACATTGAAACACAGCTGATTCCGACATCAGCTGGCAGGTCTCACAGCTGATTCCGACATCAGCTGGCAGGTATCATTTATGGCTGAAGGTGTTATGATCTTAAATGTGAGTGTTTGAAATAAATTCAAACATTCCTCAGCATGTCAGTTAGACTAAAATAGCCATCATAGCGCATTTAATGTAAAGTGTGGCTGAACATCAATAGCCTACTTTATAGTACGACTGGGCTGACATGAAAAACAGTTCACCTTCTCACGCGCTGGTTGGAACTCGGATTGTGACGTCAAGTCAAAACTAGTCAACAGTCGCGAAATCTCAGCCGTTGATGGATTCGCGCCATTCAACCCTAGCCGTCGATTTCAACCGAGCCAAAAACCTATAAAAGGCGGAAAATCAGGAAGTGATCTCTTACCTTCTACATTTGTGATTATCTGCAGTAACTGTTCATCATCGTCTCTAATTTTGTCTCACTATTTTCTGCAAGTTTTTCTTTCCTTCTTATATATATCCTCACAGAATCACTAAATGGCACCTAAAGGAAAGAAGATGGCATCCTCCGGACCTTCACTAGTCCCCAAAGCATACGAGGAATCCTTTGATCTGTTGGTCTCCAAAATACACTTCGAGCAGATCATGTCAGAGGATGAACTGGAATCCCCAGTTCTGTCTCCCCTCGCCAATACTCTCAGGGAGAACGACCTACTGGAATGGGCGACGCTCTTCCCGTCCCACCTTCTCAGGCGTCAAGTCGGAGAGTTTTATCAGAACCTGCAACTTCCCATCGACAGCCGAGACGGGCTCTTTACAGAAGTTACTTGTCGTCAATGCGACGTTCCGGCCAGAACGATTCGCCGTGGCACCGTGCCCATTGCAGTCTCCGATATTCTACGCCAAATCATTCCTCCAAATCATACCGCCACAGACACCATCGACAATATCACCGATGGGGAAGCCGATTCATTTCTGGAAAGTGCTCTGATCACTCCAGAAAAATTGAAAAGTAATATGCAGCGAACCAAGTTGAAGCCAGAACATCGACTCCTGTTCGATGTTGTATCCAAGGTTGTGTTCGGTTACAGCGGAGCCTTCGGAGACATCAGCCGACCGAAGCTCAAACAGTTTCTAGCCTTGGAACACAAGCATGAGATCAACTGGTTCCAGTATTTTGAAAACCAGTTGATATTGGAGAAGCAGAAGATCTCAGAGACCACAACCGAATCCGGGGAAAGGTTGTTGAGTGTCAAGGGGACTCTCAACTTCGGTTGCAAAATTTCTGCTCTGATCCTTTTCGCAACTAAGGGTCAGAACATGGTCTGGGATGACTGTGAAGAGACCCCTGTGAAGAAGCTGATGCTGTTCCCAACAGCAAAGAAGGCTCAGGATGTAGTTAGGAGTGTGTATACTCCCAAGGAGAAGAAGGAAGCTGTGAAGACAGCTGAAGAAAAAGACACAGCTGAGGAGCTGCCCCCAGCTGCTGCCTGCAAAGCAAAATCAACAGCTGTACACCGACAACGAGCTGAGTCGGAGAAAGAGAAAGCGGAAGAACCAGCTAAGAAGAAGCTGAGGGTTCGGATCAAAAAGTCTGTTGCGATTCCAGCTGAGGAGGTTCCAGTTGAGGACGCGCCAGTTGAGGATGTGCCAGTTGAGGAGCCAGCTGAAGAGATACCAGCTGAGAAGGGTCCAGCCGAGGAACCATCTGAGTCAAGTCACTCAGTTGACAAGGATGCGTTCGAGATTGTTCCTCGCGCAGCTGGAACAGATGAGTTGGAAGGGATGGAAATTGATCTGACCTCAGATGCATCTTTCTCATCTGAGGAAACTGAAGATATTCCAACAACCTCCCCCACGGCAGGAGCTGATGCCGTACCGCCCAAAGAGCTTCTCGCTCTCACAACCGATCAACAGCCAGAAATTCCGAGCTCTTCGCTCGATGCCAACATTGAGACCATCTCTTCGGCTAATGTTGATGAACCTGTTGATACCCCCATCCCCACAGAATCCGAAATCCGAGCTCCCAGCTCGATGCCAACGTTGAGACCACCTCTTTGGCCAACGTTGAAGAAACCATTGAACCGATGCCATATGAAAGTCTCTCTCTCTCCCCAATCGATGACGAAGCTGATCGTCAGGCCGTCGCGTTGGAGCATGAAGGCAAGGTGGCCTACTGCTTCCAGAAGCTGATCGGGATGTTCCCAGAAGTGCGCGACATGCCGGTTTTTGCCACTCTCGGAATCGAGCTGCTGTATCAGTTCAACCTCATCTTCAGTCACTGGTATGTGAATGAAGATACCATAAGGGTACACAGCTGGAACCAGCTGAAGGCAGACGAGTCACGCATCAGAGATTACTTCAACTACACCAATCTGGAGGTCGCCTACAACAATAAGGTTGCGCTGCTGACGCGTCGTCTGGACCTCAGAAAGGCGGAAGGCAGAGACACGAGGGAAAAGGCTGAACAAGATTGCATCAATTTCCTGGACAACATGCTAACAAAATCTGCTGATTTTATAGTTGATCTTTATGCAGCTGCCGCAGCAGCCAAGAGGGAAGAAGAAGAACTTCAACTGTACCTGGCCAACTGTCAAGCCATGGTTATAGTTGACCAGCTAGCACAATCTGATCACCAAGCTCCAGCTGATCAGCCAGCACCCTCAACTGAAGAAATTTGTGAGCTGATAGCTGAGAGGGTAAATCAGCTAAGGACGGAGATGCTTGCCAACTTCCAGCACAACAAAGAAGATCAGCTGAGGATGTTGGAAGCACAGGAGGAGAAGAATAGGAAGCTGCTGGAGGAGAATGTTTCACTGAAGATAAAGCTGGATGAATTCTCAACCTCCACCAGCCAAGACATCTCTGACGTGAAGACAACCGTCCATGGAATCCGATCCGATCTGAACGTCTTCAAATCCATATCTGATTCCAACCTCGCCAAATCTCAATGAATCAACTAAATTGTATCTTCTATTAGTTGCTCGCAAGAGAACGAGGTCCTAATGTAGTACAGCTAGCTAACTCGAGTCGAATCTCAAGGAAAGCTTAACAGGGCATTGATTCATGCTTTTCACAAAACATTAAATACATCCTACACATTCTAATCCAATAAGTTTTGATTATCGAAACTAACAGCTAAACAAAAAATAAAGTCAATAAAGATAAATTAATCAAATTAAAACCATCTAGGACAAGGATTTCATCTCCTCGAGATAATATAATCAACTAACTTATGTCATGCAACAGATTACTTCATATAATCAACTTTCACCTAGAATTGAAATACTAACTCTCGTATTCATAAATCAACTCTTAGCTAAGGAAATAACACAAAGTAATGTAAAGTTAGATTATACGTTTCCGATTAAATCTAACGTTGATTGAACCTAAATCAAGTAATGAAATCTTCCTTCGATCTCAATCATCACTTAAGACAATCCAACTTTGGCCAAAAGTTCGATAGAAAACAAACCAATTCAATCAACGAGCATATACACATGAAAACCGATAATTATCTCGATTCGATCACCCTAAATCCTAGACTAAGAAAATTAATTCATAATGTTGGAAATTAAATATAGAAAACTAGAAATAAACATTGCATAAACGAAGAAGAAATCTTACAAAGTATTCGGAAGTAGCAACGAACAACGGGAATGAAATCCAAAATGAAATATATGAGTTTCAACTAAGAAATTAAAGCAAATCTATCCTACTGAGTTTCCTTCATTTCTTCTGCTCTAAAAAAACAGAAAAGAGAGAGAGAGCCCGTCCAAAAACCGCCCGAATTCATTTATATGGCTGAAAATAACCGCCGTCCCGCGCCGGCGGGACCCCTGTCGCGCAAAACAATCCCGCGCCGGCGGGGCTCCCGCGCCGGCGGAGCCTTTGTCGCGCAAGCCAACCCCGCGCCGGCGGAGTTCCTTCTACGAGAATAACTCCCACGCCGGCGGAGTTTCTCCTGCAAGAGTAAACCCCGCGCCGGCGGCACTCCCGCTCTGGCGGAAAATCCTATTTTTTAATCTTCACCGCTTTCTGCTTCTTTTTCCGCATTTCTTTCGACATTTCTTGCCTCTTTCGCCACTTTTGTACCTACGCACACCACCACACCAAACACCACACATAAACCATGCCTTATAATAATAAAACGAATAAAAACATGCTCGACGTACACAAATAATCACACGAAAAACACACAAAAATGAACTAAACACTCAACAGACTCAAGACTAAGAATGGGAGTCTCGATTCGAGTCACGATGGGCTGAGTTCGTTACTTTCCAAACCGAGGTCAATAAAACATTCGCTGGACTGAGGAAAGCCGAGCAAGAGCGCCTTGACTCTGAACTAGCGAAGAAGGTTGGAGTAGAGTGCGCGGTCGATGAACTCTTCAACCGCATCCAACAAGCTGAACAGCAACTTACCTCTCTGGATGGCTCAGTCGCAAGCCTTGTTGCTATGCCAAAATGGGGGAAGAGAAGACTGGGGAAGTTGAGATGCAGGGGGAAGATGAGACCCAGGCTGAGGAAGAGATGCTAGCTGACAAAGAATCTCAGCTGAAGAAAAGCCAGCCGAAGAAGAAGACCCAGAAGAACAAGTCCACTCCCAAGCCAACCGACGTAGGTGGAGCTGATATGGCAAAAGACTTGGAGCAGGCAGAGCAGTATGGAGTTTCTTACAACTCCATAGCCGAAATTGAAGCCGACCTTGATGCGGAACTCGACGGTATCACAACCGAAGAGTGTATTGTTGCTGCCAAGGCTATGGATGTTGCTGATAAAGACTACATGAATCCCAACTGGATTAAGAAGTTTGCTGCCAGCCAAGCTAAACGAGTCAACCAGTTCGAGGAGGAGCTTGACAAAGTCACCAAGAACCTGGATAGGAACATTGCCTCCCGCAGCCGTCGCCGAATAGATAAACATCAAGTAAAGGTTAAGGCAAGGCTGAAACAACAGAGGCTGCCAGGGAAGGGTAAGCTCCAAAGTCAGTTCAGGCACGTGGACAAGTGGATGCCAGCCGAGTGGAACGAGGACTGGGAGTCGTTCAAGCAGGAGTTTATGAACGACTTCTATTATAGGAAGGTATTCTCAACTGACGATCCGAGGAGAGCGTTCAAGGAAGCCTTGACCGAGCTTCACTCTGGGGATCCGGGCATGTTCAGCCAGTTCAGGCGAGCCATGATAGATGCAAAACTGGATATGAACACAGTTCCGGTCCCTCAGAAAGTCACATATCAGCCTCCATTCCTCCCAGACTCTCGAAACCCCAACCGAACGAAGATAGCAGCTGAGGCAAGACAAGTTTGCCGAGAGCATGGGGTTGACACCGCGAAGGAATCAGAAGCAAAAAGAGAAATTTTTGTTAGAATGTTTAGCAAGTATAGGCTAAAGTATTAGCTCAGTTAGTTTTTGAGCAACTGATGTAATTTTTGATCTTTTGTGCTTACCTTGTAACCATCAGCTGTAATGAAAACTTTCATCAGTTATCCGATTCAACTTGACGTATAATATCTCGTTGTCCAAGCTCTAAATCGCAAAGTTATTTCAATATCATGTTATAACTGTGCTAACCCTTTGATGTTTTAATCTTATAGACTGTCTAGAATTTCAGCTGAGATTTTAGATAGGTCAGTAGGGTTTAGATTAGTTTGATCTATAAAGGTTTTTATAAGGGTTTTGGCATCATCAAAAAGGGGGAAATTGTTGGGAAATTTAAGTAAAGTTTTGATTGATTTCAAAACCAACTGACCCCAACTGAGTAGATGTTGCCAGATCCTAATGTTAGCTTTTAGGCTCGCTGTTTGAGCATTGTTAAGATTTTATCTTTACAGGTCTCCAGCTGAAGACTGCAACAAGGCTTCACTCGGATAGAACATCAGTTGTAAGAAAGACAACTGAGCGTTCATCAGACGAGAGTTAAAAAGGGGGAAGTTGTAAGAGAACATCAGTTGTAAGAAAGAAAACTGAGCATTCGAGCCAACTGATCAGATTCAGAACATCAGAAAGACAACTGAGCGTTCAAGATTCAGAACATCAGAAAGACAACTGAGCGTTCAGATGGAACATCAGTTACAAGACTCAATCAGTTAGATCAACAGCATGAAGTTCAAGTCAGCTGAGAGTTCAACTGTTAGCAATCAGATAGAACATCAGCTGAAGACAAATAAGATGAAGAACAAATTTCTCAACCGACCATCCAATGTTAAAAGACTAATGTTGATATTTGAAATTCAAATAAGGAAGTCATGTGAAGGTTTGACTCTCTGTCATTACCTCATTTGGCCCAACACAAGGCTGTCTCAGATGGAAAGCAGAAGCACACAGTTGCCAAATCCGGAAAGTCTGCAGAGATGAGAGACAAGCCATCGCTTTCAAAGAACAGAGATCAACGGCTCCTCCAACGGCTAGTTGATTCTCTCCGTCTATAAATAGAGGCCTTCATTCATTCACCAAGACTGAGAAGACACAAAAGAGAAGACATACAAGAGATATACGAGCAAAAGAACGACTTTATTCTACACAAGCAAAACTGCTGTTATCCTCTAAGAACATCACTAGTTGAGAGTTCTAGAGTGTTAGATTCTGTCTTGGTGTTTTTCGATCCAACCTTGAGAACATCATTAGTTGAGAGTTCGTAGAGTGTTAGATCCTAGCTCACTTCTTGTTCGAGCTATTAGTTAGAAACTCACCCTTTCACACATCCTCTCAAAAGGATTGTTAGGACCCTACTCTTCCCGGAATTGAGTAGATAGGTTGATAAGTACCCGTAAACTTATCTGTAAGGTTGATAAGTACCCGTAAACTTATCTTAACGGTTGCAAAGCCCGCGTAAGCTTTGTGGTTTTTGTCCAGAAGAACTTGGACTGAGTTGTGTGGACTCACAACTCCCCATGGACGTAGGAGTTCTCTCCGAACCACGTAAATCTTTGTGTGTTTGTGTTTTCAATTCAGTTATTTATTGCATATTCAATTGACCGATTAACCAGCACTCAAACTGCACTTTTACATTCTCAACTGACTTGGTTATTGACCAACCTTGCATTGAAGCGTGAGTTATTTTACGAGTTAATTTTCACCACATTCCGCACAACACTTCACTTCCAGCTGAGTATCCTTACTCAGTTGTGATTCCAACTGAGTCTGCTTACTCGGTTGTGATATTTTTCGAGAGTTTTTTTAAAATTTCCTATCTGGTGTATTCCCCCCCATACACCAGAACTCGTATCGAGACCATCAGTGCAGAATGAAGACCAGAACAATTTTGATGTTGATTGTGATGAGTTGGGTTTAGATGACATTGATGAGAATGATGAGCATGATGTTGGTAATAGCAATGTGGATGGTAATAGCGATGTGGGTAATGAAAGTAGCGTATGACAGCGCTTGTGGGTTATTTCCGGTGCAGCCCAGCAAGTATCTCTTCCGTCGGATGAAGTACTTGCAAACTGAAGTCAGCTCTTAGTTTATATCACATGAAAAAGTATCTCGAGTGTAAAACAATTCGATCAAATAAGGTGTACTACCATGTGAGATGCAAACTGGTAGAACGATGTGAATTTGAGATGTGAGCAAGTGCCGCATCTAATTTGTGGCGTATCAATCTCTTCACTCGTCACTCTTGTGTGGATGATTTGAGATATCACCCTGATCCTAAGGTTTCATCTAGAGTTGTTGCTGCACACCTTGGCCCAAATTTTGGGGAAGATGGTTCGTGTCTTAGGCCAAAGGATATTCAATCACAGATACGAAGGGAATTTGGTGTGAATGTAAAATATTCTACTGCTTTGGCTGGTAAGCACCATGCTCTGGAACTTTCATTTGGAGATGCGGATAATTCATTTCAGGTTTCTCTATCCTTTTCTATATTAGTCTCGCGTAATTATTATTATTGGTAAATTTGGTACGATTTTGAAATTTCGTACCCGGTTTGCCTCTGTATTACCGGTACATCGGGTACGATTTTACAAAATTGTACTCAGTGTACTGGTAATAAAGCGGCAAACCTGGTACGAAATTAATATTGCGTACCTAGTTTACAATAGTTAGTATAGTATGATATTACGTATTTACAAAAACGTACCAAGTTTTACCAATATTACTGGTACATTCGGTACATATTTTGAAAAGCGTACCATGTTTACCTAGTGTACTTTTAGTGATTTTTTTTATTAATTGAGATAAATTCTTTCAGATGATTCCTAAGTTCTTATACACGTTGGAGCAGATGAATCCCGGTTCAATTGTAGACCTTCAGACATGTCCAGACGGTTTGTTTCAATATTGTTACTTTGCTCTCTCTGCGTGCATAAGAGCTTTTCGTGCATGTCGGCCCGTGATTGTCATTGACGACACACACTTGAAAGGGAAATACAAGGGCATTTTGTTTGTTGCAGCTACGAAGGATGCTAATGAACAGATTGTTCCATTAGCATTTGGCATTGGTGATGTGGAGGATACTTCATCTTGGTCATAGTTTTTGGAGCGTGTCCGTCGGACGTTTGGTTGCCCCCCGGATTTTATGATAGTTTCCGATCAGCATCTGAGCATCAAGAATGCTATAGATCGAGTTTATCCTAGCACCCCTCATGGTCTTTGTACGTTTCATATACAGGGTAACCTGAAGACTTGGGGTACCGTTGTGACTGATCTATTCCATCTTGCTGCGAATGCTTACAAAGTAGAGGATTATGAGGAGTACATGAACAATTTGAAGGAGGCCTCTCGTGGTGGCTATGAAAAGCTTATGAGTATTGGTCCGAGCAGATGGTCTGTTGCACTATGCCCGTGCGGAAGTTTGGGTTTGGTACATCCAATGCTGTAGACAATATGAATTCAAGACTTCGGTGGGCTAGAAAACTTCTGGCATGTTCTCTTCTAGAATACTGTCGTAATCTTGTTCAATCTTGGTTCTTCCAGCGGCGCAAAAAATCTAGATCTAGAAATGAAGATTTATCGGTATATGCAACGAGGGAAATAGGTATAGCTGTGGAGGCGGGGCGCGTGATGAGAGTTGAACCGATATCTGATACGAAGTTTAATGTAATTTGTGGAGTAAAAAGCAATGCTGTTGATGTTGCTTCCAGGAAGTGTTCGTGTCGGGCATGGGATCTGGACTTAATACCTTGCTCTCACGCTACTGCAGCAATTAGGTGAGGTTGAAGTTTTTATTTGTTGGTATTAATTGCATATTCGTACCTATTTTGCCAAAACTTCTTAGTACATCTAGTACATAATTGTAAATGTGTACCAAGTTTACCTCATGTAACTTGGTACGCAGGTACGCTTTTATCAATGCGTATCTGGTCAGGAAGTTCTGTTGGGTACACTTGGTACGAAATTACAATTACGTACCAAGTTTGCTCCATAGAACTTGGTACGTCGGTACGCTTTGGCTAAAAACGTACCGGCGTACCAAGTGCTGATGAGCAAATTTGGTACGCATTTACAATTGCGTACCAAGTTTGCTCATCCGAACTTGGTACGCCGGTATGCATTATCCAATGCGTACCAAGTTTTCAAGTTTTGATGCGGTACATCTGGTATGCATTTACAATTACGTACCATATTTTTCTTCGACGAAGTTTTAATTTTTTACACATTTTTAGGTTTAAGAAGGAATCCCCAATGTCATATGTTCATGAATATTATTCTACTGCAACGTGGCATGAGATTTATGCTGATGATGTGATGCCTATTCTGGATAAAGATTCGTGGAATGTGCCGCCACATGTTGCTTTAAGGATTGTTCTTACACCTAAGGAACCTAAGCAAGCTGGACGACCGCGTACAAAGAGGATTCCAACTGGATCTCATACCAAACGCAGTCGGGGGTGTTTGTGGTGTCATGAGAAAGGTCATTATATGAGTACATGTCCTCTAAGACGCCGCTTGATTAATCCGGAAGAAGAAGGGAGTAGCAACCAACCAAGCATTAAAACAAGAACCCGCAAAATGAAGAAATGTGGTATTTGTGGTGTTGCGGGTCATACTCGCCAAACATGTCAAGATCCACATAGATTTGGTTGATAATTGAAGATTTATTTAATTCTATTAGCTGTGTATTGTTATGTATGGTTTTTGTTTGAAAATTTTGACGTTTGAATCAATATTATGTCAAATATTATTGTAACTCTTGGTACGTTTTTAAGTAACTCTTGGTACGTTTTTTTAATTGATTACCTTGCGTACTAGAAAAACAGTTTTGAATTTGACTAAAATCGTACCGGC
This sequence comes from Schizonepeta tenuifolia, assembly GCA_029490685.1. Classification (NCBI taxonomy): domain Eukaryota; kingdom Viridiplantae; phylum Streptophyta; class Magnoliopsida; order Lamiales; family Lamiaceae; genus Schizonepeta; species Schizonepeta tenuifolia. Next base: position 82,056,321 of record CM055959.1, read on the forward strand.
GTACCAAGTGCGGATGCGGTAAACCTGGTACGCATTTATAATTGCGTACCTAGTTTGCTTATCAGAATTTGGTGCGCCGGTACGCATTATCCAATGCGTACCAAGAGTTCAAGTAAATCTTGGTACGTTTTGTTGAATTGATTACCTTGCGTACTAGAAAAACTGTTACGAATTTACATTTGCATACTGTGCGTACCAGAATTCAAAAATACCAATAAAGATAAAAAAAAAATATACATAGTTAATCCTTAGCATATGCTAATAGTTCTGCAAAATTCATATTCAAAATATAATAATGTTTATGGATTTACAAAATCCTATCCATCATGCACAAAATATTAACACGAATTTACCGTTCATTCATTTGCCTTCATTGCCTTCATTCCCTTCAGTCACTCCATCGAAATCCATGACTTCCGGTGTGACTTCGTCCGTGCTATGGGCATAATTGGTTCTTGCTATGTGTTCTCTGTACTCCACCCGGTCTTCATCCTTTTGCAAACATCTTCGAATTGGTATTGGATTTTTCGAGATGAGTGCATAGAGGCCACAATCATATCCATTATCTTGTTGGAATTTGTTTCTCTTCGGGCCCTTCTTTGGAGGAAAGCATAATTCCCACTGGCCGAATTGTGGGTCTTTTATGTGATGATCTCGGTAATATCCAATAGCCTTCATGATTTGTGGGACCATTCTTGTCATTGGCAAAAATAGATCTCGTCGATTATCGAAATGGTGTTCCTCAAATGTATGTTCTTTCGAGTCATAGAGAGTTATCTTCTGTTTTTTGAGATCTACCAATAGGGTACCCCAGTGATCCTTATAGAAACACAATGCAACTACCTATAAAAAAAATGAATCATGGTACGTTATTACAAATGCGTACTATAAATCTAAGAAAACAAGGTACGTTATAGTAAATGCGTACTAGAAAATCAGGCACACTCGGTACGCATTTGTACGATTTTCTACCTATAAAACACAATGCAACTACCTATAAAAAAATGAATCATGGTACGATTTTCTAATTGCGTACCAAGTTTTACCAGTTTCGATCTGTTACGTTTGGTACGTAATTATAAAATCGTACCAAGTTTTCCAAGAGATTATACTTATATTTGAAAAACTTGGTACGATTTCCTAATTGCGTACCGAGTTTTCCAGTATCGAACTGTAAAGTTTGGTACGTAATTATAAAATTGTACCAAGATTTCCAATAAATACCATTTTTACCTATTAAGAACTTACCAATAAAGCAAAACTGCAGCCTCTGATGTGGTAAGAGATGTCGGATTTGTTCTTTTTATCTTTTGTGTCGATTGTTTTGAAACTATCGACAACCATTTGAAACGAGAAGCTGCCCCAGGGGAATTTCTCCCAAGCTTCCTCATCCTCAACCAGGACCCACAACCAGTCCGGTAATTTTTTCTTGGTATTCTCATATCCAAGCACGTATGATGCTGCCAGCATAATTTTTGCCAACTTCAAGTAATCGTTGGCGCTGATCTTGATTTCAGATTCCTTGATAAAAAACTTCCTGTTCCTGAATGGTGTCCACACATCTGCAGCGGTGACCATTTGGTTGCCGAATAGTCGGGAGTACAATGAGGATCGCGGTATGATGTGGTTGGTGTATGGGTCGAATTCTGCAGGGCCGAATTTCAGGCCGCTCACCAAAGCAAACTCTTCTCGGCTGAACCGTAAGAGCTTCCCTTCAACCTTGAACCATAGAGCTGATGAATCATACTCGGGGAAGGAAACCACCTGTCGAAGCACCATCCAGTGGATGGCCTTCCCCGATCGCGTGTTCATGTCCTCCATCCCCATAAATTGGCCGAGGCAGGACTGCTTCAGCTTGTCTAACGATGAGTTGCCACTTGCGGTGAGGCATGCTCGGATGTCAAAAACAAGGGACTCATAACCGTGAGTCATTGTCTTGTTTTTCAATTTTTCAAGCTTCAGCCTCTTGTATTTCCATCGGTTCTGCAATAAGAAAAAAAAAATAATTGAATAACAAATACATATTCACTGTTTAGTCATAATTTACTTGGTAAAACCCGGTACGTTTTTACAAAATCGTACCTAGTGTACACACACAACATGGTATACCTGGTACGAATTGATAAAATCGTACCGAGTGTACCAATTCTACGCTGGTACACCTAGTACGCTTTTACAAAATTTACTCAGTTTACCAATTGCAGAATGGCACACTTGGTACATTTTTGCTAATGCGTACCTAATGTACTTGTCATGTAGGTACGCATTTTGCAAATAAGTACTTGAAAATAATGAAATACTGGTACACTTGGTACGTTTTTCATATTTCGTACCAAGTGTACCTGTAGAGTAGGTACGCTTTTGTAAATACTTACCTATATTACAATAAAAAACTAGTACACTCGGTACGTTTTTCGAAATGCGTACCGAGTGTACTAGAAACATACTAGTTTTCTTAGTACGTATTTGGGAAAATCGTACCAGTTTTAACCAAACAAGGCCATATTCAAATGATCAGAATGTAAAATACATCATGCATAAACAATCTCAGCTATTCAACAAGAAGTTATCCTCAATTCCAGTAATTACATATCTGGAATTACCAGTACGTTTTTCACAAAATGTACCCGGTGTACCTGTAGAGTTTTTCCCCAAAATTATAGATCTCCAAATCGTATCCTAATTTCCATTCTACTCAACAAACTAGGTACGCAATTGACATTCAAAACATAATAAACCCGCGAAATCGGAGAAATCAAGCGATAATCAAACATGCAACCACCGTAACTTTCAGATCTGGAAAACTTACCGGCAAATGCTTGAAAACATCTTCTTCATCGGCTTCCTCCTCCTCGTTCGGCGGTGTAGGCTGGTCTTCTTTGTCTTCTCCTTCTTCTTCGCACGGCCCCGACGGCGTCTGCTCTCCTTCTTCTTCGCGCGGCCCCGGTGGCGTCTGCTCTGCTTCTTCTTCGCGCGGCGGTGCCTCTTCGTGCGGCGGCACCTATTCAAGTGCCGGCGGAACTTCGGTCCTTTGTGACCTTGTTTTCGTCGGGGCTTTGCTCGGCGTCGCCGCGGCTTTTCTCTGTTTCTTCGCGCCTTTGGGCGGCGTTGTCGCTACTTTGCTAGTCGTCGCCGTGGTGGTGACCTTTGTCGTCGTTGCTTTTGCTACTTCGGCTTCTTTATCCTTCCCCGCGGCGGCAGATTTTGGTTTTTTTGTTCGCGACGCCATTTAGATAGATCTGTATCTAGGAGGTTGACGGTGGAGTGTGGCGGTGTGATGGCGGAGTGTGGCGGTGTGGTTGACGGCGGCGGTAGGGTTGGAGTTTCCTACTGTATCGTCGCAGAAAACGGGGAGAGAGAAAACGGGGAGAGAGAATGATAGGGAAGAGAAAGAGAAGTTCAGTAAATGTATTTTGAATTTTAACCGTACACACACCCACTACCCTATAAGGGTATTTCTGTCAAATTGGGTGCAATTTTACCCAAATTTTGTCAAAAGTGTACTTTTGACAAAATTTGTTATTATCATGTAGGGTAATGACATATCACCATTTGCCTCTACTAGTTTTATGTTTTAACATAATCAATCATATACTATAATGCAATGCAATTAATTAGGTATCGTATATTTCAACAATAATACAATTTTGAATAAAATATATTGCATCCTATATATTTATTTATAATGGACAATACTCTTATAAATTTAAGTATGTGTTGTATACTAACAAATTCTTAGAAAATTCGAATTCATGTTTATTTTGATTGAAGTTCGAACTCTTATTTCATGATCACATTCACATATAACAATTTGAAGAATTTTGATGTAAATGATAGAATATAACTCCAAATTTATTTGTACCAACAAAATTTAGTTAATCTTTCAATAGCAAAATTGAAAATGTATTAACTTAACATAAGTGGATAAAAATAAGTAAAAAAGAAATAACAAATTTGGTATTATATTCGGTTAAAATAGGTTAACTGAAAACCGAACTGAAATAACCGCAGTGATTATTGGTTAACCGAAATTAGTTACTGTTCGGTTATCGGTAGGAAAAAAACGTGTTAAACGATTATCGATTATTTCGGTTATCGGTGCGGTTAACACGTAACCAAACCGATTTCCACCCCTAGTATAAATAGTGAAATAAAGTGATTTTACTATTAAAATAATGAAATAGTAAAAAAAAAAGTGGGTACAAATAGTAAAGTGGGTAGAGAGATTAAGAAAGCTCAACACCTTAACCAACTTATAAGCTCGTAATTCCTAAATAGTGAACATCTTAGGATAACTCCAATGGTTAGAAGCTATTTCTAACTTCCAACCTGTCACATCAGCTTTTCAAATTCAACAGCATTTTGCTATAAATCTTCACTAACAGTGAACCCAACTTCTAATAAAATTATTGTCCCACTTGCAATCCATACTACTTTATATCTATATATATATGTTTATCTAATTAATTTTTATTTGCATAACTACTTTTATATTTTTTTATATCTTCGATTATATATTTAAATAAATTTTTAATATAACAAATTAAAATAAATAAATATGTAATTATAAATAATAATTAAAATTGCATTAATGAAATCAAACTTACTTGATTGAAATTGAAATTACATTACTAAAATGAAAATTACATTAGAGATGCATACTTCAAAACAAAAATACATAATAATGAAAACTAACAGAATTCATCATTTCACAAATGCATCATCATGTAAATATGCATTCGGGTCAAGATTAACCAACACATCAGCAATTTCGCATGCATCATCATGTAAATATGCTAATTTAACCAACACATCAACAATTTCGCATGAATCACATTCATCCGAAAATTAACCAACAAATCACAAATGACATCACCAGCCCACGGCCCACCCATTAAAAGGAAATAATTATACAGAGTAAAACTCAATCACCTGATTCCAGCGTGTTCCATAGCTTCTTGGGCCTTCCTTTTTCTCCGAAATTTTAAGACTTCACTCAACAGAAAATAGGCACCATATGTAGGCAGCAAGTCCACGACTATCTGCTCTAAATTCTCACCCGGCGAAGGTGAAGTATCCGACACCATCATCAGAGAATCAACAGATGGAGGTTCAGGCACCAATGAACCATACATCCTCATAACAGCAGGTGGAGGAATCTCACAATCACCAACTTCCATAGATTTCTCCGGCACCAATGAACCAAAATCGGCAGATTTGCTATCGGACATCTCAGATTCAGAGGGTGAAATCACCCAATCGGCGGCGGTGGCTAAATCGGACATCTCTGCCGACTTGGCTGGCATCACAGACGAGATAAGAGGAGGAGAATCGAATATGGTTTCAGGAACGATTTCAATGGAACTCGACTCCATTTCGGAGGAATTCATCATCAAAGAGATGAGATTATGAGAGAGATACGAATTCACAGAGAATATCGAAGAGGAGAGATTGGATGGGAGAGATTTCAGTAATAGCGGCGCAAGTTTAGGGTTTTGAAGAGAGGGAATTCAATTGCAAAGTATCGAAGAAGAGAGAGAAATGAATCACGAAGTGTGGAAGTGGGGTGGGTGGGATGGTGTTATTTGGGTGGGATTAGTGATTTAATTAGAGATCCTAATTAGGTTGGCTTAAAGAGTGGGGTGGGCCCATTAGTGGCAAGGGGTAGTAATTTATGGAGGAAAATAAGGGTAAGGGTGTCCAAAAAGCAGAGTAGGGCTTTAAATTATGGACAAATTTTGAAGAGCAAACATGGCTTTAAAACAAGGACGGAGGGAGTATTACTTAATTATGAGAATAATTGAAAATAAAAATTGTTCCCAAATATATTGTGTTAAATCACATTGAAGTTGTTTATGAGTATTTTTCTCTTAATCTCCCTTAAACCAAAATTAATGTTAAATAAAAAAAGCCCCCAAAAAAAAAAAACAAAACAAAAAGCAAACCAACCGCTGTCATCTTTTTCACTCTCAATCTCCCCCAGGCGCACGAGATGAACACGCACCAATGAGGATGGGCGGTTTTCTTCACACTTTGACACACTGATGTGTGTTGGACCCTCCATTTCTTTTGAACCAGTTTCCCATTTTCACACATGTTCGTTTGGGTTCCAACATTTGGAAGCTACTCCAATGGTTGGAGTTGTGTTACATTTTTGTAACCTAACCACTAGAATTACTCTTATAATCCCGTTTTAAAAGGGCTTATAAGCTCAGCCAAACACCTTACGAATAGTGAACAACACAGAAATGAAGGAAAAGAATAGTGAAAATATGGAGAGTTAGGAGAAATGAGAGCCACATAAGCTTTGTAAATAAGGCTTTAACAACCCTTAGTTTAGCCAAAAAAAAAACATGACAAAAATAATGGGACAATCCAAAAAAAAATACAAAAGAAAAATAACAGGCAAATGGAGTATTAAAAACGAATCCGCTAAATCGCATAAGAGGAGGAACACTATCAATTTTTAATTACTCCCCACGGCCACGACCTATTTGCTTGTAGTATTTCCTTTTAAGTTCATTCACCATCTATTTACTTATTTTATTACAGAACCCATTTATTTTTAACGGCACAATACACAAACAATGAAATCATTACTTCACTCGTAACAAATCTACCAACTTAATCAAACAAATTATTAAAGTCCATGTCAGTCAATAACAAAGACATATATGGACAAATTCTAGTTGGTAAGAATGAAGTCCCTCTACAGCAAGAAAATACTTTTCAATCTCTCATTCACTCAAATGGAGAGAGTCATGAACCTACTGATAGGGGCGGGGACCCAATCCCCTTTAGTGGGAAATGAGGTTGCTATTTTGGAATGTGAGGGGTTTTAATAAACCCCTCAAACAAAAAGAGCTTAGGCTCTTTATCCAGAATAAAAAGATTGATGTGTTAGTGGTGCTTGAAACAAGAGTGAAGGAAGTTAATTTTCTCAAAGTTACAAATAGGTTGAATAAGCAGTGGTGTTTTATTAACAATTATTCTTTTGCTTATAATGGAAGGGTATGGATTGGATGAGATCCTAGGAAGGCTAATATTACTCTTTGTGACTGCTCAGCTCAAACCATTCTCTGTAAAGTGCATGATATTAGCATTGGTCAGAAATTTTTTCTCATTGCAGTATATGCATATAATACTTTGGATCAAAGGAATGAGTTATGGAGTTTTGTAGCTAATGTAGTGCCTACTATCCATGAACCTCTGATTATTGGAGGGGATTTCAATACCATCTTAAGTGCTGAGGAAATATATAATGGAGTAGTGGTGACTGAGGCAGATACTAGAGATTTTGCTGATTGTTTAGCACAAAATGAATTACACCAAATTCGAATGGTAGGAAGTGAATTTACATGGTGTAATAATCAAGAGGGCTCAGATCGCATCTATTCTCTATTGGATAGATGTCTTGCTAATAAACTTTGGGTTGATATCTACAGTGAGGTTGTGGTTGAAGTGTTAAGAGAGGAATGTCTCTGATCATTGCCCCCTTCTTGTGAATTTGGAGCATCTTAGAGTGAGGCCTCAGGCGCCGTTTAGATTCTTAAATGTCCTTAGTGATCACTCAGAGTTTCTTCTTGCTCTCACAGAAGTTTGGAGTATACAGTGCAATAGAAATAAGCTCTTGAATATTTGGTATAGATTGAAAGAGCTAAAAAATCCTTTGAAGCAAATAAACACCTGCCATTATAGAAATCTCAAAAATAAGCTGCAAGAGTTGAGATTGAGATTAGCTGCAATCCAACAGGGGATGTTATCCAATATGTTCAACTCAGATTTGATACTGGAAGAAAAAATCATTCTTGCAGATATTGAAAAATGGAGCAGTGTTGAAGAGAGCATTTGGAAACAGAAATCCAGAGTAGATTGGATCAAATTAGGAGATTCAAATACGAAATTCTTTCATGAATATGTGAAGGCTAGAGGTAAAACTATCACTCTATTGATCAGAGAAGATGGATCTAGATATGAAAATCAGAACCAAATAATGGAGGAGGTGAGAAACTTTTACTTGCATCTGATGGGTAGTGCGGCTTCTGAGCTTCCAAGAGTAGAGAAGGAGATTGTGGAGAGGGGTTATATCCTAAATCCCACACAGAAACAACAACTTGTTCAAAATTTTATTGAGGAAGAGATCAGGGAGGCCCTTTTCAGTATGGATGCTCACAAGGCCCCGGGGATAGATGGGTTTAATGTTTTCTTTTTCAAGAAAACTTGGAATGTGATAGGACATGAAGTTTGTGAAGCGGTTCAGGAGTTCCAGAAGACAAGTTTGATACCAAAAGCCAAAAACACCACTTTGGCATCTCTCCTGCCAAAAAAAGCAAATGCTAGTACCATTAAGGATTATAGACCTATTGCTTGCTGCTCTATCTTGTATAAAATCATCTCTAAAGTCTTGGCAAATAGGGTACAACAAGTTTTAGCTCAGCTCATAAGCTCAACACAATCAGCTTTTGTTAAAGGGAGATCCATCTTTGATAATATCTTACTGAGTCATGAGCTCATTAAAGGGTACACTGGGTAGGGCACACCTAGGTTTATGGTAAAGATTGATATTAAGAAAGCATACGACTCTGTGGAGTGACCATCCTTGAAATATCTTATGTTGGAGATAGGGTTTCCACAATAGTTTGTAGCTTGGATCATGGCTTGTTTATCTAGTGTTACATATGTGATAAATATAATTGGCATTACTACTGATCCGTTTGCAGCAAAAAGGGGGCTTAGGCAAGGGGATCCCATCTCCCCATACCTATTTGTTTGTATGGAGTACTTACATAGAAGCATGCTGGAACTCTAAGCTAATAATTATTTCAAATTTCATCCACGATGCAAAAGGTTTGGCCTCATCCAACTTTTTTTTTTTGCTGATGATCTCCATCTTTTCTCAAGGGGAGATGTTTCCTCTTTCAGAAAGTTGATGAAGGTTTTTGAGAAATTCTCTAGAACATCAGATTTGAAGGCTAATCAATTAAAAAGTTGTGTTTATTTTGGAGGTGTTGGGATTAGCATACAAGAAGAGATTTTATCAGAATTTGGAATGGAGAAAGGAGACCTACCCTTCAGATATCTTGGCGTTCCTTTATCATCTAAGAAGTTATATGTATTGCAATGCCAACCGTTGATTAGGAAAATCCTTGAGAAAGTGGATAACTGGTCTTCTAAGCTGCTTTCATATGCAGGAAGAGTCTAGTCAATTCAATCTATTTTGTTTGGTGTTCAAGCCTTTTGGAGCCAAATTTTCTTGATCCTTCAGAAAGTCATGAAAATCATTCAAGCAGTTTGTAGGAATTTTTTATGGACAGGAAAATCAGGAGCTTCAAAGAGGGCGTTGGTGGCTTGGAAGCAAATCCAATTACCAAAAGCAGCTGGATGTTTGGGGATTATGAACATGAAAATTTGGAACAAAACTGCTATTTGTAAATTGTTTTGGAGTTTAGCTCAGGAAAAAGAGAGAATCTGGATTCAATGGGTTCATGACTACTACATAAAGAATCAAGATATTATGTCGATGCCAATTCCTACTCAAGCATGTTGGGTGATAAGGAAAATTTTGAATGCAAGAGATTATGTGCTGCAATCTTCAGAAGGTATGAACATCATGTCTCAACCTATTTTTTCGATTGGTAAGATGTACAGAAACTTGAGATGAGTAATTCCTATAGTAGGGTGGAACAAAATGATTAGCTGCAACCCTTCTCCCCCTAAATGTATCTTCATTGTGTGGCTTGCCCTCCTTGGAAGATTAGTAACTTGTGATAACCTCAGTAAAATTAGATTGATGATTGATCCTGTTTGTCGTGTATGTGGAGAGGAGGAAGAGAGTATAGCACATCTTTTCTTTGACTGTTCTTTCTCTACTAGAGTGTGGACTGCTATCAAGAGTTGGGGGGGGGGGGGAGGGGGGGATTCTTCGAGCTACCACTAGCTGGGAAGAGGAAAAAGAATTCCTCACTTTTCATCACCACTCGAAGACAGTGAAACAACAAGTTTATAGACTTGTGTGGACTGTGACCATCTACTGTGTGTGGAAAGAGAGAAATGCCCAAAAGTTTAAAAGGAAATCATGCTCGACAGAAGAGGTGTTCAAAGCATGCAGTGAATCAGAAAATTGCTAGGATGCTTACTATTCTGCATTAGGTTACATAGTTTGCATGGCAAGGTTTTTGTGTTTGGTTTTTTGTAATTGTTCTAAGCCTCCGGCCTTTGGTAATAAAAGGAAATATTTACCAAAAAAAAAAAAAAAACAAAGAATAGGTGGTGGAGGGAGAGAGTATTATATACTAAACATTGTTGTTCCATATGATGTGGCTTTTATAATTTTGGATGAAAATGCACGCAGGCCTCCTCCTGTTGAGCATGCCATGCTGTCTCTCCAATGCCAGAAATCTACCCCCATAATAGAGTATGATAATTTTATCCAAAGGCACATTTAATACTTTTAAAGGATGAAATACATTAGATTATGATTTTGGTAGAGCCGGGTTAAAGCTCTACCAACGAAGTGAAAATCAATTAACAAAGCGAAAATGAAGAACAATCGATACGGAAAAGAGAAAACAATCGCCGGATATTTAAGTAAGAAAAAGAGGGAGAAAAGCCTCGCTCGAACTTGATCCGCTTTCTCCTCGCCCGAATCCTGCACAAAAGCCTGAAACATCGGAGGTTTCCCCCGGCATCGGCCCTCCGATGCCTAAGTCAGCTTGGAGAAAGGAAAAATAAAATGGAGAAGAAGAAAGTCATGAACAAGAAAGAAGAAAAAGATACCTCAGATTAGGAAAAGGGGTATCTATAAATTTACCATAGTGCGGGGTATTTTCGTCTCTTCAATTGAGAAAGGTCTTATAATACTAACTTTTGGGGTCGAGCTCTGCTCGGTCTAAGAGATCAGCTCTGCCAACACGTCAGCTCTGCCCCACGCCTCAACTTTGCCCAACACGTCAGCTCTGCCCAGCACGTCAGCTCTGCCCAGCACGTCAGCTCTTAGAAGTTCAGGGCTGAATTTTTCAGCTCTCTTTTCTCTCACGAGTTCAGCTCTTAAGTGGGCTTGTTGGGTTTCATCTTTGACCCTTTTGGATTTTTTTTTGAACAACATTGCAAGGAAATTTAAATACCGTGTGACGGAGGACTCGAACCCGTGATCTTTGGCCCGGGCATTAACCTCACTACCACTAGGCTAACACACACACACCCTTTTGGATTTGGGCTCCTTATTTAAGGCCGTGTATAAATGATTCCATATCAATATTGAACTTATATTATTTTTTTATTTAAACCGAACAACACTATGTATATCATCGATCTTCGCTAGATATAAATTCATATCTCAATTCCCATCATCTTTCATTTTAACCTATCAATTATTTTAACAATTAAAATTCAGAACCGTAATGAAGTTTTTTGTCACAGCCCCAACTCCCGAAGGACAGCAAAGCCGGAGTGCGACTAGGGATTGGATTAAAGAAACGGAAAATAAGAGAATAAATGAATAAAACACATTAACTTAACACTAATTACGATGAACTTGAATAAAAGAGAGTCGATCTTGAAGGATCGCTCGTCAAACTGTATACAGGGAAAACTAGGTTTAAAGTAATAACAACTTAAACCGAAAGGATTTACATAAATAAGGACACTGACTTTAATTAATGAAAGAAAGAGTTGATCACGAAGGATCACTCGACATAACTGTTCTTAGAAGAGACTAAGTTCAAGGAATGAAACTTAGTTCTAAAGTTATATACTAACTGAAACTAGTTTGCAGAATTGGCAACGGAAAAACGTAGAAATGATAACACATATAAAATGTGTTATCGAGGCTCAATTAATATTTACTTCCTTAATTACGACCTTTCCTCAACCTCCTCCGCCTTCGTCACTCAACCTGCACATTAAAAAAAAAACATGCAGGGCTAAGTACAAAAGTACTTAGTGGGCACATTGCCGAAAACAACTCACAAGAGTATTGATTTAATTATGCGTCATTTCATAAACATTTGAATAAAACCTTTACTACTGAACAATTAATTTCTAAATGACACACTGTGGGTTTTAAACTCACATCCGATCGTCTGGAAAGTACCTGTGGGCCAACTCTGAAACTGTCCCTCTGGATAGCACCTGTGGGCTATCTCAGAATCTGATCGTTTAGTCGGAATTATCTGGATAGCAGCCTGAGGGCTATCTCAGAATCCAATACTCTGGTTAGCACCTGAGGGCTAACTCAGAGAGACATAATAGAATTCACATAAACAAATCATTTAAGCACTGATAGATCTTTAATACTCACTTATTAAAGCAATATGTAACCACTTTCGAGCAACGCTCGCATATAAATACTTTAATACTCATTTATTAAAGCAAAACGTAAACACCTTCGAGCAACGCTCGCATATAAATAAGGCAGTAATTGATACACTTTCGAAAGCCCACCTCGTTCGTTTACAGAACTATTACTCGTGCTTCCGTCTCTGATCTTCCGTCCTGTCTTCTATTCTCGATCTCCTCCTTCGAACGCAAGTAATAAAAAAAAACGATAAGTTGTCGAGTTGATAGAAGAAAATGGAATTCAAAACTGATATCGAATTAATCTTTTAAGTTCTTAAGCTTTAGGCATTTGCACGCTTAACTAGATTCTTTTAGTTAATCTAGAACGAGACCCGAACACTTCTCGTTTAAAACTCGCCCGGGTTCTTACTCGACACTGAGATCAGCAATTAATGATAGTCGATAGCTTATATCGACTTAAAAGATCAAAAGGAACTAAGTTGAAAAGAATTCAACTTAGGAAACTACATCTTGGAACAAACTGTACAGATCAGTAAGTCCACCCAGAACAGGGGATCTCGAAACAGGGGATGTGCCCTGTACCAAAAGAAAGCCACGGATGTCTAGTTTACTCTCCAATTTGCGGATCTTGATTTCGTTAAACGAGCTAGGAGATATGACAGTTTCCGTGAAACGTCGCAAAACAGTCCGAGTTTAACCCTAGGGCTCGATAACTCGGCGCACGGCTTCCTAGGTTCGATTTATGATAATCCTCTGTTTTTGACACGAAAATACTGACTCAAGGCAGTCAACACTTATTTCCATAAGTGGTGAACTCCTTTTCACTTCTTGTTGGAAAATTTATTAGTATAAGTTTTGATGAATTCCAAAACCGGCTGACCCCAACCGAGTAGATGTTGCCAGTACCTAATGTTAGAATTTAGGCTCGCTGTTTGAGCAAAGTTAAGTTTTTATCTTTACAGGTCTCCAGCTGAAGATGGCAACAAGGCGTCACTCAGACAGAACATCAGTTGTGAAGAAAGACAACTGAGAGTTCATTTGTTCAGATGTAAACAAGGGGAAGTCTTCAGAACATCAGTTGAAGGAAACCAACTGAGCGTTCATCAAATGAGAAACAGTTGAAAGGAAGAGAACATCAGATGAAAAAGAAATCATCTGAGGGTTCAAACCCAACTGAGTAAAGAAGTGGAAGACAACTGAGGGTTCAGTTTCAGAACCTCAGTTATAGAATCTGAACAAGGAGTTCAACTGTTTTGGAGTTCAAAATTAGCTGAGAACTCGACAGATCGGAACATCAGCTGAAGATCACTCAGATGAAGGTCAAGACTTTTAACCGACAAACCGAAGTTGAATGTCAAAGATTTGAATTTCAAAAGGAAGTCACATGAGGGTTTGACCGTTCAGTCATTACCCCATCTGGCCTAACACAAGGCTGTCTCAGATGGAAAACAAAGGAGCACAGATGCTATATCGGGAAAGTCTGCAGAGATGAGAGACAAGCCATCGCTTTCAACCGATCAGAGATCAACTGCTCCTCCAACGGCTAGTTGATTCTCTCCGCCTATAAATAGAGGCATCATCTCATTCGAGAAGTAAGAGATGCAGATAGACACATAGACGACTAAAAATTCAAAAGCTTTCTCGAGAGAAATCAAAGCAAATCTGCAAAATCATCATCTAAGAGCATCAGCAGCTGAGAGTTCCAATTTGAGAGAACATTAGTAGCTGAGGGTTCCTAGAATTCGAAACTGTTTTTGATCTTAGGTTGAGTGTTTATTCGTTCAAGCCTTAGATCCAGCTCTCATTCTTGATCGAGCTGTAGTTGGATATCCTACCCTTTCACACACCCTAAAAAGTGTGCTAGGACCTTACTCTTCCTGTAATTGAGTAGTCAGATCATCAAGTACCCGTAAACTTGACTTAGGCTGTTTAGTGCCCGGAAACTAAACTGTAACGGTTACTCAGCCCGCGTAAGCTGAGTGGTTCTGTCCAGAAGAACTTGGACTGAGGTGTGTGGACTCACATCTCCCCGTGGACGTAGGAGTTATCTCCGAACCACGTAAATCTTGTGTGTCGTGTTTATTTTTTTTTAGTCCATATTGCATTTCTAACTGACCGAACTAACCAGCATTCAAACCTCTTTTGCACTTTTTCAACCGAGCTGTTTTGGTTCTTGACCAACCGAGCTGATTTGCGTGAGTTGTTTTTAACGAGTTTATTTTCCACCACATTCCGCACAGCACCGCTCTTCCAGCTGAGTTTGCTTACTCAGCTGTGAGATCCCACCTGAGTCCTTTTACTCAGTTGTAGTTGTTTTCAAGTGTTAAGTTTTTCGAAAGCTAAAAAATCCTAACTGGTGTATTCCCCCCCCCCCCCCCATACACCAGTAACTCGTTTCGGGACCATCAAGTGGTATCAGAGCAGTGGTTCAAAAGACTGCTGACTCTGTTTCACGAGGTGTGAATTCGAGAATTTTCTTCAGTGGTCCACTGAACAGATCTTTTCACGCTAGTGCATTCTTGCTCGCATTTTTTGTTGTCCTGTTTTTGTTTGTGCAGATGGACGTCAAGGACAAGATCACAGTCATGTTCTCTGTTGTCAACTATACATCATGGAGAACTCGAATGAAGAAGATCCTTTTGTCCAAGCATCATAGGATGCAACAAGTTCTCACATCTGGACCAATCGTCATACGAGACAGAATACTTCGCACTCCCACAAATCCCAACGATGGAGATGCAGTGGTGGAGTATGTGGAGAAACAGCCAGAGGACTACACTCCGGAGGAGGCCAAGGTGAGCCAGCTGGATATCTGGGCTCAGAGCACAATAATGTCCACGGTTGGACAAGATTATCTGCCCTGGATAGAGGAATGTGAAACCGCAAAAGAGATGTGGGACATCCTGGCCTCGCTAAGTGAAGGAAGCGACGAGACAAAGGAAAACAAGTTCTCGCATGCATGTCAAGATTTTGACAATTTCAGTCTGCGACCTGATGAGACTATAGATCAGCTAGAGCTCCGGTTTATGGACATCATCAGAAGAATCCAATCCATCCGGAAAGGAAAATACACTCTAAGAGAGATAAACCTCAAAGTGTTGCAAGCTCTACCGGCTGAGTGGGATACTTTCACAAATATCCACGAGAGCCGAGCTGACCTAGGTGAAATGGGAACTGAAAGATTGTTCTCAATCTTGAAAGGAAATGAGTATAAGGTCAACAGAAGGAGGTCGCAGCCCTCAAGTCAGACAAATAGAATTGAGGACGTCGGCTCAGCATCAAAGTCAGTTGCCCTCCGAGCTGACTACTCAAAGTCGAGATCGTCAAGGCCAACCAGGTCGGCTGACACGACTGCAAAGGAGCCGAGCAGAGAAGAACTGCAACAGAACATTGCAGCGTTGTCAAAGAAGTTAGCCGATATGGATACTCGGTTCGGCAAATATAAACGTTTCTATAAATCAAACCGAACTCGAGACAATTCGAAGTCAGTTACCAATGGTTGCTTCGAATGCGGCAAGGAAGGACACTTCAAAGCTGATTGCCCAGACCTCTCAAAGAAGGAAAGAGAAGCACTGAGGGCGAAGCAAACTGCAAAGAATAAGGCCATGGTAGCTGAAGAGGCAGCTGACGATATGGACATCTTCACAGACACTGAAGATGAGGATGATCTGACCTCTACCAACAAAGTCATCAGTCCGGATCAATGCCTCATGGCACTTGGAACCGACCAAGATGATATTGAGGTACAATCTAATCCTGCTCGCTTAAATTCTTCCAATACTTCTAACATGCAGGAATCTATGAACGATGAGTTGGAACCCTCCTGGAATGATTTTCAAGAACTCAGTAAGGAACTGCATCAGCAGTCGGTTGAGTTTAAGAGTCTTCAAGCCCAGTTCGCCAAGCTTGAAGATTCATTAACCGAAAAGGACGATCTGATCAAGAGACAAGCTGAAGAAATTGACCAGCTGAAAAGTCAACTGAGTACAGCCAACCAAACTGAGGCTTCAACCGATGAACAGTTGAAGGAACATATCAAGGCACAGAACGAATAGTTGAACAAGCAAGAGGCTCAGATCGACCAGCTGATGAAGACATCAGATGCCCAGACCGAACATATAGCTGTTCTTCTCAAGGATCTTCAAACTGAGAAGGACAACCTGACAAAACTATATCAGTCATCCGAGATCATCGAGAATCTCATCAAATACAGACGGCAAACGGATGATGTGTCTGGACTCGGATACGACGTGGCAAAGGACACTGGAATTCCACCAGCTACCTTCACCAGGGCTGAGGAAGTCATGGTTGCCAAACCTAACACAGTTGAGTATGCAACTGAACAAACACCCTCACAACCGATAAAGGTAACTACGGCTGAGAAAGGCAAAGGAGCTGCAGATGGAGCACCAACGAAACAGTCCCTGGAGTCTACAACCGATGGGGAATGTTCCAAGACTCAACGGAGGAACCAAAGACGTCGGAGTCACAATCAAGCTCAAAATCGACAACATATCCAAGCTCAGAACCGACGTGATAACCGACCAACAAACCAACCACAGCAGAGATGGAACCAACAGAACCGACCAAGCTTCAACCGATATAATCAACAACGATTCCATCACCACAACAATCAGAGGCTCCAACAGGGTCAACCTATGTGGAAAAGTTACGACAGCTATGGTTACTCATGCCACAACATGAATCAACATCCGGGCATGAACATCCATCGTCAACAGCCAAGGCAATGGAATCAGAATCAGCCAAGAAGATTCCACAAAGCCGTCCGACCTCACAGACAAACTCAACAGGATAAGAATCGCCATCAAAACAGGGGGGAAGCTTCACTTCCTAAAGCCCAACATGGGAGAAATCCAACTCCTCCCAAGAAACAGAGCATCATTTCAAACAACAAGCCTAAGGATAACCGGGGTGTTGTTATAGTTGATGAAAATGGGCAGATCATTTGGAATGACAAGGCTATTCGAGTGTACAGAGAAAAGCGACGCACGGTTCCAGCGGGAATTGGTTCTCAATTGTTGGGGAAGCTCTCAATTGTGTCCACTGGACAACAGCCATGCAAGAAGAATTGAATGAGTTTCTACGCAACTGTGTATGGGAGTTGGTAGAAAGACCAAATGGTGTCAAGGTGATTGGACTAAAGTGGATTTTCAAAAACAAGAGAGACGCCATTGGATTCATTGTGAGGAATAAAGCAAGGTTGGTAGCTCAAGGATACTGCCAACAAGAAGGAATTGACTTTGAAGATTCCTTTGCACCAGTTGCAAGGCTTGAAGCCATCCGGATCTTTCTAGCTTATGCCGCACATCACAAGTTCAAAGTATATCAGATGGATGTGAAGTGTGCATTCCTCAATGGAGATATAAAAGAAGATGTATATGTTGAACAGCCTTCTGGTTTTGAGACTGGAGATGGAAGAGTGTACAAGCTGAAGAAAGCTATCTATGGTCTAAAGCAAGCACCAAGAGCATGGTATGACACTCTTTGTGGATTTCTTCTGGACTCGGGGTTCAAACGAGGTTCAGTTGATAAAACTCTGTTCACCATCAAAGTTGGAGAAGATATACTTGTCGTGCAAATTTATGTCGATGACATCATTTTCGGGTCCAAGTCGGAGGAGCTGTGCAAGAAATTCTCCGATCATATGAAGGAAAAGTTCGAGATGTCAATGATGGGCGAGATGAATTATTTCCTTGGATTACAAGTGAAGCAGTCACCTGAAGGGATCTTCATCAACCAGTCCAAATATACAAGGGAGTTCATCACCAAGTTCGGATTGCAGACAAGTAAGACAACCAAGATCCCTATGAACACGAACTGGAAGATCGAACCAGGAGCTGAGGGAAAGCTTATTGATGCCAGCCAGTATAGAGGGATCATCGGTTCGCTGCTCTACCTAACTGCCAGCCGACCAGACATTTCATATGCAGTTGGAGTGTGTGCTCGTTTTCAAGTCCAACCAAGAGAAGCACACATGTTGGCAGCAAAGAACATCATTAAGTATCTGAAGGGAACTGTCAATGTTGGATTGTGGTACCCAACTGATGACAATATCCAGCTGACTGGATACTCAGATGCCGACCTAGCAGGAGATCGGTTGGACAGAAAGTCTACTTCTGGACACTGTCAGTTCATGGGAAGCAAGCTGGTTTCATGGTTCTCCAAGAAACAAGCGTGTGTTGCTACTTCGACAACCGAGTCAGAATACATGGCTGCCGGAAGCTGTTGCATGCAAGTATTGTGGCTGAAGCAGCAGCTAAGAGATTATAAAGTCTCAACTGGACAGGTTCCCATACATTGTGATAGCTCGAGTGCCATAGCTATCTCTCTAAACCCTGTTCATCACTCTCGGACTAAACATATCGATATTCGTCATCACTTCATCCGAGATCATATTGAGAAGAAGGATGTGTCCATGGAGAAGATCCCAATTGAGATTCAGAGAGCTGACATCCTCACCAAACCTCTTCCTGAAGCCCGGTTCAAGATGCTGTGTGATCTTCTAGGACTTTTGGATCCGAGCTAAAAACTCATCCGAGCAGAAGAATCATCCGAGCTGACAAGGATTCATCCGAGCTGAAGAATCGGATATCGACTTAAGGGGGAAGCTCAGATGAAGAGGGAAGCTCAGATTCGAATTGCCAACTGAGGACATCAAACTTCAGCTGAGGAGATGAACTTAAGTCAGCCAATGGTATGCTGCAATAATGGAACAGACGTCAGCTGAACAGACGAACTCGAGTCAGCTGATAGTATACGGCAACTGAGGAATTCAACAAATGAACACAGCTGATTCAGACATCAGCTGGCAGGTATCATTTATGACTGAAGGTGTTATGATATTAAATGAGAATGTTTGAAATAAATTCAAACATTCCTGAACATGTCAGCTAGACTAAACAAGCCATCATATCGCATTTAATGTAAAGTCTGGCTGAACACCTATAGCCTTACTTTATAGTGCGACTGGGCTGACACCTCAAACTATTCACCTTCTCACTCGCGCGCGTGGAATATCAGTCAAAATTACTCAACAGTCGCGAAATCACAGCCGTTAATAGATTCGCGCGATTTAACCCCAGCCGTTGATTCTATCCGAGTCAAAGATTATATAATACGGCAAATCAGGAAGTGATCCTTACTTTCTCTCTTTGTGCATATCTTTACTCACTATTCATCATCTTCTCAAATCTTGTTTCGCCATTTCCAGTAAAGTCTTTCACTCTTTCTTTGCATATATATCTCCTCAAGATGGCGCCCAAGTCAAAAGCTTCTAAAAAGATGGTTTCCTCAGAGCCTGCAACGTTCCAGGAATCGTTCGACATGGTGATGTCGAAGATTCATTTCGAACAGATATTATCCAGAGCGGCTCTCTCCTCGCCTGAGCTCGCTCCAATCGCCGCCATCCTCTCCGACCACCATCTGCTTGATTGGGCCACCCTCTCTCCGGCCCTGTTGCTCAGGAAGCAGATCGTACATTTCTACCGTAATCTGCAACGAGTCGCAAATGACGGGCTTGTCACGATCATCCCGTGCAAGCAACGCCACAGAACCTCCCGAACAGTACAAGACTCCGTTGTGGAGATAAAGGTGTCGAAGGAGCTGGAGAAGCTCATCCCCAGAAACCGTGAAGCCACAGACGTGGTGGGGAACTTTTCTGACAAGGAAGCTGATGCCTTCCTTCAAACCATTCTTCTTGTTCCCGAACCATTGAAGGGGAGCATGCAAAGGACAAAGCTGAAGCCGGAGCACCGACTTCTTTTCGATGTAATCTCCAAATACATCTTCGCATATGGTGGAGCCTTCGGGGACATCAGCCGTCCTAAGCTCAAGCAGCAGAAGGCCCTGGAAGAGATGCACCAGGTCGACTGGTTGGGATATATAGAGAGCCAGCTGGTGTCGGAGAAGCAGAAGATATCCGAGACGACAGCTGAGTCCGGGGATGTTCTGTTGAGTGTCAAGGGGACTCTCAATTTCGGGACAAAGATATCAGCCCTCATCCTCCAAGCCACAAAGGGTCTGCCGCTGACATGGGAAGGGAGTGAGGACACTCCAGTCAGCAAGCTGTCACTGTTCCCCTCAGCCAAGAAGGCCAGGGATGTTGTAGAAGCTGTCTACACCCCCAAGGGTGTCCCCAAGCCAGCTGTGGAGGCAGCTGCTCGTCGCCCTTCGAGGACCAAGCCGGCGAAGCGCCAGCTGGAAGACGTAGCTGAGGAGGAAGAAGACGAAGAGGAGGAAGAGGAGGAACCTCTGCAGAAGAGGCCAAGGATAAGAATCATCCAGCCAGCGGCTAAACCATCCACAACAAGTCCAGTGGTGGTCAAGCCGGCTGAGGAGAAGGAGTCAACCGAATCCAGTCAATCGGTTGACCCAGCTGGGTTTATTCTTCAACCTCACCAGGAGGACGTGGCTGAGGAGGCAGGTGGAGACGTGGAGATCCAAGTGGTGGATGCCAGCTCCTCCTCAGATGACTCTTCTTCATCTGAGGAGTCCCACGACAGTCGGTCTAGAGCTGATGCCAGCCAGGTTAACCCACCTGTGACTGAAGAAATCCTCCAGCCAGCCAACTCTCCATCCAAAGAGGATCAGGTTCTCTCAACTGGTCCCCAGTCAGATATTCCGAGCCTCTCGCTCGATGCCAACGTTGTGACCACTTCTTCGGCCAACGTTGATGAAACCATCGAACCCTTAACCTTCGATATCGACCCCCCTCAGATCGATGAAGAAGCCAACTGTCAGGCGATCCTGGCTAAATATGAAGGAAGACTCAGCTACTGCTTCCACAAGCTGATTGGTATGTTCCCCGAGGCAACATCGATGCCTATTTTCTCTGTTCTCGGGACGGAGCTTCTATACCAATTCAGTGTCATATTCAGCTACTGGTACGTGAAGGAGGAGACCCTCAGGATCCATGGCTGGGACAAGTTAAAGGTCGAAGAGTCCAACCTGAGGGAGTACTTCGACTACCAGAGCCTGGAGGTGGCCTACAACCAAAAGGTGGCTGTGCTCCGACGACATCTGGACAAAAGCATCCAAGAAGGGACAGACACCAGGGAGCTGTGCAACAACCCTGAAGCTGTTCACTTTCTTGATGACATGCTCGCCAAAAATGCCTCCTGCATGGACGACGTCGACGCAGCTGATGAGGCGGCCAAGAGAGAAGAAGACAAGCTCAAGGCCTACCTCGCCAGCCGATCTGCCATGGTTGTCCTGGAGTCTGCTGCCCAGCCACAACCACCGCTCCTGCCAGGACCCTCCGATCAGCTAGCTCTCTCAACCGACGTCATCTGCGAGCTGATCTCGGAAAGGGTCAACCAGCTCAGGACGGAGATACTGTCCAAAATCCAGCTGGGCAAGGAGGAAGAAGCTGATAGGATGCAGCAGCTGATGGCAGAAAATGTCAGCCTGAAGAATCAGCTAGATCACCTCTCCTCTTCTCTGCAGCACAAGCTCGAAGATCTCTCCACTTCTTCCAGCTCGGAGGTCTCGGCTCTAAGGAAGGCCGTTCAGAGCCTCAGCTCGGATTTCAACGTGTTCAAGACCGTTGCTGAATCTGACCTCGCAAAGTCCCAGCAGACTCAGGACTAGGAGTGGATGGCTCAGTTCGCCTCTTTCCGAGCTGAGTTCGTCTCCCTTCACAAAGAGGTCTCTGCGACCTTTGCAGCTGTGCAGCGAGCTGAGCAGGAGCGCCAAGACTTGGAGTTGGCAAAGAAGGTGGAAGAGAAGGACGCTGTTGAAGAGCTGTTTTCCCGCATTCAACAAGCTGAAGCCAAGTTGACCTCTCTGGATGGCACTGTTGCCACCCTTTTGGATGATGCCAAAAAGGGGGAAGACAAGGAGCCAGCAGCTGGGGAAGACAAGGAGCCGGCAGCTGGGGATGGACAAGGGAAAGCTATTCTCCAGCAAGGAGAAGGAGTGCCAGCTGAAGCTGAAGGGTCGCAGCCCGAACTGGAAGTCTCCCACGACCTTGTAGCCGAGCTCACAGCCGAGCTCGATGCAGAACTTGACGGGATATCCGTTGAAGACTGTATCGAAGCTGCCAAAGCTATGGAGGTGCCTAAGAAGAAGTACTTGAATCCCTTTTGGATCAAGAAGTTCGCTGCCGATCAGGCCAAGAAGGTGGCCAAGTTCGAGAAGGAGCTCGCCAAGGTGGAGAAGAACGTCGACAGAAACAAAGCCAGCCGGAGTGTGCGAAGAATCAACAAGCACCAGATGAAGGCTGAGGCTAGAAAGTCGACGCATCAGCTGCAGAAGAACGCTCCGCTCCCGTCTCGATACCCACATGTTGACTAGTGGATGAATGCGGAGTGGAACGATGACTGGGAACAGTTCAAACATGAGTTCGTCAATGACTTCTATTACAGGAAAGTCTACTCGACTGAAGACCCAAGGCTAGCCTTCAAGGAAGCCCTGTGGGAACTCAGCTCTGGAGACCCTGGAATGTTTAGTCGGTTCAAGCGAGCTATGCTGAATGCTCAGCTTGATCCCAACACTGTTCCAGTTCCAAAGAAGTGCATATACCGCCCTCCGATGATCAAAGGCACAAGCACGCCAAATAGAAATACGATCTTAGCTGAGGCGAGGCAAGTATGCAAGGAACACGGCATCAACACTGGGATTGAGTCGGAAGCGAAGAAGGAAATCTTCAACCGTATCTTCAACAAGTACGGTCAACAGTATTTCTGAGCTGTCAAAGTTTTTGAGCTGATAATGTTTTTGGATGTTGTAGTTTTTGAAGCAACTGTTGTATCTTTCTATGTTTTGCGCTTAACTTTGTAACCTTCAGATGTAACAAAAACTTCAAAGTATATAATACGATTCACCTTGATGAACAATTCCTCATTGTCCAAGCTCTGAATCACAAAGTCTTTCAATTTCATGTTATAACTGTGCTAACCCTTTGATGTTTTATCTTATAGACTGTCTAGAATTTCAACTGAGATTTTAGATAAGTTAGTGAGGTTTAGATCAGTAGTGGTTTCAAGCTGTAAGTGGTTTTGGCATCATCAAAAAGGGGGAAATTGTTGGGAAATTTATTAGTATAAATTTTGATGAATTCCAAAACCGGCTGACCCCAACCGAGTAGATGTTGCCAGTACCTAATGTTAGAATTTAGGCTCGCTGTTTGAGCAAAGTTAAGTTTTTATCTTTACAGGTCTCCAGCTGAAGATGGCAACAAGGCGTCACTCAGACAGAACATCAGTTGTGAAGAAAGACAACTGAGAGTTCATTTGTTCAGATGTAAACAAGGGGAAGTCTTCAGAACATCAGTTGAAGAAAACCAACTGAGCGTTCATCAAATGAGAAACAGTTGAAAGGAAGAGAATATCAGATGAAAAAGAAATCATCTGAGGGTTCAAACCCAACTGAGTAAAGAAGTGGAAGACAACTGAGGGTTCAGTTTCAGAACCTCAGTTATAGAATCTGAACAAGGAGTTCAACTGTTTTGAAGTTCAAAATCAGCTGAGAACTCGACAGATCGGAACATCAGCTGAAGATCACTCAGATGAAGGTCAAGACTTTCAACCGACAAACCGAAGTTGAATGTCAAAGATTTGAATTTCAAAAGGAAGTCACATGAGGGTTTGACCGTTCAGTCATTACCCCATCTGGCCCAACACAAGGCTGTCTCAGATGGAAAGCAAAGGAGCACAGATGCCATATCGGGAAAGTCTGCAGAGATGAGAGACAAGCCATCGCTTTCAACCGATCAGAGATCAACTGCTCCTCCAACGGCTAGTTGATTCTCTCCGCCTATAAATAGAGGCATCATCTCATTCGAGAAGTAAGAGATGCAGATAGACACATAGACGACTAAAAATTCAAAAGCTTTCTCGAGAGAAATCAAAGCAAATCTGCAAAATCATCATCTAAGAGCATTAGCAGCTGAGAGTTCCAATTTGAGAGAACATTAGTAGCTGAGGGTTCCTAGAATTCGAAACTGTTTTTTATCTTAGGTTGAGTGTTTATTCGTTCAAGCCTTAGATCCAGCTCTCATTCTTGATCGAGCTGTAGTTGGATATCCTACCCTTTCACACACCCTAAAAAGTGTGCTAGGACCTTACTCTTCCTGTAATTGAGTAGTCAGGTCATCAAGTACCCGTAAACTTGACTTAGGCTGTTTAGTGCCCGGAAACTAAACTGTAACGGTTACTCAGCCCGCGTAAGCTGAGTGGTTCTGTCCAGAAGAACTTGGACTGAGGTGTGTGGACTCACATCTCCCCGTGGACGTAGGAGTTATCTCCGAACCACGTAAATCTTGTGTGTCGTGTTTATTTTTTTTTAGTCCATATTGCATTTCTAACTGACCGAACTAACCAGCATTCAAACCTCTTTTGCACTTTTTCAACCGAGCTGTTTTGGTTCTTGACCAACCGAGCTGATTTGCGTGAGTTGTTTTTAACGAGTTTATTTTCCACCACATTCCGCACAGCACCGCTCTTCCAGCTGAGTTTGCTTACTCAGCTGTGAGATCCCACCTGAGTCCTTTTACTCAGTTGTAGTTGTTTTCAAGTGTTAAGTTTTTCGAAAGCTAAAAAATCCTAACTGGTGTATTCTCCCCCCCTCCCCCATACACCAGTAACTCGTTTCGGGACCATCACTTCTCGATTACTAAAACGACAATTAAAACCTCGTCAATTTCAACTATCAATTACTAAACCAATTCAAGCTCTTAAATCAAATTCCAACTTCTCGATTTCAATTAAAACCTATCATTCCATAACTCGAATTAACACGTCGCCAACTACAAACTCGTTCCTTTATCCATAAGATTCATTAATAACCAATTAGCTTCCGTTATCAACTTTTCTATCAACATCTATGTTCGATTCTCCGTCTCTTATGAAAATTCCGATGTTATTAGAATTCGATCAAACTCTACCCCATTATTCAACGTCTATCAAGATTCATTAATACGTACATCATATCTTTAATTCATTAACCAAACTCAACTTATCAATGAACTTTTGCCTCTTATGATTTCCTTATTATTTTTAGAATAATTCCAATTAATTCATATAATCATCTAATATCATTAGAAACCTTAATCCATCATTACATCATTAATAGGATCAAGCTACACCAAACCCCCAATTTCTTATTAAAATTCGGTCATAACATTATAATTAAGAGGGGTGTTTTCTTCATCAATTTAATCCATTAAACCAATTCTAATATCACTACATCATATATTATCCATTGGTTGATACCACAACATCATTAATTAAAAATTCCAACTCAAACCCTAACCCCTTTAATTCTATCCACATCAATACTTAAGGGAATTAATCACTTCTTTGCATCAATCATCAATTAAGACATTTCTAAGTCTCATTATCCAATCAATTAATGAATTTAATCACCCTACTTTAAACCCCTAAAATTCGGTCCTACATAGAAAATAGGGCTTCTTGATTTTCTTATCAATTCAACCATAGGGATTACTTTCTATCCAATTAATTTCATGAATTAAGAATTAATCATCATCCCAGTATATCCTAAAAATTTCGGTCATAAGAAAAATAAAATGAATGGAATTTTGGATTGGATAGATAGGGAGATTAGCTTATTACCTTGAGTTTCATGCAAGTAGAATTGGAATTGGATGGATGAGTGATGAGATATGAGCTTGGAAGCTTGAAGGAACCTTATGTCTTCAATGGAGGAATGAAGAAGAAATGAGAGAGAGGGAGATGGAGGTGTGTGGCGTGAGGGAGAGAGATGAGAGGGAGAGAGATGCTAACATATGATATTATTAAATTAAGCTTAGGTGTCTATTAGTTTATTATTAGAACAAGATAGAATAGATGAGTCATAAGATTAAAACTATATTAAAATGAAATATCCTAATGTATTTAGGCATGGAAGTCGGTCATGGAGGAATTTATTTCTCCAAATACCGCGTTTTCCGGCTCGTTACGACGTTATAAAAGAATCGAGATATAAAAACGTATTCGGCACGTTTTCGGCGAATTCCGATTCGACCATTAATTCCAAAATAATTAATATACTTAAAAAATATATTTCAAACTTGAAAATTAAATCAAAATTCGGGACATCACAGTCCGAATTTTGTCCGGAGAAATAATAAAAACGAACTTTCTTGGGCGAACTCGTATCGTAAATTCGTGAATGTAAAAATCAGACGGTTTCCCGATCTGAAAAAAGTTTTCGTCCGCGAAAACCCTAATACAATATTCGTTTCACTGATTTCCGGAATTTATTTTTAAAAACGGATTTCACCGTTGGTCTTATAATTGAAAATCAGGAGCTTAGGCGTGCAAAGCCTTAATTTCTTATAAAATTTTTATTTTAAGCGACGGGGGAAAACCTGGGGTATTACACATTTTTAGAGCATCAGTATCTAGGTGGCTCATAACTGATTCGAATCGATCAATGCATGAGCCAACCCGATAATGCGTAGGCACGATTGAGCCCGGCTCACAGACGAAAATATAAGCATGCCAAAAAAGAAAAGATCTACCGAATGTTTTTGTATTAACATTAGATGGCCTATTGGTTGAGCCATCTGCTATGGTCCTTGACGTCAAGGGTCCAAATACCAGCAAAACCCTTTTTTCATTTTTTTTTTCGATATTTCTTTCTTAGTTGTTTTTGCTTTTTGCATTTTATCCTTTTTTCTTCCTTCATTTTTTTTCCATTTTCTTAATTATTTTTTTCTCTCTTTTTAAATTAATGTAACCTTTTTTTTTCCTATCTCTTAATTGTTTTTTCCTTTCTTTTTAATTTTTTTCTTTGCTTTTAAATTTATGTAATTATCTTAGTTCTAATGTAATTTTCTTGCTTTCAATTAATGTAATTTTCGTATTTAAATGAAATGAAAATTCAATAACTCAAATCCTATTGAATTAACAAATGAGCCACACCTATATAACAGATGGCTTATCAGTGGGTCCAGGTCGCTATCGATTTAACAATTGACTCAACCAATGATGATGCCCTTGGCTATGTCCCGTCACTGCTCAAGTCCCATGTGGCTGGGCCGAACCCCCACTGGACCAGAGGTAAAAAAAAAAAAAAGGCTCAGGTAGCCCAAAGAGCGAAGACGAAAAAAATTAAAAAAATTAAACCGAATCCCCTCACTGGGCATGAGGTAGAAAGGGCCGGGCCATAATTATTTTCAGGGCCAAAAGATTATGGCCGAGTCTGGTCTGAAAAAATCAATTGCACAAAGATTCCTGCCAGACCTTGTCCCATGGGAATATCAGATTTGAGACAATCTGACATATTTTTTTGTGCTAATCTTATCATTACCAAACATGAAATGTCGAAACCTTTTTCCCATGCCTCAAATTATCAGGACTCTTTATTCTTACTATGATTGATTCAAAAGTATCACTAAACGGCAAGAAATGGAGCAAGCCAATAATAGAGCGAGAAGGGATTGTTATTGTCACTTTCGAGATATGAAAACTGTGACGAGCCAAGAGATCATCTCATCCTTGGATAGACTACTTATCAAAAAAATGAAGAAAATAAAAATAAAAATCAGGACAATAATGAACATGCACCAATAGGAACCCTAGATCACCTTATACTTTTGAAGAGGCAAATAGTGATACAAAGAAACTCAACGTTCTCACCTTATTTCACCGACTTTCGTCGCACAAACTCACACTAATCTGGCTCTCAATGCATGGCATGTAATTATGTACAATAACTAAAGAAGCCACCAAATCCATCTATGACCTACCAAGTAGTAATCACATATCTTTAAGAAGATTGAAGAAAATTTACCCAATCTCCAGCCTCATTCGTCTGCAGCTTCGCTACTGAGTCAATCTAGAGTTTCCAGGAGGATACAAGATTGTCCAGAACAAATTAAACAATGATATCCTTGCAGGGAGCAGTCTAGACAATTTAAAGAGCACTTAACTCCAGCTTGATCAGCTTAAGAGCTCTCGTGGAAGCTCAATGACCTCGACAATGCTGCTGGATTTGCTTGTAATACTGTGGAGGTTTCTTGAACCTGAGCCTTTTCATCGTCTTTTGATTGGCTTTGGAAGGCCTTGAAAAGACCACCACCACTACCCACAGAATCAGCTCGTTCATTCTTTATACCTAAAGTTGCCCATATGGAACTCTTGGCAGCCTCTCCAGGGTCATCAATTCTCAAAGTTTTTGGAACCCACAGACAATTCTCCTTTTCACTCGCCTCCACTGGGTCGACAGGCTTCTGTGTGTTGTCATCTCTCGAATGCTTCCCTAAAGTTGGGGAATTGGGGCCCGAATTCGGAGGTGTATTGCTCTGCGAAGTTGGGGGGATAACCCAAGGAACATTCCAAGGACCAGGTAGTGCACAACCCCAGTAAGGTGGTGCTGTAGAATAGAATGGCAAAGCAAAGCTACCGGGGGGAAAGTTCGGTGGAGATACGGGAGTGTTCCACGGAACAGAAGGCCATGGATAAGGCCATGGGGCTCCAGGAAAGCAGGGTACCTGTGGAGTAAAGGGATGACAATTTGGTATTAGTTCTGGCAACTCGGTTTTTCCCACTTCGTCCTTTGAACTTGCAGCAGTGGACGAGGATCCACTCAAGTGATCATTTCCATTCTCTTCAAGTCCATGAGAAGCCGGCATTTCTACTTTTTCCGGTCTATGAAACCCGTTTCTCAGGGTGTTTCTAACTGTTTTATCCGCAATATTCAAGACCGACACCATTGATTCACATAGAGGTGTATCTGAGTTGAATGTGATAACGGTGCCATTGGGGTTTAGAACGGCGGGGTGGTGTATTCCATTTGGG
Organism: Schizonepeta tenuifolia; assembly: GCA_029490685.1. NCBI lineage: Eukaryota > Viridiplantae > Streptophyta > Magnoliopsida > Lamiales > Lamiaceae > Schizonepeta > Schizonepeta tenuifolia. The sequence goes on from CM055959.1 coordinate 82,085,405, forward strand.
AGGTCCACTCGAGCATTCTGAAGGCCCTCGGGAACAGTTAAATGACGGAATTGGGAAGCAGCATTCTTGTTCTTACGGCGACCGGCCCCTACAGGCACATTCCTCATGGTCCCACCAGCTGTCCAGTATCTCTGGCAATTCTTGCAGAAATGTCTTGGCTGGTTGACATTGTAATTGTTAAAATAACAAAATTTTGTATCCATGCTGTTGCAACGTGGGCATGGAATTATCTTGTCTGGCTTCTTCAGGGTTTTCTCTTGTGAGTTACTGGTCTCGGTCTGGTCCTCGTCCGTCTTTGAACTTTGTATGCCTCCAGCATCACTATCAGCAGACAATGTCTTAGTTGTATTAGAATCTTTTAATTCTTCTGATGTCAAAGTCTGAGTTAGATCTTCCTCACTAGCATCTTGCTTGAAACCTGATGGACTCTGCAATCATATGGAAAAAGCTAAGAATTCAAAGTTACTGCTCATAGCATGAGTAAAACCCATTTATAGTTTATTTACATAGTGGTGATGAGAGTTGAACTAAAATTTGAAAATAAATGAAACTCTAGATGACTAGACTAGCGTTATAGACAGCAAAGCCTACAGGGTAGATGAGGTACGACATTTTTGCAACAGATCAATTGGTTTAACGAACATGTATCATATTTAACACGTTCCTTCCATATTCAATATGTTGTGGGAAGTTACACAACAGTGCTAGAAAGCTAGACAAACTGCAGTTTCTGCTGAGATATAAAAACAATTAAAACTGATGCCCAGATACGTGTCTTGTTCTTCTTATCAAGATGTGCCATCATAATTCAAATAATAACAATAACAATACAAGCCATTCAATATGAATTATAACAATCCAATCACTTAGATTATGAAATCAATAATTCTTGATAAATGAGAAACAGGACTAATACTAAAAGCAAACAAAAGATCAACTACATTAGAAAGTCACAAAATAGAAGTCAATATAACCAATCCCAACAATACAATTAGTTGTGTTAGTTATCATAAACCATATTCTAATCTTCATTAAAAAAGACTCCCAAGTGAAACAAAACGCAACGACCCAAAAATCCCAGTGTCTACTGTCCACTAAAAGAAAACAAGAACCACAGAGAATAGATTTAGCGTATAAATTCACCAAATTATTTTTTGATTTTGTTTTAATAAATAAGTTTACAATTCAAGTTTATGGCTCCACATTTCATTTTGGAGAAGTAATCGGCTATTGCAGACGACAATAAGACGAAAATTTCTTTGCCAGTAGTACCAAAGCGTGCAAGAGAACGACACCATCACAATCACAATCACAATCACAAAGTCATCTTGGCCTCCATAACAAACTAACTACGGAACTTCAATTAACAACCTAATAACTCCCGAAACCAAATTTAAGACAGCAAACACATAAAAAGTTGAAAACAAATTCCACAATACTAAAATTAAGAAGCTCGAAAAGGTTGCTCGCATCAAAACTTACACCATCCCCAAACTGAACCAATCCACACATAAAAAGGAACAAAAAACAACTTCTCCTACAAAACATCCTAAATCAAATTACTAAAATAAACTCAATTCGAATTCAGTGTCAGCGAGAAACAGCATAATAAGCGTGGAACCCTAAATCGAAACATAGAACCAGACCGGAGCATATCCCAAAAGAAGCAGAATCATTCTTGAAAAACAAACAAAACCAAGATCGACCACGCCGGGAATTTAAGATTCTTCATCAGAAGCTCAGATATTAGCTCGAAATCATACCTTTTCCGGTTCATGTTTTTCTGCATCGCCATTGAAATTGCTTTCTTCAATCATCGAGCTAGATGAGCAAGGGGGATCGTGAATCGAAGTAGCCTCTCCCGCAGCATCACCAGAGTGAGCTGGTTCACCAACCTTCTCCGCCGCCGCCTCCGATAAAGTCTCTGGCAGTTCAATGGTTTTGCCGAAAAGCTTTATCTTGGGGTCTTTCACTTCAGACATTTTCTCTCTTTATCTCTCCACCTCTCTCTCTCTATGTATGTATAATAAACAGGACAAAAGAACTCCCGATGTGCTGGGATAACTTAGGAGATCTGACACGCACTCACAGTGAGCGTGTAACTGCGTTTTTCGCGTTCTTTTTCTATTTCTGGGGGTACCTTTTTGGTGTGTGTTTGTGTGTGTTTCTTCTCTCTGATCAATGAATGTTGTCGTTTGGACAACGTGGGAGGAGAGAAGATAGCTAGCGTTTTTAAGGTTTGCTTCCACGTCAGCAACCAAAGTTAATTCTGAGCCACAAGTTTGTATGTGGCCATACCTTAAGATCTTCTCTTTTCTTTTTTTAGTTACACTACTTGCATTGGAATTAAAAATTCGAGAAAAAGTTTAGAATGGAGTGAACTTTGTGGGGTGGGTTTTGGTTTGGCAGCCACGATAGCGCCGTTCCGAATACGATACATCATTATTAGTCACTACATAGATAGAGGCCCATTTCTTGGTGGACTTCTCAGTGTTATGGGCCCAATACTTTTATTGGGCCCATTCCATTTCAAATATATGCTTATAAATTCCTTGGGATGCGTTTTCTTTTTCATTTCCATATACTAGAGCTAGATGATAGTTTGTGACCCAAATTTTTGCTCTTTTTTATTTTAGGTTATTAGTCTGTAAATTTCTCAGCATATAATAAATTTTGATTGTGTAATACAATTAAATATTTTGTCTCTAAATTTCTCAATTTTTAATTTATTATGATTTTGCTTCTATCGTAGAATTGCCCCAAATCGACTACTTATATGGCAGTCGAAATATCCAAGTTAGCATTCCAAAAGATGTCGTTTTTATAAAATTAGAAGGTAAGTTATTAGAATATATGCTTGGGTGAGAATTTAAATTCAATTTTGGTAAATTTATGAGCAGCGGCGGAAGTTCTTTACGGCTTCTTCTTCATCGAGTTTGTCTATACACACATCTTCTCAGCCATGATTGTGCAACCATGATCCCTTACTGTTGGGGGTAAAGACATCCCCAGTTTCTTCCCAAACGACATCATTTTAGTTTACTCAAAAAAATATCATTTGATAAATCCTAGTGTTTCATGCCACTCAACTGGCACGTGAGTGCCACATACATTATTTTATGTCATGTGACCGGAGGCAAAATCATAATAAATTGAAAGTTGGAGAATTTGGAGGTAGAATCTTTAGTTTGGGAGCAAAACTAGAATTTGTTAAAAGTTGAAGAATTTACAGGTCAATAACTCTTTGATTTATAACAAACTTTTAATTTTGTTGAAAAAATCTTTACGTTTACAGAATTATTTATATAATGCTAGTCATTTTTTTTTCTGTTGTCGGAATATTGGCCCAATTGATCGGTAGAGGTATCGTTGGAATATTGTTCTATTTCTTATTCGATAAAATGCTTCAAAGAACAAAGAAGTTTAATACATACTCCCTCCATCTCATTTTCAATGGTCTTTTTTTTTTGGACGTCTCACATAAGTTGGTCAGTTTTCTTTTTTGGCCAAACAACTTTATTTTATTACTACATTGTTACACTATTACACTGTTTTTACTATTACACTCACATCCAGAAAGCAAAATAACTTTATTACACAATTACAACAATATTATATTCAACAAAAACTCCACCAAACACAGCTTTCATTCCTAATCCATTTTCCTTAACACCCATGCCGAAAAGAAAGTAACCATTATAAATGGAACGGGGGAGTAATTGATAGCATAGTGTTAAGTATGATTTATTCCACTTGAATCTTCACTTATTTTTTCCTTAAATTAATTATACCATGCCACTATAAATCACGTCAGAGTTGATATTTAATTATCCACTCTCTTCTGATCAACTCAGCCAACATTCCGATGCCGAAAAAAAGAACATGCCTTATTCAAACAATTTCATAAAGTTGAGGTGTAAACAAAAAATATTGTATTTATTCAATAAACACAAGATTGCATATAAATATAAGAATTTCGAATATATGCGGGTTCAATCTCTATTTGATCCTCTGATTCTTCTCTTGACTTTGACCCTCGAACAGTCTTCAAGCAACCTTTGAGATTTGATGGAGAAGTATGCCTCCTTGATCTCCTTGGACTTTATCTTCAAGCTTTGTAACGTTGATACGGATGACTTTCGCCTTGCTTCCGAAGTAAACGTTGAGCTTTGATCTCTATAACATTGAATTGGAGGACTTCCGCCTTTTTTCCGGATCAAACGTCACTCGAGATATTTCTGCCGAAGAATGTGTTGCTTCCCACAAAGAACCCCTTGAATCTCGCCGGGGCACCTTGAATATTGAGAGAAAAATCTTAGAGAAATTTTCTTCTATTCTTGAGCTCTTGAAGATGATTTTTAGGTGTGATTTGAAGTTGTGTAGGGACCCCTTTCTATAGTTGTAGGAAGAGAGGAGTGAGTGGGCTTTGGACTCCATCATGGGCTCTAAGGGCTTAGGTGGCGCAATTTGATTGGCTCTGATGGTCCCGATACGAGTTCTGGTGTATGGGGGGGGGGAATACACCAGATAGAAATTTTAAAAACAACCCCCGAAAAATACCACAACTGAATAAGAAGACTCAGCTGGAAGAGTGGTGCTGTGCGGAATGTGGTGGAAACAAAAACAACTCGTATAAAACAATTCACGCTCAGATGCAGTTTTGAGTGCTGGTTAGTTGGACAGTTAGATATGCAGAAAGTAACTGAACAGAAAACACAAAAGCAAAAGGAATTACGTGGTTAGAACTCCTACGTCCACGGGGAGTTGTGAGTCCACACAACTCAGTTCAAATTCTTTAGGACAGGTACCACAAAGCTTACGCGGGTTTTGCAACCGTATAGATAAGTTTACGGGTACTTATCAACCTTTCTACTCAATTTCGGGAAGAGCAGGATCCTAACAACCTTTTTAGGGGATGTGTATAAGGGTAGGTTTTCCAACTACTAGCTCTAACAAAGAAGTGAGCTAGGATCTAAGCTTGAACAAATGAAGACTCAAACTAAGATCGAAAACACCAAGACAGATTCTAACTCTCTATGAACTCTCAGCTGGTAAAGTTCTTAGAAAGAGAATAATTACAGTTTAGCTTGTGCGTAGTATAACGTCGTTCTTTCGCTCTTCTGTCTCTTGTCTTGATGAATGAATGAATGCCTCTATTTATAGGCGGTGAGGATCAACTAGTCGTTGGAAGAGCCGTTGATCTCTGTTCTGTGAAAGCGATGGCTTGTCTCTCATCTCTGCGGATTTTCCCGATTTGGCAACTGTGAACTTCTGTTTTCCTTCTGAGATAACCTTGTGTTGGGCCAAATGAGGTAATGACAGAATGTCAAACCTTCACGTGACTTCCTATTTGAAATTCAAATTTCAACCTTTGTCTTTCAACATTGGTTAGTCGGTTGAGACGTTTGATCTTCATCCGAGTGGTCTTCAGCTGATGTTCCATCTGATCGCTACCTTCATCTGACATTCTGTCTGAAGAGGAACAGTTGAACCCTCAGCTGCCTTGAACTTCATGTTGTCGATTTATCAGATTGAGTCCTGCAACTGATGTTCCATATCCAAATTTCCATCTGTAGTTCTATTCGAGGATAGCTATGTTGCCGTCTTCAGCTAGAGTCCTGTAAAGATAAAATCTGAACATTGCTCAAACAACGAGCCTAAATACTAACATTAGGATATGGCAACATCTACTCGGTTGGGGTCAGTTGGTTTTGTAATCAATCAAAACTTTACTAAATTTCCCAACAATTTCCCCCTTTTTGATGATGCCAAAACCCTACTGATCTAAACCCCACTGACCTATCTATAATCTCAGCTGAAATTCTAGACAGTCTATAAGGTTAAACATCAAAGGGTTAGCACAGTTATAACATGGTATTGAAATAACTTTACGATTCAGAGCTTGGACAACTGGAAAATTGTACGTCAAGATGAATCGGATATATGAAGAAAGTTTTCATTACAACTGATGTGTTTACACATATATGCATAGAAATCAATTACATCAGTGGCTCAAAAACTCTATCTCGGCTAATACTTCAACCCATACTTGCCGAAAATCCTGACAAAAATTTCTCTCTTGGCATCTGATTCCTTCGAGATATCCACTCCATGTTCCTGACAGACTTTTCTGGCTTCAGCTGCAATCTTCTGCCTGTTAGGATTTCTTGTATCTGGAATGAATGGAGGAAGATATGTAACCTTCTGAGGGACAGGGACGGTATTCATGTCCAGCTTTGCATCAATCATAGCTCGTTTGAACTGGTTGAACATGCCCGGATCCCCAGAGTGAAGCTCGGTTAGGGCTTCTTTGAATGCTCTTCTTGAATTCTCAGTTACGAACACCTTCTTGTAGTAGAAATCATTCACATATTCTTGTTTGAATGATTCCCAATCATCATTTCATTCTTCCGGCATCCATTTATCAACATGCTTGAAGCGTCCCTGGAGCTTGATCTTTCCCGGCAGTCTTCGCTGCTTCATTTTTGCTTCAGCCTTCACTTGATATTTCTCAATGCGTCGTCAGCTTCGGGAGGCAACATTTCTATCCAAGTTATTGGTAACCTTGGCAAGCTCTTCCTCGAACTTGTTAACTCTTGTTGCTTGGTTGGCCGCGAATCTCTTCACCCATTCCGGATTCAAGTAATCCTTCTCCGGGACATCCATAGCTTGAGCAGCAGCAATACACTCTTCGGTTATAATACCATCGAGTTCAGCATCGATCTCGGCTGTAATCTCGGCTATGGAGTTGTAGGAAACTCCATACTTCTTCGCTTGCTCCATGTCCTTAGCCATTTCTTCTCATCCGACAACAATAGATTTCAGCTGTTCTTGTTTCTTGTCAGTTGGCTTCTTCAGAGCGGACTTCTTCGGAGCTGTCTTCTTCAGCTCGGTCTTCTTCAGCTGAGATTCCTTTCCGGCTGGCATACCTTCTTTAGCTTGCGTCTCATCTTTCCCCTTTTTGGCATCAGCAATAAGGCTTGCGACTGAGCCATCCAGAGAAGTGAGGTTTTGTTCAGCCTGCTGGATCCGGTTGAAGAGTTCATCTACAACACATTCCACATCAACCTTCTTCGCCAGTTCCTTATCACGACGCTCTTGATCAGCTTTCTTCATCGCAGTGAAGGTTTCAGTGACTTCTGTTTGAAAAGCGACGAACTCAGCCCATTTTTGTTCGAACCGAGAATCCCATTCTTTGTCTTGCGTCTGTTGAGATTTTGCAAGATTGGATTCTGAGATGGACATGAACACGTTCAGGTCTGATCTGATTCCAAGAACCGTTGTCTTCAGGTCATTGATGTCTTTGCTGGTGGATGTTGAAAAGTCATTCAGCTTCATCTTTATCGCATCATGTTCTTCCAGCAGCTTCCTATGTTTCTTATCCTGAGCTTCTATCATCCTCTGCTGTTCTTCGCGGTTGAGCTGGATGTTGGCTATCATCTCCTTCCTCAGCTGATTGACTCTCTCAGCGATCAGCTCGCATATTTCATCCGAGGAGGGTGCTGGCTGATCAGATTGTGTTGGCTGTTCAAATGGTGCTGGCTGTTCAGATTGTGCTGGCTGTTCAGATGGTGCTGGCTATTCAGATTGTGCTGGCTGTTTAGATGGTGCTGGCTGTTCAACAGCAACCATGACTTGGCGATTGGCTAGGTACTGTTGAAATTCTTCTTCCTCCTGCTTTGCTGCTGCTGCAGCTGCATCAATATCATCCATGAATTCTGCAGACTTGGCCAGCATGTTGTCAAGGAAGGTGACAAGTTCTTGATCTGTTGTCAACTCCCTTGTGTCTCTTCCTTCTGCCTTGCTGATATCCAGACGGCGAGTCAGTAGTGCGATCTTGTTGTTGTATGCAACCTCAAGGCTGGTATAATTGAAGTATTCCCTCAGACGGGACTCATCTGCCTTCAGCTGGTTCCAGCTGTGTATCCGGACGGTATCTTCCTTGACATACCAATAGTTGAAAATGATGTTGAATTGATACAACAACTCAGTTCCGAGCGTGGCAAAGGTGGGCATGTCGTGCGCTTCGGGGAACATACCAATCAGCTTCTGAAAGCAATATACCTAGGGGTGAATAAACGGGTACCCGTGGATACCCATACCCGCATTTGCGGGTACCCGTACCCAAATAAGCAAAAAATGAATACCCATACCCTTTCCATTTTAGTCGAATGGGTACCTAATACCTGGCCGGGTATAACCGACTATGGTATAGGGTACCCGGTATACCCGTTTAGAAAATAAATAAAAAAGACAAAAATATGATAATTTTTCACCCGCTCGATTTTTCGATAATTTTCAACGACAAATTAATAACCAACTATGTAACAATAACTAGACGACAACAACAAATCAATACTAAACGTAGTTTAAACATTTAAGTTCAACAAATAAATTATTATGAATATATATTATTCATAGGTTGTGTTTAGAGTTATATTTAGGTTTAGGTTTTAGCTTAAAAATGAATATATATTATGAATATATTTATAATTTATAGTATAAAAGTAGTAATTATATATAATAAATAATTGTATATTGTTGACAGGGTATTTGACCGGGTACCCAATACCCTAACGGGTATACCCGTTAGGGTATTTTCTAAAAATCTCATACCCATACCCATCCAATACCCACAAATTACGGGTATTGGATACCCAATACCCGGCCGGGTACGGGTAGGGTATGGATAACCCGGAAACCCGTTTTCCATACTTTCACCCCTAAATATACCAACTTGCCTTCATGTTCTAGCGCGACAACTCGACGATCAACTTCTTCGTCAATGGGGGAAGGAGAGAGATTTTCATAGGGAATAGGTTCAAGAGTTTCCTCAACATTGGCCAAAGAAGAGGTCGTAATGTTGGCATCGAGTGGGGAGCTCGGAATTTCTGACTGATGATCAGTTGTGAGAACCTCTCTGTGCTGTACGGCATCAGCTTCTGCCGTAGGGGAGGATAGAACATCTTCGGATTCCTCGGATGAAGAACCTGCATCCGAGGACATGTTCGGCTCATCTTCCGGATCGATTTCCAGCTTTTCTATCCCATCTTAATGGGGAAACCTCACCTTCCTTGTTCCACTTAGGCGAGGAACAATTACGAAAGCAGTCGCGTCAACTAAGTGACTCGACTCAGATGCTACCTCCTCAGCTGGTTTTGCAACTGACGATTTGATACGAACCTTCAACTTCTTCTTAAGCGGCTCTTCCTCTTTATCCTTATCTGACTCATCTCTGAGTCGGCGTGCAGCTGTCGATTTTGAAGAGTGGCCGACAGCTGGAGGCAACTGAGATTCCATCTGCTCCTCAGCTGTATCTTTCTCCACAGCTGATTTCACAGCTTCCCTTTTGTCATTTGGAGTGTAGACACTTCGAATCACATCAAGAGCTTTCTTGGCTATTGGGAACAACATCTGCCTTTTAACTGGTGTCTCCTCACAGTCTTCCCACACCATGTTCTGATCCTTCGTGGCGAGAAGTATCAGGGCAGAGATTTTGACTCCAAAATTGAGAGTTCCCTTAACACTCAACAATTTTGCCCCGGAATCATTTGTAGTTTCTGAAATCTTCTGCTTCTCCATCATCTACTGGTGTTCGAAGTACTTGAACCAGTTGATGTTGTGCTTGTGCTCCAAAGCTATCTGCTGCTTGAGCTTGGGTCGGCTGATATCTCCCAAAGCTCCGTTGTATCCAAAGATAACCTTGGATATAACATCGAACAGAAGTCGATGCTCGGGTTTCAACTTTGTTCGCTGCAAGTTGCTCCTCAATCTTTCTGCGGTGATAAGAGCATTCTCAAGAAATAGATATGCATCTGCATCTGAGATGTTCTCGATGGTTTCCGTGGCAATCAGATTCGGTGGAATGATGGAGCTTAGCATCTCGGAAACCGGTAGGAAGATGGTGACACGGCGGATAGTTCTGGCAGGGACGTCGCGCTGTCGACATGAGATTTCTGAAACGAGGCCTATTCCCTCTTCGTGTTTCAGGTTCATATAAAATTCTCCGACCTGTCGCCTGAGTAAGTGGGTGGGATAGAGTGTTGCCCACTCAAGAAGATGATTATCCATGAGAAGATCAGCGAGAGGGGATAACACCGGTGAGTCCAGTGCTTCTTTTGACAGAATCTGCTCAAAGTGGATTCTGGATATCATCATATCATAAGATTCCTTGTACATCGAAGGGACAAGTGCTGGTCCTGATGATGCCATCTTCTTTCCTTGAGATGAAGCTTTTGGTGCCATTTTGTATTCCAGTGAAGTTTATATATAGAGAGAAGAAAAGAAGAACTTAGCCGAAAATGGTGATACAAAATCAGAGACGAAGATGAACAGTTACTCAGATAAACACAAGTATAGAAGGTAAGAAATCACTTCCTGATTTTCCGCCTTTTATAGGTTAGTGGGTCGTTTGAAATAGATGGCCAAGATTGAATGGCACGAATCCATTAATGGCTAAGATCTCGCGACTGTTGACTAACTCTGACTGACGTCACATTCCGAGTTCCAATACGCGCGCGTAAGAAGGTGAACTGTTGTTGTGTCAGCCCAGTCGCACTATAAAGTAAGGCTATTGATGTTCAGCCGTACTTTACATTAAATGCGCTATGATGGCTATTTTAATCAATCTGACATGCTCAGGAATGTTTGAATTTATTTCAAACATTCACATTTAAGACCTAAACACCTGCAGCCATAAATGATACCTGCCAGCTGATGTCGAAATCAGCTGTGTTCCAATGTTGCGGCATGCCATCAGCTGACTCAAGTTCGCCTGTTCAGCTGACGTCTGATGTCTTCGGATGGCGATCCGCATCTGAGATTCCCCCTTCATCTGAGCTTCCCCTCATATGGATATCTATCTCTTCGCCTCGGCTGATTCCTCATCTGATGGATCCAACAATCCAAGGAGATCACAAAACATCTTGAATCGTGCTTCGGCTAGAGGTTTGGTGAAGATATCGGCTCTCTGAATCTCGGTTGGAATCTTCTCCACATATACATCCTTCTTCTCAATATGATCTCGGATGTAATGATGTCGGATGTCAATATGCTTCGTCCGAGAATAGTGAACCGGATTCAAAGAGATAGCAATGACACTTGAGCTATCACAATGGATAGGAACCTGTCCAGTTGCTACTTCATAATCTCTCAGCTGTTGCTTGAGCCATAACACTTGCATGCAACAACTACCGGCAGCCATATACTCTGACTCGATTGTAGAAGTGGCAACACATGCTTGTTTCTTGGAAAACCATGAAACTAGCTTGCTTCCCATGAACTGACAGTGTCCAAATGTGGACTTCCTGTCCAACCGATCTCCGGCTAGATCTGCATCTGAGTATCCGGACAGTTGGATATTGTCGTCAGTTGGGTACCACAACCCAACATTAACAGTACCCTTCAGATACTTAATGATGTTCTTTGCTGCCAACATGTATGCTTCTCTCGGCTGAACTTGGAACCGAGCACACACTCCAACCGCGTAAGATATATCTGGCCGACTGGCGGTTAGATATAGCAAAGAACCAATACTCCCTCTATACTTACTGGCATCCACGGGTTTTCCTTCAGATCCGGGCTCAATCTTCCAGTTAGTATTCATCGGGATCCTTGTGGTTTTACTTGTCTGCAAACTGAACTTTGCGATGAGCTCCTTTGTATATTTGGACTGATTAATAAAAATCCCTTTTGGTGACTGCTTCACTTGTAGCCTAAGAAAATAATTCATCTCACCCATCATCGACATCTCGAATTTCTCCTTCATGAGAGTTGAGAATTTCTCGCACAGCTCCTCCGACTTGGAACCGAATATGATGTCGTCGACATAGATTTGCACAACAAGTATGTCTTCTCCAACTTTTATGGTGAACAGTGTTTTGTCAACTGACCCTCGTTTGAACCCCGAGTTCAGAAGAAAACTACAGAGAGTGTCATACCAAGCCCTAGGTGCTTGCTTCAATCCATAGATTGCTTTCTTCAACTTATACACTCTTCCATCACCAGTCTCAAAACCGGGAGGCTGTTCAACATAAACATCTTCCTTAATATCACCGTTGAAAAAAGCACACTTCACATCCATCTGATATACCTTGAATTTGTGAAATGCGGCATAGGCTAGAAATATTCGGATGGCTTCCAACCTTGCAACAGGCGCGAAGGAATCCTTGAAATCAATTCCTTCTTGTTGGCAATATCCCTGAGCTACCAACCTTGCTTTGTTTCTCATGATGAATCCAATGACGTCTCTCTTGTTCTTGAAAATCCACTTTAATCCAATGACTTTAACACCATTTGGTCTTTCTACCAACTCCCATACACAGTTGCGTAGAAATTCATTCAGCTCTTCTTGCATGGTTGTTGTCCAATGAACACAGTTGAGAGCTTTCATAACGTGCTTCGGCTCTGGCACATCAGCTACGAAACATGAAATCATGGCAACATCTCCGGCTTGCTCGAACTCCTCAAGAACTGCCAACTCCTCAGCATATTGGGCGTAAGTGCTGGAATCTTTCTCGGCTGAATCTGGATTTGCAACTCTGCTCCTAGTACGCACACCTTTGGCTGGATCTCCGATGATGTTGTCCTTGGAATGATCTTCATACCATCTCTTGTTGCGTCTTCCTTCTTCTTCCAACAGTGGCGGTTTCGTGATTTCAAAGGATGGGATAACCTGAGCCGTGGGAGATGCTGGGATCTTCAGAGCTGGTGATTTATCTGCTGTTGAGTCTGGATCCTCAACATGGATAATATCTCGAACCGGGCTAGGTTGGGCTTCGGATGCTGATGCAGTTGGAGTAACATCAGCTGAAGTTCCCCCTTGAAATGAGCTGGGGTCCTCACATTCATCTTCACAGGAGCAAGGATTATCATCCTCGGTTGCCCATACCAATGGTTCAGCCAGATTCTTCTGCCTTAGAACCTACGATCTGGTGAGAGCTGGTAGAACATGTGGATCTACTTGTTGTCCTTTAGCCTGTTCCCTGCACTCAAAAGTAGATTCATCAAAACTAACATGAGGTGTTATCTCCACAACACGAGAACTGGTGTTAAAAACTCTATAAGCCTTGATCCGAGCGGCATATCCGAAAAATATGCCCTTCGAAGCCTTGGCGTCAAAAGTTTTTAACTGAGTCTTCCCATTGTTGTGAATATAACACTTAGAACCAAAAACGCGAAAATATGAAATATCAGGCTTCCTGTGTCTCCATAGTTCATATGGAGTCTTTCCCAACCGCTTGGTTAGAAGAGACCGGTTCTGGGTGTAGCATGCTGTGTTGATTGCCTCGGCCCAAAATTTCTTTGGCAGAGCTGAGCTTGTCAACATGGATGTAGCAGCATCCTTCAGCATTCGGTTTCTTCGCTCGGCTACTCCATTCTATTGTGAAGTACGAGCAGCCGATATTTGATGAGTGATTCCGTGCTTCTCGCAGTATTCGATGATGGTTTCATTGAGGAAATCGGTTCCACGGTCTGATCGGATAGAAATGATTTTCATCTCTTGTTGGTTAGATATCCGATCCATCAGCTTGGGTAGCTCATCTCGGGTTTCACTCTTGTGACGCATGAAAATGGTCCACGTATACCTAGAGAAATCATCAGTAACAACAAGTGTATATTCGTTACCATTCATGCTCTTGGGAGTAACAGGCCCGAAGAGATCCATATGGATTAGTTGCAATACTCAGTTGGTTGATGGAATCGTTTTCAATCGAAATGAGGATCTAGCGAGCTTTCCCAGCTGACACGCACTGCAGATATGTGTTGGTGAAAACACACGGTTCGGAATACCCTTTGCATGTTCCTATCTCGCAAGGCGGTTCATTGTCTTGAAATTCAGATGGTTGAGCCTTTTGTGCCACAGCCAGCTCACATCTGAACTGCTCTTCGATAAAAGACAGGTCTCAGGAGGACTACTATTCCAATCTGTATAGTAGACATTCCCGATTGGGGATCGATTTCCCAACAATATGACTTGCTTTGTTCTGACATTTTTGACCCTGCAGCCCTACGCATCAAACTTGACAGAGAAACCATTATCACAGAATTGGCTGATGGAGAGCAAGTTATGCTTCAATCCATCAACATATGAAACATTGGAAATAGACACGTGATTGGTTTCAAGGGTACCGTAGCCTTTGGTGTGACCTTTTGAGTTGTCACCAAAGGTAACAGATGGTCATTTCTTCTCCACAAAACTCCCAAGCAAATCCCTCAGATTTGTCATGTGTTTCGAGCATCCACTGTCCATCACCCACATGGTATGTGATGCTTTATTCTTCCTCAGTTGTTCCTCCTACTCCTGCACAGAGAAACACGCTTAGGTCCCCAATTTTAGTTGGGTCCTGGAGGGTTAGAACCAGTTCCCCCTTGAATTGTGGGTCGTTTTTCCCTGTAGATTCGGATAGATTTGTCATTCCAAATTATCTTTCCTTCTCCATCAACTATAACAACACCTCGGTCATCCTTAGGCTTGTTGTTATTATTGATGTTCTGTTTCTTGGGAGGAGATTGATTTCTCCCATTGTGGGCTTTAGGAGGAGAGGCGTTCCCCCTGTTTTGTTGACGTTTCTGACCCTTTTGGTTTTGCCGATGAGGTCGGACGCCATTTTAGAATCTTTGTGGCTGAGTCTAATTCCATTTTCCTGGCTGTCGACGATAGCTGTTCATGCCCGGTTGTTGATTCATGTTCTGGCATGAATATCCGCAGCTGTTGGAACTGTTCCACATTGGTTGACTCTGATGGAACCTCTGGTTGTTCTGATGATAGAATCGATGTTGATTCTGATGGTTGAATCCCTGTCGGTTCTGTTGATTCCATCCCTTCTGAGGTCGGTTCTGAGGTCGGTTCTGATTGTATCTCCGATGTCTCTGGTTCCTCTTCCGAGTCATGGAACATTCCCCCTCGGTTGTTATCCCAACCGATGGATTCTTCAGTTCTCCAACCACAGCTCCTTTTCCTTTCTCAGCTGCAGTTCCCTTAGCAGGTTGTGCTGTAGGTACTTGCTGTGACGTGAAGGTTGGATTAAGTTGGGGAGTTGCAGACTCAACAGTATTTGGTTTGGCACCCGTGACATCCACAGCCTTGATAAAGGTTGCAGGTGGAATTCCAGTGTCCTTGACCATGTCGTTGCCGAGTCCAGACACGTCATCCATTTGTCGTCGGTAACTAATGAGATTCCCGATGATTTTGGATGATTGATATAGCTTTATCAGGTTGTCCTTCTCAGTTTGTAGATCCTTGAGAAGAACAACTATATGCTCGGTCTGTGCGTCTGACATCTTCATCAGCTGGTCGATCTGTGCCTCTTGCTTGTTCAACTGCTCATGCTGCTCCTTGATCTGCTCCTTCAAATCCTCATCGGTTGGAGCCTTAGTTTGGTTGGCCACATTCAGTTGACTTTTAAGATCATCAATCTCTTCGATTTGATTTTTGATCAGATCATCCTTTTCGGTTAAGGATTCTTCAAGTCTTGCAAACTGTTCTTGAAGATTCTTAAACTCAACCGATTGCTGATGTAATTCATCACTGAGTTCTAGGAAGTCACCCCAAGAGGGTTCCAACTCTTCATCTAATGTTTCCTGCATGTTAGTAGCATTGGAAGAATTTAAATTATCTGGACTAGAATGTACCTCAGCATCATCCTGGTCGGTTCCAAATGCCATGAGACATTGATCTTGTCCGATAGCGTTGTTGGTGGAAGTCAGCTCGTCCTCATCTTCGGTATCGGTGACGATGTCCATGTCATCAGCTGCTTCTTCTGCAATCATGGCCCTGTTCTGTGCATTTTGCTTGGCCCTCAACGCATCTCTATCTTTCTTCGAAAGATCTGGACAATCAACTTTGAAGTGTTCCTCTTTGCCGCATTCAAAGCAACCGTTGTTCACAGGCTTTGAGTTATCTCGAGTTCGGTTGGATTTATAGAACCGCTTGTATTTTCCGAACCGAGTATCCATGTCAGCCAGCTTCTTTGACATGGCGGCAATACTCTGTTGCAGCTCTTCTCTGCTCAGCTTCTTCGAAGCTGTGTTCGCAGATCTTATTGCCCTTGATGTTCGCGGCTTGGAATAGTCGGCTCGAAGTGCTACTGTCTTTGTTCTGGAACCAACATCCTCATGTCAACTCATCTGCACCGAGGACTGAGTTGATCTTCGTCGGTTCACCTTGTACTCGTTTCCTTTCAGAATTGAGAACAGTCTGTCCGTTCCCATCTCTCCAAGATCAGCTCGGCTTTCATGAATGTTGGTGAAGGTGTCCCACTCAGCTGGTAGGGCTTGTAATACTTTGAGATTGATCTCTCTCAAAGTATATTTTCCTCGTCGGATAGATTGAATCCTTCGGATGATATCCATAAACCGAAGCTCCAACTGATCAATGGTTTCATCGACTTTTAGACAGAAATTGTCAAAATCTTGACAAGCATGTGAGAACTTGTTCTCCTTGGTTTCGTCACTCCCTTCACTAAGAGATGCCAAAATGTCCCACATTTCCTTAGCTGTGTTGCACTCTTCTATCCATAGAAGATAGTCTTGTCCAACTGTGGACATGATAGTGCTTTGAGCCCAGATATCCAGCTGGCTCACTTTTGCTTCCTCAGGAGTAAAATCTTCTGGCTTCTTCTCGACTATCACCTCAGTTGCATCCCCATCATTGGGATTTGTAGGAGTGTGAATGACTTTTTCCATGATGGTGATCGGTCTGGATGTAATCACTTGTTGCATTCGATGATGCTTGGACAGTAGAATCTTCTTTATCCGAGTTTTCCAGGATATATAGTTCACAACTGAGAACATGACAACAATCTTGTCTTTAACATCCATCTGCACACAACAAACAGACGACAAATGCAAGCAGAAATGCACTAGCGTGAAAAAGATCTATTCAGTTGACCACTGAAGAAAAACACCTCGATTCACACCTCGTGAAACAGAGACAACGGTCTTGTGAACCACTGCTCTGATACCACTTGATGGTCCCGATACGAGTTCTGGTGTATGGGGGGGGGGATACACCAGATAGAAATTTTAAAATCAACCCCCGAAAAATACCACAACTGAGTAAGAAGACTCAGCTGCAAGAGTGGTGCTGTGCGGAATGTGGTGGAAATAAAAACAACTCGTATAAAACAACTCACGCTCAGATGCAGTTTTGAGTGCTGGTTAGTTGGACAACTAGATATGCAGAAAGTAACTGAACAGAAAACACAAAAGCACAAAGGAATTACGTGGTTCGGAGAGAACTCCTACGTCCACGGGGAGTTGTGAGTCCACACAACTCAGTCCAAATTCTTTAGGACAGCTACCACAAAGCTTACGCGGGCTTTGCAACCGAACAGATAAGTTTGCGGGTACTTATCAACCTTTCTACTCAATTTCGGGAAGAGCAGGATCCTAACAACTTTTTTAGGGGATGTGTATAAGGGTGGGTTTTCCAACTACTAGCTCTAACAAAGAAGTGAGCTAGGATCTAAGCTTGAACAAATGAAGACTCAAACTAAGATCGAAAACACCAAGACAGATTCTAACTCTCTATGAACTCTCAGCTGGTAAAGTTCTTAGAAAGAGAATAATTGCAGTTTAGCTTGTGCGCAGTATAACGTCGTTCTTTCGCTCTTCTGTCTCTTGTCTTGATGAATGAATGAATGCCTCTATTTATAGGCGGTGAGGATCAACTAGTCGTTGGAAGAGCCGTTGATCTCTGTTCTGTGAAAGCGATGACTTGTCTCTTATCTCTGCAGATTTTCCCGATTTGGCAACTGTGAACTTCTGCTTTCCTTCTGAGACAACCTTATGTTGGGCCAAATGAGGTAATGACAGAACGTTAAACCTTCACGTGACTTCCTATTTGAAATTCAAATTTCAACCTTTGTCTTTCAACATTGGTTAGTCGGTTGAGACGTTTGATCTTCATCCGAGTGGTCTTCAGCTGATGTTCCATCTGATCGCTACCTTCATCTGACATTCTGTCTGAAGAGGAACAGTTGAACTCTCAGCTGCCTTGAACTTCATGTTGTCGATTTATCAGATTGAGTCCTGCAACTGATGTTCCATATCCGAGTTTCCATCTGTAGTTCTATCCGAGTATAGCTATGTTGCCGTCTTCAGCTGGAGTCCTGTAAAGATAAAATCTGAACATTGCTCAAACAGCGAGCCTAAATACTAACATTAGGATATGGCAACATCTACTCGGTTGGGGTCAGTTGGTTTTGGAATCAATCAAAACTTTACTAAATTTCCCAACAGGCTCTTGTATATTGACATATATCTTTAACTTGTTTCCATAGTAATAGATATTTACCACCATATAAAGACATATTTATCAATTAAATAACTTATTTAATATGAATAATATAAGATTCCATAATAAAATAAGATATAAAAATCAATAAAATATTTCATTAAATTTCGATCTCTACAAATGCCCCCTCGACTTGTTCATAGACGACTTGTCGTGAAAATGAATGAGTCTCAATAATTTGAATTTACTAGAAAGTTTATACTTATTTGAAGGAGTTCTTGGATTTGATAGAAAGTTTAAATTCATTTCAAGAAGTTTTGAATATGTTAGAAAGTTTATACTCGTTTCAAGGAGTCTTTAATTTATTAGAACCGGGTACTCGAGTGTGTGTAATAATTAATATTCGAAACTTTATTGATAAACTTGAACAACGAACAAACTGATATTGTCACAGCCCGAATTCTGCCATATAAAGACAACTAGAATCCACTGAACAGTGAGGGTGAAACCTCAAAATAAAACATAACTCGACAAGGGATCATGCTCGGGAATAAGGGAATATAGATTGAAAGTGATAACAAGAACATGCTTTCAATTCTAGACTCAAATAAACGAGCATTGAAATATAATACAAGTGTCGAAGGTAATTTAAATGTCTCAATCCAAGTCAAGTAAAATATTGCAGAAATAGGAAATAGTTTCGAGCATTTAGCTCATTGTATCATCACAACATCGGAGTATTAGGTTGAAAAATTTAAACAGAATAAAGTTGTTTATGCAGAGGAATAATAATCTCAAGTCACACAATTACATATATGAAGATATGCAATTGCAAGCTTAAACTAAAAAGAGACTCGACTTCAAACAAACAACACACCGCCGAGCACCTTCCGCCACCTTCATCAATGCTAAGCTGCACGCTTAGAAATACATGCAGGACTGAGTACTTCGTACTCAGTGAACATATGCCAAAATAATTTAAAACTTTGCTCGATAAAGCTATATAATTGAACTTGCCTTGCCACTGCATCACAAGTGTTAGTACAGTTTAAAACGTTTTACTTGTGCATGCAAAAATCATTTTCTTTTCTTGAAATGACTGCGCAGTCAACATATATAATTTGAATAGCAGGTATAAATCAATGTACCACATAATCTCCTGTGTTGAGAAGTAGGCCTCCTTCTCAAACACTATGACTGGCCTAACCGAAGTAAGGCTCACAGTAACTTCAAACAAATAACTGCATGTGTTCCTGTCTCTCACAGGATATTAACAACTCAAGTAGATGATTAAACATACCAAACCTCAAATAAAACACCAAGTCAATTAATTTAAAAACTCACATAATATGATAATAATAATCATATTCATCACTTTATTTCGGTTGAAAAGCCCACCTGACTGCAAAAGGGTTCGGTCGAGGTAGCTTCCTTGTCTTCTTCTTGTCTACTTCTCAGACCCACTTGTCCCTTCAAGAATAACATCTAATAAGGACAAGTCGACTTTCTAAAAACGAAAACGAGTTCTAATGCTCGGCTGAAGGACTTCTACTTGACTCGGGTTTCTTAACTTATCTTGACTATCTAACTCGATTTTTCTCGATTTCTCAATTCTACCCAAGTACTAAACCAACAGACTCTCAGAATCGGAAATATAACTTGACTCAACAACGTCCAATTAATTTATTAATTAAATAATGCACAAAATCGAGAAATCACTATTCACGTCACACACCTCGTTTTTCTCGATTTCTCAAGTCAAACGAACTCAGAAAATTACGAGATTAATTCTTGGGTTCTAGTATCACAATTCATTCACATACAGACTTTCACATTAGAAATCGGACATTCATAGATAGGTAAACGATCGACTTCGATAAATAGATGAAAAAAGAAATTTTTTCCAAATATAATTAAATATTCTAGAAAAATTCTATAAATTACATAAATTCATATATATATATATATATATATATAATCACAACAATTGACTCGGAAACTCATTCAAGACTCGGTTATTAACTCATGCTGACTCGACTCTGCTCGATTATAATTTTGAAAAATAAGAATTATTAGATTTCGATGAAAATAGTTTCATTCTTCTTAAAATAAATCTAAGATTTCAAATATGGAATCGAACTTGAAATCCGAACTCTTAATAAAAATTCATCGGAATAAAGTCTACGTCATTTTTCTCGTAAAATGTGTCACTAATTCTCGTAACACGTGTACGTTCTCGGAAACTTACCAAACTTGACAAAAAGACTTAAAATGATTCTATTTATCTGTTAATTCAATTTATTTTCCTTATTCTCATTTTTAATTTAAGAAAACTCGATTTTCATTCTTAATTTTCATTAATCGATAACTTTCTCGTATTAACTCGGATTCAAATATTTCAAAAAGCTAACTTAGCTATTTTTATACCGATTTCATCATTTAATCATAAATGCAAACAATACTAGCATGCAACATCAAAAATCATCAACTTCATTCACCTATATGGTTCGAATTTTTCATTTTTTCGGGCAATTGATTTTCTTTATTCGATTCCTTCTATATTTAAGCCCGTTTTATACTAGGAATCATTTATCAATCATCTAAGTAACAATCAAGACTCAACATCATAAAAAATCATCAATTTCCTCATGCATATGGTTCAAAATTTTTGAGATAAAAATCATAAAAATTCATGCTTCTTATTTTCTCAATTAAACATGCATATCTCATCATATAACTCATAATTATATCAATACTTATCCAAATCAACACAAAAAAATCATCAACTTTTCTTATGTATATATATCGACTTTTTCAAGAAATTTAGCAAACAATTTATACTCTTCAATTCATCAATTTAGCATGCATTTTCCATACTCAAATTCAACAAATAACATCACAATTCATATATCAAGATCATCAAGACAAATTCCCAATTTCTTAAACCATAACCTTCAAATTTTTTGAAGAAAAATAGCTAGAAATTCGATTTCTTTTAATTGATCACACAAACATCCTTAGATTAATTTCTAAAGCTCAAATCCATCATCAAACTCATGATCAAACCAAGAACATGAAAACCCCTAATTCTACCCAAAATTTTGATACTCATAGGGATTGGATGATCAAGGAGTTTTCATCTTCTTTTCATGCATGAAGAACATTCAAGGGTTCAAGAATCAAGACTCAAAACAAAAAGCTTTCATTCCTTGCTCTATAGACTAATTTGGTCGGACAAAAGAGGAAAAGAAGGAAGTGATTTCTTGAGTTCTAATCAATAGAATTGAACAAAGATAAAGAGACTTACGTAATCTTGAAAACTTGATCGATCGAATGGCTTCAATCCATGCAACTCTAAGCTTTAAACACTCTAGAATCGAGCTCCATCCTTTGGCATAAGGCTGCCGATTTTCAAAGAAGAAAGAAGAGGATTTATTCTAGTCTCAAATCGATCACCATGACGAGAGGATTACGAATACCTTATTAGATTAGTCGATAGAAGATTGGAGGCTAACTTCTTGCGATTTTTGAAGCTTGGAGCTTGGTCTTCAATGGAGGATTGAGAGAGAGATGGTGTGTGTATGTGTGATCGACGAGAGAGAGAAAGGAGAAAGAGTATATGATGTTGGCAAGGGAGGGAAGAGAGAGAGGAGAGAGAGACGCGTAAGAGAGAGTGGAGAGAAATGAGAGTGGGATAGAATTTAATAGGAATTAGTTGCACCAGGTAGTAAAAAATGCAATATAAAAGATGCGTGAAGAAAAAGTTATCTAGTGCAGTTTAACCCTAGTTTTTCATTAATCTCTCAAACGACTTATATCTCACCACGACTCTTTCTCGACATCGGAAACCTTTCTATTTCATCTCAAACCACACCAAATAAATCAAGAGATCTAAAAATCCAATTTTCAAATCAAAATTTCGAGCAGCAAATAAAAAGTCGAAATTCGCTATTCATATTAGGGTTTTCTGGACCTTCAACTTGAATTTCTCTCAGACATTCTCTGACGACTCTCAAGCATATGTCAAAGCTTCTAAAATAATCTTTAGACTCAAAAGACACTAATTCGACGAAATTCAGAAAAGTTCGATGAATAGTGATTACATGGGAAAAGTTACTATTCATCTAAAAACGAAACTTCTCAGAAATTTCCGAAATTCGAACTCAAACTCAAACTCATATAATCATGCTCAATCAATTCATCACACAATTGATTCGGATAACCGAAATTATAACAATCACATAAAGACATACAATTAGGCACTTAAACTCAATTAAGACGAACTTAAAGACTTATAAAGAATTGGGGCATTATAGATAGGCCTGGATCGGTACGATATACCAAATTTTTTCGGTCATACCGTATACCGTACCGAAAGTTTTGGTATGGAAAAATCCATACCGTTATCATACCATTCCTTTTGGTATACCGCTTTTCGGTATACCAAAAATTTCGGTATGAAAAAAATCATACCATTACCATACCGTTTGTCGGTATACATATCCTAGTTCGGTATACTGAAATTACCGATATACTAAAAATCACCTATATACCGAAAATCACCTATATAGCGAAAATTATACCGTAAATCACATATATATCGAAAATCACCTAGGTAATTAGGTATTAATTTAGTAATTTTATTTATAAATTATGAATTATAAATTATACTAATATTTACGGTATTTCGGTATATACCATAAATTTACGGTATATACCGTGTTGGCATTTATCGAACCTTCGGTATGGTACGGTATACCGCCGGTATATGAAAATTTGTATTGTTATTGTACCAAAAACGTTTGATACGGTATCATACCGTACCGAAAATTTCGATATTTTTGGTATGGTACAACTTCGGTATACGGCAGATTCGGTATTTATGTCCACCCTTAATTATAGATATGAATTACAATAAAACTAAAAGAAACGAGTTTAGGAAAATCGGACATCGTCCGAAGCTAGAGCTTCTGCCTGCAAGACGAGAATATGCCCCGGTAGTGCTCACGGATAGACGACTCATCCCCAAAGGTTAAAACGTTCTTAACGTCTCAGCTGTAGTAGCACCACAAACACAACCGAACACCGGCGAACTGGAACTGGAACGAAGACTGAACTCGAAGAATATATGATATGCTTTGAGAGAGGAGATGCAAATCGCTTTCGATGTTGTATGTTATACAATGAGAATGCTCCTATATATAGGTAGCTCTCGGACATGAAGAGGCTCATCTCCATAATGACGCCATGAAGACACAGGAGGTTACAGATGTCAAAGCTCTCGGTGGAGGTAAAGAGTCACTGCTATTACAGCAGCTAAAAGACTATGGGCCTGATAGACGGGTGACGCGAGCGTCGTTTAGTCACGTACAAAATACATCTATAATTATCCTATTTTCCACTACCAGAATTAGCTAGCAGTAAGTATAGGGTCGATCCCATGAGGAGTTGGTGTAGCTTTCTCTTTAGTCTCGAGTCATCTAATGGTTTAGGGGTTTGCACGGACTCGTCTTGGCCATACAGGAAAATAAAACTAAACTAAAGCATAAATAAAAGATAAAGACAAACCTAGATTTGGGTGTTGAGTCAAATGCATAAACAAGACGTATTCATCGATACAAGAATATATGGTACGTTTGTATGTCAACGGTTATAGGCAAACCGCGTTGTGGTCCTATAATTACGTTGTCACACCCACAACCACGATCTGCCCAGCTCGTCCTTATTTATGAGGATTGAGTGGAATCCCTAAACAATCCTCCTAACCTGCCCAACTCTCCCCGAGGATCCTTCAAAAGGGGCATAGTGTGGACAGGCTGCTTTGGGCACTAGACGAACCCGTTCCGGCCCTATAAGATACGAGGATCCCGCTCCAACTTTACACCAGCATCAGCGTAGTTCATTCGGCTCCGCCCAAGTTTAACCTGAGATTTGCCGCCCTCAAGGAGCGTGAGACAAACCTTTCCCAGTCCCTGTTGGTCTAAGCTACCTCCATTTTAAGGAATCTGCCGCCCTCTAATTGCCCACTGGCCAAATGAACTCTTGGCACAAATAGACTGCTTTGAAATTATTGCCTAACGCCTCGGGAACACACACATATATATAGCTTTCCCCTTGCCCAAATCAACATCATGGTTTAATGCTTATGCAGCGCCATCTTGCCCAAACGTATATTTGTATAACTACATAGGCATAAAGTAAATAAAAAGAAAACATAGAACGAAATAGGAAAGGAACTTAATTAAAATAAATCCGGACGACACCAACATCGCCGACAACAAAATACAAAAGTTAGTTTCCCCCTGAAGGGGCAAACTCTTGAACAAAAGAAAGAAAAACCCAAACTAAAGAAGATAATAAACTAAAAAGATTCAAAGGTTAAGAAAATACATATGGCTTGCTATCTAGGAGTATTTATAGAGGTGAAATGCGTGGGTCATGGAGGCTCAACCCATTAGGTAAGTTGATAGCAGCTAGGTTTGGACGAGCTGTTTGCCAGCTATCAATCCTTCCAGCAGCTTCTGTTGACCAAGAGACTTTCCTTATTTAGTAGATTTGATTTGGACGAATCTTAATGGATAAAAAAGGAAATAATTCTTTTCTTATTGGCTACTTGGATAAGGTTGATCTTTTACTTTCTCCGCACTCTTCCTTTGTAGATTGATCTTTTTCTTGCTTCGCACTCTTTCTCGATATGCTGGACTATCGTAGATCTCAATTCCCAAGACGTACACTCCTTCCTTTCTTCTCTGCTCTGCCTTTCGCCTTGGCCTTTTTACATCTCTTCTTGACTAAATGACTTGATTCTGCACGGTACTTTATTTGGTCAGGTTGTGAAGCGAGCATCCTTAGTTCTGAATGTCTGCTTCCTTGCCCAAACTGCGAGCTTAATTTCCTTGCCCAAAGTGCTTCGTATCTACGCCCAAAATGTCTTTTGCGGAATTTGGTCATATCTTGCCTTTTTCTGCCCAATTTTGTTATGGTTCGCCCTATACGTCCCTGCCTTCACAATGCGCCCTCCCAAACACCAAAGACAAACAAAAATACACAAACGACTCAATCTAGACCTAAAATAAGACTAAAGAATCATACAAAATTTGGTCTCATCAACGAGCTTACGCTAATGGTTGAACTATTAGACAAAACGGGCTTGCGGAATTTGGCCCAAAAGATAAGCCCAAACACCAATTGCCAAGATCCAAATTCTTGGCTGCGTGCGCGTGCCCGACCCGACCCCCACGTCCGGACGGACGGCGGTGGCGCACGCGTGTGTGTGCGCGAGAGCACCCATACACACCAACCCAACAAGTTATTAAGCCTATACAGACAAAGACTTAAATACAAGTCAAATCATCCACATATAACCGATGTGGGACACTTAACATTTATTATAAATAACATGTTAGTTTCTACTTCAACATCCAACCTTTAGCATACAATATGTCATTCACCGGAAATCGGTTTAGTGATATTAAATATACAATGTTCATTTACTCATGACGTAGATTAACATCTAATAAATATTTTAATTAAATAATAAATATTTAATTAACAATATTTACTCTTAATTAATGGTTAAAACTAAACCATTTCCAACAATCCCCCATATGAGTGAGAATGCCAATGCAAAATGAATGCAAATGAAAAGTTTAGTCCTCAAGAGGCAATATTGCATTTGGCCAGGTGGCTTGTGGCCTTGAACCTATCTATAGTCAAGATCATCGAGTATACTAGCGACATAGTGGTTATGAAAACCTTGAACTAGTCCTTCATGGTGTATACCGAGACAATAATATTGACACAATATCATCTCAATTTCGTCTGTTCTAACGTTTTGTGTCCTTTATGGCCTTGGACACCCCTTTGGATTCATAAGTGTATTAATTGAAGTGGCCCTTACTTCACACTTATATAGGTGATTCTTATTCCCAAGTATCCTACTATACTTTACCTCTCCGAGGTATCCAAGAATCATTAAAAGTCATAAGACTTAACCTCA
Organism: Schizonepeta tenuifolia; assembly: GCA_029490685.1. Classification (NCBI taxonomy): domain Eukaryota; kingdom Viridiplantae; phylum Streptophyta; class Magnoliopsida; order Lamiales; family Lamiaceae; genus Schizonepeta; species Schizonepeta tenuifolia. The sequence goes on from CM055959.1 coordinate 82,111,642, forward strand.
CCACATGTAGGTAAACAAACACTCACTATTCTCAGAGAAAAGGTGTGTTTGAGTGTTTAATACACGAATTCTTATAACTTCATTGTCCCATTGAACCAAGCTCTTGGGATCCTCAATCTTGTCACAACCCGAATTCTAGTGTATAAGAAGGACTAAAATCCATTGGACAGTGAAGGTGAAACAACGGAAAATAAACAAAGGAACATACTCGGATACAAGGGATTATTTATTGAAAGCAAAAACAATTGATTAACTTGCTTTCAATTACCCATCTCAAAAGCTCAATTAAATAAATTTATTATGTAAGAGTCGAGAGGAAATCAAATGAGGTGTCAAGCATGAAACTCATCACATAAATATCAGAGTTGGAAGAATTTAAAACACGAATAAATATCGGTGTTGCTGCGGAATGTTACATCGAATCCCAAAGTTATACGTATGAAGAAATATAACTCAAGCTTAAACAAATCTTGACTTGAAACAACGAACGCCACCAAGCACACCACACCATCATCATCCGAGCTAACTTGCACGTTTTAGAAATAACATGCAGGACTAAGTACATCGTACTCAATGAACACATGCCAAAATAAATTGATAGCTTGCTCGATAGAGCTATATAATAAAACTTGCCCCTCTTGCTGCATCACAAGTACTAGAGTTATAAAACAGTTAACTTGTGCATGTAGGAAAATTATTTCACTTTTAAAAATGTGTGCGCACACGATAATATATATATAGCAGGTATGAATTAATCTACCACATAATACCTTGTGTCGAGAAGTAGGCCTCCTTCTCAAACACGGTGACTGGCCTAACCGAAGCAAGACTCACAGTCATTTCAAACAATTAACAACACGTGTGTTCCTGTCTGACACAGGATAATAACTCAAGTAGATGATTAAACATACCAAAACTCAGATAAAATGGCAAGTCAATTAATTTAAAAACTCACATAATATAATAATAATAATCACATTCATCACTTTATTTTGGTTAAAAAGCTCCCCTGTCATCTAGTAGTTTTGCTCGGAATACCTCTTTCCGTCTCGCTCCTTATTTATGAACTTCACTCGTTTCATACTATCGAACTTCACTCATTCCTTCAAGGTTAACATTCTTATAAGGACGAGTTCTATTTCTCGAATAAAAGCAAAATATAAACTCGATTATTTGGATTTCTACTTGACTTGGGATTCTTAACTTATCTCGACTTATCTAACTCGATCTTTCTCGGTTTCTCGACTCTACCCAAGTACTAAACCAACAGACTCTCAGACTCAGGTACTTGACTCAACAACGTCCAATTATTTTAATAATTAAATAATCCACAAATATCAAGAAATCACTTTTCACATCACACGTCTCGTTTTTCTTGATTTCTCGAGTTAAACGAACTCAGAAAATTATGAAATTTATTCTTGGTTTCTAATATCACAAATCATTCACAAACAGACTTTCAGTTTAATAATCGGACATTCACAAACAGATAAACGATCGAGTTCGATAAATAGATGGAAAAAGAAAAATTTTCCAAATATAATTAAATATTCTAGAAAAATTCTAGAAAATCACATAAATTCATTTAATCATAATTATAAACTCGTAAACTCATTCAACACTCGGTTATTAACTCATGCTGACTCAACTCTACTCGACTTTTCAACTTAAAAACAAAAGTTCACGGTTTTGTATGCAAATAGTTTTATTTCTCTTAAAAAAATTCAACAAGTCCAATTATGGAATCGGATTTGGAATCCGACACCTTGTTCAAAATTTCTCGGAATAAAGTAAGACATTATTGTCCAGAAAAATGTGTACGTGTTCTAAAAATTCTTAAACTTTTACGATCAACTTGAAATAAATCTAATCGAACAATTACTCAATTAATTTCAACTCTCGACTTATGAATCGAGAAAACCCTTACTTTCAAGTTTTCATAACATTCAAATTTTATCATTTTTTGTGCATAAGGACTCATTTTTACTTGATTAACTTGCTTGATTTAATTATTAAGCTCAATTGTCTCATATTTACACTTAACTTTATTTTAAGTTTAGAAAATCGACTATTTGTGCACAAAAACTTCATTTTGGCATAACCTTTTCATACGAACTCCGAATTCAGAAATTCAAAAGGCTATTATACTTGTTTTAATCTCAATTTCATCTTGGAATCATTGTTTACATCATATATCATCAAAAAATTTCTAGATTTTTCTGTAAAATTTTCTGCACGAAATTAATTTTTTATACTTGATCTGTTTCATAAATTTCAAGTTCTGTCATACTTAGAATAATTCTATTTGATCAAATTCATCATCTCTTACAAGCTCAAACATAAAAAATCCTCAACTTATACTTATATATGGTTCGACTTTTTCAAAGAAAAATTTATAAACATTCATATTTCTCACTTATTAAATAAAAATGCTCAAATCATCAATAAACTCATATTCTTAACAACAATCATAAAAAACATCAAAAATTCATCAACTTCTTCAAGCATATATATATTTCGGTTTTCATGAAAAAAATAGCCAAATAATTTATTTCTTCACTCAATCCTCAAATTATGCATAAATCTTTATAAAACTCATCAAATCCATCATCTACTAAAAAACATCATAAACTCAAAATTTCCTCAAATATATATTCATCGAAATTTTTATACGAAGTAACAAGAAATTCATACTTCATCAAGTTCTTCACTTCTCATGCATCATATCACTTAAAATTCATCAAAATCATCATCAAATTCTTAGTAAGAATTTAGGAAATAAATCCCTAAATTTTCTGTCAAAATTTTCGGTCCTCTTCAAAATAAAAGACCAAAAATTCATAACTTCATATTCAAGCATTCAAATCACTCTAAATCATTATATATTACTCATCAACTCATTCATCAAACAAATCATCAAAAACTCTTCTTTTTCCTCTACTTCTCAATCGATTTTTATGAAGAAAAATAAGGAAAGGTTCTTCTCTTTTTAACTACTTATCTCATAACTCTTAGATAAATTCCTAGACCTCTTTTTCATCATCAAAATCATGCTCCAATATCCATCATAAAATTTCCTAAAAATAACCTATCATTTTCGACACACAAGGGGATTAAACACACATGATTTTTCCTTCATCTTTTCACATACATATATACATATAAGAATCAAGAATAACATACTTAAAAACAAGAATTAAAACTCCTCCTTCTTGATCATCATCATCGGCGGTTTTGGAGAGGGAAGAAAATCAAGTTTCAAACTCATATTTTCTACGAACAAACCTTGCAAAGCTTCGACTTTTAGACCTCAAAACAAGCTAGGATCGTGTCACAGCCCGAAATCTGGTGTGTAGGAATGACCAGACTCCATTGGAGTGTGAAGGTGAAACCATCAAATAAACTTGACTCAACAAGGAATCATGCTCGAGAATGAGGGTAATCGACAATAAACATTATTAAATATCAACATGCTTTCAAGGGATTTTCAAAATAAACGAGCACGAATAATTTACATCGGCTTCAAAATATAATAAGTGTTTTGGGAATCCAAGGCATGCAGAATTGAAAGACAAACAGAGAATTGTTTCGAGCACACAGCTCATAGTAACGAAATTCGAGCATGCAATCAAAAACAACAGAATAACGATGTTGTAGCGGATCATAAACAACGACATTAAGTTCGAAGGCTATATGTATGAAGACACATAACCTTAAGCCAAACTTCCAGAATAGATTTATATTAACAATGAGCTGCCCAAACACACCACGTCCTCCTCATTCAAGCTAACATGCACGTTTTAAAAATAACATGCAGGGCGTGAGTACTTCGTACTCAGTGAACACATGCCAAAAACATTTGAAACTCTGCTCATTAGAGCTATATGATTAGACTTGCCTCTTTTGCTCCATCACAAAGGTTAGATATATTATTGTTTAAAAACAGTTTACCACTTGTGACAACCATAAAAATATTTTCATACTTTTTTGAAATCGGCATGCCATTTACTTAGGTAGGAATCAATTTACACATCACATCATCATCATTCTTTGGTGTCGAGAAGTAGGTCTCCTTCTCGAACACCGTGACCAGCCCAACTGAAGCAAGGCTTACAATCACCTCATCTAATGCATGCATTAACCCGCATCGCGCAGGTTCTTATCCCGTGCGTCCACAGGATTCATTCACATCTCATCACATCACATCAAGTAGATGATTCCATACCAAAATATTTAAAACTCAGGCAAGTCAATCAATTTTATTAAAAAGCGCACATAGTATAATAAATTGTGCATTCATCTTTTAGTTTTAGTTCAGAAAGCCCACCTGACTTCTGGTATATTGGGTCGAGGTTGCTTACTTTACTCTTCCAGACTACTCGTCAATCCCGCTCGGCCCTTCAATCATAACATCGAATAAGATCGAGTTTAATCGACTCGAAAAACGTATAGTAGACTTAGGGCTCGGCTGAAGGACTTCTACTTGACTTGGGTTTTTCTTAACTTATTTAAACTTCTCTACATCGAGATCTTCTCGATTTCTCGTTCTCGAATCATCGTCTTTACTCGGTTTCTAATTACTTCTCAAACTCGAATTCTCGTTTCTAGAAAATAATATTATAATATTTCATGCAAAACGAGGAGTTACTATTCAATTCATCTTAACTTCTCATGTACTCAAGTCATATGATTTCGGCAAATCATAACGTTAAATCTCAACTATTATCATCATACATCATTCATACACAGTTGAACACTTATTTCAATATTCAAACATTTATATTGTAAATCAAACGTTCACTCCAACGCTCACATCATAAACATGTAGTCACATCAATACTCAAACATCGTCATAATACTCAAGCATCGATATCAATATTCAAAACACTTATTAAATAAGTGATTATTTTCTCAAGTATAATAGATTAATAAAATTATACTCAATCAAATATTGAAACTTCAGAAATACGTCACATCTTAAACACAATCATTTAATGGCTCATTATTGTTCGACTCATAACTTTTAAGAACTTATAACTTCAAACTCTTAACGAAAATCATTTCGTTAAACTCAAGCAATAGTAACTATTTTGTAATATTCAAACTTCTATTTCGTATTTCTTGACTTTAAAATACGTCATCATTTTCCCCAAAATACGTACTCATATACGTATACAATCTCAACTTAATACTTTAACATTAAATAATCATTATTTAATCTTTTCTTTATTTTAAAAACTCAATTTTCATTTTATTTAATCAAAAACTCGGTTTTTCATTTAAAAACTTCGCTGCTCAATAACTTCTATGTTTTAACTCCTTTTTAAGTGATTCAAAAAGCAAACTTGCTTAATTCTACGCAAATAACATCATCAAATCACTTAATACATCATATATCATCAATATCTCAACATCAAAATATTTTAAAACTAACATCATCGTTTTTCTCATATAACATATATATACTTCACTCGTTTTTCAAACTTCTGTCATTTTTCTTTACTCGATTAATAACTCATCATATCAATTAAACATTCAAAGCATACTTAAGAGTATAAACATCACTTTAGAACTCACATCTTCAAACATTTTCATTTTTAATAAAAATATTCAATTAAATTAAATACTCTATTATTTTTATTATTATTTCAATAATATCTCTTCTCTTTTAACTTCTCATTTGAAACAAACGAACTCAATTACGAACATCTTATCTGTATACTTAACTTCTAACTCATTATCTTATAGAAAATTTCATCTTCTTTTATTTTAATCCTCTTTTATTCTCAAACAAATATTAATATTATTATTAATATTCTATTTCCTTTTATCATTAACATCAAACTCACATCTTACCTTCATTTATTATTTCTTTTTATTTTATATATATATATATATATATATATATATATATATATATATCTCAATTTTTATAAAGGAAATTCATGAAATTCATAAGAGGAAAATGGACTGGTTCACCAATATTCTATCAAGAGTCCCTCAATGTTCCTACTCAATTCACTCAAAATATACTAAATATCTTCTTTTACTTCTTAATTTCTTTTTTATTTAATGACATTCCTCATTATATTATATATTTATAATTTTTTGAATTAAATAATAAATAAAATAATTATTTTCTAATTTTTTTATATCATCTTCAAATCTTCATATTTTCCTTATGAACATGAAGAACACATCTTCATAACTTCATACTAGACTCAAGAATATCAAAACACTCATATTTATTCTTATCTTTAATTCCTTCGATTTTTCTCTTAAAAATTCCATAAAAATTAATAAAAACATATTTTCTTATTTTCTCAATTTTTATGCATATAAACTCATTCAAATATTCATCTATGGCATCTTAACATCATCGTTATCATCAATATCATCATATTTCATCAAAATCATCAATAATTTATTTTTCTTCATGCTACATATATTTCGAAATTTTTAATAAAAATCATAAAATTCATATATTGACTTAAAAATACATCTTAAACATATTTTCATATATCATAATGCTCATATATCATAAACATCATAAAATTCATAATTCATTATTTAATCATATTTTCTTCATTTTTACTCAAATAAATCGATTAATATGTAATAAAATCCATAAAAATTCATAAAAATTCTCAAGCTCATATTCATGCATATAGATCCCTAAAATCATCATCAAAGACATATATCATCATCATAACATCAAATAATTATCAATTAATCATCAAGAACCCATTTTCCTATTTTCTTTCTTTTAATCGATTTTTAGGGTTTCTTCTTAAAAAAAATATTATTTTCTTCATCTTTTAAATCCTAGATTAATTTTTAAACCTCTTGTTGATCATCATACCATCATCATCGATCCTAAGGCTTGCCAAGCATAAAGTAAATCATGCATATTTTTATCCTTTATCATCATACTTATACATATACATATCTTGAGATGAATGAATAAAACCATACTTAAAATTAAATCATCTTCTCCTTGGCTTGTGGGTGTACCGATGGGTATGAGTATGATAAGGAGATGGATTTAACTCCTTTCCTTGCATGAAATGATATACAAGGTATCAAGATCAAGGTTTGAATAAATAAGGTTCAAATCCTTACTTGAAAAACTTAAGAAAATCGATGGAATAATTGGGTTCTTAAGCTTGTTTCAAGCTTGAATGAAAGAAGATGATGATGATCACTTACTTTTCTTGATGATCTTTGAAAGATGGAGATGGAAAACTACATCAAAATCCTCAAAGCTTCATGCATGAATCATGGAGGAATTTTTCATATGTTTGTGTGTGCATGCTTTGAAAGAAATGAGAGAAGAAAGAGGGGCTGCCCTTCTTTGGTTTCTTTCGGAAAAGAAAGATGGAGATGAAAGAGATGATGAGATGAATGTAAAATGATGGAATAAGGGAATGTATTTGTGTCCAAGAGAGAAGGATCGAGAGATGTGGAGTGGGGGGGGGGGGGGATGTATTTAGCTTAAGAGAAAGATATGGAGAGATTTGGAGAGAAAGAGAGGACAATGTGTTGTCTTCATGAGAGGGAGAGTGGCTCTCACTCTCTTGAGTGAGAGGGGAATAGGTTTAGCTCAATAATTAGGTTACTATTTTGGATAATCATTCATATTTTATATACTAAACATACTCGGAAATAAAAGTTTTCCGGTAGAACATATCCCTATTATTTTATTTTCTCCCAAACGATTAAAAACTCTCCACGTCTCTTTCTCGACATCAAAAATCTCTATACATCATCTTATATCTCCCAAAATAAATTAAGGAATCTAATTATCAAATTTTCAGGTCAAGATTCCATCAAACGAAGAAAACCCTAAAAATTGCTCGGCTAATTATTCCGTTAAGCAATTTATTTTTAAAACTTCGCTCAAATGATCTCGGAAAATTCTCCGACTTATCTCAAAGGTCTTAGAATAAATTCTAGATTCAAAAGACACTAATTAGACAAAATTTAGAGTCGATCGATGAATAGTGATTTCTCGGTTTAGGTTACTATTCATCAAAAAGTAAAATTTCTCAGAATTTTCCGTAATTCATACTCAAGCTCAAAATCATATAATAATACTCAAACAATGCATCACATACTCGATTCGAATAATCGAAACGAGAAAAATTACATCAAAACACGTAAGGGCATTTTCGTCATTTCACAAGAAAATTTATTTTTTTGAAAATTTTTGGCACTCAAAACACATCATATAGGCATATTAACTTATTTAATACGCACTTAGAAACTTAAAAAAGTTCGGGGTATTACAGATCGAGCTCCTTTCCTTGGCACAAGGCTGCCGAAAATCAAAGAAGAGAGAGGAGGGTGAATCCTAGTCTTAAAATGATCACAATGAAGAGAGGATCAAGAATACCTTGTCGGTTTAATCGTTGGATGATCGAAGGCTATTTTCTTAGCAACTTTGGAGCTTGAAAGCTTGAGTTTCCATGGAGAAAATGGAAGATATGTGTGTATGTGTGTTGTGACCGAGAGAGAAGAAAGGGAGAGAGAGAGATGGAAATTATGCTTGAGGGAGAGAGAGTGAGGGAGAGTGAGAGATATGAGAGTGGTATAAGTTAAGAGAGTGTGTGTTCACTCTCTTGAGAGTGAGAGTGACTAAATAAATTGAAGAGGGAAAGAGAGAGCTATGTCGGCAATGAGAGTGGGAATTAATCTGATTTTTATCAGATAAAAGTCCCCAAAAGAAAATATTTTTCGGTACAAAACATCCCTCTTAAATCAATTGACTCTCAAACGACTCAAAACTCACCACGTCACTTTCTCGACATCCAATTTCACTCTAACTCGTCACATTCTTCACCAAATAAATCAAGGATACTAGAAACCCAATTTTCGGATCAAAATTCCGATTAACGAAGAAAACGTAAAAATTTACTATTCATATTCGTTCTTTTAAGGAATAAAATTCAAATTCGGCTCAAATAATCACAGAAAATTCTCAAACATGCATCAATGGTCTTAAAATAAATTATAGATTCAAAGACACTAATTTGACAAAATTCGGAAATAGTCGATGAATAGTGAATTCTCGTCGGCAGTTACTATTCACTGAAAAATCAACTTTCTCAGAATTTTCTGAAATTCGCACACATACTTTATTTCACATTCTCATGCTCATATAACTCTTCACATTTTTGTTGTGATTCAGTAAAACGAGAAAATTACGTTTTTGCCCCTCAGGGCCATTTTGGTAATTTCACAAAGAATTTATTTCTCAAAAATTTTATCACATAACTTCACACATAATCACAAATAAATACCTTTAATAAGCACTTAGGCACATTTAATCATAATTAGGATGATTAATTAAGACTCAGAAGATCGGGGTATTACAAATCTACAAGGTTGGGTTTCCGCTATAATCATCCTTAAGCGGTGTAGCTACTCAACTTGTGAACCGAGAATGCTATATCAGGTCGGGTACATTTTGAAAAATACATCAAACTCCCAATAATCTTAGCATATTTATCTTGACCCATAGGTTCACCCTTATGTTCATTTACATGAACATTGGGTTCCCAAGGAGTTTTAGCAATGGGCTTATCAAAAGCGTTGAAACTCTTTAACACTTTCTCAACGTAGTGAGATTAAATCAAAGCAATTCTGTTGGACGTTCTTAGAATTTTAATTCCAAGAACAACGTCAGCCAAACCCATATCTTTCATGCTAAAATTCATACTTAGCATACTCTTCGTTTCACCAATCACACGAGAGTTGCTACCCATAATCAACATGTCATCTACATAAAGACAAACAATAACATGACTGTCACCTGTTTTCTTGATTTAAATGCACTTGTCACTCTCGTTGATCTTGAAACCATTTACTGCATCGCTTCGTCAAACTTCAAGTGCCAACGAATAGGCGCTTGTTTCAATCCATATAAAGACCATTGTAGTTTGCATACCATGTGCTCTTTCCCATGTACTACAAACCCTTCCGGTTGCTTCATATAGATTTCATCATCTAACTCCCAATACAAGAATGCAGTCTTAACATCCATTTGATGAATCTCGAGATTGTGCAAAGAAGCAACAATGAGAAAGTACCCTAAAAGAAATAAGTCTTGTCACGGGCGAGTAGGTATCAAAGAAATCATAACCAACTTTTTGTCTAAAGCCTTGAACTATAAGTCGGGCCTTATATTTATCAATAGTACCGTCAGACTTGTATTTCTTGTTTAGGATTGACGAGACTGTCATTCGCACTCTCAAAATTCCTCACAACTATATAGTTAGCAAGTGTCACAGCCCGAAATCCGGTGTGTAGGAACGACCAGACTCCATTGGAGTGTGAAGGTGAAACCATCAAATAAACTTAACTCAACAAGGAATCATGCTCGAGAAAGAGGGTAGTCGACAATAAACATTATCGAATATCAACATGCTTTCAAGGGATTTTCAAAGTAAAGGAGCACGAATAATTTACATCTCCTTCAAAATATAATAAGCATTTTGGGAATCAAAGTCATGAAGAATTAAAAGACAAACAGGGAATTGTTTCGAGCACACAACTCATAGTAACGAAATTCGAACATGCAGTCAAAGACAACAGAATGACAGTGTTGTAGCGGAACATAAACAACAACATCAAGTCTGAAGGCTATATGTATGAAGACACATAACCGCAAGCCAAACTTCCAAAATAGATTCATTGTCCCGTATCTGAAAGGACTTACTATCCTATGCGTCCACAGGACTTGTTTCCCTTGCGTCCATAGGACCTGTTTCCCGTGCGTCCATAGGACCCTTAACAATTATAACACGTAGATGATTGCATACCAAAACATTTAGAACATTTAGGCAAGTCAATCAATTTGAAAAGTGCATATAATACATAATTAGTAAGCGCATTCATCATTTGGTTTTAGTTCAGAAAGTTCACCTGACTTCTGGTATATTGGGTCGAGGTTGCTTACTCTTTACGCTTCCCGACTACCCTTCAATCCCGCTCGGCTCTTCATTAATAACATCAGATAAGAACGAGATTACTATTTCGTAAAACGTAAAATAAACTTAGGGCTCGGCTGAAGGACTTCTACTTGACTTGGGTTTTTCTTAACTTATCTAAACTTTTCTATATCGACATCTTTCTCGATTTCTCGTTCTCGGCTTATCATCTTTACTTGGTTACTAATTAAATCTCAAACTCAGATTCTCGTTTCTAGAAAATAATATTATAATATTTCACGCAAAATGAGAAATTACTATTCATCTCGTCTTAAACTTCTCAAGTTCTCGAGTTATATAAACTTGGAAAATCATAACATTAATTTTCGACTATCATCATCTCAAATCATTCATGTTATCATCGAACACTAACAACAATCAATCATTCATATCGATAATCAAGTACTCACATCATAAACATGTATTTACATCAATATTCAAACAACGTCATAATACTCAAGCATCAATATCAATATTTCAAACACTTATATTATATAAGTGATTAACTAAGTGATTAACCTCTCAAACACTTAAGTTATTAGCATCAAACTTAATCACTTAATCACATATTAATTCATCATTGCTCGACTTTTAACTTTTGAAAATTTATAACTTCAAACTCTAATGAAAATCATTTCATTTAATTCAAATAATAATTATTTTTGAATTTAATATTCAGAATTCTACTTCGTATTTCTTGACTAAAAAATACGTCATTATTTTCTTCAAAATACGTATTCATATAAGTATATGATCTCATCTTAATACTTTAATATAAAATAATCATTATTTTATCTTTTTCTTTATTTTAAAACTCAATTTTTGTTTTTATTAAATAAAAACTCGGTTTTTCATTTAAAAACTCCGCTGCTCGATAACTTCTACGTTTTAACTCCTTTTTAAATGATTCAAAAAGCAATCTTGCTTATTTATACTCAAATAACATCATTAAATCACTTCACACATCACATAACATCAAGAACTCATTATCAAAATATTTTAAAATTAAACACCATCGTTTTTCTCATATAGCATATATATACTTCACTCGTTTTTTTTTTTTTTTTTTTTTAAACTTCTATCATTTTTCTTTACTCGATTAATAACTCATCACATCAATTAAATATTCAAAGCATACTTAAGAGTATAAACATCACTTTAGAACTCACATCATTCAAACATTTTCATTTTTAATGGAAATATTTCATTAAATTTAATATTCTATTATTTTATTATTATTTCTTTAATAATAATTCTTTTAGCTTCTCGTTTGAAACAACGAACTCAAATACGAACATCTTGGCTCTTAATCTCATGCTCATGACTTCTAACTCATATTATCTCATAGATAATTTCATCTTCTTTTATTTTAATTCTCCTTTTATCCTCGAATATTAATATTATTATTAATATTCTATTTTACTTTTTAATGTTAACATCGAACTCATATATATATCTCTTATCAACATTCTAAAATCAACATCTACAAAGAATACATTCCTTTTTCTAATTAAACTCATACTTTCACTTACTTCTTTTTCTTATTATTTCTCATTATTATATATACAATATATATATATATATATATCGATTTTATTCTAGAAAATTCATGGAATATCATTTCTTACTCAAATTACTCAAAATATACTCAACATCACATTTATTTCTCATTTTCATTTTTATCTAATGAAATTCCTCATTTTATATACATAAACTCATTTTTCGAATAAAATAATTAAAAATAATTATTTTTCTAATTAATTTATAACATCTTTAAATCTTCAAATTTTTCTTAAGAATATGAAGAAAACATCTTCAAAAACTCATATTAACCTCAAAATACTCATTTTTATCTCTTTATCTATTTTTCTTCATTTTCCTTCCAAAAATTCAATAATAATACTAAAAGTTATATCTTTTTATTTTTCTCAATTTCCATGCTTAAAAACTCATTCAAAAATTAATCTAACACATAATAACATCATCATCATCATCATCATCAATATCGTCATATTTCATCAAAATCATCAAAAATTCATTTCCTTCAAATTATTGCATAATTCGAAAATTTTTTCTCAAAATCATAAATTTCATATTTCATCTCAAAAACACATCTAGATCATATTTTCATATATCATCATGTTCATAAACATCATAAAACTCATAAAATTCATAAATCATAATTTAATCATATTTACTCTATTTTTCACCTATTAAATTCAATAAAGATGAAATAAATTCACCAAATATTCACATCACCATATATACGCATATAATCCACATGAAAAATCATAATAACCATATATCATCATCATATCATCAAATAAGCTTCAAAACTCATCAAGAAATTATTTTCTCCTATTTTTCCATTTTAATTGATTTTTAGGCTTTTTAACCTATCTTATTTCCTTCATCTTTTTAAACCCTAAATCATCTTTTAAACTTCATTTTAATCATCATCTCATCATCATAAACCTAAGGTTTGCCTAAGCATAAAGTAAATCTGTAATACCCCAGAAATTCCGTACAGTCTTAAATATTTAAAGTTAATAATAAAAATGGCTTTGCACGCCTAAGTTTACGATTTTGAATTCTAAAACCAACGGTGAAATCCGTTTCCGAAAATAAATTACGGAAGTCAGTTAGATGACTATTGTATTTAGGGTTATCGCGTACGAAAAAATTTTAGTTCTAGAACTCAGAACGGAAAACCGTCTGATTTTTACATTCATGAAATCTCGATACGAACTCGCCCGAGAAAGTTCGGAAATTAGTTTTTAAATATTACTTTCCGAATAAGTTAAATATATCGAAATTATTGGTCGAATCGGATTTTGACGATAATGTGCCGAGATACGTTTTTCGTCTTTCAATTTCCGTAACGTCGTATCGCGCCGGAAAAACGCGTATTTTCTCTTTTTCTCCCCTCTTAGCCGACCTCACCCTCTCTCTCTAAGCTTGATATTTCATTTTTATACTAATTAAACTTATGACTAACGTCCTTTTCTTTTTAACAAACTTTACACCTATTGTAGTAGTAAATATACATCATACAAATTAAGTCATCTTCCTCACTCTCCCTCTCTCCATTTTCGGTGCACACACATACTCCATCTCTCTCCATTTTTCTTCATTTCACCATTGACAAAACCTCAAGTTCTTGACAAGGAATCTTCATAAGTTCATCATCCAACCATCAATCTTCTAACTTCCTTCATTAAACTTCAAGGTATTCATCTCCTCTACACTTCTATCCAAGTGGATTTCATTTCTTTTATTTTCTCAAGTTGGATCGATTTTGATGATGATGGAGATTAGAATGTTTTGATCTTTAATTAGTGTAATTAGATGGATTAGATATGAATTCTATGGTTAAAATTTGAAGAAATCCAAGAACCCCTAATTGCTATGTAATACCGAAATTTAGGGGTATTTTTGTAGGACGATTGGATTCATTAATTGTTTGGATAATATTGCTTAGGAGTAGTTTAATTGGTGAATTAATCAAGTAGAAATGAAAAGCCCTAAGATTCTAATGAGGACCGAGTTTTAGGTTAGGGTTTGAGTTGGGGGTTTTCAAATTAGTGATGTAATAAGACTTGAAATTGGTTAATTGATGTTGTAGTAGTATGATAAATGGATTAATGATGTTAATTGAAGAAGAAAACCAATTTCCCCTAATCTTTGTTAATACCGAAAATGAGGAAAAATATAAGGGTTTATGTAGTTTGATCTTTGATCAAGGAAATGATGATGGATTATGGTTTCTAATGGTATTAGTTGATAATAGAAATTATTTGAAATTAATCTAAAAATGTTAATGAAATCGTAAGAGACAAGAATTTAGGAATGAATCGAGATCGGTTGATGATATGAGGTGATGATGTATATAATAATGAATCTCGTTAGATGTTGATTGATGACGTAGAATTTGAACGAATTCCGATAACTTTGGAAATTTCTTAAGAGACGAGCAAGTGATCGTAAAAAATAATCGAGAAGTCGAGTAAGGATTCTAACTAGATAATAATGATTAAAATGGACTAAGGAACGACTTTGTAATTGACGACATGAGCATCCGGATTATTATATAATGAGTTGTAGTTATAATCGAGAATTAGAAACGAGATTGTTAACTTGATTTTGGTATAGTACTTGTTAGTTTGAAAACCGATGTTTAGAACGTCGTGCTAATAGACGAGTTTTGAAAAGGAGTTCTTCACGTACGAGAGTACGTGTTGACTGCCTTGAGAGTGAAGTTTCGTGAGAAATTGAGTACGAGAACTTAGAACGAACTTAGGAAGTTATACGTCGTTTCTATCAAACAACTAGGGTTAGCCGCGGCATTTTTGCGACCCTTCCCGGAAACTGTAATATCTTTTAGCTCGTTTATCGGATTTGAGATCCGTAAATTGGAGAGTAATCTAGACTTCCCAAGCTTTCTAGCGGTACAGGGCATGTCCCTGTTTCCAATTCCTCTGTTCTGGGCAGTCCCCAGAACTACTGCATTGCGCAGTGATTTTTCAGAACTTGAATTCCTAAGTTGTTTTTTCGCAACTTAGTTTCTTTCGATCGTTTAAGCCGTAATAAGTTAACGACTATCTTTACTACTGACCTAAGAGTCGAGTATGAAACCTTTTGAGTTCTAAACGAGATTTGTTCAAGTCTCGCTCCCGTTAAATTAAAAAGAAACTAGTAGCGTGCAAATGCCTAAAGAAACAAAACGACTAAAACCTAATTCAAATTTCCATATTCGATTATCTTTTGCTACCGAATTTAAAGTGTGATTATTTTACGATGAAGGAGGAAGCCAGCACTAAGGAAAGGACGGAAGAATAGAAGAACAGGAACCTGTTTAATAAGTTCTGTAAAGTATAAAGGTGGGCTTTTATTCTATAACAAATAAAATGTGGGTTTTTCCACAACTCGAAAGTAATTCTTTATCGCTTTGATAAATGTGTTTTCAAAGTGATAATCATGGCATAAACTGTTTAAATATTTTATGTGAGTTCTCTTGTACCTATCTGAGTTAACATTCGTGTTTCCCAGATTTATGAGTTAATCAAAATAGGTTAACTAACGATCGGCTCTGAGTTAGCTATTAAGTGCTTTCCAGAGTTAGTGCACTTTGTAACCTGTGGTGTATGTGGTATCCTGTTGAGGGGTAACCAACCACGGTGAATGAGGAATTGGTCAAGATTTGAACGTAACATACTAGAAAAATGCTTGTAGTAGACACGGGTCGTTTTCAATAAAACTCCGATGTGCTACGATTATGAGATGCCTGATTATTTATACTTATGAATATGTTTTCGGCAACGTGCCCACTAAGTACTTTTGTACTTAGCCCTGCATATGTTTTCTAAATGTGCAGGTTGAAGCGATGGAAGCGGCGAGGCTTGAATTAAGTTGTCTTAGGAAGACTTTAGTTAGTATGAATCACATTTCCGCTGAAAAACTCTAAGTACTTTGATGTTATGTACATTACGTAAAACTCTGTAGTTTGTGTTTGTAAACTTGAACTTAGATGCCTTTTGAGTACCTTCTATCGAGTAATCCTTCGAGAATTACTCTTCCTTTTGTAAATAAAGTCTTGTTCATAGAATGTATGATGTCTCTTATGTATGTATGTTTAGTCAGTCTCCTTCTTCCCCGCTTCTTTAATCCAATCCCAATCGCACCCCGACTTCTGCCGTCCCTCGGGATTTGGGGCTGTGACAAAATCATGCATGGTTTTTCTTTATCTTCATACTTATACATGTACAAATCTTGAATAAATGAATAAAATCATACTTTAAAATTAAATTAACTTCTCCTTGGCTTGAAGTGAACTCGATGGGTTTGAGGATGTCAAGGAGATGGATTTGTAATACCCCAGATAATTTCTACTGTCTTTAAAAATGAAAGTTAATAATAATTATGGCTTTGCATGCCTAAGATCATGAAATTAAATTCTAAGATTTACGGTGAAATCCGTTTCAGAAAATAATTTCCAGAAGCCGGACGAACGACTACTGGATTTAGGGTTTTCGCGTACGGTAAAATTTTCGTCCGAAAACTCAGAATCAAAATCCGTCTGAATTTACATTCACTTTTTTTCGATACGAGTTCACCGGAGAAAATTAGTTTTTATGATTTTTCCGGGCAAAATTTGGACTGTGATGTCCCGACTTTTTCTCGGATTTTGAAAAACGAATTAGGTTTTCCGAGTACGTGAATTATTTCCAATCGGACGAATTAGATTTCATCGATTTCGTAACCAACTAAGAAATCATTCCTCGACTTTTTAATCGTCGTTTAAGAGTAGGAAACGAGATATTTTCGTCTAAATAATTCCTCGCCAAACACTCCCTAACGACTCACCATACACTTTATTAGATTTTTCTTTACTTTATGTATCTATACCATTAGTCATCACATTTTCCATCTTCTCCCCCACCTTGCCAAAACCGCCACGCCCCCCCCCCCCCATCAAACTCTCTCTCTCTTTTCTTCATCCTCCATTAGAGATTCAAGTGTTCTTCAAGATCCAAGATCATACGTTCATCAACTATCCATCCAATTCCACTTCTACTTTCATAATCTTGAAGGTAATCATCTCCTCTATCTTTCTATCCAAGTAGAATTTTAATTCTTAATTTTTTCTTCTTGACCGATTTTGGGGCTATGATGTAGTTGATGTTTAAGTCTTAATTCATGATATAAGATGGATGGAAATTGATTTCTAAGGATGAATTGAAGAGAAAATCAAGAACCCTAAAACCTAGCTAGGACCTAAAATTTGGGGGAAATAAGTAGGATGTTTTAATCTTTAAATTGATTGGATAATTAAGCTAAGAAAGGGTTTAATTGATGATTCATGCAAGAAGAATTGGAATCCCCTAATTAATTGGTGATGATCGAATTTAGGGGTTAGGGTTTGAAGTTGAAATTTCAATTAATGATGTAGTAGTGTTAGTCTATGATTAGTACTTGTTGTAGTAAGCTTAGAAATGATATTATGGATTGAATCAATGAAGAAAATCACTTCCCCTAATTAATTGTAAAAAACCAAAAATGATTAAGGAATTAGGGGTTTTGTGTGGTTTGATTCTATTAAAGATTTAATGATAGATTAAGGTTCTATATGATGTTAGACGATGTCATGAATTGATTTGGAATTTTCTAAAAATAAAATGAAAAATGTAAGAGACGAAGAATTGGAAATAAGTCGAGATTAGATAATGAATTGAAGATGTGATGTACGTATTAATGATCCTTGATAGATGTTGGATAATGTTGTAGAATTGGAGTGAATTCTAATAACGTTGGATTTTTCATAAGAGACGAATAAGTGAATCTAAATAACGATAGAAAAGTCGAATAAGGTTTTTAATTGAATATTAATGATCGTTTTTGTTAAATGAACGAGTTTGTAGTTGACGACTTTTACATCCGAGATATGAAATGATGAGTTATAGTTGTAAATGAGAAGTAGAAACGAGAAGTTGAATTGTTTTGGTATAGTACTTGTTTAGTTTGAAAGGACGAGGTTTTAATCGTCGTGTTTATAGACGAGGAATGGAAAGGAGTTCTTCACATATGATAGTGCGTGTTGACTGCCTTGATGTGTAAATTTCGTGAGAATTTAAGTACGATAACATAAAACGAACCTAGAAAACCGTGCGTCGAATTTTATTAGGCATTAGGGTTTCACTCGGCAGTTCTGCGACCCTTCACGGAAACTGCCATATCTCCTAGCTCGTTTATCGGAATTGAGATCCGTAAATTGGAGAGTAAACTAAACATCCGAGGCTTTCTTTTGGTATAAGGCACGTCCCCTGTTTCGAAATCCCCTGTTCTGTAAAAACTTACTGATCTGTGCAGGATTGTTCAAAACTTAGATTCTTAAGTTGAATTCTTGTCAACTTGATTCTTTTCGATCTTTTAAATCGTTTCGAGTTATTGACTACTTTCTTGCTACTGACCTAAGTGTCAAGTACAGAACCGAATGAGTATCAAACAATATGTGTTCGTATCTCGTTTCTGTTTAATTAAAAGAGTTTAGATTAGCGTGCAAATGCCTAAAAAGTCTAAAGGACTAAAACTTAACTCGGTTTTAAATATTCGTTTATCGTTTGCGACCGAGTTTTAAAGTATGATTATTTACGATGAAGGAGGAAGTCGGCACCAAGGATAGGACTGAAGATCAGAAGATAGAAGCACGTGTCTTAGTTCTGTATTCTATCGAGGTGGGCTTTTATATATGAAACAAAATGAGCAATGCTCGAAAACCTTTTCTTTATCATTTTGATAATCGTGTTTTCAAAGTGATAATCATGGCATGAACTACTTGTTTTATGTGAGTTCTCTTGTACCTTATGAGTTAGCCAAAAGGGGTTAACTAAACGATCGGCTTTGAGTTAGTCAAAAGAGACTTTCCAAAGTTAAGTGTACACAGTAGCCGTTGAAGTATGAAACCCTGTTGAGGGGACGACCTACTGCGGTGATAATAAATGGTTAAGATTGAACGTAACATTTATGAAAAAAAATGCTTGATCAAGCTAAGTTATGAAAATGAGAAAGAAAATGTTTAGTAGACACGGGAATTTGTTGAAAAACCTCGATGTGCTACAGAAATGAAATGCCTGATTATCTATACTTATGATTATGTTTTCGGCAATGTGTCCACTAAGTATTTTTGTACTTAGCCCTGCATATGTTTTCTAAATGTGCAGGTTGAAGCGACGGGAGCGGTGACGGTTGAGTTAAGAGTTGTCGATAGGGAAGACTTTAGTATGTAGTTTACAATTCCGCTGCCAAACTCTAGACTCACTTATGTAAATATGAATATCACTTTTGGTTTAAGTTCTGTACTTATAACTTAGAATCTTTGAGATCTTGTTTGAGTGATCCTTCGAGATCAACTCTTTCTTTTGTTAATGAAGTCTTGTTCATAGAAATTATTCTGTATTTAATGTTATGTTTATTCTTTCATTCCCTTTTTTCCCCGCTTCTTTAATCCAATCCCAATCGCACCCCGGCTTCTGCCGTCCCTTGGGATTTAGGGCTGTGATAGGATTTCACTTCCTTTCCTTGCATGAAAAGAGATACAAGGCATGAGAATAAAAATAAGGATCAAATCCTTACATGGAATCAAGAAAATCGATGGAAATAGTGGAGTTTCTTAAGCTTGTTTCAAGCTTGAAAAAGAAATGATAAAGGATGAAAGCTTACTTCTTTAGATGATGTTGAAGATGGAGGCGATGATCTACGTCAATAAATCATCAAGCAAACGTGCATGAATCCATAAAGAGAGGTTGTATATATGCACGTAGGGTTCGACGGTGGTGAAGATGATGAAGTCGAAGAGCTGCTGCAGCTCAACGTGAAGGAGGAGAGCTGTTGCACTTCTTCTTCTATCCCACGGCCGAAGTGAAGAAAAGGAAGGGGAGCTGCTTCTCCTCAAGCTTCTTACAGTAAGGACGATGAGAAGATGATGGAGAGGGTTGTTGCTTGCTGCTTCTCGGCAGAGATAGGAGATGAAAGAGAGCTGTTGCTGCTGCTCTTAGTTTCGGCAGTGAGAAGGAGAAAGGGAGGAGGGGCTGCTCCTCTTGATTCTCATGATGGAGATGAAGAAGAAGGGCTACTGTTCCTCAATCTCCACGATAGAGATGAAGGTGACGTGAAGAAAAACTGCTGCTTCCCTTGATCATTTTCTTCGGCAGATGGAAGAAGAAATGAGAGAGAAGAAGTTGTTTTCCTTCTTCTGCTATCGGTAGTAAGAGAGAGATAAGAGAGGAGAGATGAAAGGTGATAATTGTGGAATAATAGAATGCATCTAGTTGATAAGATGATATAGAAAGATATGAAAGATTAGAGAGAAAGAGGAAAGATTGAGAGAGATATGGAGAGATTTGGAGAGAGAGAGAGAGGACAATGTGTTGTCTTCATGAGAGGGAGAGTGGCATTCACATGCCTTAGTGAGAGTGATATTAGAGTTAGGGGTTCCCTTATGGATAAGAATGCAGTTTTTATCTGCTAATTTCGCCCGGTTAATTAATTTTCCGATAGAAAATATCCCCGTTATTTCATTTTATTCCCTCAAACGTGTAATAACCCTTCTCGTCTCTTTCTCGTCGTCCAAATTCTCTCTAATTCGTCTTATATCTCCAAAAATAAATTAAGGAATCCAAATATCTAATTTTTATGCCAAGATCCCTTCTAACGAATATTTTCATAAAAACTGCTCGACTAAACGTGTCGTTAAGCAATTATTTTTAAAACTTCTTCGAACGATCTCGGAAAATTCTCCAACATATCTCAAAAGTCTTAAAATAAATTCTAGTTTCAAATGAAACTAATTAGACTAAATTTGGAGTCGGTCGATGAATAGTGATTTCTCGATTTACGTTACTATTCATATAAAAATCAAAGTTCTCAGAAAATTCCGAAATTCATACTCGAGCTCATACTCATATAAACAAGCTCAAACAATGCATCACATACTCGATTCGAATAATCGAAATGAGGAAAATCACATTAAAGCACATAAGGGCATTTTCGTCATTTCACAGAAAAATATATTTTCGCGAAAATTTTTAGCACTCAAAACTCATCATATAGGCATATTATCTCATTTAATACGCACTTAATGACTTAGGAAAGTTCGGGGTATTATATTCTCACCCTCTTAAAAAAAATTTCGTCCCGAAATTTGCTAACTTTGAGAAAATAGCTCGGGATATTTCGCTCTTGTCTTTTCTTCAAGATTGCACAACAAATTATTTTCAACATCAAAAGTCATCACATACATCTCATTCTCATATCTCAGATTTTTACTCAACAAAATCATTCTCAAAAGAATAACTTACTCTTTAACTCATTCTTAGCTCAAAAATATTTGAGATCTCGGATACTTAAAATATCATAAACATTTAAGAGACTCAAAGTTGATTTTAACAGTCTAACGACTTTATTTTCTTATTTTACAGCTCTCATGTCATTTCTTCAAGATCGTGGTACTGCCACTTAATCTTGACTAGCGGAATCGTCTTCGTTCGGAGTTGTTGAATCTTATGATTCAGAATTTCTTTGGGTCCTTTCTTTGAAATTTAATTTTTCTAAATTCAAGCGAACCAACGCATAGTCATGTAATATCCCGGATATTTCTTTCGTCACTAAAATAAAAATTTAATAATTAATTAAGGCTTTGCACGCCTAAGTTAAGGAAATTCAGTTTTAAGACTAACAGTGAAATCCGTTTCTGAAAATAAATTCTAGAAGTCGTTCAACCGACTACTGTATTAGGGTTTTCGCGTCCGATAGAATTTTCGTTCGAGAACTCAGATCGAAAAACCGTCTGACTTTACATTCACTTAATTTACGATACGAGTCTTCTGGTAAAAGTCAGTTTTATTTATTTTTCCGGGCGAAATTTGGATTGTCATGTCTCAACTTTTCTTTAGATTTCGGAAATCGAATTATGCTTTCCGACTAAGTAAATTATTTCCAATCTATTGGTCGAATTAGTTTCGCCGGAAACGTAACCGTCTAAGAAATTAATTAATCGATTTCAATACGCAGTATTAGACCCGTAATCGAGATATTTTGGGATTTAAATCCCTATTAAAACTGCCACATACCCCCCCCCCTAGTCATCACTTGATATTTTTTCACTTTATTAACTTAAATATCACCTCATTAGTCATCACACACTCTCTCATTCCTCTCCAAGAAACCGCCCCCCATCTCTCTCTCTTCTCTCTCTTGTTCTTCATCTTCAAGTTCATCTTCAAGTGTGTTCTTCATTTCTTTAAGCATTCAAGCTTCCGTAACTTGCTAGTTTACCGATCAATTTCAATTTCGATTACATATTTGGAAAGGTGAGAGCCTCCTCTTCACTTCTATCCGAACAAAAATCCTATTCTATAATTCTTGAAATTTTTGAAAAATGTAAGAGAAGTAGTATTGATGTTCTAAGATCATTACATGATTATTAATGCATAGGATTGAGTTTCTATGGTTGAAATCAAGAATAAATCATGTAGGAAGAAATAGGGTAATTTTCGAAAAATGCATGAACTAGTTGGTGAAGATTTAACTTGAATTTGGATGATTGATTTGTGAAATATGTTTCTATGTATTAGTATGTTGGTGTAGGAATTGTTTAAGAAATTTCTAAAAATAAAAATGAAAATGTAAGAGATGAAGAAACATGATTTTGATTGAGTAATTGTTATGATTTGATGATATGATTATATATATATGATGTAGGAAGCATGTAGTTCAACATATATTTAAATTAGATTTTTCTAAAAATAAAACCGAGATCGTTGGAGACGAAGAATTGTCGATAGAATTAGTTTCGATAATGATATAAGCTTGTGGTTTGCATATTAGTTGATCTATGTAGTTAATGATGATAATTGGAAAGTTTGAACGAAATCTAAGAACATCGAACTTTTCGTAAGAGACGAAGAGTCGAGCATAATCATCGATAGGAAAATCGAACGAGAAAACTAATCGAGTATTAGTAATTGTTGGTGATGAGTGTAGTTGATGATGATGTCATTTAAGTTATGAAGTATAAATTAGAAGTTAGATGTGATTTGAATTTGAAATGAAATTTGTTAAATAATTGGTTAGTTGAAAAACGAGAAAGTGCTCGTCGTTTTGATAATCGAGAAACGTGAAGGTGTTCACATTAAATGATTGTGTGTATTGACTGTTATATGATAGAAATTTCATGCACATAAAGGTTGTATAGCATTGATCGAACCTAGGGAATTGTGCGTCGAGTTTTACGAGCGATTAGGGTTTCTCGGCAGTTTTGCGACCCTTCACGGAAACGGCCATAACTCTTACCTCATTTAATGAAATTGAGATCCGTAAATTGGACAATAAACTAGACATCCGTGTCTTTCTTTTGACATGAGGCACATTCACTGTTTCGAAATATTCTGTTCTGTAGAAGCTCCAGACTTACTATCTTGTGCAGAAAATTCCTAAACTCATTTTTCTTAAGTTGAATTCTTTTTAACTCAATTCTTTAAGAACTAATAAGTCGTTAAGAGTTATCGACTTCCATCATTAACTAATCTAAATGTCGAGTAAGGAACCGAGTTAGTTCTAAATGAGATGTGTTCGAGTCTCGTTTCTTCGTTAATCAAAAGAGATTAGTTAAAGTGCAAACGCCTAAAAGACTTAACCGAATTCGAATTACTTTTTCTTTAATCGTCTCGACCGATTTACTAAAGCATGTTTGATTGCGATAGAAGGAGGAAGTCACAATTAGAAGAAAGGACGGAAGACCGAAGACGGAAGCTTTAGTTGTTCTGTATATCGCCTAAGGTGGGCTTTTCTTTATATCAAATAAAATGAACGATGCTCGAAAATGTTTACTTACTGCTTTGATAAGTGTGTTTTCAAATTGATTATCAGTGCATAAAAGATTTGTTTTATGTGAATTCTTTTGTGCCTTTCTAAGTTAGCCAAAGGGGGCTAACTAATCGATCGGATTCTGAGTTAACCGGAAGGGTTTTCCAGAGTTAGTGTACACGGTAGCCGTTGTGTGTGGTACTCTGTTGAGGGGTAGCCAGCCACGGTGAATAGAACGTGCGTGGAAGAAGTTAACTCTTCCCCGGCGTTGAAACAGAAGTTGGGCAAGTTGAACGTAACATCAGTCAGAAAATGCTTCGAAGCTATATTCATGAAAGAAAAATGTTTAGTAAGCATGGGCCTTTGATGAAAAACCCCGATGCGTTACTTTTTGAGATGCCTGATTAATCTATACTCTTATGATATGTTTTCGGCAATGTGCCCACTAAATATGTTTATACTTAGCCCTGCATGTGTTTATAAATGTGCAGGTTGAGTGACGAAGGCGGCGGAGGTTGAGTAAAGGGTTGTTTATAGGAAAGAAGAATATGTTTCCGCTGCTAAACTACTTCACTTTTTGATGTATAACTTTTTGGTCTAAGTTTCGTATTTTAAACTTAGTCTACTCTGATAACATCTTCATCGAGTGATCCTTCGAGATCGACTCTCTTTTGTTAATGAAATTGGTTCATAGATATCATCTTGTTTAATATTATTAGTTAAGACATCTATTCAGTATTTATTCCCCTTTCTTCCCCGCCCCTTTAATCCAACCCCTAGTCGCACTCCGGCTTTGTCGTCCCTCAGGATTTGGGGTTGTGATAAGTCATCTAAAGGGATTGATGTCTCACTCTCCTGATTCAGCACTTCTATTTATTTATTTTAGGCCAACGGTATTTACGAACGATTAAGATACACCTTTAAATTTGTGTACCTTCGAGATTCTCTTGGTCATCGTCTTCAGCTTTCGACTCCATTGCGTACATTCTATGATAGTACGATTGCTCTTCTTGTTGCTGAGTCTGATATTGTATCGGGATTCCTTCTAACGCACGCAATTGCAAATAGTGAATTTGGTTCGGTCGTTCATTTCCTAGTCTTTGTTGCTTATTTGGGCATTGGTTCGAGTAATGACCAGGTTGACCGCAAGTATAACAGACACAACTTCCTTCTCTGCAGACGCCTTGATGCATTTTGCTACACTTTGGACAAGGAAGAATTTCTCGGGTTACAAGAGACGTACTACTTTGCTCAATACTTTGGGGTTTCATCATTTCAACTTGAGTTTCTTGCTGATGCGGTTGTTGTTGCCCTTTTTCATCCCACGACTTTTTGCTCAGGTGACTTCCTCCAGTTCATTTTCCTTTTCTTTTCATGTTTTGGCCAGGATGAGAGGGTTGAGGATTTTTGTTTGCCGTAACTTGGCTTTGAGATTAGGAAATCATTAAGGAATGCGATCCTTCTTCTGGTTGCATAGTCAGTTCCATATCTAGCGCTCGGTTGAGGGCTTCAGTATACGTCAGACCAGTCTGACCCGCAAGGACTACTCGAATATCTTGTCTTAAGCCGGCACGAAACAGCTCACACATCTTTTCGTTCGTATCCACCCGATCGGGTGCGTAACGGGCTAGCTCACAAAATTCACGATCGTACTCAGCCACTAACTTCTTTCCTTGACATAAATTCGCGAACTCGTTCGCCTTCTGCTTACGATAACTTCTAGGTACGTACTTTTCAAACAAGATTTCTTTAAACTGCTCCCAAGTAAGATTCGCACACTGCTCCGGAGTAAATAATCGTTGTCAGGATTCCCACCAGTAATTGGCGGTTCCCTTTAGCTGATACGTCATACACTCGAGACGCTCGCGATCGTTACATCTAAGGAATTTGAAAATTTATTCAAGAGAACGAACCCAGTCCTCGGCTTCTGCGGGATTGCCATCACCATCGAAGGTTGAAGGGTTTTGTCGAAGAAAAAGTTCCTCGACTCTCCTATCATTTTGAAGAGGCAGAATTAGGTTCCTACGCTCTTCCTCTTTGTTATTTCTAACGTTTCTTCTTCTTCTTATTCTCGGAGGCATTCTATAAGAAATGCTAAAATTAGGATACTCAGATAGTTTGATCAATGAGTTTTCTCAACTTTCAAAATTTCCCCTTTTGGAAGATATCATTCTTAAGCGAAACTTATAAAATATAATGCATACTTCGTACATTTAATCACATAAGAACATTTAACATCATTACTTTCTCATTTCATCATAACAACATCTTGCTTTCCTCAATTCTCATTAACTTTAAACTTTATACTCATTTAACTTAAGCATGTAATCTCACTTTCCAGGCATAAAATATCTCGGACTTTTGAAATTTTTTCAATCTTTAGAAATACTTTGAAATTTCTCGTACCTGTCAGCTGGATGAGGCGGGGTTCTTGGCTCATTGCAGACTCAATAATGTTCAAGGAATGCTCAAACAATTTCAAAGAATATTCAAAAAAGTCTAGAGAATACAAGTCTAGACTCGATTCTTAAGGAAGTTTAGGCTTCAGAGCAGACAAACAAACAGACCTGCTCTGATACCACTTTGTCACAGCCCGAAATTCGGTGTGTAGGAACGATAAGACTCCATTGGAATGTGAAGGTGAAACCATCAAATAAACTTAACTCAACAAGGAATCATGCTCGAGAATAAGGGTAGTCGACAATAAACATTATCGAATATCAACATGCTTTCAAGGGATTTTCAAAGTAAAGGAGCACGAATAATTTACATCTGCTTCAAAATATAATAAGTATTTTGGGAATCCAAGTCATGCAGAATTGAAAGACAAACAGAGAATTGTTTCGAGCACACAACTCATAGTAACGGAATTCGAACATGCAGTCAAAGACAACACAACGACAGTGTTGCAGCGGAACCTAAACAACAACATCAAGTCCGAAGGCTATATGTATGAAGACATATAACCTCAAGCCAAACTTCAAAAATAGATTTATATTAACAATGAGCCGCTCAAGCACACTACGTCCTCCTCAACCAAGCTAACCTGCACGTTTTAGAAATAACATGCAGGGCGTGAGTACTTCGTACTTAGTGAACACATGCCAAAAACATTTGAAACTCTGCTCATTAGAGCTATATGATTAGACTTACCTCTTTTCTTGCATCACAAGGGTTAAATATAATCGTTTAAAAACAGTTTACTGCTTGTGACAGCCACAAAAATATTTTCATACTTTTCTGAAATCATCTGCAGACATTTATACTCAGGTATGAATCAATCTACAACTAATTTTACTGTGGTGTCGAGAAATAGGCCTCATTCTCGAACACCGTGACCAGCTATAACGAAGTAAAGCTTACAGTCACCTAATGCATGCATTGTCCCATATCTGACAGGACTTACTATCTTGTGCGTCCACATGACCTGTTTCCCGTGCGTCCACAAGACCCTTAACAATTATAACACGTAGATGATTGCATACCAAAATATTTAGAATATTTAGACAAGTCAATCAATTTGAAAAGCGCATATAATACATAATTAGTAAGCGCATTCATCATTTGGTTTTAGTTCAGAAAGTCCACCTGACTTCTGGTATATTGGGTCGAGGTTTTTTACTCTTTACGCTTCCCGACTACCCTTCAGTCTCGCTCGGCCCTTCATTAATAATTTTTGATAAGAACGAGATTACTATCTTGTAAAACGTAAAATAAACTTAGGGCTCGGCTGA
This sequence comes from Schizonepeta tenuifolia, assembly GCA_029490685.1. NCBI lineage: Eukaryota > Viridiplantae > Streptophyta > Magnoliopsida > Lamiales > Lamiaceae > Schizonepeta > Schizonepeta tenuifolia. The sequence continues at coordinate 82,139,726 of CM055959.1, forward strand.
AGGACTTCTACTTGACTCGAGTTTTTCTTAACTTATCTAAACTTTTCTATATCGACATCTTTCTCGATTTCTCGTTCTCGACTTATCGTCTTTACTTGGTTACTAATTAAATCTCAAACTCAGATTCTCGTTTCTAGAAAATAATATTATAATATTTCACACAAAACGAGAAGTTACTATTCATGTCATCATAAACATCTCAAGTTCTCGAGTTATATAAACTCGGAAAATCATAACATTAATTTTCGACTATCATCATCTCATATCATTCATGTTATCATCGAACACTAACATCAACAATCAATCATTCATATCGATAATCAAATACTCACATCATAAACATGTATTTACATCAATATTCAAACATCGTCATAATACTCAAGCATCAATATCAATATTTCAAACACTTATATTATATAAGTGATTAACCTCTCAAACACTTAAGTTATTAGCATCATACTTAATCACTTAATCACATATTAATTATCATTGCTCGACTTTTAACTTTTGAAAACTTATAACTTCAAACTCTAATGAAAATCATTTCATTTAACTCAAATAATAATTATTTTTGAATTTAATATTCAGAATTCTACTTCGTATTTCTTGACTAAAAAATACGTCATTATTTTCTTCAAAATAGGTATTCATATACGTATATGATATCATCTTAATACTTTAATATAAAATAATCATTATTTTCTTTTTCTTTATTTTAAAACTCAATTTTCGTTTTTATTAAATAAAAACTCGGTTTTTCATTTAAAAACTTCGTTGCTCGATAACTTCTACGTTTTAACTCATTTTTAAGTGATTCAAAAAGCAATCTTGCTTATTTCTTCTCAAATAACATCATTAAATCACTTCACACATCACATAACATCAAGAACTCATCATCAAATTATTTTAAAACTAAACACCATCGTTTTTCTCATATAGCATATATATACTTCACTCTATTTTTTTTTTAACTTCTATCATTTTTCTTTACTCGATTAATAACTCATCACATCAATTAAACATTCAAAGCATACTTAAGAGTATAAACATCACTTTAGAACTCACATCATTCAAACATTTTCATTTTTAATGGAAATATTCCATTAAATTAAATATTCTATTATTATATTATTATTTCTTTAATAATAATTCTTTTAACTTCTCGTTTGAAACAACGAACTCAAATACGAACATCTTGGCTCTTAATCTCATGCTCATGACTTCTAACTCATATTATCTCATAGATAATTTCATCTTCTTTTATATTAATTCTCTTTTTATCCTTGAATATTAATATTATTATTAATATTCTATTTTTCTTTTTAATGCTAACATCGATCTCATATATATATCTTCTTATCAACATTCTAACATCAAAATCTACAATGAATACATTCCTTTTTTTAATTAAACTCATACTTTCACTTACTTCTTTTTCTCATTATTTCTCATTATTATATATACAATTATATATATATATATATATATATATATATATATATATATCGATTTTATTCTATAAAATTCAAGGAATATTATTTCTTACTCAAATTAATCAAAAAATACTCAACATCTCATTTATTCTCAATTTCATTTTTATCTAATGAAAATTTTCATTTTATATATATATATATATAATATACTCATTTTTCGAATAAAATAATTAAAAATAATAATTTTTTTAATTAATTTATAACATCTTTAAATCTTCAAATTTTTCTTATGAATATGAAGAAAAAATCTTCAAAAACTCATATTAACCTCAAAATACTCATTTTTATCTCTTTATCTATTTTTCTTCATTTTCCTTCGAAAAATTCAATAATAGTACTAAAAATTATATCTTTTTATTTTTCTCAATTTCCATGCTTAAAAACTCATTCAAAAATTAATCTCACACATAATAACATCATCATCATCATCCTCATCATCATCATCATCATCATCATCATCATCATCATCATCATTATCAATATCGTCATATTTCATCAAAATCATCAAAAATTAATTTTCTTCAAATTATTGTATAATTCGAAATTTTTTTCTCAAAATCATAAAGTTCATATTTCATCTCAAAAACACATCTAGATCATATTTTCATATATCATCATGCTCATAAACATCATAAAACTCATAAACATCATAAAACTCATAAAATTCATAAATCATAATTTAATCATATTTTTTCTATTTTTCACCGATTAAATTCAATAAAGATGAAATAAATTCACCAAAAATTCACATCACCATATATATGCATATAAACCATATGAAAAATCATAATAAGTATATATCATCATATCATCAAATAAGCATCAAAACTCATCAAGAAATTATTTTCTCCTATTTTTCCATTTTAATCAATTTTTTAGGCTTTTTAACCTATCTTATTTCCTTCATCTTTTTAAACCCTAAATCATCTTTTAAACTTCATTTTAATCATCATCTCATCATCATAAACCTAAGGTTTGCCTAAGCATAAAGTAAATCATGCATGGTTTTCCTTTATCTTCATACTTATACATGTACATATCTTGAATAAATGAATAAAATCATACTTTAAAATTAAATTAACTTCTCCTTGGCTTGAAGTGAACTCGATGGGTTTGAGGATGTCAAGGAGATGGATTTCACTTTCTTTCCTTGCATGAAAAGAGATACAAGGCATAAGAATCAAACTAAGGATCAAATCCTTACATGGAATCAAGAAAATTGATGGAAATAGTGGGGTTTCTTAAGCTTGTTTCAAGCTTGAAAAAGAAATGATAAAGGATGATAGCTTACTTCTTTAGATGATCTTGAAGATGGAGGTGATGATCTACATCAATAAATCCTCAAGCAAACGTGCATGAAGTCAAAGAGCTGCTGCAGCTCAACGTGAAGGAGGAGAGCTGCTGCACTTCTTCTTCTATCCCATGGCAGGAGTGAAGAAAAGGAAGGGGAGCTGCTGCTCCTCAAGCTTCTTACAGTAAGGATGAAGAAAAGATGATGGAGAGGGTTGTTGCTTGCTGCTTCTCGGCAGAGATAGGAGATGAAAGAGAGCTGACTGCTCTTAATTTCGGCAGTGAGAAGGAGAAAGGGAGAAGGGGCTGCTCCTCTTGATTCTGACGATGGAGATGAAGATTAGATGATGTAATACCCCAGAATTTCTGAACGATCTTAAAAATTTAAAGTTAATAATAATAATGGCTTTGCACGCCTAAGTTTACGATTCAGAATTCTAAAACTAACGGTGAAATCCGTTTCTGAAAATAAATTACGAAAGTCAGTTAGACGACTACTGTATTTAGGGTTATCGCGTACGAAAAATTTTTAGTTCTGGAACTCAGAACGGAAAACCGTCTGATTTTTACATTCACGAAATCGCGATACGAACTTGCCCGAGAAAGTTCGTTTTTATGATTTTCCGGACGAAACTCGGACTGTGTCGTCCCGAGTTTTTGTCGGAATTAAAATTTTAAATATTATTTTCCGATTAAGTTTTATACGTTGAATTTTTGGACAAATTGGAATGTGACGATTTTATGCCGAGCTACGTTTTTCGTCGTTCGATTTCTGTAACGTCGAATCGCGCCGGAAAAGTGCGTAATTTCTCTCTTTCTCTCCCTCATGACCGACATTGTCACTCTCTCTTAAGCTAGATATTTTATTTTTATATCCTAAGTATTGGACACCTAATGTTAATACTATTCCAACTTTACACCTAAGTCTAATTAGAAACATCTATCATATAATAAGTTGTCATCTTCTTCACTCCCTCCCTCCCCAAAACCGCACACACACACTCATACATTCACTCTCCATTTTCTTCCATCTCCATTAAAGACATCAAGTTCTTAGAGCAAAAATTCCACACAAGTCTTCATTCATCCATCGAATCTTCTAACTCCCTTCACTAAAGCTCAAGGTATTTATCTCCTCTCTTGATCTATCCAATCCAAATCTATTTCTTTTTATTTTTCATTTGGATCGAAAATTATGGGTGGATGAATTAGATGTGTGATCTTCGATTAGTGTAATTAGATGTGATTAGATATGAATTTAGGGATTAAAATTGGAGGAAAATCAAGAGCCCTATTCCTCCTCAATACCGAAAATTTAGGGCTTTAGTGTGGGATGATGGAATTCTTCAATTGATGGTATAATAATGCTTAGGAGGTGTTCGATTGTGGATTAAAACAAAAAGAAATCGAAAGCCCTTTGAAATTGAAAGAAACCGATTTTAGGGCTAGGGTTTTGATTTGGGGATTTTCAATTTCATGTTGCAATTAGACTTGAATTGATTAATTGATGATATAGTAGTATGATTAAGAGATTAATGATGATGTTAGATGAAGAAAATCACCCTCTTTAATTATGTGTAAATACCAAAAATTATGAGAAATTTAGGGGTTTGCATGTAGTTGAATTAGTTGAGGTTTTGTTGATGAAATAATGTTGTTAATGGTATTAGATATTGTTATGAATTTATTTGGAATTTTCTAAAAAATAATTTGTGAGTCGTAAGAGACGAAGAACTCGATCTAAGTTGAGATTTAGTAATGATATGAAGTGATGATATGCATGAAAATGATCTATGTTAGATGTTGTTTGATGACGTAGAAAATGAACGGAATTCGATAACTTTTGAAATCTCGTAAGAGACGAACAAGTGGTCGTAATTAATAACCGAGAAGTCGAATAAGAATTCTAACTTGATAATGTTGTTTATTATGGACTAAGGTACGACTTTGGAGTTGACAACATGAGCTTTCGAGCCTTTATTATATGAGTTGTAGTTATAGTCGAGAAATAGAAACGAGAAATGTTAACTTGATTTTGGTTTAGTAATTGTTAGTTGAAACGACGATGTTTAGAACGTCGTGCTAATCAACGAGTTTTGAAAAGGAGTCCTTCATGTACGGGAGTACGTGTTGACTGCCTTGAGAGTGAAATTTCATGAGAAATCGAGTACGAGAACTTAGAACGAACCTAAGAAGTTATACGTCGTTTTTATCGAGCAATTAGGGTTAGCGCGGCAGTTTTGCGACCCTTGCCGGAAACTGTAATATCTTTTAGTTCGTTTATCGGGTTTGAGATCCGTAAATTGGAGCGTAAACAAGACTTCCCAAGCTTTCAAATGGTACAGGGCTCCTCCCTTGTTTCTAGTTCCTCTGTTCTGGGCAGTCCCCAGAGTTACTGTAATGCGCAGTGATTTTCAGGATTTATTTTCTTAAGTTGTTTTCTTCGCAACTTAGTTTCTTTCGATCGTTTAAGCCGTAATAACTTGACGACTACCTTCTCTACTGACCTAAGAGTCGAGTATGAGATCTTTTGAGTTCTAAACGAGATTTGTTCAAGTCTCGTTTCCCGTTTAACTAAAATGAAACTAGTAAGCGTGCAAATGCCTAAAGAAATGAAACGACTAAAACCTAATTCGATTTTCTATGATCGATTATCTTTTACGACCGATTTTAAGTATTATTATTTTTACGATGAAGGAGGAAGCCAGCAGTAAGGAAAGGACGGAAGATCAGGAGATCGGAAGCTCTTACTTAGTTCTGTAAACACTAAGGTGGGTTTTTACGTATAAAATAAAACGAGCAATGCTCGGAAAATCTTTCTTTATCGCTTTGATATCTGTGTTTTCAAAGTGATAATTATGGCATGAACTGTTTTATATTTTATGTGAGTTCTCTTGTACCTATCTGAGTTAACATTCGTGTTTTCCAGATTTAGAGTTAATCTAAATAGGTTAACTAACGATCGGCTCTGAGTTAGCTGCTAAGTGCTTTCCAGAGTTAGTGCACTTTGTAACCTGTGGTGTATGTGATACCCTGTTGAGGGGTACCAGCCACGGTGAATGAGAATTGGTCAAGATTTGAACGTAGCATACCAGAAAATGCTCGGCCGAGTAAATTGTGAAAATAAGTTAGAAAATGTTTAGTAGACACGGGCTATTTTTCAAATAAAACCCCGATGTGCTACGAATTATGAAATGCCATATTTATCTTTACTTATGTTATGTTTTCGGCATCGTGCCCACTAAGTACTTTTGTACTTAGCCCTGCATGTGTTTTCTAAATGTGCAGGTTGAAGCGACGGGAGCGGCGGTGGTTGAAGTTGAGTTGAGAAGTAGGATTGCTTTAGTTTATGACTTACTTCCGCTGTAAAACTCTAGACTTTTTGAGAACATGTACATTATTAATTCACTGTAATATAAGTCTGTAAATCTTGAACTTAGATACTATCGATTACTTTTGTCGAGTAATCCTTCGCGATTAACTCTTCCTTTATATTAGTAAAGTCTTGTTCATTGAATATATGTTGTCTTTTATGTATGTTTAGTTAGTCAGTACCCTTCTTCCCCGCTTCTTTAATCCAACCCCAGTCGCACCCCGGCTTCGGCCATCCCTCGGGATTTGGGGCTGTGACAGAGTGGTATCAGAGCCAGGTCTGTCTCCTACTCTGATCATGAGTCATTCTTCTAGTACGAGTTATTCTTTTAGTGATACCACAAGTGGTATCTGAGCAGAGGTTCGTTCTCTGCTCTGGTTACGAGTGAGTCTTCTAGTCTGAGTCATTCTTTCAGTAATACCACAAAGTGGTATCGGAGCAGTAGTTTGTTTCCTACTCTGGTTATGAGTCATTCTTTTTAGTACGAGTCATTCCTTCTAGTAATATCACAAAGTGGTATTTATATACAAGTCTTCCTTCGAGTGATAATATAGAGTATTCATTCGTACTCTATACCGAGTCTTCTTTCGAGTCATAGAACAGAGTATTTGTATATACTCTAGATCAGAGTCTTCCGTCAAGTAGAAGATAAGAGTTAGACTATAACACTAAGATTGAGAATGTAGATGTCAACTCAACCTCCCGCTATGTCGACTCAACGAGGAAAAGAAAAGAATTTTAGTTATGTGATTTCTTTTAAATAAGAGATTTTATGAGCAAGAATTCAATGAGATTGAAAATGAGAATGAGTTGTGTTCCAAAATAAGAATTTTATGGAAGTATAATTTTTATACTTTGCATACTTTATATGATTATGTGATAGTACGAGTACTATCTTATGTGAAATTATTTGCGCGATAATTTCTTTCTTTTGAAAATTTTTGGACACAAGAATATAGTCGGATTTTAGGGATTTTTCCCGGTTCAATGAGAACGTAGACTCGAAACCTAACATCTTTCCGATTCTTCGAGGATTTAGACGTTTTTAAGAAATGTTATTTTGAAATGATTTCGAAAGGAGATCCCCGACACGAGGAGAACTTCTACTGATAAATGTCACGTGCGTTAAGTGACATGAATGAAGATTCGGCAAAGTCGAACTTTGTTTTAAAATTTCAAACGAGAATTTCCTGTGAGGAAAATGAAATAAAAATGGTTCGGTAAATCGTGTTAGTAAACGAGGAAACGATTAGACGTTTGAGAAGCTTTCGGCTTTGAATTAAGAAAGATATGAACGAGACGACGAAGACAGAATAAAAGGAATCAAAGCCTAATAAAATAAGTGAACGCTACTTACGTGTAAGTAACGTAAATGACGTCATTCGTGTCACATCATTCCGTTTTCTTTTCGTTTCGTGTTTCAGTAGAGTTCGCCTTGAACGAGCTTTACGAAGAAAATCGTATAAATTATTAGAAGTCGAGCACGAAGCTTGATTAATTTTCCCATCGATCACCCTATTCTAGCGACGATAACTGGGACTTAGTTTCCAGAAAGTTATTCTCTAAGTTATATTCCATTTTCTTTTGGAATTTATTCCATATTTCGTCTTTGAGCGACGACTACAACTAGTATGAATATCAAGAGTCGTTAACGACAATTTTTTTTTTGTGAATGGATGTTACTTTTGAATAAGTAACATGAACAAAGTAGACGTACTTTGTTTTAATAAGTGAGAGTCGTTAAGAAATGTTGTTGAGAAAGTACTAAAGAATTAAAGTAAGTAAGAATGTAGTAAGATAAGAATGGAAATAAAATCTTGGAATTTTTTTTTAATTTTATATACATACATTGTTGAGTGCAATTTCTTGATAAGTGGATGTCTTAAGTGGTGATGTTACAATTGAATAAGAAATGTTCATTTTGTAATTTAAGTTTTTCGTTGAGATAAGTTATTTTCCCTACCTGTTACTGATCCGTGTTTCCTTAAAACTTTTGTAGGATGGCTAGGACTCGTGTTAATGCTCGGAAGAGCCAGCCTTTGGTCGAGTGCGAGCGCACCATACTAGACATGATTCAAGACGAGTATTACGAGTTTGAGGCTGACTACGGCGAGGAAGATGTGGGGCAAATAGTTAGCAACTTTTCTTCAGCTTATTTTCCAGTACGACACTTGATTCCGGAGAGTCAGGCAATATTAGACCTGATTGTACACCTACCGGACGAGTGGCGCGGTTGGGCGCACCGCGCGGCGTGGTACTTCCTAGGGATCTTCGGCGACGACACTGAGCCAACCGGCGACTACACTGGATTCGCCCTGTTTGTACACAGGCGCTTCTTTGAAAGCAGACACATGCTTCCAGTTCCTTTAGAGCCGCACCTCCCCTACAGTCAGTTTCCAGCCGAGGCTGAGCCAGAGCACCTCGACTTAGACCCAGAGTTTTCTGCCCTGTTGGAGTTGCCACCAGACGGTGTACCGAGTGAGGAGTCGGACGCGGAGTCAGAGCAGTTAGAGGAGGACGCAGAGTCCGAGCAGCTAGAGGAGGACGCGGAGCCTGCTGTTACACCGGAGCTACCGCCAGTTGGGACATAGATCGAGGAGTTGATCCCAGGGCCGGGATTCGTAGAGATCGACGCCGAGACAGCCACGTTGTTAGGACTATCTTCGCCGTTCTTACCTGACGTTTGTGTTAGAGTCAGGGGATCCTTAGAGACGAGACTGTTTAGAGAGGAGTCTGAGCACCAAGAGATCGACGCGGAGCTTGCCGCCTTGTTAGAGTTACCATCTCCACTTACGCCGCTTGAGGAGATCTGTGCAAAGTGGGGAGTAGTCAGAGAGCAGATGGAGGCAGGACCCTAGACGGTTCAGGTTCAGGTTCAGTTCCCGAGCACCTTCTTCCTCTGAAGAAGCGTGCAGTAGAGATCAGCGAGGACTACTTGGTTTCCGACCTTGAGGAGACAGTTTCAGAGGCACCGTCACCCACCCTGCTTACACTTGCTGACGGCTCTACTCTGAGGGAGGACGAGGCACTTCAGCTCGTCTTTGGTTCAGAGTCTGAGGAGGAGGACCCAGACGAGGATCTTGAGGAGGACCCGGACGAGGATCCGGAGGAGAACCCCGAGGAGGACTCTTAGGGTTTTTAGGCCGTAGAGGGCAGTTCCGACGCGACTGTAGTCCGTCGAGTAAAGCATTGTAGACGTATGTTAGTAGTAGTAGTAGCTCTTTTGTCCTGTATAGAGTCGGATCAGTAACTAGTTTTTGTATTACTCTAACAGATACGAAATTTTATGAATCGTTTCCGTTCTAGTACTTTTGGTAGGTACGGAGTTGCAGCTTGTTAATGCACCCGGTAAATAGTAGGCAATCAGCCTAATTTAAACTAGTAGTAGTCTAACCTTTTGTGTATAAGTCCTCGTTGGAGGCAGAATTAATATTATTTTTGATGTATATATATATACATGACCCATAAGAGGGTTTTTAATCACAAGAAAAATTTCCTATTTCGTGTAATTAATCAGAATGTCAATGAATTCGTGTGACGAGAAATGAGTTTAACTTAAGAGGCTAAAAAGATTAACGAAGTTAATATCGAAGCTATGTTTGATATGTCGTTCCGTGAACGTGATTAAGTTGAAAACAAGTAAATAAGTACTAAGAGTAATTATCAGAGAAGAACTAATGAGAATTTAAAATTTTCCTTTAGATCAAAGAAAATGCCGCCGAGAAACGTTAACAATAGGAGAGGTCGAGGACCTGGAAGGCCTCGAGGACGTGAGAGACATCAACCAGAGAACGACAGAGAACAAGAGTATGAACAGAATGCTACCCCACCACCATCACAGTCCCCATCACCACCCCCATCACCACCACCTCCACCACCACCCGGTAGGGATATTGAGGATCTCTTCCTCAAGAGGAACCCCCCGATGTTTAATGGAACGGGCAGCCCTAGCGATGCTGAGCTATGAGTGAAATCTATTGAGAAGATATTCAAACTCCTCAGATGCACTGATGAAGAGAGAATGCTATGTGTCGCATTCCAACTGACTGGATCGGCAGATTATTGGTGGGAAGCAAGACAAAAGGTGATACCCGCAGAGCATCTGGCTTGTTTTAAGTGGGAAGAGTTTAAGAAAATACTATTTGATAAGTACATACCCAAGACGTATAGGGCGCAGAAGGAAGCCGAGTTTTATAACCTGAAGCAAGGAAAGCTGACCGTGACTGAATATGACGCTAAGTTTTGCGAACTGTCAAGGTATGCACCGACTCTGGTTGATACTGAGGAAAAGTTATCGAAGAAATTCCAAGGAGGACTGCGACATGAACTGGGAATCGCGTTAGCTAGTCATGGGGGACTAGGCTACACTGATATTTTGGGAAGAGCTTTGGAAATGGAGGCCGTCGTGCCTGATGAGAAGAAGACTGTACCAACTGCATCAGCACTAGCACAGAACCAGAACCGAGGCTACTATAACAACAACAGTAGCAACTATCAGGGAAAGAGGAAAAGGAATGGAGGAGGTAGCGGAGGCTACAATCAAAACTTCAACAACCAGGGTAATCAGAAAAGGGGTTTTCAGCAGGGCTATCAGCAGCCTGGCCAGAACAACAACAACAACAACAATAACAACAACAACAACAACAACAACAAGAGGCCGTGGCAGGGAAACAACCAATCGGGATTGTTTATTCAAGGAAATAAGCAGAATGCACCGTGGAAGGGCAACGATCATCAGAACCAGCCACAAGGGCAGCAACGAAATTTCAACCAGGGAGCAATTAACCCAGGGAGGGTTACCATCCCCGTATGCTCGAAGTGCAACAGAGCCCATCCCGGAGTTTGCCAGCTAGGCACCCCCAACTGTTTCAACTGCGGACAGAAGGGGCACATGAAGAAGGATTGCCCTAAACCACTGCAAGCCATACCACTCCGAGCCATACAAGCACAGCCGCAGCAGCCGCCAATGAACCAACAACAGTTTCAGCAGCATGCACAGTAGCAACAGAATGCGAGGGCATGTGCTATCAAACAGGGTGGCCAGCACAAAGGAAAAGGCAATCTAACAGGTATGGGAAAACTTCACAACATCCTCATTAAGATACTGTTTGATACTGGCGCATCGCATTCTTTCATTGCTGGCTCGTGTACCGATAACTTAGACATCAGGCCTGTAAGAGCTGCACAATCTATGAGAGTAGCCACACCTTCAGGAGAGATCACTACTTCCACACATGTTTGCTCTAACCTAGAACTATAAATCGGAACTCTTAAGGTTAAGGCAAACAACTTAAACGTTATGATAATGTGGGATGTAGATATAATCCTAGGAATGGATTGGTTGTTAGAAAATTATGCAACAATTCTCTGCAACGAGAGAAAAATCTCTTTTCAACCCCCGGGTAAAGAACCAACCGAATTCCACGGAATTTCCATGGGTAGAGGCGTACCAATTATATCAGCCCTTCAAGCCACGAAGCTCATGAAGAAGAAAGGTACCACAGCCTATCTTGTATACCTAGTCGGAGAGCCAGGAGCCGAGAAGACCATCCAAGACGTAAAAGTTGTGAATGAATACGAAGACGTCTTTCCAGAAGTGTTACCAGGATTGCCGCCAGATCGTCATGTGGACTTCACGATCGACTTAGAACCAGGAGCAACACCTAAATCTAAAGCCCCATATAGGGTGGCACCGAAAGAACTAGAAGAGCTCAAAATCCAGTTACAAGAATTGCTAGACCTTGGTTTTATCAGGCCAAGCGTCTCACCTTGGGGAGCACCAGTGCTTTTTGTTAGGAAAAAGGACGGATCGATGAGAATGTGCATAGATTACCGAGAACTGAACAAGATCACGCTCAAGAACAAATATCCTTTGCCAAGGATAGAGGATCTGTTCGATCAGCTCAAGGGTGCAGGAGTCTTCTCCAAGATAGATTTAAGGTCAGGGTACCATCAGCTGAAGATCAAACCCGAAGACGTACCGAAGACCGCTTTTAGAACCCGATATGGCCATTACGAATTCCTAGTAATGCCATTTGGTTTAACCAACACTCTAGCTGTATTCATGGATCTTATGAATAGAGTTTTCCACCCTTACTTGGATAAATTCGTTTTAGTATTCATCGACGACATCCTCGTTTACTCTAAGAATAAAAAGGAGCACGATGAACATCTACGGATAGTGTTGGAAACACTAAGAACTGAGAAACTCTATGCCAAGTTCAGTAAATGCGAATTTTGGCTGAAGGAAGTAATGTTCCTTGGACACATAGTATCGGCGGAAGGAATCAAGGTGGATCCAGCCAAGGTAGAAGCAGTACACAACTGGAAGTCACCGACGAGTCAGAATGAGATCCGAAGTTTCTTGGGTTTAGCTGGTTACTACAGAAGGTTTATTGAGGGATTCTCCACGATCGCCCACCCGATGACACAGCTACTCAGGAAGGAAACCAAATTTAAATGGACGGACGAGTGCGAGAAGAGTTTCCAAACACTTAAGGAAAAGTTAACCACGGCGCCAGTACTAGCACTTCCAGACACAAACAAGGAGTATGTGGTTTACACTGACACATCGAAAAATGGATTAGGTTGTGTATTAATGCAAGATGGACGAGTGATAGCTTATGCTTCACGACAACTTCGACCTCACGAAGTTGGGTACCCAATCCACGACTTAGAACTCGCAGCCGTAGTGCATGCGTTAAAGATTTGGAGACACCATCTTTATGGTGTAAGGGTTGAGATATTCACCGATCACAAAAGCCTGAAGTACTTTTTCGAGCAAAAAGAACTGAATATGAGACAAAGGAGATGGCTCGAATTAGTCAAGGATTACGACTGCGGAATCAATTATCATCCAGGAAAGGCTAATGTGGTAGCAGATGCATTGAGTCGCAAGGCTCCAACGAAATTAGGATGCCTTTTTGTAGAAGAAGAAACTTTAGTGCGAGAATTCGAGAAGATGGATATCAGAGTGCTCGACACGCCAGCTACGATAACAAGTCAGATAGCAGCATTAGAAGCTACACCAGATTTGAGAGAAAGAATCATCAGTGCTCAGAAAAAGGACGAGTCAATGGAAAAGTTGCGATTAAGGATAAGAACAGAGAAACCTGATGGATATTCTGAAGCACCAGACAATGCGATACTTTTTGAAGGCAGAATTTGTATTCCTGATGACGACAGCGAACTGAAGAATGAGATCTTGAGTGAGGCTCACGACACGCCTTATACAGCACATCCAGGAAGTACGAAAATGTATCAAGATTTGAGAAGGAACTTCTGGTGGAATGGAATGAAACGAGACGTTGCCTCGTTTGTAGAAAGATGCCTAGCATGTCAGCAAGTTAAGGCTTTACACAGATGACCGTATGAATTGCTACAACCATTGGATGTCCCAGAATGGAAATGGGAAGGCATAGCCATGGACTTTGTCATAGGCTTGCCTAAGTCAAGAAGAGGAAACACAGCAATTTGGGTGATTATCGATAGGCTTACAAAGACATCACACTTCTTACCGATTAAGATTACGTATGGATCAGAGAAACTAGCTCAGTTGTACGTTAGAGAGATTGTATGTCTGCATGGAGTACCGAAGGTCATAGTATCAGATAGAGATGCCAAGTTTACCTCGAGATTTTGGATTACGATGCAGAAAGAATTGGGAACAGAGCTTAATTTCAGTACAGCGTTTCACCCACAGATAGATGGACAGTCAAAGAGGACGATTCAGATTTTAGTCGATATGTTAAGGACAATGGTTTTGGACCGAGGCGCGAATTGGGAAGAAATTCTACACTTAGTTGAATTCGCTTACAACAACAGCTATCAGGCCACGATAGGAATGGCGCCGTATGAGGCTTTGTATGGGAGGAAATGTAGATCACCGCTTTATTGGGACGAAGTAGGTGAGAGAAAGAACCTAGGCCCTGATGCAGTAAATGAGATGATTGAGATAGTTCGGCAGATACGAGATAGAATGAAAGAAGCCCAGAGCCGACAGAAGTCTTATGCCGACGATCGTCGAACCAATCTTGAGTTTGAAATAGGAGATAAAGTCTTTCTTAAGGTATCACCGACCAGAGGAATCCTTAAGGTATCGCTTATAGATTGGCCTTACCGCCAAGTCTAGGAAGTGTTCACAACGTTTTTCATGTTTCTCAATTGAGAAAATATGTCTATGATCCTAAGCACGTCATTAGTCAGCAAGACGTAGTTCTTGAATCTGACCTAAGCTTAGAAGAGAAGCCGATATCAAATTGGGATAGAAAAGTCCAAGAATTAAGAACCAAATCGATACCAATCGTTAAAGTGCTTTGGAATCACCACGGGCAAGAAGAAGCCACGTGGGAGCTCGAGGAGAAGATGAGAGATATCCTCATCTTTTTGCAGAAGGTATGCAAATTTCGGGACGAAATTTTTCGCAAGGGGGGTAGGATGTAATACCCCAGAATTTCCGAACGATCTTAAAAATTTAAAGTTAATAATAATAATGGCTTTGCACGCCTAAGTTTACAATTCTGAATTCTAAAACTAACGGTGAAATCCGTTTCCGAAAATAAATTACGGAAGTCAGTTAGACGACTACTGTATTTAGGGTTATCGCGTACGAAAATTTTTTAGTTCTGGAACTCATAACGGAAAACCGTCTGATTTTTACATTCACGAAATCGCGATACTAAGTCGCCCGAGAAAGTTCGTTTTTATGATTTTCCGGACGAAACTCGGACTGTGTCGTCCCGAGTTTTTGTCGGAATTAAAATTTTAAATATTATTTTCCGATTAAGTTTTATACGTTAGAATTTTTGGACAAATCGGAATATGATGATTTTGTGCCGAGCTACGTTTTTCGTCGTTCGATTTCCATAACGTCGTATCGCGCCGGAAAAGTGCGTAATTTCTCTCTTTCTCTCCCTCATGACCGACATTGTCACTCTCTCTTAAGCTAGATATTTTCTTTTTATATCCTAAGTATTGGACACCTAATGTTAATATTATTCCTACTTTACACCTAAGTCTAATTAGAAATATCTATCATATAATAAGTTGTCATCTTCTTCACTCCCTCCCTCCCCAAAACCGCAAACACACACTCATACATTCACTCTCCATTTTCTTCCATCTCCATTGAAGACATCAAGTTCTTAGAGCAAAAATTCCACACAAGTCTTCATTCATCCATCGAATCTTCTAACTCCCTTCACTAAAGCTCAAGGTATTTATCTCCTCTCTTGATCTATCCAATCCAAATCTATTTCTTTTTATTTTTCATTTGGATCAAAAATTATGGGTGGATGAATTAGATGTGCGATCTTCGATTAGTGTAATTAGATGTGATTAGATATGAATTTAGGGATTAAACTTGGAGGAAAATCAAGAGCCCTAATTCCTCCTCAATACCTAAAATTTAGGGCTTTAGTGTGGGATGATGGAATTCTTCAATTGATAGTATAATAATGCTTAGGAGGTGTTCGATTGTGGATTAAAACAAAAAGAAATCGAAAGCCCTATGAAATTGAAAGAAACCGATTTTAGGGCTAGGGTTTTGATTTGGGGATTTTCAATTTCATGTTGCAATTAGACTTGAATTGATTAATTGATGATATAGTAGTATGATTAAGAGATTAATGATGATGTTAGATGAAGAAAATCACCCTCTTTAATTATGTGTAAATACCGAAAATTATGAGAAATTTAGGGGTTTGCATGTAGTTGAATTAGTTGAGGTTTTGTTGATGAAATAATGTTGTTAATGATATTAGATATTGTTATGAATTTATTTGGAATTTTCTAAAAAATAATTTGTGAGTCGTAAGAGACGAAGAACTCGATCTAAGTTGAGATTTAGTAATGATATGAAGTGATGATATGCATGAAAATGATCTATGTTAGATGTTGTTTGATGACGTAGAAAATGAACGGAATCCGATAACTTTTGAAATCTCGTAAGAGACGAACAAGTGGTCGTAATTAATAACCGAGAAGTCGAATAAGAATTCTAACTTGATAATGTTGTTTATTATGGACTAAGGTACGACTTTGTAGTTGACGACATGAGCTTTCGAGCCTTTATTATATGAGTTGTAGTTATAGTCGAGAAATAGAAACGAGAAATGTTAACTTGATTTTGGTTTAGTAATTGTTAGTTGAAACGACGATGTTTAGAACGTCGTGCTAATGAACAAGTTTTGAAAAGGAGTCCTTCACGTACGGGAGTACGTGTTGACTGCCTTGAGAGTGAAATTTCATGAGAAATCGAGTACGAGAACTTAGAATGAACCTAAGAAGTTATACGTCGTTTTTATCGAGCAATTAGGGTTAGCGCGGCAGTTTTGCAACCCTTGCTGGAAACTGTAATATCTTTTAGCTCGTTTATCGGATTTGAGATCCGTAAATTGAAGCGTAAACTAGACTTCCCAAGCTTTCAAATGGTATAGGGCTCATCCCTTGTTTCCAGTTCCTCTGTTCTGGGCAGTCCCCAGAGTTACTGTAATGCGCAGTGATTTTCAGGATTTATTTTCTTAAGTTTTTTTCTTCGCAACTTAGTTTCTTTCGATCGTTTAAGCCGTAATAACTTCACGACTATCTTCTCTGCTAACCTAAGAGTCGAGTATGAGACCTTTCGAGTTCTAAACGAGATTTGTTCAAGTCTCGTTTCCCGGTTAACTAAAATAAAACTAGTAAGCGTGCAAATGCCTAAAGAAATGAAACGACTAAAACCTAATTCGATTTTCTATGATCGATTATCTTTTACGACCGATTTTAAGTATTATTATTTTTACGATGAAGGAGGAAGCCAGCAGTAAGGAAAGGACGGAAGATCAGGAGATCGGAAGTTCTTACTTAGTTCTGTAAACACTAAGGTGGGTTTTTACGTATAAAATAAAACGAGCAATGCTCGGAAAATCTTTCTTTATCGCTTTGATATTTGTGTTTTCAAAGTGATAATTATGGCATGAACTGTTTTATGTTTTATGTGAGTTCTCTTGTACCTATCTGAGTTAACATTCGTGTTTTCCAGATTTAGAGTTAATCTAAATAGGTTAACTAACGATCGGCTCTGAGTTAGCTGCTAAGTGCTTTCCAGAGTTAGTGCACTTTGTAACCTGTGGTGTATGTGATACCCTGTTGAGGGGTACCAGCCATGGTGAATGAGAATTGGTCAAGATTTGAACGTAGCATACCAGAAAATGCTCGGCCGAGTAAATTGTGAAAATAAGTTAGAAAATGTTTAGTAGACACGGGCTTTTTTTTTAAATAAAACCCCGATGTGCTACAAATTATGAAATGCCATATTTATCTTTACTTATGTTATGTTTTCGGCATTGTGCCCACTAAGTACTTTTGTACTTAGCCCTGCATGTGTTTTCTAAATGTGCAGGTTGAAGCGACGGGAGCGGCGGTGGTTGAAGTTGAGTTGAGAAGTAGGATTGCTTTAGTTTATGACTTACTTCCGCTGTAAAACTCTAGACTTTTTGAGAACATGTACATTATTAATTCACTGTAGTATAAGTCTGTAAATCTTGAACTTAGATACTATCGAGTACTTTTGTCGAGTAATCCTTCGCGATTAACTCTTCCTTTATATTAGTAAAGTCTTGTTCATTGAATGTATGTTGTCTTTTATGTATGTTTAGTTAGTCAGTACCCTTCTTCCCCGCTTCTTTAATCCAACCCCAGTCGCACCCCGACTTCGGCCATCCCTCGGGATTTGGGGCTGTGACAGATGAAGAAGAAGGGCTGCTATTCCTCAATCTCCACGATAGAGATGAAGGTGACGTGAAGAAAAACTGCTGCTGCCCTTGATAATTTTCTTCGGCAGATGGAAGAAGAAATGAGAGAGAAGAAGTTGTTTTCCTTCTTCTTCTATCGTTAGTAAAAGAGAGATAAGAGAGGAGAGATGAAAGGTGATAATTGTGGAATAAGGGAATGCATCTAGTTGATAAGATGAAATCGAAAGATATGAAAGATTAGAGAGAGAGAGAGAGGAAAGATTGAGAGAGATATGGAGAGATTTGAAGAGAGAGAAAGGACAATGTGTTGTCTTCATGAGAGGGAGAGTGGCATTCACATGCCTTAGTGAGAGTGATATTAGAGTTAGGGGTTCCCTTATGGATAAGAATGCAGTTTTAATCTACTAATTTTTCCCGGTTAATTAATTTTTCGGTAGAAAATATCCCTGTTATTTCATTTTATTCCCTCAAATGTGTAATAACCCTTCTCGTCTCTTTCTCATCGTCCAAATTCTCTCTAATTTGTCTTATATCTCCCAAAATAAATTAAGGAATCTAAATATCTAATTTTTATGCCAAGATTCCTTCTAACAAATAATTTCATAAAAACTGCTCGACTAAACGTGTTGTTAAGCAATTATTTTTGAAACTTCTTCAAATGATCTCGTAAAGTTCTCCGACTTCTCTCAAGAGTCTTAAAATAAATTCTAGTTTCAAATGAAACTAATTAGACTAAATTTAGAGTCGGTCGATGAATAGTGATTTCTCGATTTATGTTACTATTCATATGAAAATCATAGTTCTCAGAAAATTCCAAAATTCATACTCAAGGTCATACTCATATAAACAAGCTCAAACAATGCATCACATACTCGATTCGAATAATCGAAACGAGAAAAATCACATTAAAGCACATAAGGGCATTTTCGCCATTTCACATAAGAATTTATTTTCGCGAATATTTTTAGCACTTAAAACTCATCATATAGGCATATTATCTCATTTATTATGCACTTAATGACTTAGGAAAGTTTGGGGTATTACAGAGAGTAAGTACAGGGTCGATCCACAAGGAGTTGATTGTCACTATCTCTTGAAACCTCCTCCACCTGTTCAGAAAAGTTGGGTTTTGCTATCTTGGTCACTAGGGCTCTCTTGCCCAATTCGAGAACTCAATTAAACACTGAAAAGTAAACAAATAACTTGATCAATAATAAAAAGGACTTGATCTAGACTAAGACGTTGTTAAGTGAAAACCCTAGCTTGGTCATTGGTGCAAATATATTCATTACATGCATGCATCGTTAGTTATAGGACTTGAATGCCGAGATCCTTTTTTACTCGTCACGCTCTCAACAAACCCTTCCCTTACCTATCCTTACTTATTGGCGATGCACCGCCGGCTCCCTACCTTGGGCAATACCTCTGTCAGAGTTATCGTTCAGTTTCTTGCCCAAGGAGCATTTATCTCTAGAAAGGCCAAATAAGGAATCATCACGTCCAACCCAATAGGTTAGACACCTTCCTCTAATGTTAATCGATCTTAATCAAGAAGATGTTGAAAAACACTCCTACTTCCCAATTGATTGGTGATATAATATGTCCTAAGTGATTAACAGCCTATTAATCTCTTAATCGTATTATCTCATATTTGAACAAGCTCATTAACATATCGGGAACACATGCATGCAATTCTCTAGCACAAATTAAACCTCTCAAGCATAAGTTAACACTTAACTGTCTTGCCTAGATCAAGTATAAGAATTTAGCTAGACATAATTATAAAACAACAAACACATGAATTAAAGGAACTCATAAGAACTATATTAGAAACTTACTAAGTACGTGCAAAAGCAAAACACGGCCAAAAGTTCCGATGAACAAAACATGAATTAAAGTATGCCCGTAGGACTTGTTTTTCTCCCCACGATCACTCAAAGAAATTATAGGGAATAAAGCATTAAGACGATGCTTTATCACAATAGCAAGGCTTCGATATTTATAGGAGAGTGCTTAGGGTTTGAGTCCCCTAGTCCTTAACATGGAAGGAATTCACGAGCTACCTTGGGATGCAAGTAATACTTGATAAGCTCGACCCCAACATGGCAAGTCACATCTATCTCCAAGAGATCCCTTACCGATCCTAAATCTAGTCGGATAAGGAAAGATATTTAAGTTAGATCATCTTTTCTTTATCCTTCTAGACCTAGGAGAGAAACTCGCCTGCTGACCAAAACACTCATCCTATCTATCTTGACCATTATGGCTCTGCCTGACCTGCTTCCAGAAATGCTGCTTTCTTTCCCTGTATTGTCCAGTTTCCACCTGCAAGGCAGCAAACACCCTCTTGCCCAAGATATGTCCTCCATGACACTAAAACTAGACAAAACACACACAAAGACTCGATCTAAACTACGTAAGACAGACACTAAAAAGACACAAAATATGGACTCATCAAGGATCCACTTGCATCCTAAAACCTTACAACCTGGTGGTAGTTCAACTAACAACCAAGTGTGATTAAGCATAATAGACTCAATCTCCATTTCTATTGCTTCTTTCCACAAAGCCGCATCCGGAACGGATAAGGATTCTTTTACAGATACGATGAACCCATATTTGTGTTCATTTTTGTGTGTCTTTTGTTAGTATTTTGTGTATTTTAGAGTCTGTTTTGTGTTTGGGAGGACACAAGTTGGAGAAAGTATGTGCAGGGCAAGGCAGGTATATGTGCAGGGCAAGGCAGGTGAGATTGTGGGCACAATCCAGTGGAAATCTACTTAAAAGGCCATGGGCAACGATATGATGCAAATGGGCAAAGGGCTGAAGCTTGTAGCTTGGGCAACAAAGTGAATATTCAGAGAGAAGCTGCAAGTGAGGTAGTGCCCCCCCCCCCCCCCCCCATATCTTCATGCCGAGCAGATAGTACCTAGAGAAGTGCAGATTGTGGGCAAGACAAGCACATTTGTGACCGAGATAGAGTGGAAGAAGCCAAGGGCAGAGGGTGTTGTTTTCTCTCCAAGGAAAAAGATTAGCATGGAAACATTCCATGTTAACCTTAAAAGATTTCGATCAAAGAAGAATTCGCCACGGTGAAGGAAAGAGAATCTAAGGCCTAGTAAACAAGGAAAGAAGGCCGAGCAAGGGAAGGAAGTCCAGCCCATAAAGAAAGTGGACTTCAACCCTACTTCTCACCTATATATATGGCTGTCTTAACTCTGTAAATTATCTTTGAATTCTGAGTTATGCTTTATTTCACGTTTTAGTTTGAGAGAGTGGTGAGGGAGAAATAAGTCCTACGGGCAACACTTTATATTTTCTACTTTAGTTTTTGTTGGCTGTTGTGGCCAAGACGATTTCTATTTTGTCAGAGTACAATTCATCTATAGTTTTAATTCCAAGTATGTTTTACTTTACACTTGTTGCGTTGATTTTAATTTATACTATGTCTAGCTAAATTCTAAAGTCTGGATTGGTGAGATGATTTGAGAATAAACCTAAACACTCGTGAGGTCAAATTTGAATTAAATACTTGCATGCTTTTATTCCCGAAATACTTAGGGCTTAAGATTAGATCTGGGCAAGATAATTGATTGCTTGATCACCAATAAGTTAAGGCGTCTAGATCACTAATAGTGTCGGGGTCAACACAAGAGTGTCTCTTGTGCCTGAGTAGATATTAAGTATTGGAGAGCAATCGGTGTCTAGAGCACCTCTTGGCTGATTTGGGTCTAAAAGAAATTACTGCTTCTAGGGCAAGATAGTTGCTGAAGAGTCTTCATGGCTGTCTTGACCAGGAAAAGGGTTTTGCCTAGAATGTCTCTTGCATGATCTAAGTTAAAAAGGATAGATTAAATGTAGAGTATTCTAGTCGTGACTTCATGACCAAAGGGCTAGAATTAATCTGCATGGAAACCGAATCGTAATTGCATGTGACTAAAATCTTTGCACCCATGATCGAGTGAGTGTTTATGTTCAATGATTCAATCCTAATCCAGGTCCCTTTTATTATTGACCAAGTTTATGTTTAGATTTCAGTTATAGTTTTCAGTACTTGTTGACCAAGAGAAGTGCAGTCAAGACTACAGTCCTAATTTGCAACACAGGTTACGTAGAAGAAAGATTACGCCAACTCTCTTGGGTTCAATCTTGTTTACCACTGGCTACTGCCTACTGTGGGCAAGGAAATCTATAAATTTATTTAAGCAAAGCTAAACGACAGCTTCATAAAATTGGCACCGTTGCCGGGGAATTGGTTCTAAGATAGTTAATCTTCAAGGTTTGAGTTCGGTTTATACCTAAGCCAAAAACTCGAAGTGAACCAGGAGAACTTTTGTTCGTTGAGGATCTTGAGAAGGAGGTTAGAGCAATCCGAGGAAGAAAACAATAAAGCACCATGGAGGACGACGCCAACGAACCTTTAGCGGTTCTGGGCTTGACAAGAGACGATTACTTTGAGAAAGATAATTCTTACTCTGAGCAAAAGAGTGAGGAATCAAAACTAGAAGAAATGGCAGAGAAGACCATTAGGGAGATCATGTTCCCTGATGACAAGGGCATTAAACCCTCAAGCATCAAGATGCCCGAGATCACTGGAAATTGGGAGCTCAAGCATTAATTGATCCAGATCTTGCCCAAGTTCAGCAATCATCCAGGGGAAGATCCATAAATCCACCTTCATAATTTTGAGATGGCGTGCAACACCGTTAGGGTCAATAACTCTCATGAGAGATTTGAGGATTACGTAAGATTGCTCACTTTCCTATTTTCACTACTTGATGGGGCACGAGAGTGGCTTTATACCTTGCCCGATGGAAGTATGGACACATGGAAGAAATTGCAACATGCATTCCTAGATAAGTATTTTCCTGTTGGTCGCATCCAAAGCGTAAGGAATGCAATCTCTTTGGTCAAGATGGGCACCAATAAGTCGCTATATGTGTACTATGAGAGGTTCAAGAAGATGTTGTCGTGCCACAATACCGGATTGGGGAGATCGATCTCATTGAGTATTTCATGCGTGGATTGTGAGCTTCGGAAAGGAAGCTGATTATAGCTGCTTATGGAGGAAGAGTTGTCGATCAATCACCTGCTGAAGTGTTCAAGAAGATAGCTGCTATGACCGAGCAATCAAGAGATGAAGATGACATATCTAGGGGGAATTCTTATGATCATGGTGGAAACAAAGACGTTATGGTCAATACTATAAGGAATTCATGGCCAGGATAGATGATAGAATGAAGACATTGAGCAGAAAAGTGGATGGGAAAGAGGTAGTTGTGAGGAAGGTTGTCAAGAAATGTGAATTTTGCCAAGCTTCGACCCACATTACTTCTGATTGTCCCAATTAGTTCATTGAGGAAGAAGAAGTCAAGGCTATGGGGCGAAATCAGCAAGGTGTTCCTGGGCAACAGAGATTCGGTTATGGGCAAAACAATAACTTTGGATTCCGACAGAATGAGAATCTGAGATATGGCAACAACCATTACCAAATGTCACATCCTCATCAACAACCTCAGCAACTGATAAACATGGATTGTATCATCTTTATAAGCTTAATTGATGTTAATGTGTATTAGGAAATCATGTTGGGAATGAGTTTTGTGCTTGAGTATTGTTAATGTGTAAAATATGATACTCGTTCGTGCTTTGTTTGATTTTCCAGAAAATTGGAGTCAAAAGGATGTAAATTGAGTATAATAGGATGAAAGTATAGCTCGATAGGAGTTTGTAGGCAAAAACGGATCAAAAATCGGAGTTGAAACGAGGGAAAACGAGCCAATTGAAAATTGTTGCGCGCAGATACAGTGGCATGCGGCCGCATCTCAACCGTATGAGAAGACCACGCATCGCCGAATTGTCATACAGCCGCATGGTAAGGCGGGTTTACATGTTTTATTATTTCCAAGCCTTAATTTATTTCCTTAGTTTGGATTTCTACCCCCATTCGCATTATTATCCATTCCCTAGTATAAATAGGCTCCTTAGGTCTTAGAAGCAGCAACTTTTACATACATCATAGCTTTGGCACGTCTAAGAGATTTTGGAGCTTTCAAGGAAGACAAGAGATTTGATTTCTTCACTACGGTTTCTCTAACTTTATGTTTAGAATTGATTTCTTGTTTAGTTTTGCCATGAATATGTGTGGCTAGACTCTTGTTATCTTATGGTTAGATAGTAGCTGAATATTTGATTCAAATTTTTATTTTAATTGATTAATCATGACCTATTCTCCTTTTCCGTATTCTTGTGTTTTATTATGTTTGATTGCTTGATCACCAATTGTGCATTTAGTTGTGTTAATTTGATATCAAAAGAAGAAGATTAACACTAGAACTTAGAATAGGAATCATCCTCTTCAATAAAGTCGAAAGATCTTGAGACTAGGGTGAAGATAAAGAATCTAAGGAACAATTAGGAGTTATAAGCTAGTAATTGATTGAACACAATAGTTTCTAGCTTATAATCTACGGTTTATTTGCCGCGACAGCGGGCTTAAACTAATTTTGTGATTGTCTTAGGGAGAATCGAGTCCTTTAAATGATTAATTGATTAAAATGAGTTTGAATTTGAATATCCATTGAAATCGAAGCTATAAGATAATATCGTCTTTATTTGATTCCAAATTTGCTCTTTATTTTGTTTAAGTTAACTTTATTTTCTTTGTTATAATTAGTTAATCCAAAATCCTTTTAATTAAGAGTCTAGATAGTGAGTGTCAATTGAAAATAGTACTTGTGAATCTTAAGTTCAATCTCTGTGGATTCGACATTGTTTAATACAATTTAACTGTGCACTTGCAGTGTTAATAAAATAGCGAACAAGTTTTTGGCGCCGTTGTCGGGGATTGATATTAAGATTTGTGATATTGTGATTAAATTGATTGAGACTAGTTTAGACATTTATTTTTAGCTTGTTTATTTTAAGTTTCATTTTCGTTTTCTCTTTGTTTTTGCTGTAGGTAGTTTATGCTCACGTGTGTTACTGGAAAAGAACTAGTACCATTTGATCCTGAAATTGAAGCTACTACTCGGTGTACTAACGTTAAGAAAAAGAAGAAGAAGAACATGGCTTCAACTGAAGAAGTAGCAGCTCTCATGAGGACTATTGATGAGCTTATGGCAAGAGAAGAGGAGCGAATGCATCGCCCGACGCCTATTCAATAGACCTTTCAGCCTACTCTGAACGCAAGAGTCATACCCAGACCAGGACTCAATGCTACTAATTTCGAGTTGAAGACGGGTTTGATTCAGATGGTTCAAGCAAACCAATATGGAGGGCATGCGACGGAGGATCCTAATGAGCATCTAGCTCAATTTATGGAAATTTGCAGCACTACCAAGATCAATCAAGTCCCTGATGAGGCTATCAGAATTCGTCTTTTTCCTTTTTCATTAAAGGATAAGGCGAAGATGTGGTATCAATCTTTGGAGCTCTGAGCTGACACAACTTGGGATGATATTGCTTAGAAATTTTTGTTGAAGTTCTACCCTCCGGGCCTTATTTTTAAGTTGAAGATGGAGATAGTGCAATTCCGTGAACTTGATGGTGAGACCTTAAGATTCAAGGAGGAAGCTCCGCAAATGTCCTGACCACGGATTCGGTGCAGAGAATCGCATACTTATGTTCTATAATGCTTGTTCATTTGATACGAGGCAAAGAATGGATTCTACTGCCAATGGGGCTATTCTGGCAAGAGGAAGCGATGAGGCTCTGGAAATTATTGAGTGATTGGCCGCAAACAATTATCAGTGGCCAATGGAGATGCTTCAGCTTCGGAAGGTGGCAGCAACGCAAGGGGTCGATCCCATGCAAATCTTGAGTAATCATGTTGTCACCAACAAGATTGATTCTTTGAGCTTGAGGCAACTAGAGCAACAAATTGTGGGGCAAGTGCGGATGGAAGAGGCTAATTGGGTGAACAATATGAATGGAGAAAATTTTTTAGGAAATCAAGGCCATTATTATCATCCCAATCGGCATTTGAATCTTTCTTATGGAAATCCGAACAATGCACTGCAGCCCCCACCCGGATTTTCCGTTACTAATGGAGTCATTAATGAGCCAAAGAAGGAGTGCAACGATGATTTGCTTAAAAAATATATAGCCATTAATGATGCTAAGTTCGGGAAGATGGAGTCCTCAATTGGAGCTTTGGAGACCCACATGAAGATGATGGAAACTCAATTAGGACAACTAGCAACCTCGATTGGAAGGCAACCTCAACAAGGGCAATTCCCGAGTAACACTGCTGTCAATCCAAAAGAGCATTGCAAGGCCATTAGTTTAAGAAGTGGTACTTCTTACGAAGGATCGAAGATGCCTAATGATGACCCAAAGCCAAGTGTGGAAGAAAAGGGTGTTGAGAAGGAAGTGCAAAAAATTCCGAGAAGCAAAGCAGTGGACGAACCGGCTCCCCAGTCTAAGCCAGTGTCAATACCACCATATCCATCTATACAAGGGGTGATTCCGTTTCCTCAAAGGCACAAAAAGAAGGAAGATGATGCACGGTTTTCTAGACTTTTAGATATTTTTCAGAAGGTGCATATTAACATTCCACTGGTGGAGGCTCTTCAAAGTATGCCGAGATATGCTAAGTTCCTCAAAGATGTGATTTCTTGAAAGAAAAAGTTGGGAGGTTATGAGACGGTGAATCTCAATGAGGAGTGCAGCGCCATTTTGCAAAGAAAGCTTCCGGCGAAGATCAAGGATCCGGGGAGTTTCACTATATCTTGCATTATTGGGGGGAAGCCATTTGAGAGGGCTCTCTTTGATCTTGGAGCGAGTATTAACTTGATGCCTCTTTCTATCTTCAAGAAGTTGGAAATTGGGGAGTTTCGGCCTACTACTATAGCTCTTCAAATGGCGGATCGATCGGTGGCTTATCCTAGAGGCATAGTGGAGAATGTTCTTGTGAAAGTTGGCGAGTTTATATTTTCCGCTGATTTTGTTGTGCTCGATATGGAGTAAGACAAGGATATGCCTTTCATTCTTGGTCGGCCATTTTTAGCGACGGGGCGAGCTCTTATTGATGTTGCCAATGGGAAGCTCACATTGAGAGTTAATGATGAGAGTCATACTTTCTCTATTTATAATGCTTTGAAGTTTTGTGGAGAGCTTGATACTCAACCAATGGAGGAATGCAAGGTTATTGATGTAGTTGATTCTTGTGTGGAGTCGATTGTTTCGAGAGCATCACTTGATCTATTGGAGGCTTGTCTTTCTTTCTTTTCTCTTCTTGTGTTGATCCTTTGTCTACTGATGATGCCTTAGAACTTGAGTTGTTTGAGTGTTGTAGTGTTTCCGATGGTGTGCAAGAGTTCAAAAGAGGGAGAAGGAAGATTCTTCCCCTTGAGAAGAGATGATGACTTCAATCAACGAAATGAAGGACTGCCCTTGCTCGAATTAAAGTCATTTCCTGAGCATTTGAGATATGTACTTTTGGGAGAAAATGAGACTTATCTGGTAATTGTATCGACTTATCTTTCTTGCTCTGATATTGATAGTCTGTTGCATATTTTTAGAAAACATAAGTGTGCTATTGGATGGTTGATTTATGATTTGAAGGAGGATTAATATATTTTTATGTGTGTTCTATCACAATCAACTTTCTCTTTTATTTTCAAACTTATTCGACTTTATTTTATATCGTTGACTAAGTTTGGGGGATGGAGAAAGGGGTTGATTGTTTCTTTTAATTGCTTTTTCGGTAAATTTTTATTTTTATTTTTATTTTTATTTTTAGTTTAATAGTAGTTTTAGTTTTGTTTTTAATGTGAAGTCCTAGAAGTTGGAGTAGGTTGGTTTGTGGAATAGGCATGGTTTTGGTTGAGTATGTGACTTGGCTTATGATGAAGTTGTTGGATTTTGGAATTGGTTGCTTGTGATTGTGTGATGAATTGTTGAGTAGTGATTGATAGTTCTAGATATTTGGCCTCATTTGCTTGAATCATGTTAAACCCATGTGAGAACTTGAGCCTTTAGCGTTGCATATTTTCACGGTGTATTCTTTCTTGTGTGTGAATTGGTCAAGCATGCTTGTAAGTCTCTAGAACTTGCATTGGTTTCTAACTTAAGGTTGCATAGTGTGCTATTGGATAAAGAAATGATTTAAGGCCATCTTTCTTAGCCCGTTTTTGCCTTTCGTTTTGTCCAAAATTGAAATAATCCTAGTTTGCCCAATTTGAGCTTTTAACTCTTTTCTTTCTTAAACCGTTAGTAATTGCGTAGATGGGGAAGGATTGAGTAAGGAGAGGTTATGAGGATGAGGTTTTTCTAGTTTGGTTTGAGAATTTGTTACCCATATAAGCTCGGGAAAAAATTAAAAAAAATAAGAAACGAATAAGAATAAGAAAAGTTTGAAAAAAGAGAAAGAAAAAAATAAAGGGGGAAGAAAAGTTGTGAAAAATTGAGCATAAGTGAGTACGGTTTTGAGTTTGAAAGATTTGCTAGCATGAGATGGTTGTGTAGTTTGAGTAGAATTGCTATAGTTTGGAGTTTTGAATATGAGAGTTGATTCGTTTTGATTATTTGTGGGGATTTAAGCCACTTTGCCATATATTCCTAACCTAACTAAAGAACCTACATTAAAACTTTATAAAAGTCCTTTTTGATCTTGTCTAGAAACACACATTAAAGCAATGGAGAGTGTAGATGATTTGTAAGCCTATGGTAGGCTACATGCATTGTTTGACTCGAGAGTTTCTTGCTTTATCTTATACACTTGAGAATTGAGTGAACACTTGAAATATTGACTTTGTTGGTGAGGATTCTAAGTATTGAGGCTAGGTGTTTGGAATTGTTGAGATCTATTTGATGATGATTGATGTGATTACAAGTGGTTATTTGTTTTAAAGGAATTATGAAGCCGAATGAAGTCACTTTATTGTCTAAATTCATGTTTATTGTTAGTTTTATTTTATCATTTTGTTTGGGGACAAACAAATGATTAAGTTTGGGGGATTGATAAACATGAATTGTCTCATATTTATAAGCATAATTGATGTCAATGTGTATTGGAAAATCATGTTTGGAATGAGTTTTGTACTTGAGTATTGTTAATTTGTGAAATATGATGCTTGTTCGTGCTTTGTTTGATTTTGCAGAAAATTGGAGTCAAAATGATGCAAATTGAGCATCATAAGATGAAAGTACAACTCGATAGGAGTTTGTAGGCTAAAATGGATCTAAAACTGGAGTTGAAATTAGAGAGAACGAGTCGATTGAAAATTGTTGCGGCGCGCAGATACAGTGGCATGCGGCCGCATCTCAACTGCATGAAAAGACCATGCATCGCTGAATTGTCATGCGGCCTACCATGCGGCCGCATGGTAAGGCAATTTTACGCGTTTTATTATTTTCAAGCCTTAATTTGTTTCCTTAATTTGGATTTCTACCCCCATTCGCATTATTATCCATTCCCTAGTATAAATAGGCTCCTTAGGTCTTAGAAGCAGCAACTTTTACATACATCATAGCTTTGGCACGTCTAAGAGATTTTGGAGCTTTCAAGGAAGACAAGAGATTTGATTTCTTCACTACGGTTTCTCTAACTTTATGTTTAGAATTGATTTCTTGTTTAGTTTTGCCATGAATATGTGTGGCTAGACTCTTTGTTATCTTATGGTTAGATAGTAGTTGAATATTTGATTCGAACTTTTATTTTAATTGATTAATCACGACCTATTTTCCTTTTCCGTATTCTTGTGCTTTATTATGTTTGATTGCTTGATCACCAATTGTGCATTTAGTTGTGTTAATTTGATATCGAAAGAAGAAGATTAACACTAGAACTCAGAATAGGGAACATCCTCTTCAATAAAGTCGAAAGATCTTGAGACTAGGGTGAAGATAAAGAATCTAAGAAACAATTAGGAGTTATAAGCTAGTAATTGATTGGACTCAATAGTTTCTAGCTTATAATCTACGGTTTATTTGCTGCGAAAGCAGGCTTAAACTAATTCTGTGATTGTCTTAGGGAGAATCAAGTCTTTTAAATGATTAACTGATTAAAATGAGTTTGAGTTTGAATATCCATTAAAATCGAAGCTATAAAATAATATTCTTTATTTGATTCCAAATTTGCTCTTTATTTGTTTAAGTTAACTTTATTTTCTTTGTTATAATTAGTTAATCCAAAATCCTTTTAATTAAGAGTCTAGATAGTGAATGTCAATTGAAAACAGTACTTGTGAATCTTAAGTTCAATCTCTGTGGATTCGACCTTGTTTACTACAATTTAATTGTGCACTTGGATCAGTAACAACATCGATTTGTTTTTTCCCATCGTGACTAGAATAGAGGAGAATTCATGAAGGACAACATGAATCATTTTAGGAACGACTTTGAGAACATTCAGATTGAAAGTCGGGGGACATCTAACAATCTTCAAGCTTAATTGACCCACATCACTCAAACGTTAACTAAGCTTGTTAAAGAAAAGAGCGGGCATCTTCTTGCCTAAGTGGTGATCAATAAGGAATGGGTCAATGCTGTGAACTTGAGAAGTGGAAGACCATTACCTGAAACAGTGCCCAAGACACCAACTAAGGAACCTATAAAGGTGGAGGAGACCAAGATGGGCTCAGGGGATTTGGAAGAGATGTATCATGGGTTGGAAGCTGAAAAGGAGGCTGCCATCTCGGCCAAGAAGAACCCCACTTTTTCAAAAGAGGATGAAGAATTGCTCGAGTCCCTTAAAGCTGAAAGAGAAGCAATACTGTTGGCTAAGAGGATTGTCCCTAAAACCCATGGTCCACCTGTACCAAATCCAAGAGATTTGCCCGAGACAGAGAGCAACAAGAGATGAATGAAATGCTACAAGTCTTCAGAAAAGTCGAGATTAACCTTCTATTGTTGGTGGCACTTCGATCCATGCCCAAGTGTGCTAAGTTCTTGAGGAAGATGTGCACGAAGAAAATAAAGTATCCCGATAATGTCGAATTTCACATGGCTAATGTTTCAGCAATAATAAACCTACACTTGCCCTTAAAACAAAGAGATCCAGGGATGTTTGCTATACCATGCACTATAGGAACAACCATGATAGCGAGGGCAATGCTTGACTTAGGAGCATCAATCAACGTCATGCCCAAGGTCATGTTTGATGAGTTGAGGTTTGGACCACTGAGTCCAAGACGTGTTGTCATTCAATTAGTGGATCTTTCAACGGTCTACCCAGATGGAATTTTGGAGGATGTCTTGGTCAAGGTGGGGGATCTCATATTCCCTGCTGACTTTTATGTGCTAGACATGGGGAAGTGGATGGTCAAGAACCCTGTGATTTTGTTCGGAAGACCATTCTTGAGAACAACAAGAACCAAGATCGATTTTGAGTATGAGAAGTTAACTGTTGAGATAGCGGGCGAAATGGTGGAATTTGATGCTTACAAGCAAAACAGGTCTGAAGGAGTCGAGACGGTGAATAGTCTCTGCTTGCTCGGAGAGAAATTGGAAGTGGTCAATGATTTGGAAGAAATTGAAGAAGAAAACGAAGAAGAAGAATGGCAAAAAGATGATGACCACGATGAAGTCGAATCAGAATTTCCACAAGATTGGTTCAATGAGGTGATTGTAGAATATTGGGGGAATGAGATTCTTGAGCAGCAGATAGAATAAGACCTTGGTCAAGCCAGTGAAGATCATGACCAGGGAGAATTGGAAGTATGAAGTTATGTGCAGAATGAGGGCAATGTGCATCATGGTTTTGAGCAACTCAGCATTCCTGAGTTGAAGCCTGAAGATAGGTTAGTGCCATCACTCCAAAAGGCACTGAAACTTGAGCTGAAGACGTTGCCAAAGCATTTGAAGTATATCTACCTTGGGGAGAATGAGACCTTGCCTGTGATTATTAGTTCAGAACTCTTGAGCGAGGAAGAATATAGAGTAAGAGAACTTTTGAGCAAGTTCAAGGAAGCAATTGGATAGACTTTAGCTAACATCAAGGGCATAAGCCCTATGGATTGCATGCATCACATCTTACTCGAGGAAGATATAGTTCCGGTCAGAGACCCACAAAGAAGGTTGAACCCTACCATGAAAGAAGTGGTCATGAAGGAGATCCTGAAACTTCTGAATTTAGGCATAATCTACCCAATTTCAGACAGTCGCTGGGTGAGTCCAGTACATGTTGTGCCCAAGAAGTCGGTAATTCAGGTGGTCGAGAACGATAAAAGAGAGATGGTGGCCGTAAGACTTCAGACTGGATAGAGGGTATGCATTGACTATCGCAAGCTCAATCAGAAAACTAGGAAGAATCATTTTCTGTTGCCCTTCATTGACAAGATGCTTGAAAGGTTAGCGGACAACAAATACTTTTGCTTCCTCAATGGAAATTCTGGTTATATGCAAATATGGGTAGCTGAGGAGGACCAGGGCAAGACTACTTTCACATGCCCGTTTGGAACCTTTGCCTATAGAAGAATGCCATTTAGATTATGCAACGCTCCGGGCATGTTCCAACGATGTATGATGCATATTTTTTCTGACCTTCTTGAGGAATGCATTGAAGTTTTCATCGATGACTTTTTTAGTCTATGGAAGAGATTTTGACTCATGCCTTAACAATCTTAGGCGAGTCATGAAGAGATGTGTCAAGAAGAGCCTCGTGTTGAACTATGAATAGTGTCATTTTATGGTCAAGGAAGGGATAGTCCTTGGGCATGTTATTTCTGAAAGAAGAATTGAAGTTGATAAGGCCAAGATCGACATCATTGAGAAGTTGTGGTATCCCACCAATGTTAAGCAACTTAGAGGTTTCCTTGGGCATTCTGGATTATATAGAAGATTCGTGAAGGACTTTGCCATGATAGCTCATCCCATGACCAAGTTGCTGCAAAATGATATGCCTTAGAATTTTGATGAGGAGTGTAAGGAAGTATTCCAATTTTTGAAAAATAACTTGATCACAGTTCCGATCATCCAACCCCCTGATTGGGGTATGCCGTTTGAACTAATGTTCGATGCTAGTGGCTTTGTTGTGGGAGCCATGCTTGGGCAAAAGCGAGGAAAGGAGAGTTATGTTATATACTATGCCTCGAAGATGTTGAATGCTGCCCAATGCAATTATGCAACCACGGAGAAAGAGTTGTTGGCCGTGGTCTTTGCCTTTGAGAAGTTTCGTTCTTATCTTCTTAGGGCCATGACTATAGTTTATACTGACCATGCCACATTGAAGTATCTCATGACCAAGAAGGAGACTAAGCCAAGACTGATGCGGTGGATTCTTTTTCTACAAAAATTTAATGTCGAAATCAAGGATAAGAATGGTGCCAGGAACCAAGTTGCTGACCACTTGATCATAATACTCCAGGAAGAGGATGGGACCCCAATCAAGGAAACGTTTCCCGATGAGCATTTAAGTTATGCTCAGGACGAACCATGGTATGCTGACTTGGTAAACTATATGGTGACTGGGGCAATACCTTCGGAGTATGGGAGATATCAGAGGAATAAGCTCAAGGCGGAGAGTCGATTTTATATATGGGATGAGCCTTACTTGTGGAGAGAGTGTTATGATAAGATCGTAAGGATATGTGTTAAAGATCATGAGCAGAAAAGTATTATGGAGCACTGTCATAACAAAGAATGTGGAGGCCATTTGGGGCACCAGTGAACTGCAAGAAAGATTTTAGAGTGTGGATTCTATTGGCCAACATTGTTCAGAGATTGCTATGAATGGATGAAGAATTGTGATTGTTGTCAAAAGAAAGGAAATATAACAAGGAGGAAATGAGATGTCCATGATGCCAATCCTCCCGGTTGAGGTGTTTGATATATGGGGCATGGACTTTATGGGTCCTTTGCCTAGCTCTCATGAAAATCAGTACATATTATTGACGGTGGATTATGTGTCCAAATGGGTGGAAGCTCGAACATCACTAACTAATGATTCAAAGGTAGTTGCGAGTTTTCTAAGAACTCAAATTTTTAATAGGTTTGGTGTTCCTCAAGCTATTATCAGTGACCAAGGTTCACACTTTTGCAATGCCACGTTCACTGCTTTGTTCAAGAAATATGAGTGCATCATCGAGTATCTACTACTTATCATCCTCAAGCTAATGGGCAAGCTGAATTGTCTAATCAAATAATCAAGACCATCTTGAGGAAGACTGTGAGCACCACGAGGAAGGATTGGAGCATGCGCCTTGATGATGCGTTATGGGCATATAAGACTGCTTTTAAGACTTTATTTGGGATGTATCTGTATCGCATGGTTCATGGGAAAAGATGTCATCTACCAGTTGAGCTTGAGCATCAAGCTCGTTGGGCAGTATCCCAACTAAATTTTGATTCGGATGAAGCGGGCAATGCAAGGAGACTTGAGATTCAAGAGTTGGAGGAGATTAGGCTCCAGGCCTATGATAGTGCCACCTTGTACAAGGAGAGAATGAAGAAGATCCATGACTTGTTGATCAAGGAGAAGGAGTTTGACTTTGGGCAACAGGTGTTGCTATATCAGACAAGGTTCCGACTTAAATCGGGAAAGCATACTACTAAGTGGGAAGGACCATTTGAAGTCCAAGCTCAACATCCAAATGGGACGGTCAAGATCAAGGATCCAAAGAGTGGGAAGATTTTTAAAGTTAATGGACAAAGGGTGAAAGCCTATTATGGGCAAGACCAGAAGGACATTGGGGAGTCTTCTAAACTATCTGATCAGTAGGAGTATTGAGCAAGGAATATGATGTCGTGCCCAAGACGTAACTGAGGTGCTGACCAGGAGGCAACCTGGTATGTTTTCTTTTCGTTTTTCTTTTATTTTGTTTTATTTTATAAAAAATTAAAATTTTGGAAAATATAAAAAAATATTTAGTTAAGTATTTTTAAATTAGTTTAGTAATTTTTATTTTAGTGCTAACCCTAGAAAGTAGTGTTGTTCCTTGCAAGTAGTGTTTTGTTGGTCGAGATTGCAGGAATCAGGGGCAATACGGAAGCAGCAGTTGCGAATGGGAGTTGTATGAGTGATAACCATGGTCAAGATGGGCTGCATCTTAGGCAACAAGGCCTGATAGATGACAACTGCCATCACATCAAAGGCGGCATGATGAAGAAGGGGATACTACCGATTCCACCTCCCAAACAAAATTAACAGTGGTGGATGAGGGAGATGATGAAGAAGAAGAAGATGCAAGAGTAAAAAGGAAGAAGGTGATCAATGCCATCCCGATGAGCAGTTTCAAGGTCAAGAAGACGGGGCAACGAAGAGACAGCCATTGGGAGCGCTGACACCAAGGGGCATAGTTATGCCTAGGGTTCTCGATTTCAAACTCTACGAGATCCTGGGTGTTGTCCAAGAGGTGAAGGAGATGTTCAAAGGTATTAGATGGGGTAAGTTTTTTGAGTGGCTAGTGATGGTGTATGAGGAATTGGTGAGGGAGATGTATAGGTCGGTGAATGTTGTGGTCGATGCAAAGATGGGACCCGTGGTGATCAATTTCAACTTTATGGGCGAGGAGATAGAGCACCACATCAACGAGGTGAATCAGATTTTGGGCATGATCGATGTCAAGGAGTCCCAGAAGAAGTAGTACATGGAGGCAAAGCAAAGAGTGCCCACGTTCAAGCCCGATGATTGGGTAGCTATTTGGAAGGACATTGACACTGGGCCATATTAGGGTTTGGACAACAATAGGAACCAGCTCAAGACCGATTCCTCCCGAGTATGTCATAAGATCCTTGCTTACAACCTGTATGGCAAGACTGATAGTGGGAACTCCTTGTCCAACAAAGAGCGTTATTTGTTGTGGTGTATGCAAGGCAAGATCAGGGTCAACTTCACTGCGTTCTTGTGCAAGCATTTGAAGGTTGTGATCATGAAGTCGGGGAAATGATACTCATGTGGGTACTTTCTGACTGCTTATGCTCATGGGATGGATTTGCAGAAGAGGCTAGATCAGTTTAAAACCATGAAGGAGGAGCACCTCGACTTTGAGACGCTCAAGAGGATGAAAGATATCCAGCGGGATGAAGATGGGACTTCAGTCTTCATTGACTATACTGAGGTCAAGGAGGTTCATCCCAAGCCCCCAGTTGCTACTGTGATCGCCAAAGGAAAATCAAGTGCCAGTGGAGAGTTGCCTAAGGAAACTAATTTGTTGACCAGGCATGTGCATGTAGAGAAGTTGTTGATCGAGATTCGTGAAGCCCAGATTGAGATGCGCGATGCCCAACGTGCATTCTTTTCCCACCAAGGATTCATGTATCCTCCTAAATCTGCTTCCTCTTAATTTGTTTCCTCCATAGTTGTTAGTTTAGGTTAGTTAGTAGTTTAATTTGTTTTAAGTCTTTGTTTGAAGAGTTTTGTGTTCTTTGGTAAGTTTTTTTTTTGTTGGTCGAGAAGGATGGAGTGTTTCCCTTCACCCACAATTTGCAAAGCAAATTGTGTGGTGAAGGCATCCAAATTCCTTTCTCTTTATTGTTTGAGTCTTGACCTACACTTTACCCACTATGCCAAAAGCAAAGTGTGTGGGTGGAGGTCGTCTTAATTAAGTTTTGTTGAGTCAATTTTGGTATGTCTTGGTGACCACTTTACACACTTTTCTCAAAGCAAAGTGTGTGGGTGGGTTTTGTTGTGTTGTTTGTTGATCAACATAATTGGAGTTTTGGTCAAGATGAGTATGTTTTGATTGAGCATGTCGTATGTGAACAAGTAGGATGGATTTAGTCTTGAGCAACCTATGTGAGGAATTGAGCTTAAATTGTTGATTATACTTGATACAGTATTCTTTTTTTCTTTGTGAGTATGACCATGAGACTTGGGAATTCTAGAACTTGACTGCATCTCTAGTTGAAGCGTAATTAATCATGACACTTAAATGATTTAGGCAGTTTTTTGTTGATTAAGCTCAGAGCCATAAATGACTTACCTAATGTCTATTCCTTTGATTAGCCCCCTTGAGCTTGATTAAAATTCTTTCTATTCACTAAATATAGCCTGGAAGATGTAGCCTACCCGGTCACATGAACTCAGGAATAGAGGGAAAAGGAAGGAAGGAGGGCACAAGGTATCATATCTTGGGCAAGACACCTGACTCTTGTAGGATGCTTAGCAAGCCTTAATTTGGAGGTGTTATGAATAGGACTTAAAAAAAAGTAAAAAAGAAAAAAATATATATAAAAAATAAGTAATAAAAGTCCTAAGAATAAGTGTGCTAAGGTCTGGAGTTGTGGAGAAATGAGTGAAGAATCTGGAGCAGTTTCTTGCCCAGAACTGAGTTTGTTTTGACCATAGTCAGTTCCTAAAATATTTCCTACCTTATGCCTTAAGCCACATTACAACCCGTTAAGACCTAATGATAAGTGTCGAGATTTAATAGAGATGTAGAGGGCAGACAAGCCTATGGAATAACCTTGTTGATATTGGTCAAGAGCGTAAACATTCAGCCCGAAACCTTTGAGAGAAGAGTGCTGAAGAAGATTATCCTTTATGCTCATAAATTTTATCTTGACTTGTTTGATGATATTGCTCAATTGAAATGCTTATTTGATTTAACTAACTCTTTGATCTGCTGATTTGTTTTGAGTCTTGAGTTTGTGTTTTGTTTTTTTTGAGTTTTTGAGTCTTGGGCAAGTTGCATTTACACACTTGAAGATAAGCGTGAGTAAAGTGTGTGGGTGTGATGAACCCATATTTGTGTTCATTTTTGTGTGTCTTTTGTTTGTGTTTTGTGTGTGTTAGAGTCTGTTTTGTGTAGGGGAGGACACAAGTTGCAGGAAGTATGTGCAGGGCTGGACAGGTGAAATTGTAGGCACAATCAAGTGGAAATCTGCTTAAAAGGCCATGGGCAACGATACGATGCAAATGGGCAAAGGGCTGAAGCTTGTTGGGAAACAAAGTGAATATTTAGAGAAAAGCTGCAAGTGAGATAGTATCCCCCCATATCTTCATGCCAAGCAGATAGTACATGGAAAAACGCAGATCGTGGGCAAGACAAGCACAAATATCACCAAGACAGAGCGGAAGAAGCCAAGGGCGGAGGGTGTTGCTTTCTCTCCAAGGAAAAAGATTAGCATGCAAACATTCCATGTTAATCTTAAATGAGTCCGATCAAAGAAGAATTCGCCACGGAGAAGGAAACAGAATCCAAGACCTTGTAAACAAGGAAATAAGGCCGAGCAAGGGAATAATGTCCAGCCCATGAAGGAAGCCGACTTCAACCCTAATTCTTGCCTATATATATGGCTGTCTTAACTCTGCAAATTATCTTTGAATTCTGAGTTGTGCTTTATTTCACATTTTAGTTTGAGAAAGTGGTGAGGAAGAAACAAGTCCTATGGGAACACTTTATATTTTCTGCTTTAGCTTTTGTTGGCTGCTGTGACCAAGATGAATCTGTTTTGCCGGAGTACAATTCATATTTTAGTTTTAATTCCAAGTATGTTTTACTTTACACTTGTTGCGTTGATTTTAATTAATATTATGTCTAGCTAAATTCTAAAGTCTGGATTGGTGAGATGATTTGAGCATAAACCTAAACACTCGTGAGGTCTAATTTGAATTAAAGACTTGCATGCTTTTATTCCTGAAATACTTAGGGCTTAATATTAGATGTGGCAAGATAATTAACTGCTTGATCACCAATAAGTTAAGGCATCTAGATCAATAATAGAGTTGGTGTCAACACAAGAATGTCTCTTGTGCCTGAGTAGATATTACATATTGTAGAGCAGTCGGTGTCTAGAGTACCTCTTGGCTGATTTGGGTCTAAAAGAAATTAATGCTTCTTGGGCAAGATAGTTGCTGAAGAGTCTTTGTGGCTGTCTTGACTAGAAAGGGGTTTTGCCTACTATGTCTCTGGCATAATCTAAGTTAATAGGATAGACAAAGTGTAGAGTATTCTAGTCGTGACTTCGTGACCAAAGGGCTAGAATTAATCTGCTTGAAAACCGAATAGTAATTGCATGTGACTAAAATCTTTGCACCCATGATCGAGTGAGTGTTTATGTTCAATGATTCAATCCTAATCCAGGTCCCTTTTATTATTGACCAAGTTTCTGTTTAGATTTCAATTATAGTTTCCAGTACTTGTTGACCAAGACAAGTGCAGTAAAGACCACAACCCTATTTTGCAACACATGTTACGTAGAAGAAAGACTACACCAATTCCCTTGGGTTCTATAATACTCTGAATCTTTATAACTCTAATTGATTGTCTTAAATGTGATTATACGTGCTTAAGTGCTTTTAAAATGTTATTATATGTTATTATATGTGTTTCTGTGTGATAAAAATTTCCTAGAAATAAACTTTCTTGTGAAATTACCAAAATCGATTTTAAGACTAAGCAAACAAATTTGAGAATTTTCTGAGGTCATTCGAATCGAGTTTAAATTTATTTTAAAAATGCAATTAAAATGAATAGTAACTCGTCACGACTTGTACGACTTTTTCGTTTGTCAGATATTACCTATTAAAGTTTAGTGTTTCCGAATCTAGAAATTATTTCGTGACTAATGATGCTAGTTAGAGAGAATTCTGAGTTCTATAAATCGAGTTTTGAGCTACATCTAAATCGGAAACAAAGACAAATAGTCGAGATTTCTGACTTCCTTCGTTATTGGAATTTATATATGAAAACTGGACTTGTTAGAATCTATAAATTATTTCGTGAGTAATGGTGCGAACTAGAATGTAATTCGAAGTCGAGAGAGTGCCGAAAAGAGGGTTTAAAGTTTAACGTTTGAGAGGGATATATTATACGTATAAAATCTTTTATTCCGGGGATTTTTATCTGATAAAAATCAAGATTCTTCCCCCTTAATCAGCCGACATCCCCTCTCTCTCACCCTCTAGTGTTTCCCCCACTCTCATTTTGGCAAGTGAGATCACTCTCTCTCAATTAATTAAACTTGCACCTAAAGTTTCATCTCTCTCATTATCTCTCTCCCAACTCTCTCTCTTGGTCATCTCCCTCACTCTAAGAAGCTCCATGGAAGCAGCACCCCATCATCTTTAAACCTTCATTTCTTCCATCGAGTTCAAGAATTGAAGTTAAATATTCGAGAGTTCAAAGGTTGATCATTATCATCTCTTCCTTCTTCTTCCACCTTTAAAACCGCCATCACCATCCTCCGTGGCTGCAAGTTTTGAAGCTCCAAGGCTACCATTTCTTCATCAATAAATCAAGGGAAGAAGATAGCAACCGAAGAGAATCAAGTTTTCATCCTTGTTTCTCCGAAAATCGAGTAAGAGTAATATTTTTTTTCTTTCATTTTCTCCCAAGATCAGCCGCTGCTCTCCATCTATCTAATCACCATGTTTTTCCTTGATTCAAGCTTTAAAAGGATCAAAAAGTATCGAGAAATCGAGCTCTAATCCTTGTTCCTTCAAACTACAAAATAAGATCGGTAAAATTCCTTCTTTTTCCCCTTAAAACTGCCGATTTTCTTTCTCATCATATCCATCGATTTTTCTTCAAGGAAATCAAGGAAAGGAAGCTAGAGTTGCAAGGATTAAAGTGGTGATTACCGATTAGGAAAGAGTTAGTAAGATTTCTATCTTTTTAACCTAAGAACTTCTTATTTCCTTTCTTGCTAAGATCGAAATATATGGGTATAAGGAGAAATGATTTGAGTTTTGTGTTTTCAAGCATAAAACCATGAATAAATATATCTTCTATGTTAGAGAAATAAGAAGAAAAATTCATGATATATATATATATATATATATATAGAGAGAGAGGAGAGATCAAAGAAAAACCTCACTCTAGGAATTAACTAGAAACCTCATCCACACCTTTAATCTATTCATATTAATGGTTCAAATTAAAATTGATATTTTTGCTGATATGTTAAACGTTTATACATGTTAGGGATTTTGTTGTCTTTTGGCTTTACTTGTAACCGTAAATCACTTAATAAAAAGAGTTGATGGCAATATCATGGTTGATTATTTATTGTCATATCATGGAGAACTATTGATGCCTGAAGACGTTTCTTTTTGTTGTTTTTATTGATTTTATTGAGTTAGCATGTATTTTCATATCATGGATTAGTATTAATTATTGATTTATTTTAGGTTTGTTGTATAGGCTCAATTTTACATTGATTAACAATTTCTTTTTTCATATAATAATAGCTCCTTCTCTTTCTAACTTTTTTAGTATAATATTTTTTGGTTTTATTTTTGTGACCAAATCAAACATATATTATGTATTTAATTCCTGACAATAGAAAACAAAATTATAAGGCACATACGATATTTTGTAGAATAAAATATAATGTTATTGTATATGTAGTATATAAGGCACATATAAAAGATTACTATTATAAGGTCACGCAACATTATATAGTATAGATAGTTTACATGACAAATAATGGTATGAAGAATAAAAGTTAATGTTGTTGAATCGATAATATAATGTTGTTGAAGAATAAAATATAATGTTGTTGAATCTATAATATAATGTTTTGAAGAATAAAATTTAATGTTGTTGAATTGATAATATAATGTTGTTGAAGAACAAAATTTAATGTTGTTGAATCTATAATATAATGTTTTGAAGAATAAAATATAATGTTGTTGCATTTATAATTTAAAACACATATCAAAATATAAAAAATTAATTAATTGTCTGATGGATAGGATACAAAATTATTGAAGGTATTTATTAATATTTTAATGTTTTCCTATATCCCCATATAATGTTGTGAATCTATACTTTAATGCAATAGTATTCATCATTAAAATCAGTAACACACAAAATTAGTCAATATCGATTAATAAATATTGTCAGATAGTTTGAAGTAAATGAAATAGTCTTTTTTATGTTTTCTTTTCTTTGAATAAAATGAATTTGCAGCAACGAAATTTAAAAAAATGCATCCAAAAACTAGATTAATATCCTTTCTAAAGCAAGAATAATAGGATTCAAATAAATACAATTAAATCTGAACATTCAAATTCCAACAATTTTCATGGAAAATAACATCAATAACAACAGTAAATGACAAAATAGAACACACCGACTTTATTGATAGACTGCAGATTGCAATGCACAATATGTTTCAAAACAATATAAAACATGTAGATTCAAAAACAAAAATTAATCAAATAAATTTTTTTTTGAGGGAAAATTAATCGAACATTATTCATCAAATAATGTTTTTGCTCAAAACATTTTGAGGTGTACAAATATACCCTTAACCTTATTTTGCACTAATTTCTAATTAAAAAACATTGAAAAAATCAGTTTTGTAAGGACCATTGATTCCATATAATTAAAGGTGTAGATGGAGTTTCTAGTTAACACATAAGGAGTGGTTTTCACCTAATCCTATCCCTATATATATATATATATATATATATATATATATATATATATATGTCTTACGGTTTTTTATGAGAAAAAGAAATAGAATTTTTCAGAGTGATTAATTGATTTTGATGATCTCTATATGTTCTAAAAATATATTTAAGCATGTTAAGATGATCAAATGAAGAAAATAAATATATATGCACAAAAATATGCAAAATTCGAAATTTATGCCTTGAAAGTGAATTTTTGTGTTTGAATGATTTCTTGAGTTTGATGCATGATATGAGGTACATAATGATATATAAGTATGTTTGGTGATTAAATGAAGAAATGAGCATGTTAGAATAAAATAATGAAGAAATAACCATTAAAATAAGAAAAAGAATTTTGGAGAAGACAATGAATAATAAAAATGGGTTTGTGAGAAATAAGCTTATTGTTTAATTTGCTGATGGAATAAATTAAATCAAGTGTGAATAAGCATGATTCTATGATTTATTTGAGCTAAACCTTGTTAAAACCGAAAATTATGTATAAAAATAATGATAATATTGATTTTTATGAGTTATTTAATGAATTGGTAGTATAAAAATAAAACCTAATAATATCTATGGATAAAACTACCACCATAAGAAAGAAATGAGTTAATATAAATTAATATATATATTGTTGTAAATATATCTTCTAGATATATCTTATGTGTGTTGACCAAGAAATCTCCCCTAAAACCCTAGCTTCCTACTTGTATAAATAGAGGCCTTTGGCCCTCATATTGAAGACACTCGAATCATATTCTCTTCTATATTCTTTCATTTCTCTCTAGTTTATAACACGTTATCAGCACGATTGTTCTACCTCTCTCGATCATCCCCTTCGATCATAGAAGGTATCATTCTCGTTTTCTTTTTCTCATTCGTCCAAATCATATATTGCCGACAATATGATTTGATATTATTAAGTTGTCACTTGTCACAGCCCCAAATTCCGAGGGACGGCAAAGTCGGGGTGCGACTAGGGATTGGATTAAAGAAGCGAGGAAGAAGGAGGAATAACTGAATAAACTAACCAATACTAAATAAACATAAAGATATCTATGAACTGATTCCATTAGCAAAAGAGAGTCAATCTCGAAAGATCGCTTGACAAAATAGTTTTCAGAGTTAGTCGGTTTAAAGTATGAAACTTAAACCAAAAAGTTATGCAACATCAAAAAGTGAAGTAGTTTAGCAGCGGAAACATATTCTTCTTTCCTATAAACAACCCTTTACTCAACCTCTGCCGCCTTCGTCACTCAACCTGCACATTTATAAATACATGCAGGGCTAAGTATAAACATATTTAGTGGGCACAGTGCGAAAAACATATCATAAGAGTATAGATTAATCAGGCATCTCAAAAAGTAACGCATCGGGGTTTTCCTTTCAAAGGCTCGTGCTTACTAAACATTTTTCTTTCATGAATATAGCTTCGAAGCATTTTCTGACTGATGTTACGTTCAACTTGCCCAACTTCTGTTTCAACGCCAGGGAAGAGTTAACTTCTCCCGGGCACGTTCTATTCATCGTGGCTGGCTACCCCTCAACAGAGTACCACACACAACGGCTACCGTGTACACTAACTCTGGAAAACCCTTCCGGTTAACTCAGAATCCGATCGAT
Source organism: Schizonepeta tenuifolia (assembly GCA_029490685.1). Lineage (NCBI taxonomy): Eukaryota > Viridiplantae > Streptophyta > Magnoliopsida > Lamiales > Lamiaceae > Schizonepeta > Schizonepeta tenuifolia. The sequence continues at coordinate 82,183,529 of CM055959.1, forward strand.
TAGTTAGCCCCTTTTGGCTAACTCAGAAAGGCACAAAAGAACTCACATAAAACAAATCTTTTATGCACTGATAATCAATTTGAAAACACACTTATCAAAGCTGTAAGTAAACATTGTTGAGCATCGCTCATTTTATTTGATATATAGAAAAGCCCACCTTAGGCGATATACAGAACAACTAAAGCTTCCGTCTTCGGTCTTCCGTCCTTTCTTCTAATTGCGACTTCCTCCTTCTATCGCAACCAAACATGCTTTAGTAAATCGGTCGAGACGATTAAAGAAAAAGTAATTCGAATTCGGTTAAGTCTTTTAGGCATTTGCACTTTAACTAATCTCTTTTGATTAACGAAGAAACGAGATTCGAACACATCTCATTTAGAACTAACTCGGTTCCTTACTCAACATTTAGATTAGTTAATAACGGAAGTCGATAACTCTTAACGACTTATTAGTTCTTAAAGAATTGAGTTGAAAAGAATTCAACTTAAGAAAAGTGAGTTTAGGAATTTTCTGCACAAGACAGTAAGTCTGGAGCCTCTTCAGAACAGAATACTTCGAAACAGGGGATGTGCTTGGTACCAAAAGAAAGACATGGATGTCTAGTTTACTTTCCAATTTACGGATCTCAATTTCATTAAACGAGCTAAGAGTTATGGCCGTTTTTGTGAAGGGTTGCAAAACTGCCGAGAAACCCTAATCGTTTTTAAAACTCGACACACGATTCCCTAGGTTCGATCAATGCTATACAACCTTTATGTGCATGAAATTTCTATCATAAAATAGTCAACACACACAATCATTTGACGTGAACACCTTCACGTTTCTCGATTATCAAAACGACGAGCACTTTCTCGTCTTTTCAACTAACCAATTATTTTACAAATTTTATTTCAAATTCAAATCACATCTAACTTCTAATTTATATTTCATAACTTATATAACATCATCAACTATACTCATGCATATCATTACTATATTCACTTCATGCATATATATTAATAGATCAAAAGTTCATACTTGAAAATAGTCTACTACGGGTCCGTTTTCATAACTTTTGATTCCGACGTGTGATTTTATCGATTCAAGTTTCTATCATGCTTCAAATAATTCTAATTTCACTTATCAATCATCAAACACAACTTATAACATGTAGAAATCACAATTTATTTAATATAGTCTTAATTCCATCTACTTACATACAAATATTCTTATACTTGTTCAATAAATTTCATTCTTAATCTTATTGTAATGCCCCGTAAATTCCTTACGTTCTAAAAAATTTAAAGTTAATTAAATAAATGGCTTTGCACGCCTAAGTTTACAATTTTTTTGAATTCTAAGGCTAACGGTCGAATCCGTTATTGAAAATAAATTATAGAAGTCAGCTAGACGACTACTGTATTTGGGGTTAGCGCGTACGAAAAGTTCTTAGCTCGTAAACTAAGAACGGAAAACCGTCTAATTTTTTTACGTTTACAAAATTGCGATACGAACACGCCGAGAAAGTTTATTTTTATGTTTTTCCGGACGAAACTCGGACTATGTCGTCCCGAGTTTTTGTCAAAATAAATTTTGTAAATTTATTTTCCAATTAAGTTCATACGTTAGAATTTTTAAGTCAAATCGAATCGCGACGATTTTGTACCGAACAACGTTTTTCGTCGTTCGTTTTCCGTAACATCGGATCGCACCGGAAAAACCCGTAACCCTCTAAATCTTTCTCTATGCAGCCGACACATCATCCTTGTAGGTGGAAACATGCATGTTGACCTTGCTAATTAAATGACACCTACACTACACTTCACACAATTTCAACATTTTCATCATAACACACAATTAGACAAAACCAATCTCTCCATCTCTCTCTCACACTCTCGGCTGCACCACCACATTATCTTCATCTTCTTCACCTTCATTCCTTCCATCCACCATTGAAGCCTCCTTCAAGAACAAGAAGAAGAACACCAATCACCATCCATCCATTCAAACACCATACATCCTTGTTTAATTCTCAAGGTATGATGATCCTCCACAATCCTATCCAATTGGATTTCTCATCTCTTAATTTTCTTTTTGTGTTCGAAAAATAAGGTATTGGAATAGATGTTTTGATCTTAGAATAATGAAATTAGATATATTAGATAGGATAATTGGAGATTAAAATGGAACAAAAACAAGAACCCTAATTTTTGTGCTAATACCGAAATTTTTAGGCTTTTTGTAGGATTTTTGTTTTTCTTCTTTTGATGGTTGATTCTTGCTTAGTAGATGTTTAATTAGTGTTTGGAATGAAAAGGGGTCAAAAGCCCTATGTGTGTTTGTGAAATTTCAATTAGAATTTGAGTTGAAATTAGGGGTGTTTATATGTTAATTGATAATGGAATTGCAATTGATTAATGGTTGTTATAATAGGTTGATTAGTGAATATATGTTGTTAATTGGAGAAGAAAATCATCCCCTTAACATCTATATAAAACCAGAAATTTATAGAGTAATTAGGGGTTTTCATGTATTGATGTTAAGTGATGAATTGTTAATGGAATATAGTTGCAAATCATGTTAGTTGATTATAGAATTTAATTAAGAATTTTCTAAAAATATTTAATGAAACATAAGAGATAAAGATCACCATATAAACTAAGTTATAATGATGTTATGATATGTTTTCATGCATAAAAATGATTCACGTTAGACGTAGTTTAACGTCGTAAAATTTGAATGAAATCCGGCAACGTTGAAAAATCGCGTAAGAGACAAACATTTAGTTGTAACTAAAAATCGAGAAGTCGGATGAAAATTCTAAGTTGATATTATTGTTTATAATGAAATTTAGAACATCTTTCTAGTTGACGTCATAAGCTTTCGAGTTGGTATAATATGGGCTATAGTTATAATCGAGAACTAGAACGCGTTTGGAATTTCTTTGTTGGTTTAGTACTTGTTAGTTGAAATCCGACACTTAGAACGTCGTGCTTTTGAGCGAGTTTTGAGAAGGAGTTTGTCACGTATGGAGGTACGTGATGACTGCCTTGAGAGTCCAGTTTCTAAAAAATTTGAATACGAGAGCTTAGAACGAACCTGAGACGTTATACGTCGAACCTATCAAGCAATTAGGGTTTTCGCGGCAGTTTTGCGACCCTCGCCGGAAACTGTAATAACTTCCAGCTCGTTTATTGGATTTGTGATCCGTAAATTGGAGCGCGAACTAGACTTCCTAAGCTTTCTAATGATACAGGGTTCATCCCCTGTTTCCAAACCCTCTGTTCTGGACAGCCTCCAGAGTTACTGGACTGTGCAGTGAAATTTCAGTTTCTTGTTTTCTAAGTTGTTTAGTTCACAGCTTAATTTCTTTCGATCGTTTAAGCCGTTTTATCAAACGAATATCTCCCTACTGACCTTAGAGTCAAGTATAGAACCTTGAGTGATGAAAACCAGTCGAGATCTTATATTTTTATCCTTTCATTAAAGAAGTAATAAACGAGAAATTTCATAAATCGTTCAATGAACTAAAACGTAAATCGCCTAAGTTGATTCTTTCCAACTTAATTTCTTTTAATCTTTAAAGTCATATTAAGATATCGACTACCTTCTCTACTGACCCGAGAGTCGAGTATGAGATCTTCCGAGTTCTAAACGAGATTAGTACGAGTCTCGTTTCCCGTTTAAGTAAAACAAATCTAGTAAGCGTGCAAATGTCTAAAGAATGAAACAACTAAATCTTTCTTCGATTCTCTTTAATCGATTATCCTTTTACAACCCGTTTTTAAGTATGTTTATTTTACGATGAAGGAGGAAGCCAACTGTAAAGAAAGGATGAAAGATCCAAAGTTGGAAGCTTTTTCTTTAAGTTCTGTAAATCAAGGTGGGCTTTTATATACAAAATAAAACGAGCAATGCTCGGAAAATCTTTCTTTATCGCTTTGATATCTGTGTTTTCAAAGTGATATTATGGCATGAACTGTTTTATGTTTTATGTGAGTTCTCTTGCACCTATCTGAGTCAACATTCGTGTTTTCCAGATTTAGAGTTAGTCTATTTAGATTAACTAACGATCGGCTCTGAGTTAGCTGCTAAGTGCTTTCCAGAGTTAGTGCACTTTGTAACCTGTGGTGTATGTGATATCCTGTTGAGGGGTACCAGCCACGGTGAATTAGAATTGGTCAAGATTGAACGTAACATTAGTTAGAAAATGCTCGCGCGAGTGATTTATGAGAAAAAGTCAGAAAATGTTTAGTAGACACGGATTCTTTCAATAAAAACTCCGATGTGCTATGCTTATGAAATGCCATTTTATCTATATTTATGATTATGATTTCGGCATCGTGCCCACTAAGTACGTTTGTACTTAGCCCTGCATTGTTTTCTAAATGTGTAGGTTGAAGCGACGGTGAGCGGCGACGGTTGATGTTGAGTTAAAGGATAGAATGCTTAGTTAGAACCCTTCCGCTGCCAAAATCTGTATTTCTTTTTGAGATGTATTTTTGAACAACTCTGTAGTCTAAGTCTGTACATATGAACTTAGCTTCTTTTGTACTTTTGTCGAGTAATCCTTAGGGATTAACTCTTTCTTATTTATGTTAAAGTCTTATTCATGGTTTAATGTTTTTTTTTTCATGTATGTTTAGTCAGTTAGCCCCCTTCTTCCCCGCTTCTTTAATCCAACTCCAGTCGCACCCCGGCTTCTGCCGTCCCTCGGGATTTGGGGCTGTGACACTTATTATGCATAATTAACCTAATTATGATTTTAGAAACTTATATCATGATCATCTAACATGTGAAACACAAAAACATAGATTTAAAGTTCATATGTGCATCGATTTTTCATAATTGATAATTAATTCTCAATTAATTCTACAATCAACCTAGCATACCAACAATTACTAATATTCGATTAGTTTTCTCGTTCGATTTTCCTATCGACAACTACGCTCGACTCTTCGTCTCTTACGAAAAGTTTTACGTTCTTAGATTTCATTCAAACTTTACAATTATCATCATTAACTACATAGATTAACTAATATGCAAATCATAAATCCATATCAACGTCAAAACTAATTCTATCGACGATTCTTCGTCTCCAACGATTTCATTTTTATTTTTAGAAAAATCTAAATTAAATATATGTTCAACTACATGCTTCCTACATCATATATATCAAATCATATCATAAAAAACATAAGATTTACCTAATCAAAATCATGCTTCTTCATCTCTTACAATTTTGTTTTTATTTTTAGAAAATTCTTAAACAATTCATACACCAATATATTAATACCTAGAGTGATAATCCACAAACCAATCATCTAAAATCATGAATTTGAACTTAGAACATCAAGCCCCATCACCTCTTAAATTTTCGATTATTACAAATAAATAAGGAGGTTGATTTCTACTTGATTCTAACCATAGAAATCCATTCCAAAGCATACATAATCATGCCACAAACTTAGAACATCATCTTCTTCCTCTCTTACTAATTTTCGAAATTTTCAAGATAAAGGGAATGAATTTTTGTTCGGATAGTAATGAAGAGGAAGCCCTCACCTTGCTAAATATGAACTCGGATTTGAAATCGATCGGAAGATGATTAAGTTATGGAGCTTGGATGCTTGAAGAATTTGATGAACACACTTGAAGATCTTGAAGATGAAGAACAAGAGAGAGAAGAGAGAGATGGGGGGGGGGGGGGAGGTGGCGGTTTTGGTGTGAATGAGAGAGGGAGATATTATGCAATAAGTGTTAAAGTGGAAGACAAATATTCAAGTGATGACTAAGGGGTGTAGGTGGCGGTTTGGAGGTGGAAATTAATTCAAAATATCTCGTTTTACGGGTTTAATACTGTATATTGAAATCGATTAATTAATTTCTTAGACGGTTACGTTTCCGGCGAAAACTAATTCGACCAATAGATTGAAAATAATTTACTTAGTCGGAAAGCATGATTCGATTTCCGAAATCCAAAGAAAAGTTGAGACATGACAGTCCAAATTTCGCCCGAAAAAATAAATAAAACTAACTTTTACCAGTAGACTCGTATCGTAAAATAAGTGAATGTAAAGTCAGACGGTTTTTCGATCTGAATAATCGAACGAAAATTCTATCGGGTGCGAAAACCCTAATACAGTAGTCGGTTGAACAACTTCTGGAATTTATTTTCAAAAACGGATTTCACCGTTAGTCTTAAAACTGAATTTCCTTAACTTAGGCGTGCAAAGCCTTAATTAATTATTAAATTTTCATTTTAGTGACGGAAGAAATATCCAGGATATTACATCACTGCCTATTAATAATCGTCCTATATTGCCATGAATGTTTCTGTATCATTAAGGGACATTTGTGCTCATTTTATATTGTCAATTAATTGAAGTATTATAATTTTATATTGTTAATATGTTTATATGTCATATCAGTTATCGAGAATAGTTCCTATTAATTAGAAGAATTGATATAATTAGCATGCATGTCATTAGGCTTTATTTTAAATTCTGTTTCGTGATTATGTATACAAATTCAAATTGCTTTCGTATTATTTATGATATATGCATACCAAAAAAAAAAAAAAAAATTAGAACCCAATTCTGTCTATATTTCTTATTTATATATTGATGTTTATATATGTCACAGCCCCAAATCCTGAGGGACGGCAGAAGCCGGGGTGCGACTGGGGTTGGATTAAAAAAGCAGGTAAGAAGGGGGCTAACTGACTAAACATACATGAAAGGCATCAATAAACCATGAACAAGACTTGAATATAAATAAGAAATAGTTAATCGCTAAGGATTACTCGACAAAAGTACACAGTCGAAACTAAGTTCATATTTACAGACTTAAACTACAGTGTATTGTTCAAAAGATACATCTCAAAAGATTTAGAGTTCTGCAGCGGAAGAGTTCTAACTAAAGCATCCTATCTTTCAACTCAACATCAACCGTCGCCGCTCACCGTCGCTTCAACCTGCACATTTAGAAAACAATGCAGGGCCAAGTACAAACGTACTTAGTGGGCACGATGCCGAAATCATAATTATAAGTATAGATAAATATAACATTTCATAATTGTAGCACATCGGGGTTTTATTGAAAGAAACCCGTGTCTACTAAACATTTTCTGACTCTTTTCTCATAAATCACTCGCGCGAGCATTTTCTGACTAATGTTACGTTCAATCTTGACCCATTCTCATTCACCGTGGCTGGTACCCCTCAACAGGATATCTGTAATGCCCCGTAAATTCCTTACGTTCTAAAAAGTTTAAAGTTAATTAAATAAATGACTTTGCACGCCTAAGTTTACAATTTTTTTGAATTCTAAGGCTAACGGTCGAATCCGTTAGTAAAAATAATTTACAGAAGTCTGCTAGACGGCTACTGTATTTAGGGTTAGAGCGTACGAAAAATTCTTAGTTTGTAAACCAAGAACGGAAAACAGTTTAATTTTACGTTTACAAAATCGCAATACGAACACGCCGAGAAAGTTTGTTTTTACGTTTTTCCGGACGAAACTCGGACTTGTCGTCCCGAGTTTTTGTCAAAATAAATTTTATAAATTTATTTTCTAATTAGTTCATACATTAGAATTTTCAAGTCAAATCGAATCGCGACGGTTTTTGTACCGAACAACGTCTTCGTCGTTCGTTTTTCCGTAACGTCGGATCGCGCCGGAAAAACCCGTAACCCTTCAAAAAAATTCTGCATGCAGCCACTTATTCTTTATTTTTTTTTATTAATTAGTGGGGAACATGCATGCTTAATAAGGTTTAGTTAAATGACACCTAAGTTTTACTTTACACAATTTCAAACCTATCATCATTTCAACAACCTAGACAAAACCAATTTTCCATCTCTCTCTCACAACTCTCGGCTGCACCACTCCATTTTCTTCATCTTCTTCACCTTCATTCCTTCCATCCACCATTGAAGACACCTCCAAGAACAAGAAGAAATCACTATAGTTCATCATCCATCCATCAATTCCACTTATTTCATCATTAATCTTCAAGGTAATCTTATTCTCCCTTGATCTATCCAATTAGATTTCTTTTCTTCTCTTTTTCTTCATGATCGAAATTTCTAGAGGTTAAGAATAGATAGTTTGATCTTGAAATAGTGTAATTAGATATGTTAGATGTTGGGAAATTTATTAGTATAAGTTTTGATGAATTCCAAAACCGGCTGACCCCAACCGAGTAGATGTTGCCAGTACCTAATGTTAGAATTTAGGCTCGCTGTTTGAGCAAAGTTAAGTTTTTATCTTTACAAGTCTCCAGCTGAAGATAGCAACAAGGCGTCACTCAGACAGAACATCAGTTGTGAAGAAAGACAACTGAGAGTTCATTTGTTCAGATGTAAACAAGAGGAAGTCTTCAGAACATCAGTTGAAGGAAACCAACTGAGCGTTCATCAAATGAGAAACAGTTGAAAGGTAGAGAACATCAGATGAAAAAGAAATCATCTGAGGGTTCAAACCCAACTGAGTAAAGAAGTGGAAGACAACTGAGGGTGCAGTTTTAGAACCCCAGTTATAGAATCTGAACAAGGAGTTCAACTGTTTTGAAGTTCAAAGTCAGCTGAGAACTCGACAGATCGGAACATCAGCTGAAGATCACTCAGATGAAGGTCAAGACTTTCAACCGACAAACCGAAGTTGAATGTCAAAGATTTGAATTTCAAAAGGAAGTCACATGAGGGTTTGACCGTTCAGTCATTACCCCATCTGGCCCAACACAAGGCTGTCTCAGATGGAAAGCAGAAGAGCACAGATGCCATATCGGAAAAGTCTGCAGAGATGAGAGACAAGCCATCGCTTTCAACCGATCATAGATCAACTGCTCCTTCAACGGCTAGTTGATTCTCTCCGCCTATAAATAGAGGCATCATCTCATTCGAGAGGCAAGGGATGCAGATAGACACATAGACGACTAAAAATTCAAAAGCTTTCTCGAGAGAAATCAAAGCAAATCTGCAAAATCATCATCTAAGAGCATCAGCAGCTGAGAGTTCCAATTTGAGAGAACATTAGTAGCTGAGGGTTCCTAGAATTCGAAACTGTTTTTGATCTTAGGTTGAGTGTTTATTCGTTCAAGCCTTAGATCCAGCTCTCATTCTTGATCGAGTTGTAGTTGGATATCCTACCCTTTCTCACACCCTAAAAAGTGTGCTAGGACCTTACTCTTCCTGTAATTGAGTAGTCAGGTCATCAAGTACCCGTAAACTTGACTTAGGCTGTTTAGTGCCCGGAAACTAAACTGTAACGGTTACTCAGCCCGCGTAAGCTGAGTGGTTCTGTCCAGAAGAACTTGGACTGAGGTGTGTGGACTCACATCTCCCCGTGGACGTAGGAGTTATCTCCGAACCACGTAAATCTTGTGTATCATGCTTATTTTTCAGTCCATATTGCATTTCTAACTGACCGAACTAACCAGCATTCAAACCTCTTTTGCACTTTTTCAACCGAGCTGTTTTGGTTCTTAACCAACCGAGCTGGTTTGCGTGAGTTGTTTTTAACGAGTTTATTTTCCACCACATTCCGCACAGCACCGCTCTTCCAGCTGAGTTTGCTTACTCAGCTGTGAGATCCCACCTGAGTCCTTTTACTCAGTTGAAGTTGTTTTCAAGTGTTAAGTTTTTCGAAAACTGAAAAATCCTAACTGGTGTATTCCCCCCCCCCCCATACACCAGTAACTCGTTTCGGGACCATCAAGTGGTATCAGAGCAGTGGTTCAAAAGACTGCTGACTCTGTTTCACGAGGTGTGAATTCGAGAATTTTCTTCAGTGGTCCACTGAACAGATCTTTTCACGCTAGTGCATTCTTGCTCGCATTGTTTTGTTGTCGTGTTTTTGTTTGTGCAGATGGACGTCAAGGACAAGATCATAGTCATGTTCTCTGTTGTCAACTATACATCATGGAGAACTCGAATGAAGTAGATCCTTTTGTCCAAGCATCATAGGATGCAACAAGTTCTCACATCTGGACCAATCGTCATACGAGACAGAATACTTCGCACTCCCACAAATCCCAACGATGGAGATGCAGTGGTGGAGTATGTGGAGAAACATCCAGAGGACTACACTCCGGAGGAGGCCAAGGTGAGTCAGCTGGATATCTGGGCTCAGAGCACAATAATGTCCACGGTTGGACAAGATTATCTGCCCTGGATAGAGGAATGTGAGACCGCAAAAGAGATGTGGGACATCCTGGCCTCGCTAAGTGAAGGAAGCGACGAGACAAAGGAAAACAAGTTCTCGCATGCATGTCAAGATTTTGACAATTTCAGTCTGCGACCTGATGAGACTATAGATCAGCTAGAGCTCCGGTTTATGGACATCATCAGAAGAATCCAATCCATCCGGAAAGGAAAATACACTCTAAGAGAGATAAACCTCAAAGTGTTGCAAGCTCTACCGGCTGAGTGGGATACTTTCACAAATATCCACGAGAGCCGAGCTGACCTAGGTGAAATGGAAACTGAAAGATTGTTCTCAATCTTGAAAGGAAATGATTATAAGGTCAACAGAAGGAGGTTGCAGCCCTCAAGTCAGACAAATAGAATTGAGGGCGTCGGCTCAGCATCAAAGTCAGTTGCCCTCCGAGCTGACTACTCAAAGTCGAGATCGTCAAGGCCAACCAGGTCGGCTGACACGACTGCAAAGGAGCCGAGCAGAGAAGAACTGCAACAGAACATTGCAGCGTTGTCAAAGAAGTTAGCCGATATGGATACTCGGTTCCGCAAATATAAACGTTTCTATAAATCAAACCGAACTCGAGACAATTCGAAGTCAGTTACCAATGGTTGCTTCGAATGCGGCAAGGAAGGACACTTCAAAGCTGATTGCCCAGACCTCTCAAAGAAGGAAAGAGAAGCACTGAGGGCGAAGCAAACTGCAAAGAATAAGGCCATGGTAGCTGAAGAGGCAGCTGACGATATGGACATCTTCACAGACACTGAAGATGAGGATGATCTGACCTCTACCAACAAAGTCATCAGTCCAGATCAATGCCTCATGGCACTTGGAACCGACCAAGATGATATTGAGGTACAATCTAATCCTGCTCGCTTAAATTCTTCCAATACTTCTAACTTGCAGGAATCTATGAACGATGAGTTGGAACCCTCCTGGAATGATTTTCAAGAACTCAGTGAGGAACTGCATCAGCAGTCGGTTGAGTTTAAGAGTCTTCAAGCCCAGTTTGCCAAGCTTGAAGATTCCTTAACCGAAAAGGACGATCTGATCAAGAGACAAGCTGAAGAAATTGACCAGCTGAAAAGTCAACTGAGTACAGCCAACCAAACTGAGGCTTCAACCGATGAACAGTTGAAGGAATAGATCAAGGCACAGAACGAACAGTTGAACAAGCAAGAGGCTCAGATTGACCAGCTGATGAAGACATCATATGCCCAGACCGAACATATAGTTGTTCTTCTCAAGGATCTTCAAACTGAGAAGGACAACCTGACAAAACTATATCAGTCATCCGAGATCATCGAGAATCTCATCAAATACAGACGGCAAACGGATGATGTGTCTGGACTCGGATACGACGTGGCAAAGGACACTGGAATTCCACCAGCTACCTTCACCAAGGCTGAGGAAGTCATGGTTGCCAAACCTAACACAGTTGAGTATGCAACTGAACAAACACCCTCACAACCGATAAAGGCAACTACGGCTGAGAAAGGCAAAGGAGCTGCAGATAGAGCGCCAACGAAACAGTCCCTGGAGTCTACAACTGAGGGGGAATGTTCCAAGACTCAACGGAGGAACCGGAGACGTCGGAGTCACAATCAAGCTCAAAATCGACAACATATCCAAGCTCAAAACCGACGTGATAACCGACCAACAAACTAACCACAGCAGAGATGGAACCAACAGAACCGACCAAGCTTCAACCGATATAATCAACAACGATTCCATCACCACAACAATCAGAGGCTCCAACAGAGTCAACCTATGTGGAAAAGTTACGACAGCTATGGTTACTCATGCCACAACATGAATCAACATCCGGGCATGAACAGCCATCGTCAACAGCCAAGGCAATGGAATCAGAATCAGCCAAGAAGATTCCACAAAGCCGTCCGACCTCACAGACAAACTCAACAGGATAAGAATCGCCATCAAAACAGGGGGGAAGCTTCACTTCCTAAAGCCCAACATGGGAGAAATCCAACTCCTCCCAAGAAACAGAGCATCATTTCAAACAACAAGCCTAAGGATAACCGGGGTGTTGTTATAGTTGATGAAAATGGGCAGATCATTTGGAATGACAAGGCTATTCGAGTGTACAGAGAAAAGCGACGCACGGTTCCAGCGGGAATTGGTTCTAACCCTCCAGGACCCAACTGAAATTGGGGACCTAAGCGAGTTTCTCCTTGCAGGTACAGGAGAAACAGCTGAGAAAGAAGAAGACGTCTACAACAATGTGGGTGATGGATAGTGGATGCTCGAAACACATGACAAATCTGAAGGATTTGCTTGGGAGTTTCGTGGAGAAAGAAGGTCCATCAGTTACTTTTGGTGATAACTCAAAAGGTTATACCAGAGGTTACGGTACCCTTGAAACCAATCATGTTTCAATTTCTAATGTTTCTTTTGTTGATGGATTGAAGCATAACCTACTCTCCATCAGTCAATTCTATGATAATGGGTTCTCTGTCAAGTTTGATGCACAGGGTTGCATAGTTAAAGATGTCGGATCAAAGCAGGTGATATTGTTGGGAAATCGATCTCCAACAGGGAATGTATACTATGCTGACTGGAACAGCAGCCTCCCTGACACTTGCTTGTTGTCAAAGAGCAGTTCGGATGTGAGCTGGCTATGGCACAAAAGGCTCAACCATCTGAATTTCAAGACGATGAACCGACTTGCCAGACAAGAACATGCAAGAGGCATACCTAACCGAGTGTTTTCAACAACACACATGTGCAGTGCATGCCAGCTGGGAAAGCTCGCTAGAACCTCCTTCCGGTTGAAGTCAACTCCTTCAACCGACCGAGTGTTGCAGCTGATCCATATGGATCTCTTCGGGCCAGTTACACCAAAAAACATTAATGGAAACGAATATACTTTGGTTGTAACTGATGACTACTCAAGATATACGTGGACCATCTTCATGCGCCACAAGAGTGAAACCCGAGATGAGCTGCCCAAGCTAATGGATCGGATATCGAACCAACAAGAGATGAAGATCATATCTATCAGATCAGATCGTGGAATGGAGTTTCTAAATGAAACCATCATTGAGTATTGCGAAAAGAATGGCATAACCCATCAAACATCAGCCGCACGTACTCCACAACAGAATGGCGTAGCTGAGCGAAGAAATAGAACTCTGAAGGATGCAGCCACATCCATGTTAGCGAGCTCAGCACTACCTAAGAGATTTTGGGCTGAAGCGATCAACACAGCATGCTACACACAGAATCGATCTCTTCTCACCAAGCGGTTGGGAAAGACGCCCTACGAGCTGTGGAGACGCAGAAAGCCAGATATTTCTTATTTTCGTGTTTTTGGATCTAAGTGTTATATTCACAACAATGGGAAGATTCAGTTGAAAACTTTTGATGCCAAAGCTTCAAAGGGCATATTTCTTGGATATGCAGCTCGGATCAAGGCATATAGAGTTTTCAACAACAACTCTCGTGTTGTGGAAATAACACCTCATGTTAGTTTTGATGAATCTACCTTTGAATGCAGGGAACAGGTAAAGGAACAACACGCGGATCCAGCTGTTCTACCAGTTCTCACCAGATCGCAAGCTCTTCGGGAAAAGAACCGAGCTGAACAACTGGTATGGGCAACTGAGGATGAGGACCCATACTCCTCTGAAGATGAATGCGAAGACCTCAGCTCGTCCCTAGGGGGAACTTCAGCTGATGTCCATCCAACTGCATCAGCATCCGATGCCCAACCGAACTCAGTTCAATCTATTGTAAATGTTGAGGATCCAGACTCAACAGCTGATCAATCACCAGCTCTGAAGACTCCAACTCAGATGTCTGAACAGCCACTGTTGGAAGAAGAAGGAAGACGCAACCGAAGATGGTATGAATTTCATTCCACCAACGACATCATCGGAGATCCAACCGAGGGTGTGCGCACACGGAGCAGAGTTGCAAATCCAGAATCAACCGAGGAAGAATCCAACACTTATGCCCAATATGCTGAGGAATTGGCAGTTCTAGAGGAGTTCGAGCAAGCTGGAGATATTGCCATGATTTCTTGCTATGTAGCTGATGTTCCAGAACCGAAGAATGTTGGGGAAGCTCTCAATTGTGTCCGCTGGACAACAGCCATGCAAGAAGAATTGAATGAGTTTCTACGCAACTGTGTATGGGAGTTGGTAGAAAGACCAAATGGTGTCAAGGTGATTGGACTAAAGTGGATTTTCAAAAACAAGAGAGACGCCATTGGATTTATTGTGAGGAATAAAGCAAGGTTGGTAGCTCAAGGATACTGCCAACAAGAAGGAATTGACTTTGAAGATTCCTTTGCACTAGTTGCAAGGCTTGAAGCCATCCGGATCTTTCTAGCTTATGCCGCACATCACAAGTTCAAAGTATATCAGATGGATGTGAAGTGTGCATTCCTCAATGGAGATATAAAAGAAGATGTATATGTTGAACAGCCTCCTGGTTTTGAGACTGGAGATGGAAGAGTGTACAAGCTGAAGAAAGCTATCTATGGTCTAAAGCAAGCACCAAGAGCATAGTATGACACTCTTTGTGGATTTCTTCTGGACTCGGGGTTCAAACGAGGTTCAGTTGATAAAACTCTGTTCACCATCAAAGTTGGAGAAGATATACTTGTCGTGCAAATTTATGTCGATGACATCATTTTCGGGTCCAAGTCGGAGGAGCTGTGCAAGAAATTCTCCGATCTTATGAAGGAAAAGTTCGAGATGTCAATGATGGGCGAGATGAATTATTTCCTTGGATTACAAGTGAAGCAGTCACCTGAAGGGATCTTCATCAACCAGTCCAAATATACAAGGGAGCTCATCACCAAGTTCGGATTGCAGACAAGTAAGACAACCAAGATCCCTATGAACACGAACTGAAAGATCGAACCAGGAGCTGAGGGAAAGCTCATTGATGCCAGCCAGTATAGAGGGATCATCGGTTCGCTGCTCTACCTAACTGCCAGCCGACCAGACATTTCATACGCAGTTGGAGTGTGTGCTCGTTTTCAAGTCCAACCAAGAGAAGCACACATGTTGGCAGCAAAGAACATCATTAAGTATCTGAAGGGAACTGTCAATGTTGGATTGTGGTACCCAACTGATGACAATATCCAGCTGACTGGATACTCAGATGCCGACCTAGCAGGAGATCGGTTGGACAGAAAGTCTACTTCTGGACACTGTCAGTTCATGGGAAGCAAGCTGGTTTCATGGTTCTCCAAGAAACAAGCGTGTGTTGCTACTTCGACAACCAAGTCAGAGTACATGGCTGCCGGAAGCTGTTGCATGCAAGTATTGTGGCTGAAGCAGCAGCTGAGAGATTATGAAGTCTCAACTGGACAGGTTCCCATACATTGTGATAGCTCGAGTGCCATAGCTATCTCTCTAAACCCTGTTCATCACTCTCGGACTAAGCATATCGATATTCGTCATCACTTCATCCGAGATCATATTGAGAAGAAGGATGTGTCCATGGAGAAGATCCCAACTGAGATTCAGAGAGCTGACATCCTCACCAAACCTCTTCCTGAAGCCCGGTTCAAGATGCTGTGTGATCTTCTAGGACTTTTGGATCCGAGCTAAAAACTCATCCGAGCAGAAGAATCATCTGAGCTGACAAGGATTCATCCGAGCTGAAGAATCGGATATCGACTTAAGGGGGAAGCTCAAATGAAGGGGGAAGCTCAGATACGAATTGCCAACTGAGGACATCAAACTTCAGCTGAGGAGATGAACTTGAGTCAGCTAATGGTATGCTGCAATAATGGAACAGACGTCAGCTGAACAGACGAACTCGAGTCAGCTGATGGTATGCGGCAACTGAGGAATTCAACAAATGAACACAGCTGATTCAGACATCAGCTGGCAGGTATCATTTATGACTGAAGGTGTTATGATATTAAATGAGAATGTTTGAAATAAATTCAAACATTCCTGAACATGTCAGCTAGACTAAACAAGCCATCATATCACATTTAATGTAAAGTCTGGCTGAACACCTATAGCCTTACTTTATAGTGCGACTGGGCTGACACCTCAAACTATTCACCTTCTCACTCGCGCGCGTGGTATATCAGTCAAAATTACTCAACAGTCGTGAAATCACAGCCGTTAATAGATTCGCGCGATTTAACCCCAGCCGTTGATTTTATCCGAGTCAAAGATTATATAATACGGCAAATCAGGAAGTGATCCTTACTTTCTCTCTTCGTGCATATCTTTACTCACTATTCATCATCTTCTCAAATCTTGTTTCACCATTTCCAGTAAAGTCTTTCACTTTTTCTTTGCATATATATCTCCTTGAGATGGCGCCCAAGTCAAAAGCTTCTAAAAAGATAGTTTCCTTAGAGCCTGCAACGTTCCAGGAATCGTTCGACATGGTGATGTCGAAGATTCATTTCGAACAGATATTATCCAGAGCGGCTCTCTCCTCGCCTGAGCTCTCTCCAATCGCCGCCATCCTCTCCGACCACCATCTGCTTGATTGGGCCACCCTCTCTCCGGCCCTGTTGCTCAGGAAGCAGATCGTACATTTCTACCGTAATCTGCAACGAGTCGCAAATGGCGGGCTTGTCACGATCATCCCATGCAAGCAACGCCACAGAACCTCCCGAACAGTAGAAGACTCCGTTGTGGAGATAAAGGTGTCGAAGGAGCTGGAGAAGCTCATCCCCAGAAACCGTGAAGCCACAGACGTGGTGGGGAACTTTTCTGACAAGGAAGCTGATGTCTTCCTTCAAACCATTCTTCTTGTTCCCGAACCATTGAAGGGGAGAATGCAAAGGACAAAGCTGAAGCCGGAGCACCGACTTCTTTTCGATGTAATCTCCAAATGCATCTTCGCATATGGTGGAGCCTTCGGGGACATCAGCCGTCCTAAGCTCAAGCAGCAGAAGGCCCTGGAAGAGATGCACCAGGTCGACTGGTTGGGATATATAGAGAGCCAGCTGGTGTTGGAGAAGCAGAAGATATCCGAGACGACAGCTGAGTCCGGGGATGTTCTGTTGAGTGTCAAGGGGACTCTCAATTTCGGGACAAAGATATCAGCCCTCATCCTCCAAGCCACAAAGGGTCTGCCGCTGACATGGGAAGGGAGTGAGGACACTCCAGTCAGCAAGCTGTCACTGTTCCCCTCAGCCAAGAAGGCCAGGGATGTTGTAGAAGCTGTCTACACCCCCAAGGGTGTCCCCAAGCCAGCCGTGGAGGCAGCTGCTCGTCGCCCTTCGAGGACCAAGCCGGCGAAGCGCCAGCTGGAAGAGGTAGCTGAGGAGGAAGAAGACGAAGAGGAGGAAGAGGAGGAACCTCTGCAGAAGAGGCCAAGGATAAGAATCATCCAACCAGCGGCTAAACCATCCACAACAAGTCCAGTGGTGGTCAAGCCGGCTGAGGAGAAGGAGTCAACCGAATCCAGTCAATCGGTTGACCCAGCTGGGTTTATTCTTCAACCTCGCCAGGAGGACGTGGCTGAGGAGGCAGGTGGAGACGTGGAGATCCAAGTGGTGGATGCCAGCTCCTCCTCAGATGACTCTTCTTCATCTGAGGAGTCCCACGACAGTCGGTCTAGAGCTGATGCCAGCCAGGTTAACCCACCTGTGACTGAAGAAATCCTCCAGCCAGCCAACTTTCCATCCAAAGAGGATCAGGTTCTCTCAACTGGTCCCCAGTCAGATATTCCGAGCCTCTCGCTCGATGCCAACGTTGTGACCACTTCTTCGGCCAACGTTGATGAAACCATCGAACCCTTAACCTTTGATATCGACCCCCCTCAGATCGATGAAGAAGCCAACCGTCAGGCGATCCTGGCTGAATATGAAGGAAGACTCAGCTACTGCTTCCGCAAGCTGATTGGTATGTTCCCCGAGGCAACATCGATGCCTATTTTCTCTGTTCTCGGGACGGAGCTTCTATACCAATTCAGTGTCATATTCAGCTACTGGTATGTGAAGGAGGAGACCCTCAGGATCCATGGCTGGGACAAGTTAAAGGTCGAAGAGTCCAACCTGAGGGAGTACTTCGACTACCAGAGCCTGGAGGTGGCCTACAACCAAAAGGTGGCTGTGCTCCGACGACGTCTGGACAAAAGCATCCAAGAAGGGACAGACACCAGGGAGCTGTGCAACAACCCTGAAGCTGTTCACTTTCTTGATGACATGCTCGCCAAAAATGCCTCCTGCATGGACGACGTCGACGCAGCTGATGAGGCGGCCAAGAGAGAAGAAGACAAGCTCAAGGCCTACCTCGCCAGCCGATCTGCCATGGTTGTCCTGGAGTCTGCTGCCTAGCCACAACCACCTCTCCTGCCCGGACCCTCCGATCAGCCAGCTCTCTCAACCGACGTCATCTGCGAGCTGATCTCGGAGAGGGTCAACCAGCTCAGGACGGAGATGCTGTCCAAAATCCAGCTGGGCAAGGAGGAAGAAGCTGATAGGATGCAGCAGCTGATGGCAGAAAATGTCAGCCTGAAGAATCAGCTAGATCACCTCTCCTCTTCTCTGCAGCACAAGCTCGAAGATCTCTCCACTTCTTCCAGCTCGGAGGTCTCGGCTCTAAGAAAGGCCGTTCAGAGCCTCAGCTCGGATTTCAACGCGTTCAAGACCGTTGCTGAATCTGACCTCGCAAAGTCCCAGCAGACTCAGGACCAGGAGTGGATGGCTCAGTTCGCCTCTTTCCGAGCTGAGTTCGTCTCCCTTCACAAAGAGGTCTCTGCGACCTTTGCAGCTGTGCAGCGAGCTGAGCAGGAGCGCCAAGACTTGGAGTTGGCAAAGAAGGTGGAAGAGAAGGACGCTGTTGAAGAGCTGTTTTCCCGCATTCAACAAGCTGAAGCCAAGTTGACCTCTCTGGATGGCACTGTTGCCACCCTTTTAGATGATGCCAAAAAGGGGGAAGAAAAGGAGCCAGCAGCTGGGGAAGACAAGGAGCCGGCAGCTGGGGATGGACAAGGGAAAGCTGTTCTCCAGCAAGGAGAAGGAGTGCCAGCTGAAGCTAAAGGGTCGCAGCCCGAACTGGAAGTCTCCCATGACCTCGTAGCCGAGCTCACAGCCGAGCTCGATGCAGAACTTGACGGGATATCCGTTGAAGACTATATCGAAGCTGCCAAAGCTATGGAGGTGCCTAAGGAGAAGTACCTGAATCCCTCTTGGATCAAGAAGTTCGCTGCCGATCAGGCCAAGAAGGTGGCCAAGTTCGAGAAGGAGCTCGCCAAGGTGGAGAATAACGTCGACAGAAACAAAGCTAGCCGGAGTGTGCGAAGAATCAACAAGCACCAGATGAAGGCTGAGGCTAGAAAGTCGACGCATCAGCTGCAGAAGAACGCTCTGCTCCCGTCTCGATACCCACATGTTGACAAGTGGATGAATGCAGAGTGGAACGATGACTGGGAACAGTTCAAGCATGAGTTCGTCAATGACTTCTATTACAGGAAAGTCTACTCGACTGAAGACCCAAGGCTAGCCTTCAAGGAAGCCCTGTGGGAACTCAGATCTGGAGACCCTGGAATGTTTAGTCAGTTCAAGCGAGCTATGCTGAATGCTCAGCTTGATCCCAACACTGTTCCAGTTCCAAAGAAGTGCATATACCGCCCTCCGATGATCAAAGGCACAAGCACGCCAAATAGAAATACGATCTTAGCTGAGGCGAGGCAAGTATGCAAGGAACACGACGTCAACACTGGGATTGAGTCGGAAGCGAAGAAGGAGATCTTCAACCGTATCTTCAACAAGTACGGTCAACAGTATTTCTGAGCTGTCAAAGTTTCTGAGCTGATAATGTTTTTGGATGTTGTAGTTTTTGAAGCAACTGTTGTATCTTTCTATGATTTGCGCTTAACTTTGTAACCTTCAGTTGTAACAAAAACTTCAAAGTATATAATACGATTCACCTTGATGAACAATTCCTCATTGTCCAAGCTCTGAATCACAAAGTCTTTCAATTTCATGTTATAACTGTGCTAACCCTTTGATGTTTTATCTTATAGACTGTCTAGAATTTCAACTGAGATTTTAGATAAGTTAGTGAGGTTTAGATCAGTAGTGGTTTCAAGCTGTAAGTGGTTTTGGCATCATCAAAAAGGGGGAAATTGTTGGGAAATTTATTAGTATAAGTTTTGATGAATTCCAAAACCGGCTGACCCCAACCGAGTAGATGTTGCCAGTACCTAATGTTAGAATTTAGGCTCACTGTTTGAGAAAAGTTAAGTTTTTATCTTTACAGGTCTCCAGTTGAAGATAGCAACAAGGCGTCACTAAGACAGAACATCAGTTGTGAAGAAAGACAACTGAGAGTTCATTTGTTCAGATGTAAACAAGGGGAAGTCTTCAGAACATCAGTTGAAGGAAACCAACTGAGCGTTCATCAAATGAGAAACAGTTGAAAGGTAGAGAACATCAGATGAAAAAGAAATCATCTGAGGGTTCAAACCTAACTGAGTAAAGAAGTGGAAGACAACTGAGGGTTCAGTTTCAGAACCTCAGTTATAGAATCTGAACAAGGAGTTCAACTGTTTTGAAGTTCAAAGTCAGCTGAGAACTCGACAGATCGGAACATCAGCTGAAGATCACTCAGATGAAGGTCAAGACTTTTAACCGACAAACCGAAGTTGAATGTCAAAGATTTGAATTTCAAAAGGAAGTCACATGAGGGTTTGACCGTTCAGTCATTACCCCATCTGGCCCAACACAAGGCTGTCTCAGATGGAAAGCAGAAGAGCACAGATGCCATATCGGGAAAGTCTGCAGAGATGAGAGACAAGCCATCGCTTTCAACCGATCAGAGATCAACTGCTCCTCCAACGGCTAGTTGATTCTCTCCGCCTATAAATAGAGGCATCATCTCATTCGAGAGGCAAGGGATGCAGATAGACACATAGACGACTAAAAATTCAAAAGCTTTCTCGAGAGAAATCAAAGCAAATCTGCAAAATCATCATCTAAGAGCATCAGCAGCTGAGAGTTCCAATTTGAGAGAACATTAGTAGCTGAGGGTTCCTAGAATTCGAAACTGTTTTTGATCTTAGGTTGAGTGTTTATTCGTTCAAGCCTTAGATCCAGCTCTCATTCTTGATCGAGCTGTAGTTGGATATCCTACCCTTTCTCACACCCTAAAAAGTGTGCTAGGACCTTACTCTTCCTGTAATTGAGTAGTCAGGTCATCAAGTACCCGTAAACTTGACTTAGGCTGTTTAGTGCCCGGAAACTAAACTGTAACGGTTACTCAACCCGCGTAAGCTGAGTGGTTCTGTCCAGAAGAACTTGGACTGAGGTGTGTGGACTCACATCTCCCCGTGGACGTAGGAGTTATCTCCGAACCACGTAAATCTTGTGTGTCGTGCTTATTTTTCAGTCCATATTGCATTTCTAACTGACCGAACTAACCAACATTCAAACCTCTTTTGCACTTTTTCAACCGAGCTGTTTTGGTTCTTGACCAACCAAGCTGGTTTGCGTGAGTTGTTTTTAACGAGTTTATTTTCCACCACATTCCGCACAGCACCGCTCTTCCAGCTGAGTTTGCTTACTCAGCTGTGAGATCCCACCTGAGTCCTTTTACTCAGTTGAAGTTGTTTTCAAGTGTTAAGTTTTTCGAAAACTGAAAAATCCTAACTGGTGTATTCCCCCCTCCCCCATACACCAGTAACTCGTTTCGGGACCATCATTAGATATGATAATTATGGATTAAAAATGATCAAAACCAAGAATCCTAAAACCTTTGTCAATGCAGAATTTTTTTTGAAAAATTGTAGGATTTTTGTTTTTCTTCTTTTGATCATGGATTCATGTTTAGTAGATGTTTAATTAGTGATTGGAATGAAAAGGGATTGAAAGCCCTATGTTATTATGAAATTCAATTAGGGTTTGAATTATAAATTAGGGGTTTTTGCATGTTAGTTGTTTTTGGAATTGCAAGTGATTAATAGTTGTTATAATAGTTTGATTAGTGAATAAATGATGTTAATTAGAGAAGAAAATCAACCCCTTAACATCTATATAAAACCAGAAATTTATAGAATAAATAGGAGTTTATACATGTTTGATATTAAGTGATGATTTGTTAGTGGATTATGTTGCAAATCATATTAGTTGATAATAGAAGTTAATTGGAAATTTTCTAAAAATGTTTAATGAAATGTAAGAGACTAAAATCACCTTATAAACTGAGTTATAATGATGATGAGATATGTTAGCATGCATGAAAATGATTCATATTAGACGTAGTTTAACGTCGTAAAATTTGAACGAAAACCGACGACTTTTGGAAATCGCGTAAGAGACGAATATCTAGTTGTAACTAATAATCGGGAAGTCGGATGAAAATTCTAACTTGATATTATTATTTATAATGAAATTTAGAACATCTTTCTAGTTGACATCATAAGCATCCGAGTTGATGTAATATAGGTTATAGTTGTAATCGAGAACTAGAACGCGTTTGGATTTTCTTTGTTGGTATAGTACTTGATAGTTGAAATCCGACGTTAGAACGTCGTGCTTTTGAGTAAGTTGAAAAAGAGTTTGTCACGTACAGAGGTACATGATGACTGCTTTAGAGTCCAGTTTCTAAAAAAAATTGAATACGAGAATTTAAAACAAGCCTAAAACGTTATACGGCAAACTTATCAACAAATTAGGGTTTTCGAGCAGTTTTGCGACCCTCGCCGGAAACTATAATAACTTCCAACTCGTTTATCGGATTTGTGATCCGTAAATTGGAGCAGAAACTAGACTTCCTAAGCTTTCTAGTGGTACAGGGCTCACCCCCTGTTTCCAAGTCCTCTGTTCTGGACAGCCTCCAGAATTACTGGACTGTGCAGTGAAATTTCAGTTTCTTGTTTTCTAAGTTGTTTAGTTCACAACTTAGTTTCTTTTGATCGTTTAAGCCGTTTCATCTAATGGATACCTTCTATCTGACCCTAGAGTCAAGGACCAGTCCTTTAATGATGAAAACCAGTCGAGATTGTATCTTACCTCTTATCCTTTCTTTAAAGAAGTAATAAACGAGAAATATTCATAAGTCGTGAGATGCTCTAAAATGAAAATCGCCTAAGTTGTTTCTTTCCAACTTAGTTTCTTATAATCCTTAAAATCGTTTTAAGATATCGACAACCTTCTCTACTGACCCGAGAGTCGAGTATGAGATCTTCCAAGTTCTAATGAGATTGATACGAGTCTCATTTCCTGTTTAAGTAAAATGAATCTAGTAAACGTGCAGATGCCCAAAAGAATAAAATAACTAAATCTTTAATCGATTATCCTTTACAACCCGTTTTTAAAGTATGTTCATTTTACGATGAAGGAGGAAGCCAACTGTAAAGAAAGGACGGAAGATCCGAAGTTGGAAGTTTTTGCTTATAAGTTCTGTATTTACAAGGTGGGTTTTTATCTATATCAAATAAAATGTGGGTTTTTCCATAACTCGAAAGTATTATTTATCGCTTTGATAATTGTTTTTTCAACGTGATAATCTTGGTATTAACTGTTTTAACTATTTTTATGTGAGTTCTCTTGTACCTATCTGAGTTAACATTCATGTTTTCCAGATTTCTGAGTTAACCTTCGGGTTTTCCAGACTTTTAGAGTTAATCTAACTAGGTTAACTAACGATCGGCTCTGAGTTAGCTGCTAAGTGCTTTCCAGAGTTAGTGCAGTTTGTAACCTGTGGTGTATGTGATATCCTGTTGAGGGTACCAGCCACGGTGAATTAGTTTGGGTCAAGATTGAACATAACATACTCTAAAAATGCTTGCGCAAGTTGCTTTATACAAATCAGTTAGAAAATGTTTAGTAGGCACGAGCCTTTTCAACAAAACCCCGATACGCTACGGTTATAAAATGCCAGATTATTTATACTTATGACTATGATTTCGGCATCGTGCCCACTAAGTACGTTTGTACTTAGCCCTGCATTATTTTCTAAATGTGCAGGTTGAAGCGACGGTGAGCGGCGACGGTTGATGTTGAGTTGAAAGATAGGTTGCTTTAGTTAGAACTCTTCCGCTGCAAAACTCTGAATCTTTTGAGATGTACCTTTTGAACAATTCTCAGTAGTCTAAGTCTGTAAATATGAACCTAGCTTCTTTTGCACTTTTGTCGAGTAATCTTTAGGGATTAACTCTTTCTTATCTATATTAAAGTCTTGTTCATGGTTTATCAATGTTTTTTTTTATGAATGTTTAGTCAGTTAGCCCCCTTCTTCCCCACTTCTTTAATCCAACCCTAGTCGCACCCCGGCTTCTGCCGTCCCTCGGAATTTGGGGCTGTGACAGAGTGGTATCAGAGCAGTGTTCGTTTTCTGCTCTGCTTCTGAGTCAATCTTCTAGTATGAGTTAGTGTGAGTCATTCTTTCTTAGTATGAGTCATTCCTTCTAGTAATATCACAAGAGTGATATATATATATATACAAGTCTTCCTTCGAGTAATAATATAGAGTATTCATTTATACTCTATATCGAGTCTCCTTTCAAGTCGTAAGACACGGTATTTGTGTATACTCTGGATTAGAGTCATCTTTCAAGTATAAGATAAGAGTTAAACTCTAAAGCTAAGATTGAGAACATAGATGTCAACTCAACTGCCCGCTATGTCGACTCAACAAGGAAAAGTGAAAGAATTTTATAATGAGATTTCTTTAAAAAAAAAAAAGGGGAATTTATGAGCAAGTATTCAAAAAAAATTGAGAATGAGAATGAGTTGTGTTCCGAAATTAAGAATTTTATGGAAGTAAAATTTTTATACTTTATGTGATTGAGTGATAGTACAAGTACTATCTTATGTGAAATTATTTGCGCAATAATTTCTTTCTTTTGAAAAGTTTCGGACACAAGAATATAGTTGGATTTTAAGGAATTTTCCCGGTTCAATGAGAACGTAGACTTGAAACCTAAGAACTTTCCGGTTCTTCGAAAACTTAGACGTTTTTAAGAAACGTTATTCCAAATGATTTCAAAAGGAGATCCCTAACGCGAGAAGGACTTCCTCTGATGAATGTCACGTGCGCTTAGTGACATGAATAAAGACTCGGCAAAGTCGATCTTTGTTTTATAACCCGATAAGAATTTCCTTCGAGGGAAATGAAATAAATAATGTTAAAATAAAGTAAATATGTACGAAAGGAATGAAAGAAATATATAGACGTGTGAGAAAAAGGTGACTCCAAATTATTCGAGAAAAGGTTGAAACAAGAAGGATAAATTGAAATAAACGAAAGAGCCGAATGTTACCTTAGTTGTAAGGGCATGAACAAAGTCCCTTGGAGATGGCTTTGTTTTACTTACTAGGAGCCGTTCAATTATTCGATTAGCTTAAATTTGTATCTTCCTCTAGAAGATTGAGAATTCCGAGCTAAATTGGAGAGTTTCCAAAGATTTCTTTTAAGAAGTAGTTGTGTGTGCAATTCGAGAAATTGCTGCTCGATTTAGAAAAGTAAAATCTGTATGAAGTAATCAATAGAGCGAGACAGAAGTTCCATGTGATTGAGGGACTGTTATGTGGACTTGATCAACCCACATAATAAGAAACTCAGTAATATGAGTCTTATGCCCTGCTAGTAAAACCTTTTAGTATGGTATAAGTAGTTTAAAGAGAAGAATGTTACTAACGTATAAGTAACTTATAACGACGTCGTTCCTTTTCTTTTCGTTTCATTTTTGTAGTGTTCGCCTTGTTCGAACCTTGCGAAGAGAATTGTTTTACTATTAGGAGTCAGGTGCGAAGCTTGATTAAATTTCTAACGACCGCCCAATTTTAGCATTGACAAATAGAACTTGTTCTAAAAAGTTATTCTTAAGATATATTCCATTTCTTCTTTGGGAAATAATATTTTTTTTAATACTTCGTCCTTGAACAAAGAATACGACACGTATGAGTATTATGATTAGTAAACGACAAGGTCTTTTGTAAATGAATGTTACTTTCGCATAAGTAACATGAACAAAGTATACGTGCTTTGTTTTAGAGAATCGATAAGAAATTTTTCCTTGAGAAAGAGATACGGATTAATGAAAGAAAATAAGGAATTAAAGTAAGAAATTAAAAGAATGAGATAAGAAATGAGAATAAAACCTTGAAATTTTATTTATATATATTGTGAGTACGAGAGCAATTTTCTGTAAAAAATTTGCTAGATGTCTAAGATAAGCTGTTAGATTAAGTGAGGTAATCTTAGAATTTAATAAGGAGTATTTATTTTGTAATTTAAGATTTTCCGTAAGATAAGGTATCATCTTACTGTTACTGATCCGTGTTTCTTAAAACACTTTGTAGGATGACTTCCAGTAGTGACACGGCTTCAGAGAATCAGTCCCCGCCACAGCGTACTTGGGCAGATCAGTTATTAGATAGGTATAGAGATTTTGAGGCAAACCCGAGACACGACGTAGGACAGAGGATTAGTTACTTCTCGTCAGTTTATTATCCAGTCCGGCATACTATTTCAGAGAGTCAGACTATACTTGACTTGGTTAGCTATCTACCAGAGGAATGGCGTGGTTGGGCACACGACACGGCGTCGTACTACCTTGGGATGTTTGACGACGATATAGAGCCAACAGGTAATTACAATGGATTCGCTTTAGAGGTACACAGGCGTTTCTTCGAGAGCAAACATATAGCATCATACCCAGTTCAGGCGCATTCTCCCTATACTCACTTTCCGGCAGATTCAGAGTCAGAGCACGATGAGATAGGTCCAGAGATGATTGCACAGTTGGAGATCCCTTCAGTGATGGTACCCAGTGAAGGCACAAGGGAATTGGCTACAGAGACAGCGGATGGCCTAGGGTTACCCGCTCCTTTTCAGCATGAGCCTTCTATGAGAGTGCAAGGACCATTTCTGTCAGGACCAGAGTATTTAGACACAGCTGCCCTATTACAGTTTCCATCATCTTACAGACCCCTTGATGAGATTTGCACGGACTTGGCCAGGGTTCGGGCTGAGTTTGAGGCAGGACCGTCCAGAATCCATTCTAGAGAGAAGTATGAGTCATGTTCACTTCCCGACCACCTGCTGCCTCTGAAGAAGCGGGCATCAGTGACCTGCTGGGACTACCCGGTTTCAGATTCAGAGATAACAGTTTCAGATGTGCCTGCACCACCATCACTTACACTTGCGGATGGCACTACTTTGAGAGTCGACGAGGCACTCCAGTTTACTTTCGGTTCGGAATCAGAGGATGAGGACCCGGATGAGGACCCGAAAGAGGACACTAATGAAGATTCGAATGAGGATCCGGACGAAGACGCTGAGAAGGATTAGGCCATAGTGGGCAATGGTGACTTGACCGCAGTTTGTTGAGCAAGACGTCAGAAACGCATAGTAGTGTAGTAGCCTTTTGTTATGTACATAGTCGGATCAGTAACTAGATAGTTTTGTAGTACTCCAACGGATACAATTATTTTATGAATCGTTTCCGTTCTAGTACTTTCAGTAGTACGGTAATGCAATATGTTAGTGCATTCTGTACACGTAGCCAGTTAGCCTAACTTAGACTCGTTGTAGTTTAATTAGTATAAGTCCTTGTTGAAGGCAAAACTAACATAATCTTTTGATATATATATAATATACATGACCCATTAGAGGGTTTTAGTAACAAGAAGTTTCTTATGAATCGTATAATTAAACCAGAATATCAAACGAGAACTCGTGTAACGAGAGTTTAATTTAACCTTGGAGATTAAAAGTTGAAAGAAATAGAGTCAAAGTTAATTTGTTATTCTCGTTTACGTGAAAGTATTAAGTGGGAAAAGAATGAGGTTAGTGAGAAAATGAAGGCTTAAAAACAAGTGCTAATAAGAAAAATTTTGTATCTTACAGTTTTAAAAATGTCACTGAGAGTTGTTAACGATCGAAGAGGACCTGATAGTCCTAGAGAGTCTGATAGAGGTCAAGAACAAGGTATAAGAGAGGAAAGACAAAAACACCCAAAAACCTTTTCACTTCCCCTATCTCCTCAACGTCATAGCATTGAGGATTTATTCTTCGGAAGCAAACCACCGTATTTCGATGGATCCGGTAATCCGAGTGAGGCCGCATAATGGATACATACTATAGAGAGAATTTGTGAACCAATTAGACTTAGTGATGAAGAGCGCCTAGCATGTGCTGGGTATCAGCTATCAGGACCAGCTAAATATTGGTGGAAGACTAGACAGAGAATTATGCCGGTAGAACAAACGGCTCTAACCACTTGGAATGATTTTAAGGTGGCATATTATGATAAGTATGTATACAACCAAGTTGAAACTGAAGAAGAAATAGCAAGGAAACTTCAAGGAGAACTCAAGTACGAACTGGAAAAGGCAGTAGCCAGACAGGAAGGATTAAGTTATGCAGAACTACTAGAACGAGTCCGAGAAATAGAGACAGTAGTGCCTAGTAAGGAAAAGATAATATTGCCCACACTGGCACCAAACCAGACCTCAACCCAAAATCTTCCCAACAATAAGGTTAACCATAAGGGAAAAAGGAAATGGGAAGGAAGTAGTAGTAATTGTTACCAGTGCCACAACAGTCAAGGGAAACAGAATAGCGCTCGGCAGGGTTTCCACCAACCAGGGAAAGGAAGTAACTATGGAAAGAAAGTAAGACAAAAGAATAATCCACAGAGAAATGAACAATCCGGTCAAGACAAGAGAAACCATCTACTAGGACAGCTGCAAGGGCAGCCAAGGAACGTTAACCAAGGAAAAATCACTAATCCCGATTACCCTAAGTGTAATAAGGAACACCCTGGTGTTTGTTTAGCAAAAAAACTAGTGTTTGCTTCAACTGTGGACGTAAGGGGCATGTTAAGAGGAATTGTCCTGAGCCGTGGCAAGCAGTAGAACATAAACGAGAATTTTCTACTTGTTCTAGATGTGGTAAGAAGCATAAGAGTGTGTGTTTGGCAAATACGGATAAATGTTTTAATTGTGGGCAGACGGGGCATATAAAGTGGAGTTGTCCGACGCTGCTCCGGACGGCAAAATCAAATCAGTACGGCCAGCTTCAGCCGTCAAATACCATTCAAATCCAGTCACAGCCACAGCTGATGCAATCACAACAGAATGCGAACGCATACATGATTAGGCAGGAGAGGTTTAATGAAGGAAAGGGAGATCTGGCAAGTATTGGACGAACCTTATAAATTACCTTGCCATAAATTTTTTGCTTCATTTTAGAACCTTACATTCGGGTATAATCAGTACCTGATAACCTTTAGGAGTAGAACTAGGACACTCTAATTGTGAAATTGGAACAATTACGCTTCAGGGAGTGTTGATGACCTCAGAGAGTTAACCCCTTAGTTTCATTAAGCAATCGATTGGGAAGTAATAAAATGCACTATATATATAAATTTAGGAAAAGACTAGTTGTTTGAGAATTACCACGATTCTCGACAACGAGAGCAAAATCTCTTTTAAAAAAAAAATCCCAAATAGAGAACCTACAGAATTATATGAAATATTATCTGATTTATCACCAGATTGACGCGTAGGTTTCACGATCGACTTAGAACTACAAGTAGCTCCCAAATTAAAGGTTTTATGTAGAATGGTATCAAAGGAGTTAGAGGAGCTTAAGATCCAACTGCAAGAGTTGTTAGATGACGATTTCTTTAGACAAACGTTTTCACCATGGAAAATATTTTAGATGTTCATCATCAAAGAAAGATGATTCTGCAAGAAGGTATATAGGCTGTCAAAAGTTAAATAGAGATAACCCTTAAGAGTAAGTATCCTTTAACGAGAATAGAAGACCCCTGATAAACTTAAAAAGGGAACAAGTACAATTGTGAGGATAGACTTAAGGTCTAAGCATTTTTTAGTTAAAGGATAAACTGGTGATATGCCCAAAAATTCTCTTTCAAACCAGATAAAACTACTACAAATACTTAGTTATGCCGTTAGTTGGCTAGTGCTCCGTAGTATTCATGAACCACATGAATAGAAGTTTTCCACCTAAACTTAGAAAAGAATTCATTTTAGTATTTATCAACGACAATTTCAGTTACCCTAAGAGTGAGGATGAACACAAAGAACACATACGAATAATACTAGAAATACTTAGAGTCGAGAAACTAGATGCCAAGTTCAGAAGAGCAAGTTCGAGTGAAGAAGAAATAATTCTTGGACATATAGTGTCGACAGAAGATGTTAAGACAGATTCATGCCAAGGTAGAGGCAGTACTCAAATGATAAATCGCCTACCAGTCTGAATGAAATAAGAAGTTTCCCAAGTTGGACAGTTATAATAGAAGTTTCCATTAAGAATTTTTTTTTTTATTATAATTACTAA
Source organism: Schizonepeta tenuifolia (assembly GCA_029490685.1). NCBI lineage: Eukaryota > Viridiplantae > Streptophyta > Magnoliopsida > Lamiales > Lamiaceae > Schizonepeta > Schizonepeta tenuifolia. The sequence goes on from CM055959.1 coordinate 82,213,978, forward strand.
GACTTATGACACAACTACATAGAAGAAAAGAATAAATGTACAGACAATTGTGGAATAGGAACGCAGACGTTCTAGGAAAAGTTGATCATTACCCCAGATCTAGCCCTCCCAAAAATGATAAGGAATACGAGATGGATGTTAACGCTACTAAGAATGAGATAGTATGATATAAATGCAAAATGAGAAAGTGATAGCTTATGATTCACGACACATTAATCCCAGGAAATTGAATATCCAACCTACGACTTAGAACTTGCAGCCGTAAAGCTTGCATTGAAAATTTGAACACACCATCTATATGGTTCAAGGGATGAGATCTTCACAGATCATAAGAATTAGGAGCGTGTATTCAAGCAAAAGGAATTAACATAAGACAAAGGAGATAGCTCGAACTAGTAAGATATTACGTTTGTGAAAATAATTACCATCTAGGTAAAGTTAAGAGTAAGAATAGACACGCTGAGTCGTGAGACTCCAACAAAGTTAAGTATCTCAACGTTGGAGAAGAAACGCTTATACGAGAAAGATTATAAGTATCAAGAGAAAGGACGAGTCAATGGATAAGCCTCGACTAAGAATAAGAATGGATAAACCAGACAGCGACTCTGAAGCAATGAGTTCGTGAAAGAAATTTAAAAGTGAACTTAGTAATTCCGATGACGACGAGATGGTTGTAGGTTACAAGGCAGAAAAGTCAGATAGCAAACCTAACTTTAGTACCGCTTTACACCGCCAGTTGAATGGATAGTCCGAGAAAATGATTCAAGTACTCGTTGATATGCTAAGAATGATAATATTAGCCGAAGAGCGAATTGAAGAACACGTAGCCAAACAACCGAGTTGTTATAACAACAACTATTAAGCTACGATAGGAATTACGACTTACGAGACCTTGTAGAAGGAAAAGACTTACATAGCTGGCTTATTGCTATAAGGTAGGTGAAAGCAAAAATTTAGGACCAAATGCGGTCAATGAAATGATCGGGATCATTCGATAGATTCGAGTCAGAAGAAAACAAGTTTTAAAGAAGACAAAAGTCCTAAGTATATACAACAATTCGAATTTAATAAACGAGAAGGAAAATAAAAGCTCCTTAAGTTTTCTCCGTTAATGAGAAACGTTAGTTTCGTGTCAAGTTCAAACTTTGACAAAGATCTATATAATTAGTAAGTAACTTGGAAAAGATAGTTTCCAATACGAATAGTTATGGCTTTATCGCCAAGTTTATGAAATGCTTTTTTTTTTTTTAAAAGTATATCTTTTTGAGAAGAAGTATGTACGTTCGATTTAATACACATAGTTGCTCAGCAGAGCGTTGATCTTAAATCGACTTAAGTTATTAGGAAAGATTGAAAGCGATCTTGGATCGGAAACCACAAAAGTTAAAAAGCAAGTCGAGACGAATAGTAATAGCAGTATAAAGATCATTACAGGCAAGAGAAAGTCATGTCGAGTAAGAAGTACTTCAAGCAGTTATAGAGGATAAGCAAATTTCGGGACTAAATTTTTCATAAGGGGGGTAGGATGTAATGCCCCGTAAATTCCTTACGTTCTAAAAAGTTTAAAGTTAATTAAATAAATGGCTTTGCACGCCTAAGTTTACAATTTTTTTGAATTCTAAGGCTAACGGTCGAATCCGTTAGTAAAAATTATTTACAGAAGTCTACTAGACGGCTACTGTATTTAGGGTTAGAGCGTACGAAAAATTCTTAGTTTGTAAACTAAGAACGGAAAACTGTTTAATTTTACGTTTACAAAATCGCAATACGAACACGCCGAGAAAGTTTGTTTTTACGTTTTTCCGGACGAAACTCGGACTTGTCGTCCCGAGTTTTTGTCAAAATAAATTTTATAAATTTATTTTCTAATTAAGTTTATACATTAGAATTTTCAAGTCAAATCGAATCGCGACGGTTTTTGTTCCGAACAACGTCTTCGTCGTTCGTTTTTCCGTAACGTCGGATCGCGCCGGAAAAACCCGTAACCCTTCAAAAAAATTCTGCATGAAGCCACTTATTCTTTATTTTTTTTTATTAATTAGTGGGAAACATGCATGCATGCTTTTCCGGCGCGATCCGACGTTACGGAAAACGTTCGACGAAAAACATAGCTCGGTACAAAATCGTCACGATCCGATTCTACCGTAAATTCTAAAGTACGAAACCTAATCGGAAAATAAATTTACAAAATTTATTTTGACAAAAACTCGGGACGACACAGTCCGAGTTTCGTCCGGAAAATCATAAAAACGAACTTTCTCGGGCGAGTTCGTATCGCGATTTCGTGAATGTAAAAATCAGACGGTTTTCCGTTCTGAGTTCACGAACTAAAAACTTTTCGTACGCGCTAACCCTAAATACAGTAGTCGTTTAGCTGACTTCCGTAATTTATTTTCATAAACGGATTCGACCGTTAGTCTTAGAATTCAAAATCGTAAACTTAGGCGTGCAAAGCCATTTATTTAATTAACTTTAATATTTTAAGATCGTAAGGAATTTACGGGGCATTACATCCTACCCCCTTTACGAAAAATTTCGTCCCGAAATTTGCATACCTTCTGCAAAAAGATGAGGATATCGCTCCTTCATCTTCTCCTCGAGTTCCCACGTGGCTTCTTCTTGCCCGTGGTAGTTCCAAAGCACTTTTACGATTGGTATCGATTTGGTTCTTAATTCTTGAACTTTTCTATCCAAAATCGATATCGGCTTCTCTTCATAGCTTAGGTCAGATTCAAGAACTATGTCTTGCTGACTAATGACGTGCTTAGGATCGTAAACATATTTTCTCAACTGAGAAACGTGAAAAACGTTATGAACGCCTCCTAGACTTGGCGGTAAGGCCAATCTATAAGCGACTGGTCCTATTCTCTCGAGGATTTCATAAGGTCCTATAAACCTGGGTCTTAGCTTACCCTTAACTCCGAACCTAAGGATTTCTTTGGTCGGGGATATCTTAAGAAAAACCTTATCTCCTATTTCAAACTCAAGATTGGTTCGACGATCGTCGGCATAAGATTTCTGTCGGCTCTGTGCTTCTTTCATTCTATCTCGAATCTGCCAAACTATCTCAATCATCTCATTAATCGCGTCTGGGCCTAGGTTCTTCCTCTCACCTACTTCGTCCCAATAAAGCAGTGATCTACATTTCCTCCCATACAAAGCCTCAAACGGCGCCATTCCTATCGTGGCCTGATAGCTGTTGTTGTAAGCGAATTCAACTAAGTGTAGAATTTCTTCCCAATTCGCGCCTCGGTCCAAAACCACTGTTCTTAACATATCAACCAAAATCTGAATCGTTCTCTCTGACTGCCTATCTGTCTGTGGGTGAAACGCTGTACTGAAATTAAGCTCTGTTCTCAACTCTTTCTGCATCGTAATCCAAAATCTCGAGGTGAATTTGGCATCTCTATCTGATATTATGACCTTCGGTACTCCATGCAGACGTACAATCTCTCTGACATATAACTGAGCTAGTTTCTCTGATCCGTATGTAATCTTAATCGGTAAGAAGTGTGCTGACTTCGTAAGCCTATCTATTATCACCCAAATCGCTGTGTTTCCTCTTCTCGACTTAGGCAAGCCTGTGACAAAGTCCATAGCTATTCCTTCCCATTTCCAATCTGGGACATCCAACGGTTGTAGCAATCCATATGGTCGTCGATGTAAAGCCTTAACCTGCTGACATGCTAGGCATCTTTCTACAAACGAAGCGACGTCTCGTTTCATTCCATTCCACGAAAAGTTTCTTCTCAAATCTTGGTACATCTTCATACTTCCTGGATGTGCTGTGTAAGGCGTATCGTGAGCCTCACTCAATATCTCGTTCTTCAAATCGCTGTCATTGTCAGGAATACAAATCCTGCCTTCAAAAAGTATCGCATTGTCTGGAGCTTCAGAATATCCTTCTGGTTTATCTGTTCTTATCCTCACTCGCAACTTTTCCATTGACTCGTCTTTTCTCTGAGCACTGATGATTCTTTCCCTCAAATCTGGTGTAGCTTCTAATGCTGCTATCTGACTTGTTATCGTAGTTGGCGTGTCAAGCACTCTGATATCCATCTTCTCGAATTCTCGTACTAAAGTTTCTTCTTCTACGAAAAGGCATCCTAGCTTCGTTGGAGCCTTGCGACTCAATACGTCTGCTACCATATTAGCCTTTCCTGGATGATAGTTTATTCCACAGTCATAATCTTTGACTAATTCGAGCCATCTTCTTTGCCTCATATTCAGTTCTTTCTGCTCGAAAAAGTACTTCAGGCTCTTGCGATCGGTGAATATCTCAACTCTTACACCATAGAGATGGTGTCTCCAAATCTTTAATGCATGCACTACGGCTGCGAGTTCTAAATCGTGGGTTGGGTACTCAACTTCGTGAGGTCGAAGTTGTCGCGAAGCATAAGCTATTACTCGTCCGTCTTGCATCAAGACACAACCTAATCCATTTTTCGATGCATCTGTGTACACCACATACTCTTTGCTTGCGTCTGGGAGTGCTAATACTGGTGCTGTAGTTAACTTCTCCTTAAGAGTTTGGAAACTCTTCTCACACCCATCCGTCCACTTAAACTTGGTATCCTTCCTGAGTAGCTGCGTCATCGGGCGAGCGATCGTAGAGAATCCCTCGATAAACCTTCTGTAATAACCGGCTAAACCCAAGAAACTTCTGATCTCGTTCTGACTTGTTGGCGACTTCCAGTTGTGCACTGCTTCTACCTTGGCTGGGTCCACTTTGATTCCTTCTGCCGATACTACGTGCCCAAGGAACATTACTTCCTTCAGCTAAAATTCGCATTTACTAAATTTGGCGTAGAGTTTCTCGGCTCTTAGTGTTTCCAACACTATCCGTAGATGTTCCTCGTGCTCCGTCTCATTCTTAGAGTAAACGAGGATGTCGTCGATGAAAACTAAAACAAATTTGTCCAAATAGGGGTGGAAGACTCTATTCATAAGGTCCATGAATACGGCTGGAGCGTTGGTTAAACCAAATGGCATTACTAAAAATTCGTAATGGCCATATCGGGTTCTAAAAGCGGTCTTCGGTACATCTTCAGGTTTGATCTTGAGTTGATGATACCCTGACCTCAAATCTATCTTGGAGAAGACTTCTGCACCCTTGAGCTGATCGAACAGATCCTCGATCCTTGGCAAAGGATATTTGTTCTTGAGCGTGATCTTGTTCAGTTCTCGGTAATCGATGCACATTCTCATCGATCCATCCTTTTTCCTAACAAATAGCATGGGTGCTCCCCAAGGTGAGACGCTTGGCCTGATAAAACCAAGATCTAGTAATTCCTGTAACTGGATTTTGAGTTCTTCCAGTTCCTTCGGTGCCATCCTATATGGGGCTTTAGACTTAGGAGCTGCTCTTAGTTCTAAGTCGATCGTGAAGTCCACATGACGATCTGGTGGCAATCCTGGCAGCACTTTTGGAAAAAACATCTTCATATTCATTCACGACTTTTACGTCCTGAATGGTCTTCTCGGCTCCTGGCTCTCTGACTAGGTACACAAGATAAGCTGCGGTACCTTTCTTCTTCATGAGTTTCGTGGCTTGAAGGGCTGATATAATTGGTATGCCTCTACCCATTGATATTCCGTGGAATTCGGTCGGTTCTTTACCCGGCGGCTGAAAAGAGATTTTTCTCTCGTTGCAGATAATTGTAGCGTAATTCTCTGACAACCAATCCATTCGAAGGATTATATCTACGTCCCACATTATCACAACGTTTAAGTTGTTCGCTATAACCTTATGAGTTATGATTTCTAGTTCTAGGTTAGAGCAAACATGCGTGGAAGTAGTGATCTCTCCTGAAGGTGTGGCTACTCTCATAGATTGTGCAGCTCTTACAGGTCTGATGTCTAAGTTATCGGCACACGAGCCAGCAATGAAAGAATGCGATGCGCCAGTATCAAACAGTATCTTAATGGGGATGTTGTGGAGTTTTCCCATACCTGCTAGATTGCCTTTTCCTTTGCGCTGACCACCCTGTTTGATAGCGCATGCCCTCGCATTCTGTTGCTGCTGTGCATGCTGCTGAAACTGTTGTTGGTTCATTGACGGCTACTCCGGCTGTGCTTGGATGGCTCGGAGGGGTACTGCTTGAAGCGGTTTAGGGCAGTCCTTTTTCATGTGCCCCTTCTGTCCACAGTTGAAACAGTTGGGGGTGCCTATCTGGCAGACTCCGGGATGGGCTCGGTTGCACTTTGGGCAGACAAGAACGGTAACCCTCCCTGGGTTATTCGCTCCCTGGTTGAAGTTTCTCTGTTGCCCCTGCGGCTGGTTCTGCTGATTATTGCCCTTCCACGGCGAGTTCTGCTTATTCCCCTGAATGAACAACCCCGATTGGTTGTTTCCCTGCCATGGCCTCTTGTTGTTGTTGTTGTTGTTGTTGTTGTTGTTGTTGTTGTTCTGCCCAGGCTGCTGATAGCCCTTTCTCTGACCTCCCTGGTTGTTGTTGTAACCCTGATTGTAGCCTCCGCTACCTCCTCCGTTCCATTTCCTCTTCCCCTAGTAGTTGCTACTATTGTTGTTGTAGTAGCCTCGGTTCTGACTCTGCGCTGGTGCTGACGCAGTTGGTACAATCTTTTTCTCATCAGGCACGACGGCCTCCATTTCCAGTGCTCTTCCCAGTATATCCGTATAGCCTAGTCCTCCATGACTAGCCAAAGCAATTCCTAACTCATGTCGTAAACCTCCCTGAAATTTCTTGGACAACTTCTCCTCAGTATTGACCAATGCCGGCGCATACCTTGACAACTCGCAAAACTTGGCATCATATTCCGTCACAGTCAGCTTTCCCTGCTTCAGATTATAAAACCCGGCTTCCTTCTGAGCCCTATACGTCTTGGGGACGTACTTGTCAAAGATGATTTCCTTAAACTCTTCCCATGAAAAACGAGCCAGATGCTCTGCAGGTATTACCTTCTGTCTTGCTTCCCACCAGTAATCTGCTGATCCTGTCAGCTGGAATGCGACACAAAGCATTCTCTCCTCATCAGTGCATCTGAGGAGCTTGAAAATTTTCTCGGTGGATCTCACCCATAGCTCAGCATCGCTAGGGCTACCAGTTCCATTGAACATCGGAGGGTTCCTCTTGAGGAAGAGGTCCTCTATATCTCTACGGGGCGGTGGTGGAGGTGGTGGTGACGGGGGTGGAGATGGGGATGGAGATGGGGATGGGGTGACATTCCGCTCATATTCTTGTTCTTGGTTGTTTTCTGGCTGACGTCTACCACGTCCTCTAGGCCTTCCAGGTCCTAGACCTCTCCTGTTGTTAACATTTCTCGGCGGTATTTTCTTTAGTCTAAGGAAAAATTGAAATTCTCATTAGTTTTCTTCTGTAAATTACACTTAGTACTTACTAGCTCGTTCTTAACTTAAACAAGTTCACAGAACAACATATCGAACATAATTTCGATATTAACTTCATTAATCTTTTAACTTCAAGTTAAACTCAATTTCTCGTTACACGCGTTCATTTGACATTCTGATTTTAATTACTCGATTCATAAGAAATTTTCTTGATTAAAAACCTTCTTCACGGGTCATGTATATATATATACATCAAAAAGAATATTAATTCTGCCTCCAACGAGGACTTATACAAAAAGGGTTAGACTACTACTAGTCTAAACTAGGCTGACTGTCTACTATTTACCGGGTGCACTAACAAGCTGCACTCCGTACCTACTAGAAGTACTAAAACGGAAACGATTCATAAAATTTCGTATCCGCTAGAGTACTACAAAACTAACTAGTTACTGATCCGACTCTATACAGGACAAAGAACTACTACTACTACTGATATTTACCCGCGTTTACAACGCTCTGCTCGACTAAACTGCAGTCGGGTCCAAAAACTACCCCCTATGATCTGCAAAAATCCTAACAACCCTCCTCTGGGTCCTCCTCCGGATCCTCGTCCGGGTCCTCCTCAGGGTCCTCCTCCGGATCCTCTTTCGGATCCTCCTCCGGATTCTCCTCCGGGTCCTCCTCCTCGGACTCTGAACTAAAAACCAGCTGAAGTGCCTCGTCCACCCTCAGAGTAGAACCGTCGTCCAGTGTAAGCAGGGTGGGTGAGGGTGCCTCTGAAACCGTCTCCTCCAGGTCGGAAACCAAGTAGTCCTCGCTGACCTCTACCGCACGCTTCTTCAAGGGACGAAGGTGCTCGGGAACTAAACCTGAACCCGAACCTGACTCAAAGTCCTCCCTAGAACGGACCCTGGACGGTCCTGCCTCCATCTGCTCTCGTACTACTCCCCACTTTGCACAGATCTCCTCGAGTGGTGTAAGTGGAGAAGGCAGCTCTAACATGGCAGCAAGCTCCGCGTCGATCTCTCGGTGGTCTGGCCCCTCCCTGTACAGTCTCGTCTCTAACGGTCCCTTGACCCTAACACAAACGTCTGGCACAAAAGATGAAGACAACCCCAACAACGTGGCTGTCTCAGCGTCAACCTCCACGAATCCCAGCCCTGGGATCAACTCCTCGATCTGTTGTCCCACTGGTGGCGACTCTGGTGTAACTACTGTCTCCTCGTCCTCCTCTGGCTGCTCTAACTCAGCGTCAGACTCCTCAACCAGTACACCGTCTGGTGGCAACTCCAACAGGGCAGAGTACTCAGGTCTAAGTCAAGCTGCTCAAGCTCCGTCTCGGCTGGAAAGTGACTGTAGGGAAGGTGCGGCTCAAAAGGGACTAGGAACATAAACCTGCTCTCGAAGAACCTCCTGTGTACGAACAGGGCAAATCCGGCGTAGTTGCCGGTCGGCTCAGTGTCGTCGCCTAGGATCCTTAAAAATTACCACGCTACCCGGTGCGCCCATCCGCGCCACTCCTCTGGTAAGTGTACGATCAGGTCTGTGATTGCCTGACTCTCCCGGATAATGTGTCGTACTGGGTAGTAGGCTGAAGAAAAGTTGCTGACAATCTGTCCTACGTCTTCCTCTCCATAGTCTACCTCAAACTCATAGTACTCGTCCTGCAACATGTCAACTATGGTACGCTCGCACTCTACCAACGGCCGGCTCTTCCGAGCCGTCACCCGAATCCTAGCCATCCTACAAAAGTTTTAAGGAAACACGGATCAGTAACAGGTAGGGAAAAATAACTTATCTCAACGAAAACATAAATTACAAAATGAATATCCCTTATTCAATTGTAACATCATCACTTAAGTCAACCACTTATCGAGACTTCTAGCAATTCAAGAAATTGCACTCAACAACATATATATATACATTCATAAAATTAAAGATTTTATTTTCATTCTTTTATTTCACCATATTATTACTCATTTTAATTCTTCTTTTATTTCTCAACTCATTAATTCTTAACGACTTTCACTTATTAAAACAAAGTATATTTACTTCGTTCATGTTACTTATTCAAAAGTAACATCCATTTATAAAAGAATTTGTCGTTTACGACTCTTGATATTCGTACTAGTTGTAGTCGTCGCTCAAGAAAAAATATGGAATTAAATTCCAAAAGAAAAAATGGAAATATAACTTAAGAATAATTTCCTGGAAAACTAAGTTCCAGTTGTCATCGCTAGAATCGGGCGATCGATGGAAAAATTTAATCAAGCTTCGCGCTCGACTCCTAATAATCTATATGATTTTCTTTGTAGAGTTCGATCAAGGCAAACCCTACTGAGACATGAAACGAGAAGAAAAAGAGATGACGTGTCACGAAAAGACGTCATTTACATTACTTACACGTAAGTAACGTTCACTTATTTCATTTAACTTTGATTCCAATTTACTCGATCTTCGCCGTCTCGTTCACATCTTTCTTAACTCGAAGCCGAAAGCTTCTCGAACGTCTAAGCATTCCCTTTGTTTACTAACACGATTTTATCGAATCATTTTTATTTATTTTCCTAGCAGGAAATTTTTAGAAAACAAGTTCGACTTTGCCGAACCTTTATTCATGTCACTTAACGTATGTGACATTCATCAGTAAAAGTCCTTCTCGCGCTGGGGATCTCCTTTCGAAATCATTCCAAAACAACGTTTCTTAAAAACGTCTAAGTTCTCGAAGAACCGAAAAGTTCTTAGGTTTCAAGTCTACGTTCTCATTGAACCGGGAAAAATCCCTAAAATCCGACTATATTCTTGTATTCATATAATTTTTCATAAAAAGGAAATTATCACGCAAATAATTTCACATAAGATAGTACTTGTACTATCACATAATCATATAGAGTATAAAAATTATACTTCTGTAAGATTCTTATTTTTAAACACAACTCATTCTCATTCTCATTCTTTATTGAATACTTGTTCAATAAATTTCTTATTTAAAAAAAATCTCATCATAAAATTCTTTCCTTTTCCTCGTTGAGTCGACGTAGCGGGCGGTTGAGTTGACATCTATGTTCTTAATCTTAGCATTAGAGTTTGACTCTTATCTTATACTTGAAAAAACGACTCTGATCCAGAGTATACACAAATACCGTGTCTCATGACTCGAAAGAGGACTCGATATAGAGTACAAACGAATACTCTATATTATTTCTCGAAGAAAGACTTGTATAAAAATACCACTTTGTGATATTACTTAAAGGAATGACTCGTATTAGAAAAAGATGACTCATAACCAGAGCAGGAAGCAACTTACTGCTCCGTTACCACTTTGTGGTATTACTAAAAGAATAACTCATACTAGAAAATTGACTCGAACGAGAAGATTGACTCATAGTCAGAGCAGGAAAACAGACCTTGCTCTGATACCACTCTGTCACAGCCCCAAATCCCGAGGGACGGCAGAAGCCGGGGTGCGATTGGGGTTTGATTAAAGAAGCGGGAAAGAAGGGGGCTAACTGACTAAACATACATGAAAGACATCAATAAACCATGAACAAGACTTGAATATAAATAAGAAAGAGTTAATCGCTAAGGATTACTCGACAAAAGTACACAGTCGAAACTAAGTTCATATTTACAGAGTTAAACTACAGTGTATTGTTCAAAAGATACATCTCAAAAGATTTAGAGTTCTGCAGCGGAAGAGTTCTAACTAAAGCATCCTATCTTTCAACTCAACATCAACCGTCGCCGCTCACCGTCGCTTCAACCTGCACATTTAGAAAACAATGCAGGGCTAAGTACAAACGTACTTAGTGGGCACGATGCCGAAATCATAATCTTAAGTATAGATAAATATGGCATTTCATAATTGTAGCACATCGGGGTTTTATTGAAAGAAACCCGTGTCTACTAAACATTTTCTGACTCTTTTCTCATAAATCACTCGCGCGAGCATTTTCTGACTAATGGCTGGTACCCCTCAACAGGATATCACATACATCATAGGTTACAAAGTGCACTAACTCTGGAAAGTACTTAGCAGCTAACTCAGAGCCGATCGTTAGTTAACCTAGTTAGATTAACTCTAAATCTGGAAAACACGAATGTTGACTCAGATAGGTACAAGAGAACTCACATAAAACATAAAACAGTTCATGCCATAATATCACTTTGAAAACACAGATATCAAAGCGATAAAGAAAGATTTTCCGAGCATTGCTCGTTTTATTTTGTATATAAAAGCCCACCTCGATATACAGAACTAAAAGCACTAGCTTCCAAACTTCGGATCTTCCGTCCTTTCTTTACAGTTGGCTTCCCCCTTCATCATAAAATAATAATACTTAAAAACGGGTCGTAAAAGATAATCGATCAAAGAGAATCGAAAAAAGTTTTAGTCGTTTCATTCTTTAGGCATTTGCACGCTTACTAGATTCATTTTACTTAAACGGGAACGAAACTCGTTCAAAACCCGTTTAGAACTCGAAAGGTCTCATACTCGAATCTTAGGTCAGTAGAGAAGGTAGTCGATAACTTAATACGACTTAAAAGATTATAAGGAGCTAAGTTGGAAAGAATCAACTTAGGAGAATTACGCTTTAGTTCATTTAAATGACTTATGAAATTTCTCGCTTACTACATCTTTATTTGAAAGGATAAGAGATAAGATCTCGACTGGTTTTCATCACTCAAGGCCCTGTACTTGACTCTAGGGTCAGTAGGAAGATAGTCGTTAGTTATTACGGCTTAAACGATCGAAAGAAACTAAGTTGTGAACAAAACAACTTAGAAGAATTGAAACTGAAAATTTACTGCACAATACAGTGACTCTGGAGACTGTTCAGAATAGAGGATTTGGAAACAGGGGATGAGCCCTGTACCACTGGAAAGTTTGGGATGTCTAGTTTACGCTCCAATTTACGGATCGCAAATCCGATAAACGAGCTAAAAGTTATTACAGTTTCCGGCGAGGGTCGCAAAACTGCCGCGAAAACCCTAGTTGCTCGATAGATTCGACGTATAACGTCTTAGGTTCGTTCTAAGCTTTCGCATTTGATTTCTTTAGAAACTGGACCCTCAAGGCAGTCATCACGTACTCCCGTACGTGACGAACTCCTTCTCAAAACTCGTTCAATAGCATGAAGTTCTAAACATCGGCTTTCAACTAACAATTACTAAACCAACAAGTTATGAAATTCGCGTTCTAGTTCTCGACTATAACTATAGCTCATATTATATTAGCTCGAAAGCTCATGACATCAACTACAAAGTTATTCTCAAGTCCATCATAGACAATAATATCAAATTAGAATTCTCATTCGACTTCACGGTTATTAGTTACGACTAATTGTTCGTCTCTTACGCGATTTTCAAAGTTGTCGGATTCCGTTCAAATTTTACGACATTAATCTACATCTAACGAGAATCACTTCTATGCATGCAATCATTTCATACCATCACTATATTTCAACTTGCGACGAGTTCTTCGTTTCTTACATTACATAAAATATTTTTAGAAAATTCTCAATTAAATTCTATTATCAACTAACAACATTTGCAACTATATTCCATCAACAATTCATCAATTAAAACAAACACATGGAAACCCCTAAAACTACTATAATTTTCAGTATTTATAAATATATTAAGAGAGTGATTTTCTTCTCCAATTAACATTATTTACTCATTAATCATCCTACTATAACATCAATTAATCAATTGCAATCCAATTTCAAACTAACATGCATAAAACCCCAAATTCATACTCAAACCCTAATCGAATTTTCACAAAACATGGGGCTTTCGATTCCTCTTTGTTCTAATCACTAATTAAGCATCTCTTAAGCGTGAATTTATCATTAATTGAAGAAATCCAAAAATCCTACAAATAACCTAAAAATTTCGGTATTTAACAAGAGTTAGGGTTCTTAAATTTTAATCAATTTCAACCCTAGAAATCACATCCTAACACTTCTAATTTCATTAATTCAAGATCGAATCATCTATTTCAATACTCTAATTTTCGATCAAAAGAAGAAAATGAAAAGAAGAAGATGATGGATGGATAGAAGTATAGAGAAGAGGATTACCTTGCTAATTAATGAAGAAAGTATTAAGTTTGGATGGATGAATCAAGACTTGTGATTTTCTTCTTGGAGTTCTTGAAGCTCTCTTCAATGGTGATGAAGAAATGAAGATGGGAGTGTGTTGATATGGGGCAGCCGATTTTAGTGTTGGGAGGGAAGGAGATGTGTTGGTTTTGAATTAATATAATGTTATAAGGTTGAAAGGTGTAAAGGGATGAATAGTATACTAATAGGTGTCCTCTAAATAACATTATAAAACATAAAAATCTAACAAAAGGGGAGGATGAAGTCGGTTGGGTGAGGGAAAAGAAAAAGAATACGCGCTTTTCCGGCGCGATCCGACGTTACGGAAAACGTTCGACGAAAAACATAGCTCGGCACAAAATCGTCACGATCCGATTCGACCGTAAATTCTAACGTACGAAACCTAATCGGAAAATAAATTTACAAAATTTATTTTGACAAAAACTCGGGACGACACAGTCCGAGTTTCGTCCGAAAAATCATAAAAACGAACTTTCTCGGGCGAGTTCGTATCGCGATTTCGTGAATGTAAAAATCAGACGGTTTTCCGTTCTGAGTTCACGAACTAAAAACTTTTCGTACGCGCTAACCCTAAATACAGTAGTCATTTAGCTAACTTCCGTAATTTATTTTCGGAAACGGATTCGACCGTTAGTCTTAGAATTCAAAATCGTAAACTTAGGCGTGCAAAGCTATTTATTTAATTAACTTTAAAATTTTAAGATCGTAAGGAATTTACGGGGCATTACAATATAATCTTGAATAATATATATTGATGCTATTCGAGTAGCACAAGTAATATTCCTGAAGAATATTACATGCTCTAAGAGCAAGTAAATTAAACATTTGGATAACATATCCTTGATTCTTTTGTGCAGAATTGCACAATGGCAAACATAGCCAATCTTGAGTTCATCGCCCTTGACATCTCGGGCAAGAATTACATGTCATGGACTCTTGATGCTGATGTTCACCTGATCTCAAGGGGTCTAGGAGATACTATAAAAGAAGGAAATAAAGCATCCGAACAGGATCGCGCTAAGCCACTAATATTCCTTCATCATCACCTTCATGATGACCTTAAGACAGAGTATCTGACTGTCAAAGATCCACAAGAATTGTGGACAAACCTCAAAGAAAGATTTGATCATCAAAAGACTGTCATCCTTCCTAAAGCTCGTTACGAGTGGATGCATCTTAGACTGCAAGACTTTAAGTCTGTGAGTGCTTATAATTCTCAATTATTTAGAATTATTTCTAAACTGAAACTTTGTGGAGAGACAATCACTGATGCTGATATGCTTGAGAAAACTTTCTTCACTTTTCATGCTTCTAATGTGTTGTTACAACAACAATATAGGGAGCGTGGCTTCAAAAAGTACTCAGAACTAATATCTTGTTTGTTGGTTGCCGAGCAAAATAATGAATTACTCCTGAAAAACCACGAACTCCACCCCACTGGTTCCGCTGCATTGCCTGAAGCCAATGCAACTTTCAACCATGACAATGGACGTGGTCGTGGGAACCAACGTGGACGTGGGCGTGGACGTGGACGTGGACGTGGACGTGGATATGGTTGCGGTCGTGGATGCGGTAAACCACATGATGAAACCTCTAGCAACAAAAGGCATAAAGCATCCAACGAGCACAATTCACCCAAGAAGGAAATTGAATGCCAAAGATGTGGCATGATGGGATATTGGACACGTACTTGCCGAACTGCAAAGCACCTTGCGGATCTATACCAAGATTCAATCAAGGAAAAAGGCTAGAAAGAGTCCAATAACGTCGACTTTGATGGTTCACTTGATACTACTCACTTGGATGTCTCCGACTTCTTTGATGACCCAAAAGGAGATAATATGGATCAATTGATCGGTGGTAGTGTGCTTGAAGACAATAATATAGACATTATTTAGTCCTTTATCTTTCATTTCTAGTTGATAAGAAAACATTACTTGATTCAGTTATTTACTTTCACTTCGTTGTTTTTATATTAGAAACATTTGCTTATTTTATTTTCTTAATCAATTATAATTGATGTTCATTTTAAAATATCTCAGAAAATCAAATGGAAACTTGTGATATTTGTCTTAATGATAGTGCCACTACACATACCATTCTTCAAGAGAAGAAGTATTTCCTTAAGTTGACATTAGCTGAGGATAATGTTAACACAATATCAGGTGCATCAAACATAATTGAAGGCTCCGGAAGAGCTTGTATCATTTTACCAAATTATACTAAACTAGATATTGAAAATGCCTTGTACTCTAGTAAGTCTAAAAGAAACTTACTAAGTTTCAAGGATACCGCAATAATGGATACCACATTGAGACAATTGCGGAAGGTAGCAATGAATATCTTTGCATAATTTCTTTTATTTCAGGCTATAAGCTGACAAAAGAAAAATTAGCAATACTACCTTCTGGAATGTATTACACATTCATAAAAGCAATTGAGACAAACCATGTCATGAACCTTAAGTTCAATGACACAAAAAGCTTTAAGCTTTGGCATGATAGGTTTGGACATCATGGAGCAACTATGATGCGCCGAATAATCAATAATTCATATGGGCACAACATAAAGAATCAAAAGATTCTTTCTGCAAATGAATTCTCATGTGATGCGTGTGCGCAAGGCAAGCTAGTCATCAGACCTTCATATACGAAGGTTAATACGGAATCTCCATCTTTCTTAGAAAGAATTCAAGGAGATATTTGTGGACCTATACATCCACCATGTGGACCGTTTCGATACTTTATAGTATTGATTGATGCTTCTTCTAGATGGTCACATGTATGCTTGCTTTCTACTAGAAATGCAGCATTTGCTAGACTACTTGCTCAAATCATAAAATTAAGAGCTCAATTCCCAGACAATTCAATTAAAAGAATTCGTCTTGATAATGCTAGTGAATTTACATCTCAAGCATGTGACAATTATTGTATGGCTATCGGAATTGAGATTGAACATTCAGTTGCTCATGTCCATACCCAAAATGGTTTGGCTAAGTCATTTATTAAACGACTTCAACTTATTGCTAGACCATTGCTTATGAAATCGAAACTGCCAACTATTGCTTGGGGTCATGCCATATTACATACTGCAACATTAGTTCGAATATGGCCATCAGCAAATCATGAATACTCCCCAATGCAAATAATTTTTGGCCGAGAACCTGATGTTTCTCATTTGCGAACTTTTGGTTGCGCAGTTCAAGTCCCAATTGCACCCCCACAACGAACAAAAATGGGTCCCCAACGAAGGCTTGGATATATGTTGGATTTGATTCACCCTCGATTATAAGGTATATTGAACCTTTAACGGGTGACTTATTTACTACACATTTTGCAGATTGTCATTTTCATGAATGTAAAAAAATCAGACGGTTTTCCGTTCTGAGTTCACGAACTAAAAACTTTTCGTACGCGCTAACCCTAAATACAGTAGTCGTCTAGCTGACTTCCGTAATTTATTTTCGGAAACGGATTCGACCGTTAGTCTTAGAATTCAAAATCGTAAACTTAGGCGTGCAAAGCCATTTATTTAATTAACTTTAAAATTTTAAGATCGTAAGGAATTTACGGGGCATTACATAAAGAAAATCATTTGCCCTAATTATTTTGTTGAGACCGAAAATTATGAGTTTTTGAAGAAATATTTGGTTTGATTTATTGTTGATGATTTAATGATGTTATGAGCATGATATGAGTATGAGGTTACAAATGAGTTAATTTATTATGTTGAATATGTGAGAAAAATCAATGTTTATGAGTTTATGGAAGAAATTATATTTTTGATGAATTGTGATGATTTTGATGATATGATGATATGAACGTGTTTGTGTTTAATTTGAAGTATTAGAGGTTCAATAGGAATTTTTGAGATGAAGAAAATAGAATTGTTAGTACAAAAAAAATGTAAAAATCGATTAAAATGAGTTTGAATGCCTAGTGTATGTTCTAGGTGTTCTTGCTGAATTTTTGAAGATTTGAGTGTGTGTTCTTGGTGTTCTTGATGAGAATTATGAAGATTTGAAGATTAATAAAATTAATTCAAAAATAAATTAAATTAATTATTAAAAATAGTTAAAAAAATCGAAAATTATGAGAATAAAATTAAATATAAAATAAAAAGAAAAATTATTAAATTATTTTGGAGATATAGAATTGAGTAAAAACAAAGAAAAATAATTCTTTGTTAAGTAATTAGAATTTAAGAAGAGAAATTAAGTGAGTTTAATAAAAATGATTAAAAAGAAATAATAATTCTAATTGAAAAGTAAAAAGAGAGAAAACTATTAGTAGAAGAAATAAAAGAGGAGTTAGAGTTAAGAAAATAAAATTAAAAGTTGAGTATAAAATTTGAGATGAGTTAGTCGAGGTTAAGACGTTCAATTGAACGAGAATTTAAGAAAGAGGAATTAATCTTAAATTAAATAAATACTCATTTAAAGAGAAAAATGTTTGTAGAGTCGAGCATAAGAAGTTTAAGGAAGAGTTAAGTCGAGTTTGAGTTCGTTTACTCGTTTAATTACAAAATTAACCGAAGAGTTTTGAAATAAAAATAATAGAGTTAGAATTAAATAATTAGAGAGATAATTTCTTAATAAAATAAGAAATAGTAAAGTATGAGAATAAAAAGTTGAGCTTAGATGATTAAATAATAGTTTACGAAGAGATAAGTTGAGTAAGAGAAACTTGAGAGTAAAGGATCGAGTAAGAATTGTTTACTAAATTAGGAAAAAAAAGTTTTTGATATTTAATTATTAAATTAAATAAGAAGTGTTAGAAAAACGAAAAAAAAAATTAATATGAGTTGTTTTAATATGAGAATCGAGTTTAGTAATTGGTAAATGTTTAAATGCTCATTTATTGATAATAAGTCGAGTGATATTTGAGTTTGCTTTTCAAACTTTTTAGTTTGAAATAAGTCGATGAAGTTATTGAGTTTTGAGTTTGAAATTAGAAGTCGAGTTTGCATAGAGTAAAGAAAACGAGAATTCCATTAAAGAAAACGAATTACTAAGAGTCGAGTTATAAATAGAAAATGAATTTCTATTAAGTATAGTAAATAAGAGTTTAATTGAGAATAAGAAAAGAGATATAATAGTACTAAGATAAGTAAATAAGATAAGAATATGCATACGAGTATGTGTACGTAGTAGAGGAAAGACGACGTATTTTGAAATAACGTAGTATTTTGAGTCGAGAAATATTAAATAATTATTTGAGTCTTGAATTCAAAATTCTTATAAATTGAATTTTATTTTGACTTATTAATGTGAGATTATTCTATGGGACCGAAGTTAAAATGTTTCCAAAACTAAAGTTGAGCAATGTTGAGATAATTGTTAATTGAATTTGAAATATGAATTATGTTTGAGAATTTATGGTTGATTGAACCTATGTGCTTAAGTGAAATGTTTATATTTCGTTATGATAAAATAACTTGTTTAATTGTTGAGAATGCTTATATGTGACATGATTGATTTGAGATGACGATAGTGGAATCGAGTACTCGAATAATGTAATCAAGATAAATAATATTTCTTTAATTAGCGGAGAGATACTAAAGTAGGAATGATTTAGAAACGAGAATGTGAGACGAAGTAATTAGTAACCGAGTAGAGTTGATAATCGAGAACGAGAAAGTCGAGAAAGGATATTGACTTAGAAAAGATAAAAATAGAAAGACCCGAGTCATGTAGAAGTCCTTCAGTCGAGCCCAAAATCTACTTTACGTCTGCGCGATAGAAATCTCGATCCTTATTCAATAATTGAATTGTGAAGGACCAAGCGGAACGGGAAAGTAGCAAGGACACAAAAAGAGTAAGCCTCCTAGCTAGATCTTTGGAGGACAGATGGGCTTTCTAAACTAAAATCAAATGATGAATGCGTGTACTATTTATGTATTATGTGCGCTTTTCAAATTGATTGACTTGCCTGAGATTTAAATGTTTTGGTATGCAATCATCTACGTGTTAATGTTATTAAAGGTCCTGTGGACGCACGGGATAAAGGTCCTGTAAGATACGGGACAATGTATGCATTAGTTAAGGTGACTGTGAGCCTTGCTTCGGTTGGGCCGGTCACGGTGTTCAAGGATGAGGCCTACTTCTCGACACCACAGAAAGATAAGTTGTAGATTGATTCATACCTAAGATATAAGCTTAGCCTGCGCAGGCGATTTTCAAAACAAAAATGTTTTATGGCTGTCACAAGTGGAAAATTCTTTTAAAGCAATTATCTATATGTCTAACCCTTGTGATGCAGCAAAAGGGGCAAGTTTTCAATCATATAGCTCTAAGAGCAAGTTTTTGAGAATGTTTTTGGCAATGTGTTCGTTGAGTATGAAGTATTCAGCCCTGCATATATTTCTAAACGTGCAGGTTAGCGGGATGTGGATGGCGTGGACGACTTGGTGGTGTGTTCTTATGGTTGAGTCGAAAGTTGGCTGGCAATTACATGTCTTCATACATGTAGTTGTTGGGATTTAAGTCGATGTCTCCGCTGCAATATAATATGATGTTCCTTTTATTATGTTTTTTAATTTCACTCAGATACTTGTTCTAATTCACGAGCGATGTGCTTGATACAATTTATCGCTTTTCCGTTATTCTGTCTCTTCTGAACTTGATATACTTATTCCGTTTCGGACTTGATATGTAAATTATCCATGCTCGTTGGTTGTTTTATTTTATTTTGGAAGCATGCCTTGTTTGTTATCACTTTCAGTTGATATTTCTCCTAGTTTCCCGAGCATGATTCCTTTATGTGAGTTGAGTTAGTAGATGATTTAGTAGTGTTAGTGTCATTTATCGCACCTCGGGAGTCGGGGTGTGACACTTCTCGACACTACAAGAAGACAAAACACGTAGATGGATTCGTACCTGTATAAATGGTTGCGCAACCGATTTCAGAAAATAAACGAAAAAGTTTTTAACTGCTACAAAATATTAATGAGATTAGAAAAATTTCAAAGTTTTTCTAAAAGAATTAGAATTTCTTTTAAAATATTAATGAGATTAGAAAAATCGAAGAAAAGAAAGAATTTTTGCCAAAGCAAGATTAAAGAGAAAATCGTATAAAGTGAAGCAAAATTTTATTCTCCCGAGTGAGGAAGAGAATTAGTATGACGAAGTTCGATTAATCAAATTATTATATTAAGGCGATTAAGTGAGTTATCGAAGCGATTATGCAAACGATTATTATCATGATATATTTTTATGACTTTATGTGATGAATGTGATGATTGTGTTTGAATGATTACAATATGTAGGATGACTAACGATGAGAATTTAGCCATTAAGCGAGAATACGATCTTATCCGGAAACGTCATCATGAAAACTTAGCCGAATTTCTAGTACGATATTACAAATTATGGCTAGTAGTTCAGTTTCTCGGTGTAAGCGCCATAGAAAGAATGACCCACTTAGTTAATGTCCTCCCGGATGAATGGGCGGAATAGGCAGAATCGTTAATATCCACTTATGCGAGACAACAATACGGTAGTAAATACTAGCCTGGAGACTGCAAAGGGTTTATAGCAACAATAACTGATCAGTTTATGCATTTTGGTGAACCTCTGCCAAGGCCGTTTACCGAAAATCGAGATGGGTTTGTCCCATATGAGATACCTCCGTCGCCTCGTTCTTCTCCTAATGCTACGCGCAAATATTTGAGAAATTTTCCTCCAAGTAACGTTTATCCATTCGAGTTCAACGCGTCATCGAGTTCACAAAGAATGCAACTTGATGGACCCTATGATCCTTTCCGAGCTTTACCGGTTCCGAGCACTAACTTTGATACGATCTACTCTCCGAGTCGAGAAAGGTCCATTAACAATTATGCCGAAGAAGCAACGGTAGGAAGAGGTTATCTTTAGCAGATATCAGGAATCCATCTAGGATCGCCATAAGTTCCTACTTCGGGACCCGAGCGAGGGTTGCCACTTGAGTTTGAAAACGATGATGATCTGTCAACTCACCTTCGACTGCGTACTGACAATAATGATGAAACGCCTCCTTACGATGACGGTGATGATATCGCAACGCCATCATGGATTACCCTAACCCCAGAGAATGATCGGCAAACGTGGGTGAAAGCAGTAAGGAAGATAACTCGAGAGAGAAAGTCACTTAAGAAAATTTTCAAGAATGCCGTGGAAAAACCAAACAAATTTTAAAATTCTATCGGACGAATTTAATTCGACGTCTATATGTAAATTAAGACAGGTCGCACGAAGGAGAAGATAAAACATCGCATAGATGTTAGGAAATTTTTTAGTGTAAAAATCCCTGCTTCTCGTAAAGTCCTCAAAAGAGGCCATCGTCGGGTGAAATATGAAACGATCGTTAAATGAAAGAATTTAAGTTATAAATCGAGAGTGTTTAAAAGTTGAGAACCGAGAAAAGAGAAAAGATAAGAAATAAATCTAAAACAATATTAGAGATATTGAAGATAAATATAATATGTTATTGTCTTTGAAAAATATTTGCAAAAGCTTTCAAGATAATAGATAAAAGTATATGTTTTAGGAAATAAAGATTAACGAGAAATGATTTTATCAAGTATAATATTGTCAAAGATGACGAATATGAAAAGCGGTGTCTTGTGACAAGCATTAGAAATAAAAAGCATAAAAAGTAAGTAGACATCAAGTGAGAGATAACAATCGGAATATATTCCAGAAAGTGAAAATAAAATACACCTAAGTAAGTAAGAAGTTTTAAAAATCGAGTTAAGAAGTTTGAGAAACTGAGAAAAATAGTAAGTGTTTTATTATAAAAGAGAATACAAGGAAATATTAAATGGAGACGAAAAGAAATTGAATGCTATAATTGTCTTAAGGAAATATATAATCAGTATTGTTTCTCCGATTAATTAAAAACTTAAGAGTATGAGCATTGATTGAGAGAGGTTTATAAAAAAATTAATTAGCATTATTTTTTAAGAAATAAGAGAATGAGTTTGAGCGAAGAGTAATGACTAGAGTTTTTATTGAAAAATTTACTCCTCCCTTAAAGAACAAATTTTGGTAAAATTTAGAAAATAATCTTGAGAAGTATGAAAGAAATCAACTGTCACAGCCCCATATTCCGAGGGACGGCAGAAGCCGGGGAGCGACTGGGGTTGGATTAAAGAAGCGGGGAAGAAGGGGACTGACTGAATAAACATACATACACGACTACATAATTTCTATGAACAAGACCTCGATTATAATATATATAAGAAAAGAGTTGATCTCGGAAGATCACTCGCCAAAGTATTCAAAAAGAAATCTAAGTTATCAGCAGAACTTAGACTACAGTGATATAATTACATAACATCAAAAGTGATCAAAACATCTAGAGTTTGGCAGCGGAAAAAGTGAGACATAGTACAAGTCTTCTCCTAAAGACGACTTCCACTCCTAACTCAAACCTCCTCCGCTCTCATCGCTTCAACCTGCACATTTAGAAACATATACAGGGCTAAGTACGATAGTACTTAGTGGGCACGTTGCCGAAAATATAATCATAAGTATTGAAAATCAGGCATCTCATTTTATAGCTCATCGGGGTTTTCATTTAAAAGAGCCCGTGCCTATTAAACATTTTTATCTCATTCAAAAAGTAGTAGCTCGCGCGAGCATTTTTTCATAGATGTTACGTTCAAATCTTGACCAGTCATTATCACCGTGGCTAGTTACCCCTCAACAGGATACCACATACACCACAAGCTACAGTGCACTAACTTTGGAAAGCACCTAATTGACTAACTCAGAGCCGATCGTTAAGTAGTTAACACCAAAATGGTTAACATACAATTCTGGAAAGCACGACGGCTAACTCAGATGGTACAAGAGAACTTCACATAAACATAAAACATTTCATTTATGCCTGATATCACTTTGAAAACGCAGTTATCAAAGCTCATAAAAGATTACTTTCGAGTTGTGGAAAAATCCACATTTTATTTGTTATAGATAAAAGCTCACCTTAGCTTTACAAAACTAAAATAACGAGCTTCTCTTCTTTAGTCTTCCGTCTTTTCCTTGTGCTGACTTCATCCTTCATCGTACATGAAACATAATCTCGATGAGTCGTTGAGACGACAAAAGAAAAAGGAAATCGAAAACAAGTTCGATTTAGTCTTTTACGTTTCAACTTTTAGGCATTTGCACGCTTAACTAATTTCTTTTATTTCATTGGAAACGAGATACGATCATATCTCGTTTTGACACTCAAACTCTGTACTTGACTCTTAGGTCAGTAAAATAGATAGTCGTTAACTCATTACGACTTAAAAGATCGAAAGAAACTAAGTTGAGAAGAAAACAACTTAGGAAACTAAGTTCTGAAAATTCACTGCGCAATGCAGTAGTTCTGGGGACTGCCCAGAACAGAGTATCTGGAAACAGGGTAAGTTTCCTGTACCGTTAGAAAGCCATGGAAGTCTAGTTTACGCTCCAATTTACGGATCTCAATTCCGATAAACGAGCCAAGAGATATTGCAGTTTCCGGCAAGGGTCACAAAACTGCCGCGGCTAACCCTAAATGCTCGATAGAATCGATGTATGACTTCCTAGGTTCGTTCTAAGTTATCGAACCTACATTCTCACGAAAATAACACGTCAAGGAAGTTAACACGTACTCCCGTACATGATAAACTCCTTTCCATTTCCCGTCTATAATTACGACGATCAAAACCTCGTCGTTTCAACTACCAATTACTATACCAACAACAAGTTAACAAATCTTGTTCCAACTTCTCGATTATAAAAGAAACTCAACATTTCATAACTCGGATCAACACGACATCAACTACAATTTCGTTCCCTCAACATTAATGATCATTAATATCCAATTATCATTCCTACTCGACTTTCATATCATTAATTACGTACATTTGTTCGTCTCTTACGGATTTTCCAAAGTCATCGGATTTCGATCAAATTCTAAGTTATCAATCCTCATCTATCGAGATTCATTATTATCTATATCATCACCTCATATCATTACTCAAACTCAACTAATAATCGAACCTTTGTCTTGTCACAGCCCCAAATCTTGAGGGACGGCAGAAGCCGGGGTGCGACTGGGATTGGATTAAAGAAGCGGGGAAGAAGGGGACTGACAGAAATAAACATACATAAAGGACTACATAATTTCTATGAACAAGACTTTATAACAAAAGAAGGAGTTGATCTCGAAGGATCACTCGAACAAGGTACACAGAAACATCTAGGTTATAAGTTACAGAACTTATACTACAGAAGTTTATTTACATAACATCAAAAGAGTTTAGAGTGTCTAGAGTTTGGCAGCGGAAAAGTGAAACTAAGTACATAAGTCTTCCTATTCTTCTACTCAACTCAATCCTAACTCAACCGTCCATTGCTTTCTTCGCTTCAACCTGCACATTTAGAAATATATGCAGGGCTAAGTACGAAAGTACTTAGTGGGCACATTGCCGAAAACATAATCATAAGTACAGATAAATCAGGCATTTAGTCCTTGTAGCACATCGGGGTTTTGTTTGGAAAAGAACCCGTGTCTACTAAACATTTTATTATTTTCACAATGTAGCTTGGCCAAGCATTTTCTGACAGATGTTACGTTCAAATCTTGTCCAATTCTCATTCACCGTGGCTGGTTACCCCTCAACAGAATACCACATACACCACAGGCTACAAAGTGCACATACTTTGGAAAGCATATAGCTAACTCAAAGCCGATCAAAAGTTAACTAGTCAGCTAACTAAATAAATCTGGAAAGCTAGTCAGCCAACTCAGAAGGATCAAGAGAACTCACATAAAACACAAAACAGTTTATGCCTGATAATCACGTTTGATGAATCACAGTTATCAAAGCTATAAATGTCACTTTCGATTTGTGGAAAAATCCACATTTTATTTGATATAGGTAGGAAAGCCCACCTTATACGTTACAGAACTACTAAACGAATTCCTGTCGTTTGATCCTTCGCCTTATCCCGACTGTCGACTTCCTCCTTCATCGTAAATAATCATAACTTCGATAAGTCATCGAGTTGATAAAAGAAAACGAAATTCGAAACTGAAATCGAATTAATCTTTTAAGTTTTTAAACTTTAGGCCTTTGCACGCTATTCTAGATTCTTTTAATTATACGGGAACGAGAATCGAACATTTCTCGTTTAGAACTCAAAGGTTCCTTACTCGAATCTTAGGTCAGTAGGATAGACAGTCGATAACTCATTACAACTTAAATGATCGAAAGAAACTAAGTTGAGAAGAAAACAACTTAGGAATTTTAGTTTTAGAAGTTCACTGCACAGAACAGAGGTTCTGGGGACTGCTCAGAATAGAGAATTTGGAAACAGGGGAAGAGCCCTGTACCGTTAGAAAGCTTGGAAAGTCTAGTTTACGCTCCAGTTTACGGATCTCAAATCCGATAAACGAGCTAAAAGATATTACAGTTTCCGGGAAGGGTGGCAAAACTGCCGCGGCTAACTCTAGTTGTTCGATAGAAACGACGTATAACTTCCTAAGTTCGTTCTAAGTTCTCGAATCTACATTTTCACGATTTTAGCACTTCAAGGCAGTCAACACGTACTCTCGTACATGAAGGACTCCTTTTCAAAACTCGTTTATAACCACGACGATCAAACCTCGTCGTTTCAACTACCATTTACTATACCAACAAGTTAACAAATTCTCGTTTCTAGTTCTCGATTATAACTACAACTCATTATATAATAATCCGAATGCTCATGACGTCAACTACAAAGTCGTGCCTTAGTCCATAATAATCATTATTATCTAATTAAAATCCTTACTCGACTTCTCGATTATTACTTATATTTGCTTATTCGTCTCTTGCTAATTTTCCAACGTTATCGGATTTCATTCATTTTCTACAACATTAATCCACATCTAATGAGGTTCATTAAAACGTATCTATTACCTTATATCATTAACTAATATCGACTTACATAGAGTTCTTTGTCTCTTAGAATTTCTTTAACAATTTTAGATTAATTCCAATTAATTCCCAACATCAACTAATATCATTAGAATTTATAATCTATCATCAATTCATCAATTAAAGATCGACTACATCAAACCCCTATATTTTTCCATTTTCGGTTTTTTTAACAAAATTATTAGGGAAGTGGTTTTCTTCTTTAATTAACTCCATTTATCCACTTATTTACCCAATACAACAATAATTAACCAATTACTATATCATACAACATCATAATTGAAATTCATCCTCAAACCCTAGCCTAGAACTCAGTCCACCTCAATTCATTAGGACTTTTTATTTCTTCTTTTTAATTCAACAATTAAGCATCTCCTAAGATCAATTGTACAACCAATTAAAGAATTAATCCAACCTATCCCTAACCCCTAATTTTCGGCCACCACCTAGAAGTAGGGTTCTTAAACTTCTTCAACTTTTAACCATAGATTACAACTTCTATCCATCTAATTGTATTAAATAAAGCTCAAAACATCTACCTACATCAAACCATAAAATCGGTCCCTACTAGAAATTAAAGAAATTGAATTTTATTTGGATAGAACAAGAGAGGAGAGAATTACCTTAAGTTTTAATGAAAGGAGAAATGGAATTAGTGGATGAATGATGACTTGTGTGAAAAATCCTTGAAGAACTTGGATGAAGCTTCAATGGAGGAATGAAGAAATTGAGAATATGTGTGTGTAGTGGAAGTGGCGGTCAGAGGGGAAATAAGGAGGGATTTTAGCTAATTAATCTAAGTAGTAATATCTAACAAAGTGTAATAGGTGTCCCTTTAAAAATAATAAGAATAAGGGTAGAAAAATGAGTCACCATTTAAACTATATAAAAATGGAAATATCTATGCATAAAAGCAAGAAGAGGTCGGCTGCCTCACACTTTTTTTAATGAAATACGCGATTTCCCCGCGCGATACGACGTTATGGAATTCGATAAATAAAATACGTATTCGGCTCATTTCTGTCAAAATCCGACTCGACCATAATATCCGGAATAATTTATATACTTGAAAAGTATATTTTAAACTTAGAAATCTAAAAAGATTTTGGGACATCACAGTCCGGAATTTAGTTTTCGTACGCGAAAACACTAATACGGTAGTCATTTAACTGACTTCCGTAATATATTTTTGGAAACGGTTTTCACCATTCGTCTTAGAATTTAATTTTATGAACTTAGGCGTGCAAAGCCATTTTTATTATTAACTTTAAATTTTTAAGACAGTCGAGATTTTCCGGGGTATTACATGTCTCTTATGTTAACACAATGTATTTTAGATTAATTCCAAATAATTCCTACTATCAACTAATATCATTAGAAATCATAATCCATCATTATATCATCAACTAAATCAAGCTATATGAAACCCCCAATTTCCTCATAAAAATCGGTAATCACTAGATAATTAGGGAAGTGTTTTTCCTCATCGATTAGCTCCATTAATTCATTACTAACACTACTACAACATGAATTATCCAAAGATTAACAATACTACATCATTAATTTAGGATTTCCAACTCAAACCCTAACCTAAAATCGGTGGTCATCAAAATATTAGGGGATTCCATTTATTTTTGCATCATTCCTCAATTAAACATCTCCTAACCTCCATTATACAAACAATTTTAGAATTACAATTCCCTACCTCAAAGCCCTAAAATTCGGTCCACTTAGAAAATTAGGGTTCTTCATTTTCTTATCAATTCAATCATATTAATCAATTTCTAACCATCTAATTGCAAGGAATTAAACTCAATCATCATCCTAATACCACTACTAAAATCGGTATTAACAAAAAAATAAAGGAAAATGAAATCTAATTGGATGGAAATGTAGAGGAGATGATTACCTTAACAATTAATGAAAGAAGTTATAAGATTTGATGGTTGGATGATGAACTTATGAAGATTTCTTGCTCCAAGCTTCAAGGTTTGCTTCAATGGAGTTTGAGAATTGAGAGAGAGATTGAGAGAGAGATGGCGTGGAGAGGGAGTGAGAGATGTGAGATGATGACTAAACTAATGAAATAGTGTTCTACTTAGGTGTAAAGTGTTGGAAGGAAAAAGGACATCCATCCCATGGATTTTAGCTATGTCGAATGTTTTATTACGTTCCGAATGCTTGCTATGATCTTAAAAAGACCCTAAGTTAAATTCTATGTTCGAGAAACACTAAGAAAGTGATGATAATTTCTCCTAAGGCATGGTTATTCTTATTTTATGATTACCGCACTCTGGTCTTACTCTTGTAGTGTCGACAGGCACTAGAAATAACGAATGTAAAGTTCTGGTATGAGGTAGAATAATGACAAGGTAATCAAGAAGTTTGTCC
This sequence comes from Schizonepeta tenuifolia, assembly GCA_029490685.1. Lineage (NCBI taxonomy): Eukaryota > Viridiplantae > Streptophyta > Magnoliopsida > Lamiales > Lamiaceae > Schizonepeta > Schizonepeta tenuifolia. Next base: position 82,242,745 of record CM055959.1, read on the forward strand.
TATACTTGCCAATTTTCCTTTGCCCTTATAGCGCGCATCTTGTTCGATAGCGAATGCCCTAACGTTCTGTTGTTGTTGGGCGTACTGTTGTAGTTGCTACTGCGGCTGAGCCTGAATCGCCCTCAAAGGCTGGGGCTGTCCATACTAATTTTGTCTTGCCGCTTGCAATGGTTTCGGGCATTCTCTCCTAAAGTGCCCCTTCTGCCCACAGTTGAAGCAACTTCCCGAGTTTGCTTGACAGATCCCGAAGTGTACCCTATTACACTTGAGACAGGCAGGAACGGTAGCTCTTCCTTGGTTGTTTCCTCCTTGGTTATTCCTTTGTTGCCCTTGTGGCTGACCTTGCTGATTATTTCCTTTCCATGGTCCCGTTTGATTGTTTCCTTGTAAGTACAGTCCAGACTGACTGTTTCCTTGCCATGGCTTTTTGCCATATTTGTTATTCGGGTTAGGCTGCTGAAAGCCTTGCTGATTGCCACTCATTTGATTCCCTTGGTTATTAAAGTTCTGATTATATCCACTGCTATTTCCCCCTTCCCACTTTCTTTTCCCTTGGTAGTTGTTATTATTGTTGTTGTAATAGCCTCGGTTTTGAATCTGGGTGGGGCTGGTGCGGTTGTTACTGCTTTTCTTTCGCCAGGCACTACGGCCTCCATCTCTAGGGCTCGCCCTAAAATTTCAGTATAGCTCAGTCCCCCATGACTGGCTAACGCAATCCCAAACTCATGCTTCAATCCCCCACGGAACTTTTTTGCTATCTTATCTTCGGTATCCACCTGAGCAGGCGCATAACTCGACAACTCACAAAACTTGGCGTCATATTCTGTGACTGTCATCTTTCCTTGTTTCAGATTATAGAACTCAGCCTCCTTCTGAGCTCTATAGGTCTTAGGTACGTACTTATCGTACAATGCTTCCTTAAATTCTTCTCATGTAAAACGAGCCAGATGCTCCACAGGTATAACTTTCTGCCTAGCCTCCCACCAGTAGTCAGCTGGTCCGGAAAGCTGGAACGCGACACACGACAAACGCTCCTCATCAGTACATCTGAGGAGTTTAAAGATTTTCTCTATAGTTCGCACCCAAAGCTCAGCATTGCTTGGGTTACCGGTTCCTTTAAACACAGGTGGGTTTCGTTTGAGGAATAAGTCCTCAATATCACGACGGGGTGGTGGTGGAGGTGGTGATGGTGATGGTGGTGGTGGGGTATCATGATGTTCCTGTTCTTCCTCCCTATCATTCTGTGCTGGACGTCTACCACGTCCCCTGGGCCTACCAGGTCTTCCTCGGTTGTTAACTACTCTTGGCGGCATATTTTCTTTTGAAACTATAAGAACAAAACTCTCATTAGCACCTTACTTTTAAGCCTTCTTTTACTTACTAACCCTTTTCTCAACTTAAACAAGTTCACGGAAAAGAAAACTGATAATAGCTTCGATACTTAGCTCTTTAAACTTTTAACTTCTTGGTTAAACTGGAATATTCATCTAAACTTTTTCTTCTAATCGCGATTTAGAAGAAACTTTCACAAGATTAAAGCCCACTCTCGGGTCATCATATATATATTATATACATGTAAAAAAGAATATTAGTTTTGCCTCCAACGAGGACTTATACAAAAAGTTAGACTATTACCAGTCTAAACTAGGCTAACTGCCTATCTATATACCGGGTGCACTAACAAGTTGCATCTCCGTATCTACTGGAAGTACTAGAATGGAAACGATCCCAAAATTTTCGTATCCGTATAGAGTACTACGAAAGAAGTTTACTGATCCGGCTATGCACAAGGCAAAAAAAAACTTCTACTACTACTACGCATCTAAGACGCTCTGCTCAACAAGCGGCGGTCGAGTCAGTGTTGCCCTCTACGGCCTGAAAATCCTCGGAGTCCTCCTCCGGGTCCTCCTCAGGGCCCTCCTCTGAATCTGAATTAAAAACGAGCTGAAGTGCTTCGTCAACCCTAATCGTGGAGCCGTCCAAAAGTACAAGTGGTGGTGGTGAAGGCACCTCTAAAACGGCCCTCTCCAAGTCTAAAACCAAGTAGTCTAAACTGGTCTCTATTGTCCTCTTCTTTGGAGGCAGCAGGTGCTCGGGAGGTGAACTAGACTCGTATTCCTCTGTAGAACGGACCCTGGATGGTCCTACCTCAAACTCTCCTCGGACCCTCGCCAACTCTGCACAGATCTCCTCAAGTGGTCTAAATGGGAATGGAAATTCTATCATAGTAGCAAGCTCCGTGCCGATCTCCAGGTATCCTGTCTGTGGAACTAACTCCTCACTGGGTGAAAGGACTAGTGGCAAATCTAACAGTGCGGCCATTTCTGGATCCATGTTCAAAGACTCTGGCTCTGGCTCTGAAAATTGACGGTAGGGGTGGTGCTCCTGAATGGGAACTGACATTATGAATCTGCTCTGAAAGAAACGCTCATGTACGGCGAGAGCGAATCTTGAGAAATCTCCTATCGGCTCGGTGTCATCGCCGAACAGTGCAAGGAAGTACCAAGACACATCATGTGCCCATCCGTGCCACTCATCTGGTAGTCGAACAATCAAGTCTGCTATAGCCTGACGCTCTGTAATACTGTGTCGGGCTGCATGGTAAAGTGCGGAGAAGTTACTAACTATTTGTCCAATGTCATCACTCAGGCCTGCCTCGAAGTCACGATACTCATCCAGTATCTCATCTGCCCAAGTACGCTGTGGCGGAGATTGATTCTCCTGAGTCATGTCACTACTAGAAGCCATCCTATAAGGTTTTAAGGAACACGGATCAGTAACTGGTAGGATAATAACTTATCTTAAGAAAATTCGTAAATTTACAATTAGAATACTCCATTATTCAGAATTGCAATACTTAACCACTTAATCACAACTTATGTTAACCATCTAGCAATTTCAAGAAATTGCACTCAAATAATATATAAAAATAAAATTATTTTCAAGATTTTATTTTCATCCTTTTACTTATTATTCCTTCACTTTCTCACTTTATTTCTTCTTCGAAGAAAAATTTCTTAACGATTTCTTTTCATTCTTTTAACTTATCAATTTATTTATTCTTATTCTTCTTATTATTCTTTATTTTATTTCCTTAAAAGAAAATTTTTCGGCTTTCATTTTCCAAAAATAAGTCGACTCCAACGAGTCTGTTGTTCATGTCACTTTACGCAGGTGACATTCGTTTATTTGCTTTGATTCCCCTTTATTCTGTCCTTCCCGTTCGGATCGCCTCTTTTGAAATCATTTGGAACCAACGCTTCTCAAATCGTCTATGTTCTCAAAGAATCAGAGAGGACGATTCAGACTTTGGAGGACATGGATTTTGGAGGTAATTGGGAGACCCACTTGCTGTTGATTGAGTTCGCTTATAATAACAGTTATCACACAAGTATCAAGATGGCTCCTTATGAAGCACTTTATGGGCGAAAGCGTAGATTGCCTATTTACTGGGATGAAGTTGGTGAGAGAATGGTACTAGGACCGGAAATGATTGAGAGAATTGTTGAGATGGTTAAGAAAATCAGAGAGAGACTCAATGATGCTCAAGATCGCAGAAATCCTATGTTGATAAGAGGAAAAGGGATTTAGAATTCGAGGTTGGAGAAAAGTGTTCTTGAAGGTCGCTCCGATGAAAGGTGTGTTGAGATTTGGCAAGAAAGGGAAGTTAAGGCCCCGTTACATCAGACCCATCGAGATTTTGGAAAGGGTTGGAGATTTGGCTTATCGTTTGGCTTTGTCGCCTAATTTGTCGTCAGTTCATAACGTGTTCCATGTCTCAATGTTGAGGAAGTATTTGCACGACCCGAGTCATGTGGTAGCATACGAGGAGATAACGCTTAACAAGGACTTGTCATATGAAAAGGATCCTATTGCTATTCTAGATAGAAAGATCCACGAGCTTAGGAATAGGCGTGTGATGCTAATCAAGGTGCAATGGAGTCGACATGGAGCCGACGAAGCGACATGGGATCGTGAGGACGAACTCTTACCTAAATACCCGTCTCTAGTATCACCAAGTAAGATTTAATTTCGAGGACGAATTTTTTTTTAGAGGGTAGGGTTGTAACACCCTGCATTTTCAATAAGCTTAATTTTATTTTAAATGGGTTATTATTGAATCTATGATGTGAAATCTTTATAAATTGACATGAAATGTCCTATGAAATTTCTTTTAGGAAGGGAAGTTGTAACAATCCGAATTTTTTTTTATTTTTTTTATTTTATTTTATTTTATTGCAATTATTTATTTAAGTCTTATAAGTCGCGCCTAGAAGTATTGTCACGAGCATGAGAATGAGCATGAGCATGAGCATGAGCATGAGTATTTATTCACTTATTTGTTTCTGCATGGCTCTAACTATATGTCTAAAAAAAATGTGACTAATGCATGTCGAAGGGTGTCTTGCAATATTATGCACTGTAATTATTTTTATTTGTTATCATTTATTCGAATAGAACAAGAGGTAATTTATTTATATGTTATATTTTTGGGATATATATGAGTAGACGGTAAATACTTAAGAACAATTATTTCTTAATAGAAATTATTATTTTAGTGGTATAAATCCTAGATATGGAGATAAGGCCCGATATTTTTCTTTAGTTATCCTTTTTACGTGACTAGTAGTATAAATAGAGGTAATTTCATCTCTAATCTTCGCACACACAAATCGCTCAAATTAAAATCGGCGGCGTTTCCAAGTTTTCTTTTCCTTTCTGGTTTTCTAAATTCGTTGCAAGTCAAACTTCGTTTTCAATTCTTCTATGTGTTCAATGAATTCTTCTTATTTGTACAATTGTACGATTAAGCGATAAACAACCGACTTTTATTTCTGGTGCTACATAGTTTGTTTTTCCACTTGTAGGTACATCTGAATACGTGAGAACATACACTCTTCTTTCACAGAGTCTTAGGATTTGTTTTTTTTACTCATAATTTATGTTGTCAGAGACTTTCATGGTAATTAGGTAATATTATTATATCTTTGTGTTTGTGTTAATTGGTTTCCTATTGATTCTAATTTTTTTTTAGTCTAAGCAATAATCGAGTAGGTGTTTAATATTGTATAAGATAGTATTTGAATTTAAGAGTTATGTTATAATGTATAAATATAGAGCAGGTAGCATGCGATTAACTAATAAAATAATTTCCTGATGTTATTTGAGTTTATATGTATTGGTGAGATTCATATACATATACATACATATGTATGCTACAGTAATTGTATATATGTGTAGGTTGTTATATGTTAATTTATATAGTAGTATATCAAATTTGTGACAAGTCACACGTTCTATTATGTCATAATGATTGTGTTGATTTATTTGTAGTAGCATTAAGCATGTGTAGATATTTAGGAAATATAGATTAATGATGTGATCATAGGTTGTCAGAGTGTGATTTTTTTTTCTTGATGCTTATTAAAGATTTCCTAAGTTCATTTAACTGGATTTTAATTCCGTAGTTATTGTTTTATTAAAAAGCATGCATCATGATACATATTTATTTATAGGATTGGTGCGTGGGACTTAACTAATTAATTTACAAGTTTTTCCAATTGAGTCGCGAAGGTTAAGGTGGGTAACACTCTTCTAAACTCAAAAGTGATTTATGATGAATGTGTATTAAAATGTGAAAGTGAATTGTTTTAGGAAATATTTTTATATGTCCAACATGTTACTATAAAATGGAATGTGATGTGAAATGTGAAATGTGAATGATACATATAATCGCCTTGAATACTTTGAGCTCTTGTGGGTTATATGTTAAAGGATATCCTGTGCACAGTGATTTAAATGTCTCTATAATCGCCTTGAATGCTTCGAGCTCTTGTGGGTTATAGATGAGAAGGTTATATGTTCTATATCCGCCTTGATGCTTCGAGCTCTTGTGGTTTATAGAAAAGAATGTTATATGTTACTTTCCTTTGATAATTATGTTGTTGGACAAAAGAATGAAAGTAATGTATGACCCACCACTGAGTACGTTTTATGAGCACTCACCCAACGTTTTAAAAATGTTTTCAGGTCAGTGAGCATGGAGCAGCGTGGAAGGAAACGGGGTGTTAAATAAAAGTTTAAGTTTTATTAAGTTGAACTAATTATGTTAGACGTTTTTCGCATTTTATTTGTTTGGTTTCATTTTGAACTATGGTGAAGTATCGCATACTTAGTATTATAGTTTTAATAAGTGAGTGAACATACTATTATTTCTTGGTGTTATTTTATTTGGAAATCTTTGATGTTATTTTATTAAGGAAAAATTTTATTTAATTCTGCATCTCTGTTATTGAAAGAGTAGCATTCTAGCTTAGTAAATTAGGGTGACTTCCTTTAATGCTCTCCATCTTAAAGAGGTTGAAGGTAACTTCCTTGGATCTCTCCATCTCCCAAGGGCGTAAAGGTCACTTCCTTGAATGCTCCCCGTCTCAAAGAGGTTCAAGGTGACTTCCTTGGACCTCTCCGTTTTTCAAGGGCTTCAAGGTGACTTCCTTGAATGCTCTGCGTCTCAAAGAGGTTCAAGGTGACTTCCTTGGATCTCTCCGTCTTCCAAGGGCTTCAAGGTGACTTCCTTGAATGTCCCCTTCTCAAGAGGTTCAAGGTGAATCACAACCCTAATGGAAAGCTTGAAGGGCACGCGGCATGGAATCTGGCTCAAAAGGCCCCATTCACGGAGATAGGCGCTAAAGATCATCAAAGGGAGGAAATTAATCTGGTCGTTTACCTTGCTTGTTGGTTAAGTACTTTCGTAGGTTTTGATAAACACTTATGCAATGAAGTACTTGTTTCCTTTTCTTCTCTTACTTTCCTTCCTTCATGGATGTCGCCTTTTATCTTGTATACTTGCTCCAATTTGAATTTCAATTAATTGCAATCATCCAATTTGAAGAAATTACAAAACATGTTCATAATAACCCAATTTGAAGGAAGACACAAATGATAATTGACTCTAAAGCATGACTGAACTTAGATTCTATCTAAGTTGCCAACGTACCTCTTTATATAAAAAGGATCAAGTCAGAACATAGTTCAAGAAGTAAAACTAATTTAAGTTTTAAGGAGGGGCGCCGTAGACAGTTTATACTCATGCGGGCCAGGAGTGACTATTTATTTAACCACTATATAGACAAAATGGAGTAAATAACAGTTTAACCACATAAATTTACCTTTTGGTGGGATATTTAAGTTTAGCCACATTAACTTAACTCTTGCAGGAGAAGTTAGTAGTTTAACCACGTACATTTTCATTGGTGGGTGCCTTTACACAGTTTATACTCATGCGGGCCAGGAGTAACATGCAGTTTAGGCTCATGCGCCATGGAGCGGACTCCTTACTCTTTCTTTTAGTTTTCTATTTTTTCCTTATTTTTGTTTTTTTGGGTTTTTTTTTGTTTTTTTTTTTTTGTACAGGTACACTTCCACCCTTCAAGGATAGTAGCACTTCAAGAACTTCCCATTGATCGGACCAACACTAACATTGTCTTCATCAATCAACTTGTAGGCGTCGTTGGTGTAGACTTCTTTAACAACATAAGGACCATCCCATCTCGATACAAACTTGTTTCTGACACGTTGAGTGGTGATAATTGGCTTCCTCATAGCTAGCACTAAGTCTTCAACTTGAAAAGAGCGCAACCGCACATTCTTATTGAAAGACTTTGAAAGGTGAGCTTGATAGCACTCCAACCTTTGTTGTGCTTCCAATCGCTTCTCATCCAAGGCTTCCAAATTTTCAAGCCGTAGGCGAGCATTTTCTTCTTTGGTCAAACCCTCTTAGATAGCAATCCGCAATAAGGGAATTTGTTGCTCTAGGGGATTCACAGCTTCCACACCATACACCAAAGAACAAGGGATCGCTTGTATTGGAGTTCGATGTGTCGTTCTATATTCCCACAATACTTCTCCAATCTTCTCATGACAATCGCGCTTCATCTTTGCAACAAATTTTTTCAACAAATTGCACAAAGTCTTATTGAAAGCCTCGACCAATCCATTAGCTGACGCGTTGTACATGGATGACTTCCTTTGCTTAAATCTAAACTTCTCACATAGCTTATCAATGAAGGAATTGCTAAAATTACGTCCATTATTAGTGATGATGTAACGAGGAATCCAATGGCGATAAATGATATGACCTTTGATAAAATCATCAACATTCTCCTTCTTCACTTCTTTCAAAGGAATCGCTTCAGCCCACTTGGAGAAGTAATCCATTGCAACCAAGATATATAGATGCCCCCTTGATGATTTTGTCAAAGGTCAAACGACAACCATTCCCCAAGCATCAAAAGGCCAAGACGCAACCGTGGGATGTAGTGGCTCGGGCGGTTGATGAATGAGATTTGCATGAAACTGACAAGGTTGACATCTTTGAGCATACTCCATGCAGTCATTCACCATGGTTGGCCAATAGTAACCCATCCTTTTGATTCGAAAGTGCAATTTTGGACCGGACTGATGAGCACCGCAAACTCCAGAATGCGCTTCCTCCATAACTTTTGCAGCTTCTTCCTTACCCAAACATCATAAGAAGATTCCATCGAATGAGCGCCTATAAAGTGTGCCTTTAAAGTAGATAAAGCGAGCAACACGACGGCGAACATCTACTCTTCTATGCGGATCACTTGGCAACTTCTCATACTTCAAGTAATCAACCAACACTTGGCGCCAATCTTCTTCTTCTTCTATGTCAAAGACCTCAACAACATTGCTCACATTATCTTCACAATCTTCTTCTTCAAAGATAGGCAGAACAACCCAACTTTGGTAGACCGGCACAGAAATCTTATCTTCAGACATAGCAACTGTAGAAGCAAGTTTGGCTAATGCGTCTGCTTGCTTATTTTCACTTCTTGGTACATGTCCAATCTCCACGTCTCCAACCCATGCGAGGATTGTTTGGGCGTACTTGACATATGGAAGCAACTCTGGCTTTTTCACTTCGTACAATCCAAGTATTTGGTTTATCACCAACTTGGAATCACCATACACCTTCATGTGTAGTCTCTTTGCATCCACCACCATCTCCAAACCAAGGATGAGCGCTTGATATTCCACAACATTATTAGAGCAATTTTCAGTCAAAGTAAAAGAATATGGCAACACTTCTCTTTCTGGTGTGTGACAAACACCACTCCGGCACCGACTCCTTCTCTATGAGATGCTCCATCAAAGTACATCACCCAAGGAGGGCAAACACCAATCAAAAGTGCATCTTCATCGGGGAGCTCGTCGGTCAACTCCCATTCGGCAGGGATTGGATGATCAGTCAAGAAGTCTGCTAACACTTGTCCTTTCACTACTTTTTGGGGAACATACACAATCTCGAATTGTTTCAACTATAAGTACCACCGTGTAAGTCTATCAGATAAGACAAGCTTAGACATCACATACTTCAATGGATTTGCCTTGGAGATAAGGCGCACCGTATGAGCTTGAAAATAATGCTTCAACTTCTACATAGAGAATATACAAGCCAGACATAACTTCTCGACCAGAGAATAATTCATCTCGTTGGGCATCATCATTCTACTCAAGTAGTATAGAGCATTCTCATTTCCTTCTTCATTTGTTTGCGCAAGTAATGCTTCCATAGAGCGTTCTTCAGTGGCAAGGTACAAGATCAAAGGACAGCCCGTGACAGGTGCAGCTAGAACATGAGGTTTCATTAAGTAGGCCTTGATACTCTCGAAGGCATTTTTGCATGTTTTATCCCACTCAAATGGTACGCCCTTCTTCACGATTCGGCTAAAAGGTTAACATCATCCAGCTAGATTCGAGATGAACCTTCGAAGATATGCCGGTTTTCCTTGTAAGCTCTTTAGTTCATAAATATTTCGAGGTTCCAGCATCTTTACAATTGCATCAATCTTGGCTTGCTCAATCTCAATACCTCAATGGCGGACGATAAACCAAGAAATTTCCCGAACTTGACTCCAAATGCACACTTCAACGGATTCATCCTTAGCTTATATTTCCTCAACCGTTCAAAGACTGTCTTCAAATCTTGAAGATGATCACTTCTCACTTTGGACTTCACTACTACATCATCCACATAGCACTCGATATTCTTGTAGAGCATATCATCAAATATCTTTTGCATGGCTCTCTGATATGTGGCGCCGGAGTACGAAAGGCTGTCATCTCTTCGTCATTTGGCAACATGCGAATTTGATTATATCTGGAAGATCCATCCATAAAAGATAGAGCTTCATGGCCGGTGGTAGTATCAATCATCAATTCCGCAATAGGTAGCGGGAAGTCATCTTTAGGGCATGCCTCATTGAGATCTCTAAAGTTGACACAAATACGAATTTGCCCATTCTTCTTCCTTACCGGCACGATGTTGGAGATCCATGTCGGGTACTTTACCTCCCTAATGAATCCAGTCTCAATGAGTTTGTTTACTTCAGCTTCAATCAACGGAATCCATTCGGGACGAAATTGTCATTGGGACTGCTTGACAGGTCGTGCCCCTTTATTAATAGCTAAGTGATGAACAACTATTTTCGGATTCAACCCTGGCATTTCCTTATAAGTCCATGCGAAGATGTCTTTGAATTCTTTCAAGAGTTCAAAACATAGGCGTCAATGAAGAGCTAATGTAGATGGGTGTGGGTCATCAACAGTACCTAAATTAACCTCTTTCAATTCATCGACGGTGCACTTCACACCATCTTCAAATTGTGGGGGCGCTATGTCCGCATCTTCTTCTTCAACACTCTCATCTTCACAAAGAGTAATGGGATGTGATGAGGTGACCTCTTCAATGATCTCTTCACTCCTTGGCACATAGCTTTGAAAATCTATGAGCAGCCTCAATGTTCCATCTCTTTACCTCATTATAACGATCTTTTTTATATCACTTACTCTAATAGCGCTGCTTCTAAGTAGACGAGCGATCTCTTGATGTAAATTGTTGTGAGCAGCTTGATTTTGAGTAGATTGACTTTGAGCACTCTCGATAGTGTAGTAAGATGATGCCACACTTTCTCTATCTTCTTCATCATCCTTTTCGGGGACTTGTGTATGAATGACTTTCTTTATCTTGGCCTTCAACACATCTTTACATGACATGGTCAGTATAATACTTCTTTTCATGCGAGACGGGACGATACTTCTCAACCTTTGGGTTGCCCCTTGCTTGGTTTTCTTGTCTTTGCCAAGTCTCTTGAAAATAGACACTCGTTTCGCCCATCCTTCTCCTAACCTCTTGAAAGCTGATACCCTTTCAACTTTCTTCTTTTTGGGGAGACTTGATGTAGATGACACTTCTCCTTCAAAGATATGGTTAGCAATTGCCTTTTTGATCGCAATACGAACATGATCTCGTGAGACGAACCCCAAGCCGGCCTTAGTTCCTTGGACCATAGGACCATCTTTATTTGATACTTTTTGAGCCTGCCTTACGTTTAGGATCATGCTAGCTCGTTACCTCTGAATTCTCCTTGGAATCGTATCCGACTTTCACAAGTAGCTCATATGCCTTCGGTCCAAAGCACTTAGCAACTTCTGGGCTTGTAAGTTCGCCATGCTCCGTAGTACTACCTTGTTTTAGCCGAACAAATCCTCCAAATGATTGTTGAGTGGGTTTCGTAGCATCAATCTTTGTCAAAGGCACAGTGAGACCGTCCAAAGACTCCTCTTTAGTGAGTGAGTGACACCTCTTTCTCTTTTCTTTCAAGTCCCTCTTGCCATTCAACTTGTGCTTCTTTTGGAGACTTTGGCTTTACCATGTAGTACTTTGCTTCGGCAAAGTATGATTCGGTTTCTGCAAAGGGCTTATGATCACCAATCATTGTCTTTACCACACCATCTTGGTAATACTTGAAGCATTGATGCCATGTTGAGGGGATGACACCATATTCATGCAACCATGGTCGACCAAGGAGCATGTTGTACGAGGACTTAGCATCAATTACTTGGAATAATGAGGTTGATCTCATATTATCAATTAGTAAGTCCAACCTTATTGTCCCAAGAGCTCTTTGTTCTTCATAATTGAAACCATGAATCAACAACCGACTGCTTGCTAGCTCCTCAACTTGGATTCCTAACTCCTTCAAAGTTCTCAACGGCAATATGTTTACCGTAGATCCTCCATCTATGAGTACTCTATTTACCCTTTGCTCATTAGTATAATAACTCAGAACAGAGGTCGGTTATGAGGCTCGGATCCAAGCTGCCAATCTTCATTGGAAAATGTCACCATCAACACATCTTCATCCTCTCAATTTACTACTCCGCAAAAAGCTTCGTTATCTTCTTCGATACTTTCAGCAGTGATGAGGTTTGTCCCGGCATTGTCTTCTCCGAGCGTTATCTTTCCTTGTCTAGCCAGTTGCATAACCTTGTCCTTGAAGATGAAGCAATCATGTAAGGGATGACCCACTAGCCGATGGTACTTGCAATATTTTGGATCATTAGTTTGTCCTGCTTCATTCGGTCGCTTCATTTCAGGCAATTCAATAAGTCCCTCCTTGATTAAGTCATCAAATATGCCAGAGACATCCGAATCCAAGAAAGGATACTTCTTTTGATGCTGTTCTTTCAGAGTCCTCCGCCTTTGCCTCATGTCTTGAAAAGCATTCGGCTTATCCTCCTTATTGTCTTCTTTCCTTGAAAACTTAACAGAAGTTGCTTTCACTGCCATTGATTCTTTCTTTTGAACTTAGTCAAAAGAGTTGCCTCCTTTCTTGAATTCTTGTTTTTCTTTAAACCGACGAGGTTCTTGAACTGGTGGTCCTCCAATCCCATTTGATGTCATTTTCAACTCCATATCATGTGCTCTTGTGGCTAATTCCTCGAATGTCTTGGGTTAAATTCCACGCAGAATATATTGCAGGCCCCAATGCATCTCTTGAATACACTTTACAATGGCAGACGACTTGGACAATCGATCGTTGCAATTAAGACAAATGTTCTTTCATCTATTAATGTAGTCAATTACTGGCTCATCTTTGAACTCCCGCGAACTTGTGAGCTTCACCATGCTAACCGTCCTTCTAGTGCTATAGAATCGATTGAGAAACTCGTGTTCAAGCTGCTCCCAATGATCAATTGAGTTTGGCTCTAAATCCGTGTACCAATCAAAAGCATTCCCTTTAAGTGAGCGAACAAACTGTTTCACCAAATGATATCCAAAGGTGCCGACATTATTGCAAGATTTGATGAAGTGAGCTATGTGCTGCTTCGGATTACCCTTTCCATCGATTACTGAAATTTGGGAGGCTGATAGCTGAGAGACATCATTAAGTTATCGATCCTTTGAGTATATGGTTTTGAGTAAACCAATAAAGACTTGGAACTCCCATCGAATTTGTTTTTTATGGTCCCTTCAATGAGCTGCTTGACTTGTTTGATCATACGCTTGTCCATAGCCTCCATCATTGTCATTAGACTTGTTATCTGCTCCACTAAACCCGTAGCATTGGTTGTCATAACCGAAACTTCCAGATGAGTAATTATTCGCCGAACGGTCTTTGGGTGATTCAGAACCATCACTTGCGTCATTGCCGTCTTTCTTGACGTGTGGCTCCTCCTCCATGCCGAAAGTTGACTTGGCAGCTTTAGCAGCTTCCGCAGCTTCTTGCAACATCTTAGTTTTTCTTCGCATCATCATGCCGCCACCTTCCACAAGGTTCTTCGAAGTGAAGTCGTTAGCACCTTCCAAAGGCTTCTTCGAAGTAAAGTGACTAATATCCTTAGCTTTTGGAGACATTCTTCAAGATTTTGAGGAAGAGTTAAGATGAGAGGTAGAGAGGTCCCACCAGGCGTGCCAAAATTTGTAAACACAAATATGTATTTATGGCAAACACAATAAATTGTGTACAAATAAGTAATCTTCATTCCTTCTTTCTTGTTTTTCTAGGGCTTGTATTTTTCGAGAAAATGAAGTCCCAATATAAGGGTGTCAGGCTCTCTTCCAGCTCTTCCTTTGATCTCCAACATGATTCCTCTAATTTCAAGGGTTCCTCTGTAGTGGTTGATCTCTGGTTGTTGTAGATAGTATAAGACATTACAAGGGAAGTTGGTTTCCCACTTTGTAGTGTCAAATCTAACCGTAACTCCTTGCCATCCTTTAGGACATTTCTGATTTACTGCAACTCTTCTGCTCCGAGATGTCTAAGGATAAGATTCTTGGATTAGATTCCTTCCAAATGGTTGTGACTATTATGTCACCTTGGAACGATAATATTCCTGGATTTAGTCTAAGGCTTTGGTCATGCCTCATGACTTCCTTATCTCTTATTAGAATGTCAATCTCTCTTAATTTTGGGATCTCCATTCTATCGGGACATACCATCTTCGTCACCTTCTTGAATATATCTGGTATCTCGATGAATTGCTTTCGCAGAAATAGCTCAGTATGATGTGAGTTGGAAAGCGCATATGATACCTGATATGTAATAGAGTAAGGTCTATTTCCATCATCCAATAGATCCTTATACTTGAAATCTTGGTACAGAGTCAGGGCATTGCTGAAACTGGTGTCTTTAAGATTATATGCAATCTTTGGATATATAATCCCAACAACCTACCCAACACAAAGAATCCCTGCAACTGTTCCCATTACGGACTCTTTTAGACTTCTGACTCGTCTATCGCATATTGCGATATCGATTGGTGCTTCAACTATCAAAAATAAAGTTGATTTGAGCACTAACTGGATTGCTCTATTGTGAATCCAGTTCATCTTTTCAGCAATCTGGCTTCATTTTTCCCAGATCTTCTCTGATGTCATTGGCTGGAATCAGCTGCATTTCCACTTGATTCCCAGTGAGCTCAATAGGGAGAGACATTTCTTGTCTAGTGATGCCATAAACGATATGTTGTCTCCTATTTTTTAGTCTGAAGTTCCTCAAAACTTGGTCTAAGTTTCCTGTTGTAAAGCCTTGATACTTTTGTATATTTAGGCTTCTTCATGATTTTATCCATTAGGTTTGGCGACATAATTGTCCTGCTTGAAAATCCGGTCCTATCTTCGCTTTCTTGATGAAAAATCTTGGAATCAGTCAGATTCAGATCTTGATGTTACATCCGACCAATAAGAGTTTTGTCCACTGAGAATTTTCTCTTACTCGTATATACTCTCATCCGAGGGTATATCTTCGAACTGATATACTTGTATCAGCTCTTAAAAGTAGATGACATCATCGATGTCTGGGGTTGACTCGATTCTCCGTATACATCTTCTCTCATTATCAAGACAATTATTTGAAATATGTCCCTTAGCACCGCACGTCCACCAGTTGCAACTTTTAAACTTTCATTAACCCTAGTGTGAGTTCATCTGAAAGTTTTTTTTTTATGTTATTCTTCCTTGAGATCTATTTGAACTGGATCCTCAGGATGAAAACCTGTTTGGACCGCTTCTCTGGCCTGATATGTAGGATCTTGCCTTCTGTCGCGACCACATTGTTCTTTTTAGCCTTTGTTGCTCTCCTCTAATGATCGTTGGAAGATCATTGTCATCATAACCTAGAGGAGCTGCTTTGTTGATTCTCTTCAATTTCTCCATATTTCTTAAAGTTGTAGCTTGTTGGCACCATTCTGAGAGTTTTTGATGTATGTATGACATCCTCTTTGCTACATTATCCAGATCTCCTGGTTTGTAATCTTGAATTAGCATCTTCTTCCATAGACTTGGAAATTTTAGAAAGAAGATTTCCATCGCGATGTGATCGTTAATTATTTATTGATGCTGATAAATGGTAAGGAGCTATAGAAACTTGTTGAGCATTTTTTGATCTAAGACTGCAAGTCTTAAATCATATAACGACATCAAGTATTTCTTCCTCTCTCCTCGTCGAATCCCTCGAAATATCCTTCTCCAAGGAAATAATTTTTAATGGCCATTGCCATTTTCTTAATCATTTCTGTAAAGGAATCGATGTCGGCGAAGCATAGATTTTTGGTCTCCATTGGAATACCTTCCCATGCTATCTTCACCACTTCTGCAAGACTTGTCTCAAGGATTTTAATAAATCCCATCTTGTCAAGATCGAGCGTTGCTACTGCGATCCTCATTGCCGAAGCCCGTTCATCTATTATAGATTCTCAATCTATGAAGTTGACTTCGTCGATATCAAGCATCACTCCGTATGGTTGAATAGGATCCAAGGTGGCCTTTCCAACAGGTATATCCTATATTTTGGGTTGCTTCCTTCTTATTCTTCTGACTGTCATGTAGGCATCATTTGGTACGTCTGCATCAAATCTTGCTCCAACATGATAGTCATGAGCATATCTTATGTACTCGTCGTGTGTTTGCCGCTTCAGAGGGATCACCCTCTGTGGTCCTGGTTGTCCCTGAACTATGGAACCATGGTCAATCTCATTCATCTTTAGATCAACCACCTTCATGTTAGCAAAAGATTCTGCAAACTCTTGAAGATCTTCAAGATTGAGTCCTTCGGGATGACTCATGGTTTTTCACCTCGAAGCATTCTTGAAAGAGCTACACTTCGTGGATCCTTCTTCACTTCTTCCACCGATAATGGATAGGTGGGTTCATTGACAAAAGGATTTCTTCTTACTCGATCGGAACGGGGTTGCTCTTCCCGCTTTTCAATTCGAGTCTGGATATCTATGAGGATGTTTTTGATTTCATCCTGCATTTTAGATGTCTTGTACAGATCTCGAGGTACTCCATAGAGGCAATTGCCGTAGTGTTTGTACCGTCTTTTGTATCTCCCTTATATCAGCTAATATTTTAGAGGTATATGGGATAATATCTCAGAATTCAGGAACATTAGCTATTCCCTTGTCCTTCTGGTATCTTTGTTCCATCAAATGTGGTTATGATGGTCACTGATCATCAAATGTGTTAATGCTTCTTTGAGATAAGCATTAATTAGGAGAAGTAGTTGAGACCTCTCCATCATATGATGGCACCGACGAAGGTTGTCGGCGACTCCACTTCTGACGTTTTCGTCAAAAGTCTCCTCCCAGAATGATAATGCATTATGGTGATCTCTTTTTTCTATCTCTAAACGATCGTGATAGAACCTGTAATTTACACATCTCGGACATTCGTCAGAATCCATATTTTATTTGTCTCCTCTGTTAGGAAATAATCCTTACATTCAATAATAAATAAAATATAATTCCTAGATAAACCTAAGGTTCTGATACTATTTTGATAGCGTGGATCTCTTAGTAACATAATATAGAAATTCATGATATAGAAGGGCAAATTAATTAATTTTATATGCATACAATATTTTTGGTATTAATCACATGTTTTTTGTCTAACTAATTATAATTTTCCCCATTTTATATAAATATAACATTAAAGTTAATAAGTATTAAGACATTTCAAAGTGTCATAATAAAACAATTTGAAAAGTCAAGGCTTAGTGGCTATGGGAAGTACATATTATAAGGAGTGGGTATAAAGAGTACACTTTATTTCCATAGTGGTAGATTGATTATTTATCTCTATCTTTTTTCTATGACAAGGTTTATTCATTTTCTACTGAATTTCAATCCTACATGCAAGCTACTCCTAAAGTTGTTCACTATATTGATATAATTCATGTCCTTAGAGACATATTATATGTTTCAATCAATTAAATATTTATTATTCAATTTTATTTCTTGAAAATCTATTTGTGAGAACTCCCTCCGTCCCACTTGACTTGTCCTACATTCCTTTTCGGGCATCCCATTACACTTGTCCTGATTCATTTTTGGAAAATAATTAAGGAAATTAGAGTCCAATTAGTTTGGCTAATTAGACCCACTTTATATCTTTCAACCTATTTTTCTCCTAATTTTCTGTATTATTCACTATTCACACACTCTCTACCCATTTTATTTTATTATTTAGACTCACTTTATTTCACTATTCACTCTTTCTACCCATTTTATTTCACTTTAATAGCTCCGCTAAATATACTTTTTCTCCCTAATTATTTTGTCCTTAATTCCGTGCAAAAAACAACTAGGACAAGTTAAGTGGGACACAGGAAGTACAACATATGTAATGTTGGATGAATATTATATATATGTACGTAGTATGCTTGGCGCATGAGTATAATTCACCAATTACACATGTAAGTTTAATTTATTACAAATAATTATTTATTTACATTAGCATCTTTAAAATTATAATGAGCTTTTGAATAATTTTTAATTTAAAAAAGTTCAACGAAAATGATCATGCAGACTATAGAGAGCGTACAAAATCAAACTAAAAATATCTATCTTTTATATCTCAATAAACTCGATGATTTTCAATACTATGATACACCACATTTTGCATTAACAACATTATTTTGTTAGTTATTTTATTTGCATAGTTATTTTCTAATTAATATTGTGTTTAACTTTGATATATATTAGTTGTACACAAATAATGTCATAAATAAATTACATATTTATTAGATCATAAGCTTTTAATAAAGCATGTTAAATTCTCTTATTTGAAACGCTAAATTTATTTCCAAATCAATGTAAATAATCTTGTTACATCTTAAAAGATATATAACAATTTAATTGGTTAATGAATTATTCTTTATCATGTACTCTCTCCGTCCCACTAGGCTTGTCCTGTTTCTTTTGGGCGCGGGATTTAAGGAAAAAATAATTAAGAGTAGAAAGTATGTTTAGTGGAGTTTTTAAAGTAAAATAAAGTGGGTAGAGAGAGAGAGAGTGAATAGTGGAATAAAGTGATAAAGTAAAATAAAGTGGGTAGAGAGAAAGTGAATAGTGAAATAAAGTGGAATAAAGTGAGTGGAGAGAGAAGGAGAATAGTGAATGACACAGAAAATGAGGTGAAAAAGTATGATGAAAGGTGTAAAGTGGATTGTTTAACAAATTAATTGTTTCCTAATTATTTCCAAAAAAAGTAAACAGGACAAGAATAATGGGACAACCAAAAAAGGAATACAAGACAAATCTGGTGGGACGGAGGGAGTATAACTTAAAATAAAATATTTTAAGCACGTGATTCTCTATTAGTAGTCGAAAAAGAAGAAAATAAGTAAAGACATGACACTACAAAAAGCCAGAAATTTGCAACGGAAAATACCCTCGTTATCAAAGGAATTTCCGTCGTTAAAAATGACTTATCACGGAATAACGACGGAACACATTCATCTTTGAAATCAACGTCGTAAAACAGTTTAACGACGGAATTATTCTGTCATTATATTCTATGATGGAATCACGACGGGAAAGGCCGCCGTTAACGGCGGCGTCGCCGGAAACGTTGTCTGCCGAATACCGACGGAATAGCGGCAGATTATTTCCGTCGCTGATCAGCGACGCATCAATTCCGTCGTCGTTTCGTGGAGAGGAATAACCGTTTTTTCGTCGCAATTCTGTCGCAGATCAGCGATGTCCGATGGCCGTTGTTGATTCCGGAGTTGGTAACCGTCGTAATTCCGTCTCTGTTTTTAATTTAATTTTAGTTTTTTTTTTTTTTAATTACATGTAGCTATTCCAAAAATTTACATAATCCTCAATTAGAATTTAAAACTGAAAAACGCTACAGAATTTAATATCCATAACAACTGATAAAAATAGTATAGTTCAACATCCAAAACAAACAACTAATGTTCCAACACCGTTAAGATTAGGCAAGCAAAGTAATAGAGAGAAATTTGGAGGGACAAGACAAATAGGAGAAGAAGAAATACCTATCGGCGGACGACGAGCTGACGGTGAGTGGCGCCGAAAACTGAGACAAGCCTGGGCGCGGGGTTGGCGATTTTCAATTTCAGAAAGTAGGGCAAAAAACAATAGAGAACAATGAGGCGGGATGGGAAAGTCCGCCAATTAATCAGAGGCCTACGACGGAATAACGACGAAAGCAACCCGTCGTGACAAATTTCGTCGTCACATCGTCGTTAAATAATTAAATAATATTTAAAAATAAAATAAATTGAAAGATAACGACAATAACGATTCCGTCATTGATTAACCATCGCGGTTCCGTCGTAATTCCGCCGTGAATTTTAGCGCCACTTTATCGCGCCAAAGAATGTCGTCTCCATCGTTGCTCCGTTGTAAAATTAACGGCAGATCTTGTTCCGTTGCGGATTCCGTCGTAGATTTCTGGGTTTTTTGTAGTGTGATTTTGCTTGACACCTAATATACCTTGCACGAAATTACAATTCATTACATAGTACGCCTGTTGCAATTGTAAGAAAATCTACGACAATCAATTTGTTTTATCTCCAAATGCTTGAGGAACGGGAAGAACGCTATCAATCCTTTACTTATTATTACAGGAGCTTGTCTCTGGTGAGACGCGCGCGCTTCACGCGCGGCGCGTGTTGTGCACGCACCCTATTTTTTTCGATTTTTTTTTTCAATTTTTTTTTTGTGCAATATGTCCATATGCACACCGAAGAGTATCCATATGCACCAACTTTTTCTAGTTTTTTTTTTGCAATATATTCATATGCCCACAACCATATATTCATATGCACACCACCATATATTCATATGCACACCACTTAATGTTCATATGCACACCGAAGAGTATCCATATGCACCAACTTTTTCTAGTTTTTTTTTCTTTTTTTTATTTACAGTTTTTTTTTTATTCCGATGGAGCCTTCGGCACCCATTTTACGGCTCCGGCTTCGGCTCTGATTTTACGGCTCCACCTTCGCTCCGATTACAAATATAATGATAATCGTCGGACAACAATTTTGTAATACCCCGGAAAATTTCTACTGCGTTAAAAAAAATTCAAAGTTAATAATAATTACGGCTTTGCACGCTTAAGTTCATAAAATTAAATTCTAAGACTAACGGTGAAATCCGTTTCCAAAAATAAATTACAGAAGTCAGTTAAATGACTACTGTATTAGGATTATCGCGTACGATAACTTTTTAGTTCGAGAACTCAGATCGGGAAACCGTCTGATTTTTACATTCACGAAATTGCGATACGAGTTCGCCCGAGGAAGTTCGTTTTTATTATTTTTCCGGATGAAATTCGGACTGTGAGGTTCCGAGATTTTGTCGGATTTTAAGTTTTAAATATTGTTTTCCGAGTAAGATAAATATATCGGATTTATTGGTCAAATTGGAATTTGACGATAACGTGCCGAATGCGTATTTTTATTCGTCGATTTTCATAACGTCGTAACGAGCCAGAAAAGCGCGTATTTGGGAAAAATTATGCACTATGACCGACATATATATATATATAAATATGTATTAGGATATTTGATTTTTATATTGTATAACTTTATGACTCACACTTTCTACCAAGATTCTAATAATTAAATACTAGACACCTAAGGCTAAAACTTAAATATCATAAAACCTTGTCATCTCTCTTAACTCTCTCTCAACTCACGCCATACACACATATACACTTTTTCCAAATTTTTCTCTCCATTTCACCATTGAAGCTCAAGGTTCTTCAAGCTCCCAAGCACCACTTATTGATCATCATCCATCCAAATTCCATTTCTACTTCAATAATAATCAAGGTAATAAGCTAATCCATCTTTCTATCCATGTAGAATTCTTATTCCTTTAATTTTTTATTTGGACCGAAAATTAGTAGATGTATTAGGATGATGATTCAAATCTTAATTCATGAAATTAAATGGATAGAAACTAATCTCTATGGTTTAATTGATGGAAAATCCAAGAACCCTAATTCTAGGTTAGGACCGAAATTGGGGAAAAATTATAGGATGGATTAATTCTTAATTTGTTTGGATAATTAAACTTAGGGATAGTTTAATTGATGATTAATGAAAGAACAAAAAAAATCCCCTAACTAATAGATGAAAACCGATTTTAGGGGTTAGGGTTTCAATTTTGAAATTCAATTAAAGATGTTGTAGGATTGATCAATGAATATTATATGTTGTAATGGACTTAGGAGTGATATAATTGTTTGAATCGATGAAGAAAACACCTCTCCTAATTTAAATATTATGACCGAAAATTTAAGGGATTTAGGGGTTTGGTGTAGCTTGACTTAAATGATGGTTTAATGATAGATTAAGGTTATAATTGATGTTAAATGATCATATAAATGAAATGAAATTATTCTAAAAATATTATGTAAAACATAAGAGACATAGAATCCTTAATAAACCAAGATTTGTTAATGATTTGTAGTTGATGACGTGTTAATTCGAGTTATGAAATGATAGGTTATAATTGAAACCGAGAAATTAGGAATTGAATTAGGAACTTGATTTGGTTTAGTAATTGGTTAGATTGAACCATGTGGTTTTGATCGTCGTATTTATAAACGGGAAAATAAAATGGAGTTCATCACGTATGGAAATATGTGTTGACTGCCCTATTGTATAATTTTCGTGGGAATTTAGGTACGAACCTAGGAAGTCACACGTCGATTTTTTATCAAACCTTAGGGTTAATTTCGGCAGTTTTGCGACCCTTTCCGGAAACTGCCATATCTCTTAGCTCGTTCATCGGATTTGAGATCCGTAAATTGGAGAATAAACTAGACTTCCTTAGCTTTCATTCGGTACAGAGCACCTCCCCTGTTTCAGAGTACTCTGTTCTGGGCAGTCCTCAGAAGCTCTGCCTTGTGCAGTGAAGTTTCAAAACTTAATTTCTTAAGTTGATTTCTTCTCAACTTAATTTCATTCGATCTTTTAAGTCGTTCCAAGTATCGACTATCATAATTTACTGACCTTAGCGTCAAGTAAGAGTTCTAAATGAGAAATGTTCGATTCTCGTTCCTGTTTAATTAAAAGAATCTAGAATAGCGTGCAAAGGCCTAAAAGCTTAAAAACATATGAGAACTAATTCGGTTTCGATTTCCGTTTTCTTTTATCGACCTGATGACTTATCGAAGTTATGATTATTTACGATGAAGGAGGAAGTCAGCACTCGGGATAAGACGAAGGATCGACGACAGAAAACTCGTTTAATAGTTCTGTAACTTATAAGGTGCGCTTTTCTATATATCAAACAAAATGTGGGATTTTCCACAAATTGAAAGTGATATTTATAGCTTTGATAACTGTGTTTATCAAAAGTGATTATCAGGCATAAAATGTTTTATATTTTATGTGAGTTCTCTTGTACCTTATGAGTTAATCAAAAGGGGTTAACTAACGATCGGCTCTGAGTTAGTCAAAAGGGGCTTTCTAGAGTTAGTGCACTTGTAGCCTGTGGTGTATGTGGTATCCTGTTAAGGGGTAGCCAGCCACGGTGAATTATGATTGGTCAAAATTCGAACATAACATCTATGAAAAATGCTGATCAACTGCTTTATGAATGAAATGAAAATGTTTAATAGACACGGGCTCTTTTAAATGAAAACCCCGATGCGCTATAAAATGAGATGCCTGTTTATCTATACCTATGATTATGTTTTCGGCAATGTGCCCACTAAGTACTTTTGTACTTAGCCCTGCATATGTTTTCTAAATGTGCAGGTTGAAGCGACGGCAGCGGTGGACGGTTGAGTTAGGGTTGAATAGAGATAACAAAGACATGTATTCATATCTCACTTTTCCGCTGCTAAACTCTAAGACTTTTGTTGTATATATTTAAATCACTGTAGCCTGAGTTCTGTTTATAACTTAGAATCTTTCGAGATCTTGTCCGAGTGATCCTTCGAGATCAACTCCTTCTTTTGTTATAAAGTCTTGTTCATTGAAATTGTGTTGTCTTCTATGTATGTTTATTCAGTCATCCCCTTTCTTCCCCGCCTCTTTAATCCAATCTCAGTCGCACCCTGGCTTCTGCCGTCCCTCAGGATTTGGGGCTATGACAAATTTGGACTTTTACGGCTCGCTCCGAAGCCTTTGGCTCCCCTCGCTCGAATCTTGACCAAAGAAGAAGCGGGAAACAAAACAACGAAGAGGCAAAAAAAAAGGAGTGCAAAAAAAATTTGAAATTTTAAAAAACAAAAATCGAATATTGATTGTGCATATGAAAATACAACGTTGTGCATATGAACATAAAGTGTAGTGCATATATATGGTGATGTGCATATGGACTTATTGACGGCAAAAAAAATAAAAATTAAAAAGTCAACGGTTTGACCGGATCAACCCGGATCCGGACCGGGTCAACCCGGTCTCACTAGAGAATTTGCCTTATTACAGACTTGCAGTTAAAAAATACACCATGCCCTTGAAAAAGAGAGAAAGAGGGAGGATGAGGTGGTGCATAAATATGTCCACCTCATTCATCCGGCGAGCTGAGTCGCTTCCCGATGTCGGAATAGAAAATGCACGTCTTTTTTAAACAATTTCGCAAAGTTTAGGAATTTTGAAAACTGCTGAACTTCAGACCACAAACCATGAGTAATCCCAAATCGTTTGAATTCGTAAATGAATCCTTCAAGAAAGCTATAGGTGAATCATGATTCATTGCCAACTCAGACAGCAAAGTTTCCTATACTAGGAGTTTGTTCAGTTCTGTACTCACGTATATAGAGTTTGATTGCATATTTCCTGATGAACTACAATGTACACATTTCTGACAAAGAACTAAAGTTTTAGAAATTTTAAGGTCCAAGGGATATGCAAGTACCTGATCAGCAGCAAAGTTGATCATCGATGAGTCATGCAACGAACTTGAAGGGTATTATTTCCCCATTCTTTTTGTTCTTGTAGTATCCTCTTGGCCGACTCCACAAGTGGCACTCTCGCTTTGCCCTTCACCTCAATCAGTTCAAGTGTTGGAATTTCTCCGATACCTTCAGGTATTTCATCGAGCTGCCAACATTCATGGAGCACTAGGCTCTTGAGCATTGGGAAGTGACTGCTTTCAGTTATCCATTGCTCGAGATCTGACTTTTCAATCAACAGAAACTCCAGCTGAAGAAACTCTCCTTCAGCTGTTTCCCATGTGTTGCCTTTGCACGCCTGACTAGTTAGTTTTAGCACTCGCAGATTTGGCAGTGAACCAACAATTGTCATCTCGTCCCAAGGAAGATGCAAACGACTTACGGTTAACTTTTTCAGCGATCTAGGGAAAGCGAAGATATCCATCTGGCAAAATGCATTACGAGAAGATGAACGTAATTTCAAATTTTCAAGTTGACGCAGATGTACCAGATTGTTCAGGCAGATTTCACCTGGACGATGATCAGAACAATCAATTTCCAATTTTTTTAGGTTTCGGACCATTCTCAAAACCCTTTCAGTACACATGGAATGCGACACAATGGAAAGTGTTTGGAGGTTTTCTAGACTAGAAGTAGTTACTCTTTGTGGATCCGGTAACCTGCCATAGAAGACAAGATGTCTTAACTGTGGCATCGTCCAAATTTCATGTGGCAAACAGATCGAATGAACATTAAAAAACCTCCATTCATTCTTTGCACGAAGGTTCAGAGTTTGAAGGTTTCGAAGCTTTGAAATGGCTCCAGGAATCCTTTTAAGATGGTAGATAGCAAGGTACACCAGATGAAATAGGTCAAATAGTTCATCTGGTAGTGATATCACATACACATCTCCTGCATCCAATACCCTGAGCAATCTAAAGCTTTCAAACAAGTTTGCTACAGAAATGCCATGGAAGCACAAAACTGTATGGATGGTGAAGCCATTAGATTCTAAGAAGTATGATAAACCCAAAGGGGTAACACTTACACGGCGCTGATTTTTTCTGCCTTTTATTGGAGGGAACTTCCTGGCAAACCCACTAGTGAAATTTACAAGAAATTTCTCTTCGTGCGCTTTTCTTATGCACAAGTCTCGCATCAGATCATGGAGGCTGCAACTTTTGATTCTGCCATCACACTTTCTCTTGGTAACCAAAATGAGATTTCTCTGGACAAGATCCTCCAAACACGCTTCCGCCTCTTCTTCTAAGCTTTTAGACCCATTTTGACGTCTCAAGAATCCCTCAGCTGCCCATAACTTGATGAGTTTTGAGACACGGACCTCACAATCTTCTGGGAAGATTCCAATGTACAAGAAACACGGCCTCAGATGATGAGGCAAGTGGGTGTAACTTAAAGACAATATTTGATCAAATTGACCTTCCGAAGTGACTGAATTAACATTTTGTGCAATTTTCCTCCATGAAGCCGGATCGCTCTTGACCGCTGATAGGAGCCCTGCAACCACAACAATTGCAAGGGGCAGCCCTTTGCAGCATCTTACAACCTCCTTTCCAATCTTCTCCAATTCCAGAGGACAATCTTGATGTGCAAACACCTTCTGTCGAAGAAGATTCCAACTTTGATCCTCGTCCATCAAACGCATCTTGTGAAGAGGGCTCAAATGATCAGCATAAGCAGCCACATCAGTTTCTCTCGTCGTTAACATGACTCGGCTTCCATTGCCATCATCGGGAAGTATGTTTCTTACGTCATCCCAAGCCTTTGTACTCCAGATATCATCCATTACAATGAGATACCTCCTTCCTTTCAAGATTTTGAACACTTTTTCACTAGTTAATTCACTACTGCTCCGCTCAGATCTTTCTTTGTTGAATTCTTCCATACAAGCTAGGAGGCCTGAGAAAATTACACCTTCGCTGTAGTCCTGTGATACAGTGACCCAAGCACGAATATCGAACTGCTGCACCGTCAGTGGGTCATCGTAAGCATACTTTGCAAGAGTAGTTTTACCTATACCTCCCATCCCAACGATTGGGATAACTTCTAAATTGGGTGATTCTCCACAGAGTCGAGACTTTATTGCTACCAAATCTTCTTGTAAGCCAACAATATAGTCAATGTTGTCGACGGGAGCAATTCTAGATGGTGAACCAGCTGCAGAAGAATCACCATCACCAAGTTGCACTGCATCTTTAATGGTCGCGCTATTATTCTTCAAGATCATCACCTCCCTTGTGATTGCATCTGATTCTGCTCTTATCTTTCTCATTTGGTGTTTAAACTTAGATTTGGCGGATAAAACCCTCCACCAATGTGATGGAACTTCCTCCAACATCAAAGACTCAATGATATCTTCTGCTTCATATGCTAAATCTCTGATTCGCCCATCCAAAATGTTGGCTTTCTCTGGAAAATCTTCAAGAAACTCTTGCAAGAAAATAAATGGTTCATAGATAGATCGAATTTGCTGTTTTTTATTACGAGAAACTGGATATTTATCTTGATCCAAGATCATTTTTCCGGTGGTTTGCGCAAGGGAAAGAAGAGAAGCATAAGCCATCTTTGCTGCGCACAGTTGATTTGTTTATATGACAGGATTTTTGCAAATCAAAATAAACCTAGCAAGAAAATGAGAGCAGGCCTAGTTTAAAAGATACAGAAAGAAATTATTGACTACTGAATTAGATCAAACCAAGATTATATTTACCATATACAATCAAGCTACTCAAATTTGTTATCTTTGAATATTTTATTATGGGGTAGGCCAAATGACAAATTCATCCTTCGAAAGGCAATAGGCATTTATGTGATATAGGATCATCTGAACAAACAAAAAAGAGAACAAAAAAAAAAGAAAAAATTAATTATGATCAGTACAACGAAAATTAGACTTGATATAAATCACTTTTTTTTTTCTAATAGTACATTTATTACTAATTAGAATCAGTAAAAAATGTAACACATTTGACAGAGAAAAATAGCACCCACAACATCCCAAAAAGAAAAAAAGAAAAAAAAAATCGGTTTTAGACAAAAGAAGAAAGAGAAGGAATTGATGGTGATGTCGGTTGGGAGATAACAACGAAGATAATAGCTGTCTTTGATAGGGACAACCATTCTTTGATAAATATGAAAATTCAAAAGCAAAGGGCCCTCTTCCACATGATGAACAGTAAGGTATTTCCTTCATTATTTCATTCTAAAACAAGGTAAGTTAAAGCTACATTTCTTTTTTTATTTATATCTTCCAAAAAAAAAACACAAAACACAGCAATCACTTAGTAGGTCAATATATTACAAGTTTATTTACACAGAAAACACTAATGTGATATTGGAGTATCCTAACTAACAACACAGCAGCCTTGCTAAAGATTTGAAGAAGGCGTCGGCCATAATTCAAAGGCTCCACTGCATATTAACTATCACCTAATAAAAGTTTAGAAAAAATATTGATAGTTGTTAGGAAGTTTTTATCAGTACATGTTGGTATTTCTTTTTTGATGCCAAAGAGTTACCTGCAGGTACTAGCACAGTGGAGGAGATTGGTATAAATGAATGGAATGAGGTAGGAATAAAATGGAGGTAAAAACGAAATAGAGGTCGGAATGAAATGACAAACATTGGTTGCTTCATATGCTTAGTATGCACAAGGAATGCGAAATAGAAACGTTTTTCATTTTAAATTACCCTTTTATATTATTCTCCTCTCTCAAATTGTTTCTCTCATTTTCTCTCTTTACTTTGTTTTTAATCTAATATTCTTTAATCAAATAATAAAATATACATGGATGATTTGATCAAATAATAAAATAATATAAGTATTTGGATGATTAGAAACGGCTAATATTGTGAGGTATAGGTGGAATGACTATTCCCATTGGGAAAGGAATGGTGATTCCCAATAATGAGATGTATCAAGCAAAGAAATGCAGGTAGTAATGACCATTACATTCATTCCCCAATTCTATCATACCAATAACCTTCTAAGTGGTTATCGCTTATCGGTAACGACAAAGAAAAAAAAAACCTGAGAATTATGAGGAAGAATGATATTGTATTATTGTTGAATCGGCAAAAGAAAGAAGCAAATTTTACAAACACCTCTTTCCCCCTTGAGCTTCTATAGACCCCCATCATCTTATACATGACTTCCTTAAGTAAATTCTACCATTACTTCACCCGTAGAAGTTTGATATCGGGTCGAGTCATCACACACCATCACTAACAACTAATCAAGATTGTCTTTTGTCCTCCTCCAATGTTAAAAGAGAAACCAAAGCTCAAGAACAAGAGAGAATTGCAGAAGTCATTTTCCATTGGTTCTAGATAATGAAAACTGAATACAATAGTAGTGTATTTAAAGCTGAAAACTACCGCCTAACTATCTAACAAACTTGCTAACAGAATTTGTAACTAACTTGCTGATATGGCCACGCTGATGTGGATATACATAACTTAATCCAATACACTCCCAGCAAAATCAACCCTTCTCCAGATTTGCAAGATTTAACTTGCTTCGCAGTAAACAAAACCTTGTTTCAGCTAAGGGTTTGGTGAAGAGATCTGCAATTTGATCTTCTAAAGGAACAAAACCAACCTCCACTATGCCATCTATCACCTTTTCTCTAACATAATGCACATCAACCTCAATGCGTTTAGTGCGAGCATGAAAAGCTGGATTAGCAGCAAGAGCAATTGCACTAGCTAGTGTTGTCACTCCACATCTTATGTGGCGCTGTAAGAGAAATCCCCAACTCAGAACACAAAGTTTGTAACCACACAACATCTGTAGTGGCATTTGCTAGAATTCTATACTTGGATTCAGCACTACTTCTTGAGACCACATCCTGTTTCTTGGTAGACCAAGTAAGCAAGTTTTCACCAAAGAAAATACACTGACCACCAGTAGATCTTCTATCATCAACACAACTAGCCCAGTCTGCATCTGCATAGCTTATAAGTGTGGATGAAGAAGTAGGATGAAAATAAAGTCTGAGAGAAGCTGAGCCTTGCAGATAACAAAGCAACCTTTTGCATGCTGCCCAATGATGATCAGTTGGAGCATGTAAAAATTGACTCGGTTTATTTACTGAAAAGGCAATGTCAGGCCTTGTGAGAGTAAGATATTGCAAGGCACCTACTGTGCTCTCGTACAACATAGGATCAGAGAAGGACTTTCCAACATCTTTGGAAAGCTTAGTAGCAGCTGTCATGGGTGTGGGACAGGGCTTGCAATTCACCATATTGGTTTTGAAAAGCACATCATGAATATACTTATGTTGACATAGAGAATAACTACCATTCTGTCTCTGAACTTCCACACCCAAAAAATAATGCACATTTCCAAGATTTTTCACACAGAACTTAGCATGAAGAGTGTTAATGATGGAACTTACTTCATCAGAATCATCTCCAGTAACCAAGATATCATCCACATAAACTAGAATTAATGTGAGAGAAGAGAATGTTCTTTTGAAGAACAAAGAGAAATCAAAAGCTGACCTTGTGAACCCCATGGAACAGATCTCACTCTTGAGAGTATCATACCATGCTCGAGGAGCTTGTTTAAGACTATAAATGGCCTTGTTTAACTTGCAGACATAATCCGAATGCTCAGAATCTATAAACCCTGCAGGCTGCTTCATGTAAATAGTATCAGTTAGCTCCCCATTAAGAAATGCATTGTTAACATCTATTTGTTGAATATTCCAACCTTTGGTAGCTGCTAGAGAAAAAACCAATCGTATAGTGGTGGGTTTAACTACTGGACTGAAAGTTTCCATAAAGTCCACACCATATTGTTGTGACCTAAAAAGTTCAGGTCTCTTTGAGACCTGAATTTCCATCTCACTTACAGAAGACATAGAGGTGGTTTGTCAGGTATGAGTTCAGAGAGCTGGTGAGAGAGCATCTGAGGAAGCTATGCTGAATGCATAGTAAAGGATTCATTTGGCCAGACACCTTCAAAAAGCATATACAGCCTTTATCTGTCACGATACGGATTCAACAGGTGAGCGTCATAAATGTTAGCCAATGGCGCGAGTTCATGTCACAGGTAGACAGCGGATCTTCAGTCTATTTACCAATATACCCTTACAGGTTAAGATATAAATATCATCTCATTCCTCATGATAGTACAGGTTATTCACAACACACACAAAATACTCACGCACTCATCTCTCCATTTTCCTTTCTGTTTGAAAGCTGACTTGAGCGTCGGAGAGGGTTCGTCGGAAAACCTCCGGTCCCTTCCTTTTTTGCAGGAGTTGGAGAGGTCGTTTCACTGAGTTTAAGTCTGGATTTCTCTCCCTTGCGTGGTTCCAATAGGTGAGAAGGAGTTAGTTCGTTAGAGGTGTGCTGTTCGTGGTACTCAAATGTTGAGTCATGATTTTGGACACAACATCTGGCGCCGTCTGTGGGAAATCTTTCTATTCCATGTTTTCTTTAAGATTCTCATTCATAAAACTTATGGGATTATTTGCATGCGGTTTGGTGTATTTTGAAATAAGGAGGTATAAGGTGCAAAAAAGTTTTTCAACGTATTATCATCATTTAATCAAAACCTTCCGATTGTTTGATTTGAAACTTCCAAGTGTTGTATCCACCTCACGTTGGAAATTTTCCTTGATATTTTCTCAAACATTTTTTTAAAGAAAGATATATATGCAGAGTAGGGGGACAGAGATTCCGAGTTCGGATTTGTCCCTCAGAAATGTTATCAAAAATCTGTGGATCCCGAAGAGTGGATCATGAAAGTGCTCATGACATGAGAAAGGGAAAAACATAAAAAATGTAATATTCCTGAAGTGAATTTTACGCGACCTCAGTAGAGGTGGAAAGAATGATATGGGGAAGGGGGGGGAGGAACATGATAGATCTCGCTCCCTAGTTCCCTCAGCCTCAAGGAAAGCTTTGTCATAGCTTTCTCGAGAGAAACATAGTGTTGAACACTTGTGCTTGTTATACTGATGATTTTGCCTAACGGTGAGCTAACTGTTGGCAATTTTGTGTTAGCAGTCATGGATGACACGGTGGTCCGAGATCTGGAACCTCCCTTTGAGGGGGCTATGCAAGAGGATAGCTCCCCAGAAAGGCATAGTGGTGAGAGAAATCATGATGCATCGAGGATGGTTGCTCAGAAACCTACTACACCTCAGAAGGAGAGATCGTCCAAGTCTTTAAGCCCTCATAAAGAGAAGGCTCGCAAAGAAATGAAGGATCAAGGGGATGAGTTTCAAACCCCTTCACAGCCGAATGTCACGTGTGTGACCTCGATGGATCAAATCAGCGCCATGGTAAAGCAAGCAGTGTCGAATGCCATGGTCTCACCTGAAAGTCATAATAAGAAAGTTAGTAATGCAGCCAAAGAGAAAATGAGAGAGGAAGAGCCCGAAATCGAAGAGCATTATGAAAGTGAGGGCAGAGTCCTCAAACTGAATCTGAAAATGAGGGCGATGAGCGTATATCCAAATCCCGAGATAAGGCTGCGGCTGTTGAGATTGCAACTCTCAAGCAACAGCTTAAAGAGCTCCAGAAGAAAACTTCTTCACCAAAGAAGTCTCCCAAGAAATTCGTCAGGATAAAGGATGACCAATCTCCCTTCTCCAGAGATATTCGAGATGATCAGCTGCCTGCAAATTTCAAGACGCTAACGTTGGAGTATGATGGCTCCACCGATCCACATGAGCATATAATGAGATTCGAGAATGGGGCGATGCTTCATCAATATACTGAAGGGGTGAAATGCAGAGTTTTCTTAACCACTTTATCGAAGATAGCTCAGCAGTGGTTTGCCCAACTGCCTCCATGCAGCATAAGTTCATTCAGTGAATTCAAGTCCATTTTCTTACACCAATTTGCTAGTGCAAGGAGGCATGTTAAAACGTCCTCCTCGCTCATGGCGATGAGATAGAAATCTGGTGAGAGTTTACGGCAATATTTGGGGCGTTTCAACGCTGAAGCGATACAGGTACCTTTGGCTTCAGATGACGTGAAGGTGCAAGCGCTGATACAAGGGTTAACTCCAGGGTTATTTTTCGACTCGTTGAACAAGAAACCCCCTATTTGCTTTGAGGAGCTACTGCAGAGAGCTGAAAAGTATGTCAATCTGGAGGAAACTCATGAAGCCGGAGAGCTAAAGAGGGATCTCCCAAGCTCAAAAGAGAGACCTCAGAGAGAAGGTCAGCCCCTACCACGAGAGGTGATCGAGACAAGGGAAGCCTTAGGCCCAAAGGAGCCCCGGAAAGATTTGATAGATATACACCTCTCAACGCACCCTTAGTAGAAGTTATGGAAGCAGCTTCCAAGTCCCCTCAATTCAGGTTTCCAAGTACGTATAAGGAAACTCCCCGGAACCCGAGATCTGATCTGTACTGTAAATACCATAATGATTGCGGTCACGATACTAACTCGTGCCGACACTTGAAAGATGCCATTGAACGACTACTGAAGAAAGATGATTCGCTACTTCAGTTTGTCAAAAAGAAAAGGGAGAAAAGCTACAAGAGAAAAGAGCCTGAGGCAAAAAAGCCAGAGCAAAGGGAAAAAGGTTCTCCAAAGAGAGAGGAGCCCCCGCAAAAAAGAGGAAACATCAATATGATCATGGGAGGTAACACGGATGGTGACTCAGGGAGAGCTAGTAAAGCTCGCGTGAGAGCCTCTAAGGTTAGAGTAAGAAAAGAAGTGCAAGAATTAGCCGACATGATGGGCATGGAAATTGATATCGTCGACTCTTTCCCAGGGGAAGAAATGTCAGGAAAAGCAAACGTCACCTTTGGGCCCGACGATGTAGTTAGCACGGGGCCTCATAGTGACGCGTTGGTCATCAGTGCTGAAGTAGCTAACTGGAGAGTAGCAAGGATCTTTGTAGACACTGGTAGCGCGGCTAACGTGCTCTTCTGGGATTGTTTTAGGAAAATGCAAACCAATGCGGAATTGGCTCCAGTCAATACAGCACTGTATGGTTTCGCTGGAGAGGAAATACACCCGAAAGGAGAGGTAACCCTTCAGGTTACCCTAGGAAGTAGGGAAGCATCGAGCACGCGGATGGTGAAGTTCTTAGTGGTGGATACACCATCGGCATATAAATATTATTTTGGGGCGGCCAGCTCTTAATGATTTTCAGGTGGTGGTGTCAACTTACCACATGAAAATGAAGTTCCCAGCGCAACGGGAGGGGCTGATAGGAGAGGTCGCGGGAGACCAAGAGGTATCGAAGGAGTTGCACGTAAAGTCCATCAAACAAGCCAAGCATAATGGTAAGAGAGCTCGGGTGACAGATCACTTATCCCAAAGCAAAATAGAGGATGCCGAGGATAAGGAAGAAGACATGAGACCTCGCATGCAACCTGTAGAGGAGGAGCTGATGGCGGTTGAGCTTTACCCAGATAGGGTGGGGTCGGCCACGAAAATAGGCAAGTCGATGACTATGGAGCAACAGGAAGCTGTAATAGAATGCTTAAGAAAGAATGCTGACCTATTTGCATTTTTTCCGGAAGATATGGTGGGAATAGATCCATCTATAGCTGTGCACCGTTTGAATGTGGATCCTAAGGCAAAGCCGATAAAGCAAAAGAAAAGGTCATTCGGGCCGGAAAAAGAAAAAAATCATAAGAGAAGAAATCAGGCGGCTTTTGGATGCAGGATACATTGTGAAGATACAATACTCTGAATGGCTATCAAACGCAGTGATGGTAGCAAAAAGTAATGGTAGCTGGAGGATGTGCATCGATTTTAGAGACCTTAATAAAGCATGTCCGAAAGATCATTACCCTTTGCCATGTATTGATCAACTAGTTGATTCTACTTCAGGGTGTGAACTACTCTCTATGTTGGATGCATACCAGGGGTACCACCAGATACAGCTCTCACCGGATGACGTGGTGAAAACAGCCTTTGTAACGGTATGTGGGACGTTTGCATATGTAAGAATGCCTTTTGGTCTGAAAAATGCAGGTGCTACGTATCAGAGGATGATGGATTTAATATTTGAAAACCAGATAGGACGGATTTTGGAAGTCTATGTAGACGATATTCTGGTTAAGAGCGTGAAAGCTGAACATCATGCTAGAGACCTGGAGGAGCTAATGACAGTCATCAGAATGTATAATCTTCGTTTGAACCCAGCCAAATGCACATTTGGGGTGAGGTCTGGCAAGTTCTTAGGGTACATGGTGACCCCAAGAGGTATAGAGGTGAATCAGGCCAAGGTAAAAGCGGTGCTTGAAATGACAGCCCCTACTAATATAAAGGAGGTGCAACGGTTGAATGGGAGAATCACAGCTCTCAGCAGGTTCATTTCCACCTCTGCGGAGAGAAGCTTTCCATTCTTCAAAGTATTAAGAAAGGCGAGCATGTTTGAATGGGATGAAGGTTGCCAAAAGGCCTTTGAAGAACTGAAAATTCATCTGGCTAGTTTGCCGATATTAACTAAGCCAAAGCCAGCGGAAACGTTGTATTTGTACATATCCTGTAATACCCCAGAAAAATTCTACAGTCTTTAAAAATTAAAGTTAATAATAATTATGGCTTTGCACGCCTAAGATCATGAAATTAAATTATAAGATTTTCGGTGAAATCCGTTTCCGAAAATAATTTCCAGAAGTCGAGCGAACGACTACTGTATTTAGGGTTTTCGCGTCCGATAGATTTTTCGTCCGAAAGCTCGAAATTAAAATCCGTCAGAATTTACATTCACTTTTTCTTCGATACGAGTTCACCGGAGAAAGTTAGTTTTTATGATTTTCCGGACGAAATTTGGACTGTGATGTCTCGACTTTTTCTCGGTTTTTGAAAAACGAATTAGGTTTTCCCAGTACGTAAATTATTTCCAATCTAACGGACGAGTTAGATTTCGTCAAATCCGTAACTATCTAGGAAAGTATTCCTCGACTTTTAAATCGACGTTTAAGAGCCGGAAACGAGATATTATCGTCTAATATTTCGCACCAAACGCTCCCTAACGACTCACCATACTTTAGTGGGATATTTTCATTCACTTTATGTGTCATATAGTGAGTCATCTCTCCCTCTCTTCTCCTCCATAATACCGCCACCCTCCATACTCCCTCTCTCTCTCATTTTCTTCATTCCTCCACCGTTAAAGCTCCAACTCTAAGCTTTTCTAAAGCACTCAAGTCTTCCACCTACCGATCAAATCCATATCCGAGTCCATATTACGAAAGGTAAGAACTTCGTCTATCATTTGAACCGAACAAAACTTGTTTCCCCCATTTTATTTTTTTTCGAAAATTTAGAGAGTAAGAGGCATGTTGTTTTTCTTGTTCGATACATGTTCTAGAGTGTTTAGAATCGAGTTCTATGGTTTGAATCATGAAGAAAATCACACCTCCTTATCTTAGGTTATTACCGATTTTGGGGGAAAATTTGGGGCTTTGATCGTAGCTCGATTTCTTTGTCGATTGAATGATAGATTAGTGTTCCTCATGATGTTAATTGACTCTATGAATTGTTTTAAATTTTTTTAAAAATAAAATTTGAAACCTAAGAGACAAAGAAGGCACGATTTAGGATAGTAGATGCTATGATATGCTCGATTGTTTAATGGAAATGAGATATACGATGCATGAGGATGATTATATATTTAATTGAGATTTTTCTAAAAATAAAACGAAAAACGTAAGAGACTAAGACGTGTCGATAAGTTAGAACTCGTTAATGTTTTGATAATATGATTTGCATGTTAGTAATGCTCGTTAGATGATAATCGTTGTAGTAAAATTTGAACGAAAACGGAGAACGTAGAATTTTCGTTAAGAGACGAACGATCGACGATAAGTCGAGAATAGATGATGATATGAGGATGTAAATTACGTGTTAATGAATCGTGATAGATGATGATCGATTTCGGAAAGTTGGAACGAATTCTAATACCGTTGGATTTTTCTTAAGAGACGAAGAATCGAACCTAAGTAACGATAGAAAAGACGAGTAAGAAAAGTAATTAGATAATAGTAATTGTTATGAATAAGAGAACAAGTTTGTAGTTGACGACATATTCATCCGAGATATGAAATGATGAGTTGTAGTTGAAATTGAGAGGTTAGGTTTTGGAAATGTGAAATTGAAATGATATAGTAATTGCGTAGTTAATGAGACGAGGTTTTAAACGTCGAGCTTATAAATGAGAAATAAAAAGGGGTTCCACGTATGAGGATACGTGTAGACTGCATTGAGTCAGGAATTTCGTGGAAAATGAAGTGGAATAACGTAAGTCGAACCTAGGAAGTCGTGCGCCGAGTTATCGAGCCTTAGGGTTAAACTCGGACTGTTTTGCGACGTTCCACGGAAACTGCCATATCTTTTAGCTCGTTTATTAGAATTGAGATCCGTAAATTGGAGAGTAAACTAGACACCCGTACCTTTCTTTTGGTATAAGATTAGTCCCCTGTTTCACAATCCCCTGTTCTGTACAAACCTACTGATCTGAACAGTAATTTCCAAAACATAGATTCTTAAGTTGAATTCTTTTCAACTTGTTTCCTTTTGATCTTATAAGTCGTTGTAAGCTATCGACTTTAGTTTTTACCGACATAAGTGTCGAGTAAGGAACCAGATGAGTTCTAAACGAGATGTGTTTGAGTCTCGTTCCAGTTTAACTAAAAGAATCTAGTTTAGCGTGCAAATGCCTAATAAGCTTAAAAGACTAATTCGATTTCGTTTACGATTTCCGTTTTCTTTTGTCGTCTCAACGACTTATCGAGGATATATTTTTATGTACGATGAAGGAGGAAGTCAGCATAAGGAAAGGACGGAAGATTGAAGAACGGAAGCACGTTTAATAGTTCTGTAATCTATAAGGTGGGCTTTCTTTTATATATGAAACAAAACGAGCAATGCTCAAAAACCTTTTCTTTATCGCTTAGATAATCGTGTTTTCAAAGTGATAATTATGGCATGAACTGTTTTGTGTTTTATGTGAGTTCTCTTGTACCTTATGAGTTAATCAAAAGGGGTTAACTAACGATCGGCTTTGAGTTAGCTATTATGCTTTCCAAAGTTAGTGCACTTTGTAGCCTGTGGTGTATGTGGTATCCTGTTGAGGGGTAGCCAGCCACGGTGAATTATGACTGGTCAAGATTTGAACGTAACATCTATGAAAAATGCTCTGCAGAGCTAACCTTTATGAAAATGAGAACGAAAAATGTTTAGTAGGCACGGGCTCTTAAAAAGAAAAACCCCAGTGCGCTACAGATATGAAATGCCTGATTATCTATAATTATGATTATATTTTCGGCAACGTGTCCACTAAGTACTTTTGTACTTAGCCCTGCATATGTTTTCTAAATGTGCAGGTTGAAGCGACGGATGCGACGAGGGTTGAGTTAAGAGTTGTCGATAGTGAAGACTGTAGTATGTAGATTAATATTCCGCTGCCAAACTCTAGACTCACTTATGTAATTATGATTATCACTTTTGGTTTAAGTTCTGTAATATAACTTAGAAGCTTTTGAAGTATCTTGTTCGAGTGATCCTTCGAGATCAACTCTTTCTTTCGTTAATGAAGTCTTGTTCATAGAAATTATGCCGTCTCTTATGTATGTTTATTCTTTCATCCCCTTTCTTCCCCGCTTCTTTAATCCAACCTCAGTCGCACCCCAGCTTCTACCGTCCCTCGGGATTTGGGGCTGTGACAGAGTGGTATCAAAGCAATCGTTTCTACTCTGCATACAAGTCTTCTTTCAAAGTAGTCAGATAGGGTATTCGTTCATACTCTATACCCCAGTCTTCTTTCAAGTAAAAGTTAGGTCGTAACACTAAGATTAAGAGTGTAAACGACAACTCAACCTCCCGCTACGTCGACTCAACAAAAGAAAGAAAGAAAGAAAGAAAGAAAGGAAAAAGTTTCAAGAAATGTGATTCCTTTTAAGGAAAATTTTTGAATAAGTATTAAAGTCGAGAATGAAATAAAAAGGTGCTAAGTAAAGAATTGTTTGAAAGTATAAGAGATATACTTGAGATATTTCGTGATTATATGATAGTACGAGTACTATATTATGTGAAATTATTTGCGCAATAATTTCTTTTAATTTTAAAAGTTTGTTGGCACGAGAATCTACACTGATTCTAGGGATTTTTCCCGGTTCGCTAAGAACATAGACTTTGAATCTAAGGCCTTTCCGATTCCTCGAGAACTTAGACATTTTAAGAAACGTTAGTTCAAATGATTTTAAAAGGAGATCGTGAAACGGGAAGGACTTTTATAGACGAATGTTACGTGCGTATAGTGACATGAACAAAGACTCGGCAGAGTCAATTCTTGTTTTTGTAATTAAGAGCCGATAAGAATTTCCTTCAAGGAAATAAGATAAGTAATGATAAGGAAAGTTAATTCTGTACCAAGTAAACGAAAGAAATGATTAGACGTTTGAGAAGCGTTGACTTCAAAATGAGAAAGAAATGATCGGGTTAAGGAGAATAGAATAAAGGGAATCAGAGAAAAATGAAAGAAATAAGTGTTACTTCCGCACAAGTAACACGAACGAAGTCGACTTTCAATAGGAGTTCGCTCCGTTAGAACTCCAAGAGGAGATTTGTTTTATTATTAAGAATCAAGCATGAAGCTTGATTAATTTTTCCAAGGATCGATCGAATCCAATGACTTAGAACTTGTGTTCTTAAAATTATTTATTAATTATAATTCCATTTTCTTTGGGAATTTGTTTCATACTTCGTAATTGAACGAAGAATACGATGAGTACGAGCATTAAGTGTCGAGAACGGCAAAGTCTTTTATAAATGAATGTCACATATGCTTAAGTGACATGAACAAAGTAGAACCATTACTTTGTTTTAAATAAGTAAGAATTGTTAAAAAGTTCGTACTTTGTTTCAACAAGTAAGGAATCGTTAGGGAAATCTTCTTCGTGGAAGA
The DNA here is from genome assembly GCA_029490685.1 of Schizonepeta tenuifolia. NCBI lineage: Eukaryota > Viridiplantae > Streptophyta > Magnoliopsida > Lamiales > Lamiaceae > Schizonepeta > Schizonepeta tenuifolia. The sequence continues at coordinate 82,282,182 of CM055959.1, forward strand.
AATAAAGAAAGAAAGTAAAGAAGAATAAGGAAAGAAAGTAACAAAGAATAAAGTAAGAATGTGATAAGAAAATAGAGTAAGAAAAGTAAAAGAATAATAAGATAAAGGATGGAAATAAAATCTTGAAATTTTATTTCTATATATTGTTTAAGAGCAATTCTTTGTGAATTGTTAAATGTTAAGATAAGTGATTGTTTAAGTGTTGGTGACATTACAATTGAATAAGGAATATTCAACTTGTAATTTAAGATTTTCCCTTAAGATAAGTTATTATCCTACCCGTTACTGATTCGTGTTTCTTAAAAGCATTGTAGGATGGATACTAGACTTGACACGGCTCAGGAGAGTCAATTCCCGCCACAGCGTACTTGGGCAGATCAGATATTAGATAAAGTAAGAACGATACGTGGTTATCGGTTAAGAGTTTACTTCAAGAAAGCTAAGAAGTTTAAGCTAGGATGATTAAGAAATTTAAGATGGTTAAGGTAAACTAAGAAACGTTAAGAGTTTGTTTGCAATTTGAGAAATTGCTAGATGATTAAGGTAGGTTATTTCCGTTTTGATTGAACGGGACAGAGGTTCCATGTGATTGAGGGACTGTTATGTGGACTTGATCAACCCACATGATAAGAAACTCAGTAATATGGGTCTTATGCCCCGTGAGCAAAACCTCTTTTAGTAGAGTATATTGGGACCTTCTTGTTTACGAGAGCGTTCAGTCGTAGAGCGGATTATACGCGAGTACCTTATTTACGTGAACGACCTAGATCATGACATAAGACAGTTTGTCAACAACTTCGCATCACACTAATACTCGGCCAAATATTCTGTTAATAAACGGAAAACTATGGAGGACCTTATCGGTCGATTGCCTGAGGAATGGCAAGGATGGGCGAACAACACCGCCTGGAACTATCTCACTTAAATGAGATACGCTGTAGAACCACATGAAACCTTGTTGAATCCAGGTTAGCAATCCAGGCACGATATCTACGGATTAGACGTATTATATCTGTTCCTATACTACCCCATTACCCTTTTTCGCTACATTCCGGTTTTCCAGAACCAAGGTCACTCTTCGAGATGGACCTAGTGCTTGCCAAGTTGCTAGGGTTACCACCCGTACTTGCTCCATTTAGCAAATTCCTTCTAGACTTAGCCTCGCTTGTTAAGGAGGTGGAATTAATATTGGATTTAGCTCGGTCTTGGACCAGAGATAGGGGACAGTTTGAGGCAGGACCATTAGGAGTCCCTACCCCGGAGGCATATATGTGCCTAGTTCGCACCATGCGTACCTGTTTCCTTCCGAGAGGAGGATCACAGCGACCAGCTTTGACGAGTTGGTTCTACACTTAGAGAGGGTCGCTCCAAAGATACCACTGCCACCACATTCAGTGCAAATGGACAGCACTGTAACTAGGGTTGGCAAAATAGTTGCGTTAGTCTTTAGATAGACTTAGAGAAGGACCCGGAGGCCGGGGGAGGACCAGAAGAGTTTTAGGCCGTAGAGGGCAGTTTTGACCCTACCACAGCTTATTGAGCAGAGCATCTTAGATATGTAGTAGTAGTGGTAGTAGTTTCCATTCGTACATAGTCGGATCAGTAGACTTCATTTTTGAAGTACTTCCCCGGATATGATATTTTTACGAATCATTTCCATCCTAGTACCTTGTATAGGTACAAAAATGAAGCCGGTGGGAGCATTTTGTACGTAGATAGGCAGTTAGCCTAACTCAGACTAGTCGTAGTCTAGTTTGTATAAGTCCTCGTTGGAGGCTAAATGGTATTCATTCGATGAGTTTATGTATGACCCATGAGTGGGTTTTGATCTCGTGAAAGTTTCTTCTAAAAAGAGATTAGAAGAAAGGTTTAAGTCAGATACCCTTGTTTAACTTGGGAAGTTAAAAAGATTAAAGAGCTAGTATCAGAGTTATTTCTCTATATTTTTTTTTTTCATGAACTTGTTGAAGTCGGAAAAAGTTTAGTAAGTAAGTAAAGGTTTAAAAGCGAAGTATTAAATGAGAATTCTTGCTTTCCTCTGTTCAAAATGCCGCCAATAGTAGCGAATAACAAAAGAAAAGGGCCTGGTATAGGTCATAGATAACGTGAAAAAGAAGAAGAATGAGAACGTGAGGAAACCCCCTTCACCTACACCATCGCTACCTCTACCCCCACAACATCGTAACATTGAGGATCTATTCCTCAAACAAAACCCACCCGTTTTTAATGGAACCAATAACCCAGGCAATGATGAGCTTTGGTACGAGCCATAGAGAGAAATTTTAAGCTCCTTAGATGTTCTGATGAAGAACAACCGATGTGTGTCGCATTTCAGCTCTCCGGACCAGCTAAATACTGGTGGGAGGCTAGGCAGAAGGTCATACCTGCGGAGCACTTGGCTCGTCTTACATAGGATGAATTTAAGGAGGCATGATTCGATAAATACGTACCTAAGACTTATAGAACGCGGAAAGAGGCTGAGTTCTGTAATTTGAAACAAGGGAGGATGACAGTCACAGAATATGACGCGAAGTTCTGTGAGTTGTCGAAGTATGCGCCTGCTCAGGTAAATACCGAGGATAAGATAGCAAAGAAGTTCCGTGGGGAACTTAAGCATGAATTAAGTATAGCACTAGCCAGTCACGGAGGACTGAGCTACACTGAGATACTAGAACGAGCCCTAGAAATGGAGGCAGTAGTGCTTGATGAAAGGAAAGTCGTAATACCCGCACCAGCCCCAAACCAGACTCAGAATCAAGGCCATTTCAACAACAACCATAATAATAACTATCAAGAGAAATGGAAATGGAAAAGAAGAAATAGCAGTGGCTACTATCTGCACTACAATAATCAAGGGAACAAGAATAACAACTATGGCAAGAAGCCATGGCAAGGGAACAATCAGTTAGGACAGAATGTACAAGGAAATAATCAAGCAGGACCATAGAAAGGAAACCATCAGCTTGGTCAGTTACAGGAACAACAGACAAATAACAACCAAGGAGGGAATAACCCAGGGAGGATTATCATTCCTGCCTGTCCTAAGTGGAATAGGAAGCACTGCGGTATCTGTCAAGCGAACTTTGGTGTTTGCTTCAACTGTGGACAGAAGGGACATTTTAAGAAGGGTTGCCAGAATCCTTTGTAAACGGTAGGACAAAACCAGTATGGTCAGCCCCAACCTTTGAGGGCAATTCAGCCACAGCAGCAGTATCAACAGCACGCCCAACAGCAACAGAGTGCAAGGGCATTCATGATTAGGTAGGAGAGGCGCAATAAGGACGAAGGAAATTTGGGAGGTATTGGACGAACTTCTTAATTACTATGTCGTAATTTTGCCTCATACCAGAGCTTTACATCGATTATTCCTAGTACCTATCGACACTATAGAAACAGAACCAGAGCGCGCTAATCATGGAATAAAAATAACCATGCCTTTAGGAGAAGTTATCGTCACTTTCTTAGTTTTATTCGAACATAAAATTTTACTTAGGATCTTTTTAAGATCATAGCGAGCAATCTGAGCGCAATAAAATTTTCGACGTAGAAACGATCCATGGGATGGATTGATTATCTATTAACTGCGCCATTCTATATGGAATATAGCCTAAGGAGTTGAAAAAGCTTAAGATCCAACTGTAAGAGTTATTAGATGATGGTTTCATTAGATTAAACGCCTCACCTTGGGAAGCGCCTGTTTTTGTTCGTTAGAAAGAAGGATGGTTCTATAAGGATGTGCATAGACCATCGAAAGTTGAATAAGATCATCCTCAAGGATAACTATCCTTTACCAAGAACATAAGACCTCTTAAATCAGTTTACATGCGCAGACGTATTTTCAACCATAGACTTAAGGATCCGTGTATCATCAAATGAAAATGAACCCTAGGATATACCTTAGACTACTTCCCGAATTAGATATGGTTATTACGAATTCCTAGGTTATGACATTTAGTTTGACTAACGCCCCGCAATATTTATGGATCTCATGAATAACGTTTTCCACCCGTACCTAGAAAAATTGTCTTAGTCTTCAACGACGGCATTCTCATCTACTCTAAAAATGAGAAGGAACACGAAGACACTTATGGATAGTGTTAAAAACGCTTAGAGCCAAGAAACTATATGCCAAGTTCAGTAAGTGCGAGCTTTGGTTGAAGGAAGTAATGTTCCTCGGACATATATCATCAGCCGAAGGTATCAAGGTAGATCCTGCCAAGGTAGAGGCAGTATACAATTAGAAATCACCAACGAATCCAAATGAGATTAGAAGTTTCTTAGGTCTAGTCAGATATTATAGAAGATCCACCAAAGGATTCACTACAATTATTAGAATTATAACGCAACTACTTCGAAAGGAAAAGAAGTGCAAATGGACTCCCTAGTACGAGACAAATTTTTAGATGCTCAAGAAAGAAAGTTGGTCACCGCACCAGTCTTAGCTTTTCAGAAGCAGATAAGGAATGAGTAGTATATACTGACGTGTCAAAGAATGGATAAGGATGTGTTTTGATGCAAGAAGGAAGGATGATAACTTACGCTTCACGACAACTTAAACCCCATGAAGCCGATTATCCAACCTAAGATTTAGAATTAGCAGACGTGGTGCAGACGTTGAGAAATTGGGAGACATCACCTTTATTGTGTAAGGGTTGAGATTTATATGGATCATAAGAGTTTGAAGTACTTTTTCGAGCAAAGGAATTGAACGTAAAGCAAGGGAGATGGTTCGAATTAGTAAAGGATTATGATTATGGAATCAATTATCATCCTGGAAAAGAAAACGTTGTAACCAACGCGCTGAGTCGCAAGACTCCAACCAAGTTAGGATGTCTCTTTGTTGAGAAAGAAACTCTTGTATGAGAATTAAAGAAAAAAAGAATAGAGAGGTGCTCAATACAACTGAAGCGATAACAAGCCAAATAATAGTAATCGTAGCTACACTAGACTTACGAAAAGATTACAAGTGCCTAGAGAAAAGACGAGTCGATCGAGAAGCTTTGAATAAGGATAAGAGCGGATAAACCAGACGGTTATTCCAAAGCAATGGGTAATATGATAGAAATTAAAAAGTAGACTTTGTATTTCCGATGACAACAAATTTAAGACTTAAGAAAGGATTTCTGGTGGAATAGATTGAAACGAGATGTTACCTCGTTTGTAGAAAGATGTTTAGCTCATCAGCAAGTGAAAGCTTTACACTGACGACCATACGAGTTGATACAACCGTTAAGTATTCCAGAATGGAAATGGGAAGATATAGCTATGGTTCTGTGACAAGACTTGCCCAAAAGTAAGAAAAGAAATATTGTCATGGGATAGTTTTCATAGGCTCAAATTATCAGCTCACTTTTACTGATCCCAGATTACCTATGGATCAAAGAAGTTAACATGGTTGTATATCCGTAAGATAGTACATCTGCACGGAATCACAAATTCGATAACCTCAGATAGAGATGCCAAATTCATTTCGAAATTTTGGATCACGACGCAGAAGAGTTAGATACCAAACTTAACTTTAGTACCGCTTTCACCTCCAGTCAGATGGACAACCCGAGAAAACGATTCAGATACTCGATGATATGCTAAGAACAATAGTATTAGACCGAAGTGCGAAATGGAAGAATATTTTGCCATTAATCAAATTGTTATAACGATGGTTATTAAGCTACGATAAGTATTACGCCTTACGGGGCCTTGTATAAGAAAGGTTTTAGATAATTGCCTTACTATAATAAGGTAAGTAAAAGAAGGAACCTAGGACCGGATACGGTCAGTGAAATGATCGAGATCATCTGAACAGACACGAGTTGGAAAGAAAGAAGTTAGAAAAGACAAAAGTCTTAAGAATTATTTGACGATCAGACTTAAATTAAAAAAAATAATAAGGACAAAACCTTCCTCATGATTATCCTTAAAAGGATAATATGATTAATTCCATGTCAAGTATAAAGCTTCGACAAAAATTTATATGTTTAGTGAATATCTTGAAAAAGATAGCTTCCAATACGGATAGTTTTGGCTTTATTGCCAAATTTATGGAATGTTTATTATGTATGTATATCTCATTTTGAGAAAGTATGTGTATTCGATTCTACACACATAGTTTTGTCAGCAAGACGTTGTTCTTGAAACTGACTTAAGTTATGAAGAAAGACCGCGATCGATCTTGGATCGAAAAGCGCGAAAGTTAAGAAGCAAATCGATACGATTAGTAAAGTGCTATAAGATCATCACGGGCAAGGAGAAGCCACGTGAGAACTCGAAGAAGAGTTGAGGAAGAAGTACCCCGAGCAGCTTAATGAAGATAAGCAAATTTTGGGACGAAATTTTTTCGTAAGGGGGGTAGGATGTAATACCCCAGAAAAATTCTACAGTCTTTAAAAATTAAAGTTAATAATAATTATGGCTTTGCACGCCTAAGATCATGAAATTAAATTATAAGATTTTCGGTGAAATCCGTTTCCGAAAATAATTTCCAGAAGTAGGGCGAACGACTACTGTATTTAGGGTTTTCGCGTCCGATAGATTTTTCATCCGAAAGCTCGAAATTAAAATCCGTCAGAATTTATATTCACTTTTTCTTCGATACGAGTTCACCGGAGAAAGTTAGTTTTTATGATTTTCCGGATGAAATTTGGACTGTGATGTCTCGACTTTTTCTCGGTTTTTGAAAAACAAATTAGGTTTTCCGAGTACGTAAATTATTTCCAATCTAACGGACGAGTTAGATTTCGTCAAATCCGTAACTATCTAGGAAAGTATTTCTCGACTTTTAAATCGACGTTTAAGACTGGAGATGATTGGAGAGCTCCTATATTGCATTTCTTGAAGACTGGAGAATTGTTGGAGGGGACAAAAGCTCACAAAAGACGAATTTATGCTAAGTATTGCATGGTAGGGGGATGTTTGTTCAAAAGAGCCATATCTCAACCATTCACTACGCCAAAAACTCTCATAGATAACGCCTCATAGATAACGGATATTTAATATATCCGTTATCTATGAGCGCCCTTTTTACATAGATAACGGATATTTGAATTATCCGTTATCAAAAAACTATTACCTCTAATAATTAATAACGGATTTGCGTCTTACGTTATCTATGAGTGTTACTTATGTATATTTTTAATAACGCGTTTTTAAAATCTGTTATCATTTGTGTTATGTATGAGCACATTAATAACATTAAATATTACTGTTATTAATAAATGTTATGTATTAATTTTATTTTCAATAAAAAATATTTGACTCATTTCATCAAATTAATAGCGGGAATCAGCATACTTTCTTCCCTCTCTTCTCCAAATTCTGCCATTTTCGCGCTTCTTCCTGCCGGTCCTCCACCACGCCGCAGCGCTGCCGTTCCTCCACCACGCCTGCCCTTTCTCCACCACTCCGCCATTCCTCCGCCAGCGCCGCCGTTCCTCCACCACGCCTGCCCTTCCTCCACCACTCCGCCATTCCTCCGCGAGCACCGTCATTCCTCCGCTAGCGCCGCCGTTCCTCCGCCTGCGATGTCGTTCCTCTGCCACGCCGTTGTTCCTCCAAATTCGGCCATTTCATTCTTCGCTCTTCTCTGCCGCCATTGTCAACCCACCTAAAATCCCTAAATCTCCAAATTCTTCCTCTCACCTTTAATCCCCAAAATTGATATCCCCAACCCTATTGTTGCAATCGGTATGAGTTTGTAGTTTAAGGAAGGCCCTTTTCGTCTGATTGCAATCGGCTGATTTCGTAGTTTAAGGAAGGCCCTTGTTCACATTCGGTATGCATTCTCTTTTCGTCTTGAAATTGTTCTTTATTGTGTATGTTGGTTTTGCCTCAATTTTACGTTTTCTGTTGGAGGGTTTATCTCTCTTTCTCTCTCGTGTCTTTAATTGTCGGATTTTGTTGCAATGTCCGCCATGCCAACTACTCCTCTATCAACTATTCCAGCCACCACGTTGCCACCAATGCCATCTCTGCCGACTAACCCAGTTGTGCCAACCGCCACATTGCCGCCACATTATAAGTGCCATAGTATAATAATACATTGCAGTTGTTTTAGTCACTAACTTATATGTGAATTTGCATTACTGTGTTGGAAGATTGCGTTCATTAACCATTAAAATTCTCCTGCATCTTCCGGAGGTCAAGTCATATCTAATGTATGATCCCATTTGCAAACTTAGGTTGTTGAGAAGAAGCAATTAGTAAAGCAATTGAAAGATCAAGTTGCTAGACTGGAAGCAGAGCTCCGAAGCCCTGAGCCAGCTACATCTCCAAGTTTAAACAGGTATGCTGATCTTGTTACTTGCAATACAAGATCTGCAACATCCTATGTGAAATAGGATGAAAATTGTTAGATGTTTTTAAATTACAGCAAACGAGCTCATAAATCCATACACAAAGATGATGTAAGGATACCTGAATCAGTAACATCATATTTTATATCGTATTTTATTCTCGTCTCACTTGACAAGTCTACTTACTAATTTTCGGTAGCAAAATTCAACAAGTTGTTTTATCTTAGCAATGAATTTTTCCTCTTCAAATTTCTGTATCTTCTTTTGTATCCCTATATTCTTTACAAATAAAAGAATCATGATAATCTCTCTGATTATTTCACATATAATCCAAAATAAAATAAAGTTCTAAATTATGCTCCCATTTGGAATCACTGAACTCCTTATAATCACAATTATTCCTCCTGATATAATGTAGCCATTTCCCTCCATGTTTCCTTCCTGCACATTCTCCTTGTTTATGATCTGAAAAAAAAAATCACATAGTTTCTAAGTGTGTCTGAATATTTGAGCATGAAACTGACTATGTTGATCAATCTTAGAACACACCATGACATTTTTCCCAATTCTTGCATTTTTATCGACGATCGCCTTCCTTATAAGTGAACCTTCTCCAATGCCAATGGGGATGCCATTGGCTTCACCATCACTCACACCATTCTGCATATTTATTTATTATGTTGTGATACTGCATATTTATTTATTATGTTGTGATACTTGAACTAAATTTCACTATACTACAATAGTTTGTGTTTGGTTTGAGTATATTCTTACATGATCATAGGAATCAGATCCCATAATAACTGAATCCTCAACCACAACATTGTCACCTATCCTTGTTCTCATGCCTACTACTGTCCCTTTGATCCTGCATTTCTGCATTTCAGAAAGAAACAAACCAGAAACTTATGTATCCAATAGAGAGAGAGAGAGAGAGAGAGAGAATGTATGTTTGTTGATGTGTTCCTACACTAAGAATGCAGCCATCTCCAATGATGGAATCTGTGATGACTGCATCTGTTACAAGAGTCGGAGGTAGATGGCGTGGCAGCGTGTACAGAGGAGAGTCTCGGTCGTAGAAGCTGATATCATAACAAGAAACATGAATTCATGTCAAAGCTTTAGGAAAAGACTAATGTAGTGTATTTTCAAAAATTTACTATTTGGAGTTACTGACCTATTCACTGTATTTGCCCTCCGTGTCTTAAGTTTTATCACATTGAATTGGATAGAGTACAGGAGAGAGTTAACTGTTAATGTTGGTTCTGATGCGGTAACAAACACAAATCATATTGCTATTTTCTCAGTTTTGAAATGAACAAGTAAATGATTGTGTCTTTGGCACTAAGCATCTCGTTGTGTTCTGGATGCAGGAAATGTGACTTTATTTGCAGAAGGCTGTCGAGGATCTCTATCTGAGGTAATTCTAAATGAGCTGTTGCTCAAAACTTTACCGGTAATATCTTTTCTGGCTGATTGATTCGGGGACTACCAACTGATATGAGGTTCTATAAATATGCAGAAAGTGATCAAGAAATACAAATTACGAGAAAAAGGGCATGGGCAGCATCAGACTTGTGCTTTAGGAATTAAAGAGGTATATATGCAGCATTCTATGTGAAAGAGCTCCATTTTCTCGCTGAACTTTGCACTTTGAATGGTCTATTATTTTCTGGTTGCAAACTTCTTATTATTTTCTTACACGGACCTTATCTCTTTTTGTTACTCCCAACGAGCATCAAGAAAAATAATTTCTAAGAAATCAATTATAGAAGTTTAACTATATTTGAGTAGTCATTATGTGGCTTGAATATTCAAATCAAATATTGCCCTGTTTATTCTACATTCTTACTGACAATATCTACGTTTTGGCTTTCTGTATCCAGCTTTGTGAACTTGTGGTCTCTTGTCGAGTGGATATCATTAATACAATCTCAAGATTCCCAAAAAGATAAGCTTCAAGGTGAGTTTCATATCCTCTTGCTTTTATTTTTTTACACCATGGCTCAAGTGGCAGCCATGGTTATGTAAATACCATAGATAAGCATGTATCTAGGTAGTGGATATGGAGAGTAGGTTGGGGAATGGCTCGTTCCATTCCATTTGTTGCTGTGGCGATGGCTTGGAGCCGATTATATGTTCTATGTGTGTTTGTGTTGTGTGTTTTGATACTTACACTTAGTTAAGTTTGAATATTTATCATGAGAAGATGCATATGAACTTATTTCTTAGTTGTTATGGTTATATGTTTATTTGTTGGTTAAAAGCGAAAGAATTGAGTAGCCATTCTTTAGAATACGTTGGATTGATAAATTATGGATGTCAAAGAATAGATTATCGGAAGAGTATGAGGTTGGGGTTGATGCTTTCTTGAAGTTCGCAGTGGAGAGGGGCTGCGATGCTAACTTCATGTCTTGTCCTTGTGCAAAGTGTGCTAACACTAGGAAGCACAAATGTAGTATTGTAAAGGGACATATCATTATGAATGGTATGGATATGACTTATCAACAGTGGATATGGCACGGGGAAGGACTTTTATCGTCACAATCAACATATGACACAAGTTGGGTTGGGAAGGGTGATACAAGCTACAATGTTGAGGAGCTAATAGCTATGATTCATGATGCGTATGATGCATATGAAGATAATCCAACTCAATTTCATACGCTGCTTGAAGATGCTGAAAAACCTCTATACAAAGATTGTAGCAATTTCACCAAGTTGTCTGCCACAATAAAACTGTACAACTTAAAGGCAAAATACGGTTGGAGTGATAGGAGTTTCAAGGATTTACTGCAATTGATGATAGAGATGCTCCCTGAAGAAAATCTGATGCCTGCTTCTTTATACGCAGCAAAGAAGACCTTAAGCACGCTAGGGTTAGATTATAAGAAGATTCATGCTTGCCGTAACGACTGAATTCTGTACCAGAAAGAGTTTAAGGATGCAAATGATTGCCCTACATGTGGGATATCGAGATGGAAGACTAATACAAAAACTAAGGGTGTTCCTAGAGTGCCGTCGAAGGTCTTGTGGTATTTTCCACCGATACCAAGATTTCGAAGAATGTTTCGGACTCCAGAAATTTCTAAAGAACTTACTTGGCATTCAGATGGAAGAACTCGTGACGGAACATTGCGTCACCCAGCTGATGCACCAGCTTGGAAATTAGTGGACAATAAGTGGCCAGATTTTGGGCAAGAACCAAGAAACCTTAGATTAGCATTGGCAGCCGATGGTATGAATCCACATAGTATGGTGAGTTCTAACTATAGTTGCTGGCCAGTTATCCTTGTCATGTACAATTTACCACCTTGGTTATGTATGAAGAGAAAATTCATGATGTTAACTCTTCTGATTTCTGGTCCCAAGCAACCCGGGAACGATATTGATGTTTATTTGGCACCTTTGATTGATGACTTGAAAGAGTTATGGGAAGTAGGCATCCAAACATACGATGGGTATCGTGATCAGAGCTTCACACTCAAATCTGTTCTTTTATGGACGATTAATGATTTTCCTGCCTATGGAAATTTGAGTGGCTATTCAGTTAAAGGATATAAAGCATGTCCCATTTGTGTGGACAATACTCATTCTTTCTGGCTGCCAAAGAGTAGAAAAATGTCAATGGCTGCCTCATTTCCATCCTTACCGAAAGCAGAAAAAAGCTTTTGATGGCGAACAACTTTTGGATGCTGCCCCTAAACCATTGAGTGGAACCGAGGTGTTACAGAGAATGCAAGGATGCAATTGTCTGTTTGGAAAAACAAAAGGTAAACACTTATCAGATGAAGGAAGTTCAAGGAAGAGGAAGAAAATGGGGACAAAAGCTAAAAAATTATCAGCCACACCTCCTGATGAAGAATCTGGTTTCAAAAAAAAGTCGATATTTTACGAGCTAGAGTATTGGGAGCATTTACATATACGTCACATACTCGATGTGATGCATATCGAAAAAAATGTGTTGGAAAGTCTTCTTGGTACATTGCTTGATATTCCGGGGAAGACAAAGGATGGATACAACGCAAGGGAGGACTTGAAAGACATGAATATGAGGCTTGAGTTAGCACCACATGTTGTTGGGAAAAAAACATGTTTGCCTCCTTCTTGCTATACACTAAGTAAAGAGGAGAAGAAAAAGGTTTGCACCTCATTTATTGGGATGAAGGTGTGTGACGGATATTCTTCCAACATTAGTAGACTTGTATCCATGAAGGACCTGAAACTTGTTGGAATGAAATCACACGACTGCCATGTTTTGATGCAGCAACTTCTACCAATTGCTATTCGTGGTGTTTTGCCTAAGCATGTGAGGATTGCCATTACTAGGATGTGTCTGTTTTTCAATGAGATTTGCAAAAAGGAGATAGAGGTGCCAAGGTTGGAAGAAGTTCAAAAAGAAATTGTGACAACGTTGTGCCTCTTAGAGAAGTATTTCTTACCTTCTTTCTTTGATATAATGGTACATTTAACAGTGCATTTGGTACGTGAAGTTAAGTTGTGTGGACCGGTATGGTACAGATGGATGTAACCCTTTGAGAGGTACATGAAAATTTTGAAGGGGTATGTACGAAACCGTACTCGGCCTAAGGGTTGCATTGTTGAGTCTTATATCATTGAAGAGACCGTTGAATTCTGCTCTGAATATTTATCCGATGTAAACACTATAGGGATCCCATCTAGTGATCATAATTTTGACGTGACAGAGTCTTCATCAACATGTGGTTATAAAATAATCAGTGATGAAGAACGCGAACAAGCTCACCATTATGTATTGACAAATGATCCCGATATTGATCCCTATATTGAGTAAGTCCTTAAGGTTGTTAATTTCATTTGTGAAATTAAATTATAAAACTAATCTTAACATATTTATATAGGGAACACCAGGCATATTTGGCAAAAGAGTTTCCTAACAGAAATCCAAAATGGTTTCAAGATGAGCACAAGAGGTCATTTCTTAGTTGGATGCGTGACCACGTAAGTTGCCCAGTCTAGCACTTAATCATGTGTTAAAGATAAAACTTAATATAAGCTATTTTGTTTGTAGGTTGCTGTTGATAGTAAGTATAAGTTATCTGGCAGGTTGAAAACTCTTTGTGGGTGGCCAACCAAGCGAGTATTAGTATATGCTAGTTATAGTATAGATGGTGTGAATTTTAGTACAATAAAGCGTGATGAATCTCGAGTTACTCAAAATTCTGGTGTTAGCATGCATGCAACGGTCATGCAAATTTCTAGCGCAAAGGATAAGAATCCAGTCGTGTCAGAAATGTTGTTTTATGGAAGAATTGAAGAGATATGGGAGCTTGACTACACGAAATTTCAAGTTGTAGTGTTTAAGTGTAGTTGGGCCGACAACAATGGTGGTGTAAAAGTGGATGATAGTGGCTTCACCTTAGTTAACCTGAACAAATTAGGATACAAGTCAGACTCCTTCATTTTGGGAAGTCAAGCCAAGCATGTTTTCTATATTCAAGACCCCAAAGATGTAGCATGGTCAGTCGTACTTGCTAGTCCCAACAAACGAAACACTGAAAGGATCAGTATTGATGATTTGGGAGACAGTTTTATGCAACTACAAAGTTTTTCAAAAGGAGTTCCAATAGGTGACACAAGTAATGCGTGTGATGAAAACGAACCGCCATGTGTTCGTAAAGATTTTGAAGTGATATGGGTTAACAAGAAGAATTTGTAGTTTGGTGAGCTTTAATAGAATCTGCTACATATGTAAATCTCATTTACTTGGTTTATATATATGATTCTTCATGTCTTAATTTTAGTGTTGATTCATACTTTGTGTTTGCATCTCTTAACTAAACCTGATCCAGTTGTGGCTATTGAGTATTAATTATTTACTTGAGCATTATAATGGTTTTTGTCGTAATTATTTGCTGATCCTCATTTTACTGGTATTTATTGAGCAGGTTTCATATAAGCATGGCTCAAAGGGTAGTGCTGATTCAGCAGATGGCTCGCAAGATACCCAATCCACAAGGAAAAGCAAAGGCAAGAGGGAAAAAGTTTGCTTGAATAATGTTTATCAGAGAAGGGGTAAAGGGGTTATCGAAGAAGTTGAGTTTAATCGGGATGGACAACCAGTGGGGAAAGCTGGAGCTCAGTTGCAGAGTTATATTGGTCTTCTAGCTCGTGATCATGTTAAAATCAGCATCAAGACCTGGAAAGAGGTTCCACAAGATGTGAAAGAAACAATATGGGCACAGGTTAAAGTAAGTTTTATTTCAAATTGGGTTGTACATTCTGATCTCACTGTTATTTGTGGGGTAAGTGGTATTTTAATTCACGTTTTTGCAGGCTTCTTACAAGGTTCCGGAGAAATGGAAGTCTATATGCTTGGAATCAGCAAATACAAAGTGGCGAACATGGAAATCCAGGATGTATAGGGATCATGTCGTTCCAAATGAAAAAAATCCTGAAAAGTTATTTAAAGTGCCGATCTGCAGCGGCATACAGGAGAGTGACTGGGCTCTCTTTGTACATAGTCGTATGACAACTGAATTTAAGGTAATTAATACCATTTTTTTTTGCATATATTTGTTATATTTTCATGTATCTATTATATATTTCACTTAATCTCCTTGTAGGAACTGAGTGAACAGCAGAAGAAGGTGAGAGCTAAACACATATACCCGCATTGACTATCACGTAAAGGTTATGCAAACCTTACTGAAGAAATCAAGGTTCAGCCCCATTTGTTTGTATTAAGCTCTTCTGTTAATATATTATTTCTGGAGTATGGAGGATGTCATTTTAAATTGTTACTTACATGTCTTGCTTAGACTTCTGAGTTGCACGGTGATGAAGAGCTTGATAGATGTGTGCTATGGAAAAAAACAAGACTGGATAAGGATGGAACCACTGACAATGAGAATTTGAAGATTGCCATACAGAAAATAGTATTACTCTATTCATTCATTTATGGAATTTCATTACAACTGTCAATTTATTTGTGGTTTTAATCAACATTATCTTTGCACTTAATAGGATGAATACATGCGGGAAAAGGAGCAAGGGAAACTTGAATTAGAAGAAGGTTCAAGTGATTTGCTTTCACTTGCCCTCAAAAAACCTGAACATTTTGGTCGTGTGCGAGGAAAAGGGGCAGGGGTAAAGCCAAAAACTTACTTCCAAACTGTTAAAGGAACTCGGCGAGGAGCTGTTCAAGCTTCATGTGCTGAAATGGAAGAAGCAAAGAAAAAGATAGAGGTTTTGGATAAAGAAGTACTTGAGTTAAAGAGTCAAATGAAAAAGTTTGAAAGTAAGCTGGGTGACACTGACAAAGAGTCTGAAGGAATTGGTAGTTGTTCGGTGATAAAGATTGCAGCTCCTGAAAAAATTGTGGAGTCTCATGATACCGTAGTTATAGGAAAATCAGAGTTCTTGCAGGTACGTGTTGTTATTTTGATTAAATAGTGGCTTCACGCAATTATATTTTACTGAAACTTTATTTAATATACAGGGGAAGGAGGTGAAGTTACTCCTACAAGGCTCCAAAAACCCTATAGCTTATGGAACTGTATTTGTTGCTGGTGCTCTCCTACATGGCTCGCCAATGCCTGGAGATTGCTTCCGTGTTTCGATCGATGATGTAGTTGATGTAAAGGCTCGACTACCCTTTTCTGTTTCAGATATCGAGACAGTAGGCAATGCACTAGGATCACATGTGGCTTGGCCTAGAGATTTGGTTGTGGCAAGATATAATGAGGTACTTTTAGCCAAATGTACATTGTGTTTTTGCTTAAACTTTTTTGTGGGGAATTGTTAATAACTCTAACATTAACTATTTAGACACAGGAAAAGAAAAGAAGTGGAAAAAAGTTGTCTTTGGAAAATGAAGCTTTGAATGTCAGCTTGTCCTCATTGCCTTCATCATTGAAGGCATTGTACTGTTTGTTTGAGAAAGGATACAAGGATGACAGGTTGCGTGTTAAATTGGATGCTGAACTTTTTGGCCATGATTCGAAACTTTACATTCTTAGGAAGCCAGATTTAATTCCATTTTGTAACATGCAACCAATAACAGGTTCTTGCATTGTGGCATATGTTTGGTAAGACCTCGATCGTCAACTCTACATGTTTATTTATGAATTACAAGTTTTTATAATTGCTACATTTTTATTGGCAGGCATCTCTATTGCAAGATACGTGAAAATGGTGCAGCTTCCAAGTTTTTATTTGTGAATCCATTTGCCGTAGATTATAATGGTGCAATATTACTTAGGTGCTTAACAGAAAAGGAGAGTATGGAAGTCCTAAAAGAAGTTCACCAGGGGAGAGCTGGGTGCCATTCTGGGTTTAGAGACCTGGCAAGACGAGTGCTGAGAGCTGGATATTACTGGCCCACTTTGAAAAAAGATGCAGAAGACTTCGTGAGAAAGTGCCCCAGATGTCAAAAGCATGGACCCTTGATCCATGCTCCTGCTGAGGAGCTGGGAGTGCAGTACGCTGAATGCCCTTTTGACAAGTGAGGTATAGATCTAGTGGGGAGGCTACCTATGGCCAAGGGGAAGAAATGTCACCTGATAGTGGCAGTTGATTATTTCAGCAAGTGGGTGGAAGCGGAGCCACTCTCTTCAATATCTGAAGATAGTATAATCAAATTTCTGTGGAAGAATATTTGCTGCAGGTATGGAACGCCCAAGGTTTTGGTATCGGATAATGGCACGCAATTCTTCGTAAAAAGACTCAGGAGTGGTGCAAAGCAAGGAAAATCGAGCAAAGGTTTGCTTCTGTAGCTCGACTAGAGACATGTGGTCAAGTAGAAGTAACCAGTAGGACCATAGTAAATGGCATCAAGGCAAGGCTTGAGAAGGAAAGGTCTCAATGGATAGATGAGGTGGACTCTATTCTCTGGGCTTATAGAACTGGTCAGAAAACTGCTACAGGGGAATTGCCTTTTCGATTGATATATGAATCGGAAGTTGTCATGCCTGTGGAGAGTGAAATCTCAACACATCGAGTGTTGACTTATGATGAGAACCTAAATCAAGAACTCAGAAAAGAGAGCTTAGACCTGATCGAAGAGGTTAGGGAGAGAGCTCATCAGAGAGCTCTGGCTTACAAAGCTAGGATCAAAGCGGCATTTGATCAGAAGGTCAGAATTAGAAGACTGGAAGAAGGAGACCTGGTGCTAAAAAGAGCCGATGCGATGCATCCGATGCGGAAATTTGAAGCAAACTGGGAGGGACCCTTTGTGATAGCTAAGGTCCTGTCAGGAGGGGCATACGAGCTCATGGATGAGAAAGGAAATTTGGCCCCAAGACCGTGGAACATCAACAATTTAAAAAAGTATTATGTTTGAAGTGTTTTTCTCTTTAGAAAAGGAAGATTCTGTTTTGGCTTGATTAGGAGGAGAGCCTACGTGCCAGGTCTCTTCAACTCCTTCTTTTTTGTAGAATACTTGTTTGGCTAGGCAAGTATTCCTGTAATGGCACGCTGAGAACTTGCTGAAAATAAATAAAGGCTGAAGAGTTATGATTATTTTATGCATTAATTTGATGAATTGGTTAACGTATAGTTGAGTGAGTTGGATAAAAGAGAAATATACTCTGAATGATTCGAAAAAAAAAAGAAGAGGAACTATGTATATGAATATAACACTTGTTCGAAATCATCCAGAGTATGGGGGAGTAGGGGTGTACCCTACACCCTAAGGGGGGGGTCAAAAGACCTCATGAAAATGCAAAATCAGAAATTTAAGTAGCAAAACACTTAAAACTGATAATGCTCAAAATGAGCTCAAGTTTAGGTAGCAAAATAGATAAACACAAGGAAATTAAAAGTGTACGGCAGACAGAAACTGAAAGCAAAGGTAAATAAAAGAGTCAAGCTCGTACAAAATAAACATTGTTTTAAGAAACCAACGGGCAGGTATAATACTACGCTAAGAAGTCGGTGGTATCTTCTTCCATAGTAGCTTCCTCGTCAGCATGTTGAGCCAAAGGTGGAGTTGTGTCTGGGGGGATCCTGCCTGTAGGATTATCAACTTCGGCTTGAGAAACGGAAGGGAGAACACTTGTTTCAAAAAAAAAAAAACAAAAACAACAACAATAAGCACCCACACTTAAGATGTTCACGGAGTTTAAAACATAAACAAAAACCAAGATAGGAGGTGTAGAGCAAAAGTACACCTGAGGAGATAGCTGGACCTGAGGGGAGTTTGGAGAGGTAACTCCCGTTCTGACTTACCACCTGGAGAAAGTCCTCAGGAAAGAAATCGTAAATGGGATTGGGAGGATTAGCAAAGGCAGTATGAAGGTCGCAGGGGGCGGTCAGAGCTTCGAAAGCCTCTTTCATCACGGGAAGCCACCAGGAAATACCAAGCCGGGCCTTTGGATCACCTTTGAAAGAGGGAGGTAGAGGCAGGCGTTTGACGATAGGATCTACCTCAAGGGGTTGCTCGAATCCCATGCTGCGAGCGGTAGCCAGAACGGTCATGCCGCACCTTTTTGCTAAGTAAGCAACATCATTGCAAATGGCAGCAAGGTATTCAGGCGAAGCTCTATAGGAATTTAGGAGACCCTCGTGAAGGATTTGCAAAGCACGTTGACCCATGGGGGTGCACAAGATAAAGCTGCGACATTCCTGAACCCTTCTATGTAGCCCGATTGATAAGCACTGTTAACATCCCGAACAAGGCCTTTAGCCTCAGTGAGCTCCCTAGCAACCTGATTTAAGCGGTGGCTGAGGTCCACGTTGACAGCACTCAAAGAAGCGTTCTCTGTGGAAAGGTTTGACAGCTTCTCTACCGATTTGGATAGCTCATGATTTTGCTTCTTTAGATCATCATTCGCCAGCGGCAGTTGGTTACTGGTATCCAGAATGTCCCGGTTCCACATTTGAAGCTACTCTGCTGTATGGGTAAGCTCCCTAAGCTGCATTTGATAGCTCGCTATGCTCTCTTTTAGCTTCTCCACCTCCTCCTTGTGAGGGTCACCCTTAAATTGAAGAAGTTTCCCATGAGCACTAACTAGCTGGTAAAAGGAAAAAAGTGGTTATCAGGATAAATACATGGCAGAAAACTTAGAACGAGCACGGGTACATGCGAAAAGAAATAGTCAGCTAATTACCTGGATAAGGCATTGTGCACTTTCCTCCTGTAGTTGGAGCAGAGAAGGAGGCTGCGACGGTACTTCCTCGTCAGGGGAAGAGGGCAGAGCTTGCAGTAAAGCGAGGCATTCAGAGGGGGGTAGCTGTCGGAGAGAGCTAGACGTCTGCCCCTGGAAGACATAACCCGTGGAGTCAGCAGCTCTCTGGGGAGATACCTCAAGACAAGGAATGTGTTTACCTCTCTTAGAAGCAGCTGGGGGCGGATGAACAGGGGCTGGTCTCTTGAGTCCCGCTGAAAATGAAGTGACTTTTTTCCCTTTGCCAGCAGGAGGAGGTAAACCTAGAGAAGGGGGGTGTTGCTTGGTCAAATCTCCAGTAGAAGTTACCTTCACAAGTATACGGCCGGATTTAGGCAATGCTGAGAACTCCGGTGGACCAGAGGTCGGGTTGGAAGGAACAGTGGCAAAGGAGTTAGGGAGTGTACTGTTATCATTGGCTCGATTTATCTCTTTGCTAGCTTGCTCTTGAAGCAGAATATCAAAGTCGAATTCCTTGTCGTCAGGAAGCTTAACATCCTCAATCCAGCTCATCTCTGCATGAATAATAGCCAAGAAAAAACTAATGTCAAAAGGCAGATGTGCATGTATATTTGAATAGTAGTAAGATAATGAGAAGGAAAGCAAAGAGATAATGAGCAAGACCCACCCTCAGGGGAAAAAGAACACCCGCCAGGGGGAGCTAGCTCAAAAAATGAAAGAACGGAGGGATTAGATAGTAAATCGTTGAATTTGAAGGCGCTGAGGCGAGCCTTGGTGGTGAGCTTGTTCAACACTTTACGCTCGATGGGCTGAATAGCCTGAACACTGGGACGAGGCTGCTTCAGGCATAAATCTTGCCACGGAGCATATGGAAAAGGCCAGTTGCCATCCCTGGGAGTGATGACAAAATACTTATCTTTCCATTCCTTCCCGACGCTACGAGCATTACACAGGTGTTGTGCTGGGCCTCTAGGCCTTGCACTGATGTAATAAAGGCTATCGATGGGTTTGATGTCATATATTGTTTGGAAAAGGGTAGGAGTGGGATGACCTTCGTTCCTACGCATCAGAATGAAAAAGGTAAGTAGAACTTTAATGGCAAAAGGCAGAAATTGATTAGGCCATAGATTATGCAAAGCACACACTTTTACGACAAAGTCAGCAAGGGGAAACCTCAACCCTGCCTCAATTTGATGATACCAAAAAACTACCGAAGGGAATTCTAGTGAGTGAGGGCGCTCATGAGATAAAGGCATGCGAATATAAAAAGTGTCACAGCAGCCTAACCACGCCTTCACTAATCCTAATTCTTCTAATGTTAAGAGGGATTCACCTGTGAACGCACCAGAAGCGGGAAGGGAAGCAAGAGTGTCTGCATTGTGAGAGGCATCATCCCCAGCGGCGGTGAACGGTGTGGATCTCCGAGGTTCTGAGCGAGGAGACGCTGAATCATCTTCTAAATCCACAATATCTTTCAAGCTGGAGTCACGGCTGGAGGAGACAGTCCGGCGAGAAGAGAGGCGTCGAGAACGGCGAGTAATCAGTTTCTTTCTCTGAGTTTGGGCATGAGAGGACGTCTCAGAGAAAGAGTCATCATGAGGTGGTGACTCAGGCGGCATCTCCCCAGAAGGGCATCGTTGTTGATCGGAAAGGGTATTTTCTTCTGAGAGCGAATTGGAATTCGCCATCGCCGAATTGCAGTTGAAAGCACGGAAGTGGGAAGGAGAAGTGAGTTAGGAAAGTGAAAATGGGAAAGGCAACAAAAAAGTAATATATTAAGGATATGTAGATAGATGAAAAAAAAAAGAGGGGGAAAACCGAAAAGGCGCACATCCAATCCTCTTTGAAAAGACGCGCGAGAAGATGACATCATCGTGGATAAAGATGAAGTTTTTTCAAAACAGCCAGGTCTCGTCGAAGGTCTTTGCTTCACACGTGTCTTCGTCATAACTGCCTGCTAAGTTTTGTTCTAAGCATTAATCATGTTTACTCTATGTTTTAAAGAGAGAGAAACTTCTTTTCAAAACTAGAGTAGGGGGGAGTAGATGTTTTGACCTAAAAAGTTCAGGTCTCTTTGAGACCTGAATTTCCATCTCACTTATAGAAGACATAGAGGTGGTTTGTCAGGTATGAGTTCAGAGAGCTGGTGAGAGAGCATCTGAGGAAGCTATGCTGAATGCATAGTAAAGGACTCATTTGGCCACACACCTTCAAAAAGCATATACAGCTTTTATCTGTCACGATACGGATTCAACAGGTGAGCGTCAGAAATGTTAGCCAATGGCGCGAGTTCATGTCACAGGTAGACAGCGGATCTTCAGTCTATTTACCAATATACCCTTACAGGTTAAGATATAAATATCATCTCATTCCTCATGATAGTACAGGTTATTCACAACACACACAAAATACTCACGCACTCATCACTCCATTTTCCTTTTCGTTTGAAAGCTGACTTGAGCGTCGGAGAGGGTTCGCCGGAAAACCTCCGGTCCCTTTCTTTTTTGCAGGAGTTGGAGAGGTCGTTTCGCTGAGTTTAAGTCTGGATTTCTCTCCCTTGCGTGGTTCCAATAGGTGAGAA
Organism: Schizonepeta tenuifolia; assembly: GCA_029490685.1. NCBI lineage: Eukaryota > Viridiplantae > Streptophyta > Magnoliopsida > Lamiales > Lamiaceae > Schizonepeta > Schizonepeta tenuifolia. Next base: position 82,304,159 of record CM055959.1, read on the forward strand.
GGAGTTAGTTCGTTAGAGGTGTGCTGTTCGTGGAACTCAAATGTTGAGTCATGATTTTGGACACAACATAGATAATTGCTCAAAACCTCTAGCCACTAACCTCGCTTTTAACTTGTCCAAGGTATCATCTGAATTCAGTTTTACTCTAAAAACCCACTTATTGCGGATCACTTTTTGATCTGGACTAGGTGGAATAAGAGTCCAGGTTCCTTTTCCCAATATAGCATCAAATTCTTTTTCCATAGACTCAAACCAACCTAAATGTTGAATAGCTTCATCTATAGACAATGGTAAAGCAGGAATATCTATGGGAGGATTAGTAGTTACTGAAAAAAGTTTTGGAGAAGTGATAACAATATAATAAACTTTGGGTTTGTGAATCCCATTTTTAGATCTCGTGGTCATGGAATGAGAATTGATAGGTGGTGGAGATTCAGGAATAGAAGGAGAAGAAGATGATGAAGATGCAGGAATAGAAGGAGAAGAAGATGATGAAGCAGGAGAGTGAGATGAAGATGAAGATGATGAAGTGGAAGATGATGATGAATGCTCACATGAAGAAGAAGAAGGGGATGGAGAAGGAGGTACTGGACTAAGAAATGGTTGTGGAAAGAGAGGGAAAGGAAGAGAAACAGTAGAACTAGTGGAGAGAATAAACTCTGATTCTGTAGAAAACATATTTTTGAATGGAAATTCAAGTTCATTAAATTTGACTGTGTCTCCAATATAAATTCTGCCTTTGGAGCTGAGACATTTGTAGCCTTTGTGATGACTACTATACCCTAAAAACACACATTTGGCTGATTTGAACTGCAGTTTATGATCATTGTATGGTTTAAGAAAGGGAAAACAAGTACAGCCAAACACTTTGAGATTTGAATATAAGGAAAGAGTCTTGTACAAGACTTGATAGGGGGACTCCATGTTTAAGCTCAAGGTGGGTAATCTGTTAATAAGGTATGTAGCTGCTTCAAAAGCATGCCACCAGAATTGAAGTGGAATAGAAGCGTGAGCTAAAAGTGTAAGTCCAACATCAACTATATGTTGATGTTTCCTTTCAGCTTTCCCATTTTGTGAGTGAATATGAGGACAAGGATGCTGAAAGTGGACCCCTTGTTCTTGAAAGAAAGGAACTAAGCTTCTACACTCACCTCCTCAATCAGATTGAAAGGACTGAATTGTGCAAGAAACTGACATTTTATCATTTGAAAGAATTGTTTGACAACATTAGCAGTTTAAGATTTGAGAGTTAGAGGATAAATCCAAGTGAACCTGCTATAGTCATCAATGAAATGGATATAATACTTATTACCAGTAGGTGTGACAGTGTGTGCATGACCCCAGAGGTCAAAATGAACTAATTGAAAGGGTTTTATAGTTTTTAATGGCTGAGTAACATGAGGAGTTTGATGTAGTAGAAAGTTTTGCAGATACATTCATCAATTTAAGAACATGAGCCAAAACAAAAGATTGAGAATGTCCCAATCTCTGATGCCAAGTATTTATTTCAGAAGTCTTTGAAACTTGATTACAAGAAGGTACAACATTATAAGAACCAACAGAAACTTGACTAGGATCGTTACAAGATCTAGAGCATACAGAAATAGGTTCAGTAGTAGTACTAGTGGAAACAAGAAAACAAGCACCATTTGTGAGTTTTGGAAGAGAGGGAACGAACTGAGTGAACACAAAGCTGAGAGAGATCAAACTGATAGAGTCCCTGATGTAGATTGCCCTTCAGCACAGTCTTGCTGGATCTCTTGTCCTTCACAAGACAACAATCCTCATGAAATTCAAACCAAACTTTGTTATCTTTTGTGAACTGAGATATACTAATGAGATTCTTAGTAATTTGAGGAACGAGCAAAATATTGTTCAGAAGAGAGGTATTGGAAGAAGATGAAGATGGAATAGTTGTGGAGCCAACAAAATTGATAGGAATAGACTTACCATTGCCTACAGTGAGGGATTTAGATCTACTATATGGTGTAGAGACTTGAAGATTAGCCATGTTGTTGGTGACATGATTTGTAGCTCCAGTGTCAACATACCACATTCCTTCATCATCATCTTAATCAATATCACCAGCATTCTTTATCAGTGAGGTAGGCTTGAAGAGTTGCACTTTGAGTTGCAGACTGAGGATCTGGACCTATAAAATTGACATCAAATCTCTTGTAACATTTCAGTGCAACATGGCCAGGGCGACCACAAAGTTGACAGACCATAGAGGATTTTCCAGAAGGCTTGAAGAAAGTAGATCTGCCACCACCACGACCTCTATAACCTCTACCTCCTCTCTGTACATAATGAGTTGTTGGATCAGAGAAGTTATAAGAAGTTTGCTGCAGATGAATTTCATGAGACTGAAGAGCATATTGCAGCTTTTGAAGATTAGGAGCTTGAGATCGATGCATGAGATTGACCACCAAGATTCATATTCTGCACCAAAACCAGAGAGAATAAAATCACCAAGCTCCTCATTATTTATAATATGACCAATAGCACCAAGTTGATCAGCATAGCTCCGCATGCGCAGAAAATAGTCATCAACTGACACACTTCCCTTCTTTTGAGAGTGAAGCATCTTCTTCAATTGGAGAACCCGAGCGCGTGACTGTGATTGGAATAGCTGCTCCAGAGTATTCCAGATCTGAGAGGATGAAGTGCATCGAACAACGTGGCTAAGCATGGACTCACCAATGGAGGATAGCATCTAGCTCATAAGGAATTGATCCTTACAAATCCAGATGGAATACTCAGGATTTGGAGTCGGAACAGCAGCGGCGGAGGTAGTAGGAAGGAATGGAGACGGCGGTTGAACAGTAGTTGAGATGAAATCATCATATGTGTGAGCTCGAATCGTGGTGAGCACTTGAATGCGCCAGAATGCGTAGTTTGTGCGATCTAGACGAAGAATCAATGGATGAAGATTGGGAAGAACAAATGGAGCGGAAGCAGTAGTAGCAGTAGCCATGAGAGCAAATCGAGGAAAAAACTCAAAAACGAACATGAATCAATGAAAAAAGAAGCAATCTAGATCACGAAAATCACAGATCTAATCGGAAAAAAAAATGCAGATCGTGAAGAATCTCACATATTGCTGCTGGCTCTGGATACCATGTTAAAAGAGAAACCAAAGCTCAAGAACAAGAGAGAACTGCACAACTCATTTTCCATTGATTCTAGATAATGAAAACTGAATACAACAGTACTGTATTTAAAGCTTAAAACTACCGCCTAACTATCTAACAAACTTGCTAACAGAATTTGTAACTAACTTGCTGACATGGCCACGCTGACGTGGATATACATAATTTAATCCAATATCCAACGTTCGAAATTGCAATGGATAGAGAGCATTGGGTATTATGTGGTGAAACCCTTTCATAGGTAGATGCCCTTGGAAAAGTCCAAGTAATGTCCATCCAAATTAGCACCTTGCATCTACTCCATTCATGTTCATCAGTTAGACCAACTTAAACATCCATTTCAATCTTCCTCGTAGTTATTATGCTTTAATGCCCTGATTGGTTTGCTTGATAAGATTTGATTAAGAAAGAAGTCCAACCCAATCACACAATTGATTTCCATGATTGGGTCCGTGATGGACAATACAATGATGATGGAATAACCCAATTGAGTAATAACTTATTAGCCCTTCAATCCATAATGTTAATTCCCAAAAGTACCCTCACGAGAATTATTTTCGGTACTCCCCGCCCTCGATTTTTCTCATTTCGCCAGACTATCCAATTTAAAAAGGTAGTGAATATATTAATAAAAAAATTAAATGCATCAAAATAGGATTAATAATAATTTATCTAGCATCACTAAAATACTAATCAATTAATCAATCAATCCAAACAGTGCAATAATACTATGTCCAATCTACCTATCATATCCTCTAAACCAAACTATCCCTACCCTAATTATATAGTAAAATTAATATGGAGGGGATTATGGACTTGTAGCCTATTGGTATTCCTCCCATAACTCACACAAGCTCTAAATATCTTCATAAAAATGTCCCGAAACCCTGACATCCAGCATTGTTATGTCATTTAATTTCATTTCATTTGTTATTAAGCTAGGCTTCTATTTCAAACTGAACCCAAAACAAAGAGATCAATTTTGAAATGAGATGCACTTCCATGCAACTGGTTGCATACTAGGCAACCGGTTCGACCCATGTTCATACCCGCACCAAGTATCCAGCCCAATTCCCGAGCCCAGCCCTGAACCCAAGCGCAATCCATACCCCGCGGCCCAGCCCAAACGTGTACCCTCAATTAAAAAAAAGGAGGTTACAACATAAATGCTACTTAGGGGATTCGAACATGGTGGCAACTTCAACCATGCTTTTAGCCAAGAGAGCTACCACTAGCTACAAATATCTTTATGTTACATTGTATATGTATCTTTATTTATACCTCATACATGTTGCTTCTAAAAGTATTATCCATTTTTAGTTTTTTTTTTTTTTTCGTTTCTCTTTTTAATTTGTCTTTTTTTATTATGTTGTCCTACATATTAATCATTATATTTAATTTTTCAGTTGTATTAATTGTTGTAAAAATTATTTATTATCCCTATTTTCTTTTTAAAAGTAATTTTTTCTTTTCTTTTTATTTTCATTTATTTTTTCAGTTTTTTATTTTTTAAATTATTTATTTTAGAAAAGTAATATTTTTTAAACATTATATTTGTTCATATAAAAAATTACTTTTCATTACGACAATAATTATTTTACCAAATTACTAAAAGTACAACTTCTCGTGATCATCATAAAGAAAATTAATATTTTTGAAACATTACTTTTTTTAATATCAATAATTGCATTTATTTACAGTAATAATTATCTATCTAAATAATTACAAGTACAAATTGTCACGAATAAAAATAACAATCGTTGTCAAGAAAATTAATTATTGTGAAACTTTACTTTTCATCATGTCAACGATTACTTTTTATCACGACAATAATTACGTTGCCTAATAACTAAAAGTAGAAGTTGTCGTGAATAAAAGTAAACATTGTCATTAAGAAATGTAACAGTTGTGAAATATTACCATTCATCAAATCAATAATTACTTTTTATCACAACAACTACTTGACCAAATAACTAAAAGTACAAGTTGTCGTGAATTAAAGTAAACATTGTCGTTTAAAAAAGTAATGATTGTGAAACATTGCTTTTCTTAATATCAATAATTACTTTTCATCACGACAATAATTACTTGACCAAATCAATAAAAGTTTAAGTTGTCATAAATTAAAATAAACATTGTCATTAAGTAAAGTAATGATTATGAAACATTACATATTTTCATATCAATAATTACTTTTTATCACGACAATCATTACTTTGAATTATTTATGTTTTTCAACCACGACAAATATTTATTTGTGCAATAGTTAATTTAGGATTAATAAACCTTAATTGGAAAATAATAAATACTAAAGAGATTGAATTAATTAAATCATAATTGAAAAATAATAAATCCTTAAGCGAATTGAATAAATGAAACTCCAATTGAATAATGAAAATGAAAATATAATTAAAAAATAAAAGAGATAAGAAAAGCATTAAAAGGTATAAATGTAATAATCATTGCATTAATGAATATTGTTGGAATAAATAACAATTGAAAATTGAGGATAAGGAGACACGAACCCCTATCAAATAGGGTGAAATAAAAGCAATTAACCACGGGGCTAACAACCAAACCAAAGTATGACATGTAAAAGATTACTATTATTAATATTAATTAAAATAACAAGAAAATAAAACAATTAAAAATATAACTTACAGGGATTCGAACCCCGGTTCACGTAGTGAAGGAAAGGCACTGAACCACTAGGCGATATGAAAAATACAGGCCGACGTATGTTACTTTTCGGGAGACAAATTATTAAATAACAACACGAAAAAAAAAACAAAACAAAAAAACTAACTGGGTTAGGCAGGTAGGGTAACGCGGGTCAACCGGTTGCAGTGCATGGAAGTTTTTGTGTTTTGAAATTATGACATTTAATTTCGCTTGCATTTTGCATTTTGATTAAGCTAGGCTTCTATTTCAAACTGAATCCAAAACAAAGAGATAAATTTTGAAATAGCCAATATAGCATTAAAAGACAATATTTGACCCAACTTTTTCATAATTATAAATTATGGCCAACATTTGCAATTTTTGGCAAAAATATACTTAATGAAGGGCGCGTATTCGTAGGGTACCAAGATGGTGGTACAATTGGTACAAATTTATCCTTGTTAGTTCCAATTGTTCCAAATTATGATTTGTTGCACTGTAATACAATTGGCACGAACGGTTCAATTAGTTTTAATCGTTCCAAAATGTTGGTACAATTGGGACGAATGGAATCCATTTGTCCCGTTCGTACCACATCCAGAAAAAACTCATATGTCACGTATTTTGTTAAAAGTGATCCGAGAAAAAACAGATGATAAGACTTAAAAGATCAATACGGCAGTGACAATGGCGTCGGAATCTGAACGGGGGCAACACAAAGAGAAAGAAATGAGAATATGTGGGAGCCAATATAAAACAATTAATTAATTAACTCAATCAAGTAAATCAAATCCATGAACACCACAATTTACAATTACATGAAGGATTGTGTGTCGGCCATAATTTATAATTATGAAGAAGATATGCCAAATATTGTCTTTTAGTGCCCATATTGGCTATTTGACACAATATATTCTTCTAGTATGGGTACTCTCTCCCAACATGACTCAAAGAAAATTAATCACAAAAATCAATGATATTATTGATCAATCTTAATAATAAAAGGTTAACAAATTACGAACCAAATTATACACTCCTCAGTCCCGCTCATTTTGTCCTCTTACTGTTGGGCACGAAGATTAAGAATAATGATAAAAAGATAGGAAGTGAGTAGGTCCCACCACTTTTGAAGGATTTTGAAGGGTAAATTCTTTCGATATGTGACAAATTGAGTGGAACATCCATTTAAGGGAAGTGAGACAAAATGAGCGGGACAGAGGGAGTAACAATTAAGGGTGAGCAAACACCGATTAAACTGAACGAAAGGTTTTATCACCAATTGAGCAAACTACTAGTTAATTAGTTCACTTGTTACTTGTTACTTGTTATAGTGTTATCTCTTCTATCTAGTGGTTTCAGAATTCTATATATTCCTGAATAATGCATCTTGAACAAGTAACAAGTGAACTGATTAACTAGGTAACGTCTAATTAACAATTTTAAGGATTAATAAGAAAATCGCGAGCTACAAGTTCACTGTTCATATTCTTTTAGACGAGGTTATTAACAAATTCACTAGGGTTGCGTTTGCTTTTTATCCCTCCATTTAGAGGTAAATGAAGGTATAAATAAAAATCTTACCCTTTAAATCATTCCTTCTTTCTTAAATTCTTCCTTTCCACCTTTTCTTATTCCACCTTTTAACTCACAAGGAGGGAAAATACTATCACTTTAATTTAGATGGGATAATATTTTCCCTTCTTGTGAGTGAGAAGAAGGAATAAGAAAATGGTGGAAATAAGAAAAAGAAGGAAAGATGGTGAGATTTTTTATACATCCATTACCGCTAAATGGAGGGATAAAAAGAAGATGCACACTAAATGTACAGGGGGTTGTTTTTGCATTTTACTTAAGGCCGGAGAAAGATGCTCGCAATAGTCTAAAACTAAAAGGGCAATTACAAGAAAAATCCAATTGAAACTTCTGATCAGGGCTTTGTGTTGTAAGCATAATACCAGTTATTACTTATCAAGATAAAGCCAACACCAATAGATATTAACTAACCTGCAAGATCAGAATCAGCAAACGAGGGATCTATCTTGTGAAAGTGATTCAATTTGATCACTCTGCTTCAGTTTCGAATGAGGAGGTATCTTCAATTGATTCAAAATTTACAACTTCTTGTGATTCAGGTATGCGTGCGAGAACGGATTCATGTTGCTTTGCCTTCCATTTTATCTGCCTCCATCTTCTCGCAGATTTCTTTATCTCTGGTAGATAAGTTCTCATTAAGAAAACAGGCATATAACATACAAATAATACTTTTATGAATGCATTCGTATGTCCAAAAATACATTGTAGTACTAACTAATCACATAATGTCATCATCAGTACTTTTAAAAACATCATAAAAATAACTGGATCCATAAACATATCGGATTTTTGAAGGAAAAGTTATTTTCTAATCAAATAAGCTTTATATCTCTTCATAGACACATACCAAGCATGGAAAAATAGAAACAAAAACTAATATGCATTCATTTGTTATGTAGGTTTTTTGATCTATGACTAAATAAAAGTAACAAGTAAACTAACAACCTAACAGATAATTTTTATATGCAATTTACCTTACTCTTCGAAGGTAGGTACAAAAAAAAGGGATGTTCGCTCAGAATTCAAATCACAAATACAGACAAAGAGTGAAAATCCACTTGAAATCTTATGATCTGCTGTTACTATATCTCTCATCATCACTATTGTCGCTATTTAAAATTATATAATAAACAGTACACATATGTATCACATATAAACATAAGGCCAGCCAGTGACGACCTTATAAACATCTACACAAGTAATTACCTTCACGATCAGAATCAGTAAGCAAGAGAGACTTTTTCAGGTCGTTGAACTGTATCTCTCTCATCCTGCTTAAAACATTTGTCATCCTTTTAACAACATCTATCATATTAGGCCTCTCCTCAGGCAAATCTGCTGTGCACTCTAACGCTATTCCAATAGCCGGTGTCAAGCAAGTTATGAACACAGCTCTAGCTTCTTCATCATCTGTATCCAGCAGCTCATTATCCAAAATTTGAAATACTGAATCAGGGAATGATTCAAAGACCCAACGCCTCAAGGTTAATTCTCCTGAAAACATATCATCTGTTGGCTTTCTTCTTGAAAGCGTTTCCATCAGCAAAATCCCGTAGCTATAAACATCCACTGTGGTCGAGATTAATCCTTGTGATCCATACTCTACAAAATTGATGTATGTGAACATATAAATATAATTAGCTAATGAAACTTCACATATATGGTTTAGTAAATTTACTCATGGAACAAGGATTTTCTGAAGAATTTCTTGCCTGGTGCAACATATCCAACAGTACCCAAAGTCGTAGAATGTAGCATTCTCTCTTCCTGACTCAAGAGCTTGGAAATGCCAAAGTCACCTACATGTGCTACCATGTCTTCATCAAGAAAGATGTTTTTCGGATTTAAGTCGCAATGGACAATGGGGGTTGTATAGTACTCATGTAAATACTCAATCACATTAGCAACTTCTATCAAAATTCTCAATCTTGTAAATAAGTCCAAGGAACATCCAACAGAGTGGAGCCACTTCTCTAGGTCACCGTTGGGCATATATGTCATCACCAAGGCCTTAAAATCTATCTGGGAACAACAAGTGACAATCTTGACAAGGTTTCTGTGACGTACTCTGCTAAATATTTCGCACTCTGTGTGGAAGCTCTTCAATGCATCTTGTACATCTAAATCAAAAACTTTAACAGCATAAACCTCTCCATCAGAAAATCTTCCCAGGTATATTGAGCCAATGCCACCTCTGCCAATCAAGTTTTCTTCATCAAAGTTGCCTGTGGCGCGAAGGATTTCGTAATATGAAATCCCCCTACGGAAATAATGTGCAAAGTAATCAGATGAAGGATATGGCTTTCTTGGACAAACTTTCCATAGCAGGACAAGAATAAGGCCAATAACAAGAACTATTAAAAATGATAAATATGATAAACGTTTTTTGCTTAAAGATCTGCATTTCTTCACTTTGAATTGAGGTGCTCCACACAAACCTTTATTACCAATGAAAAACTCAGCTGTGAAGTTGACAAAAGGCCCTGTGTCTGGAATTTCTCCTCTTAGCTCATTAAACGATACATCAAAGTAATTAAGATGTGAAAGTGCTGCCAAAGACATCGGAATCGGACCAGAGAGATTGTTATGGCATAAATCCAAGTGTTGCAGATTCTTCAGATGAGTAAAAGATTCGACTATGGTACCTTTCAGTTTGTTTCTTGACAATGATAGTCTAACTAGATTCTCAAACTGTGATATGGTGCTTGGAATTTTTCCAGAGAGCTTATTTCTTGAAAGATCCAATGCTAGCAGGTTGTTCACATTGCTAACACCCTTATGAAACCATAAAATTGTAGCAATGTCAGCATTGAATTCATTATCTGACATATAGATTTCTCTCAACGAAGAAAGGTTTCCAAAACAACTAGGTAGTTGTCCAGAGAGGTTGTTCACCGCTACATTTAACAAGTATAGATTATTTAGATTGCACAGGACAGAAGAGATGGAGCCATGAAACCTATTGCCATAGATTTCCAAATTCCTCAAGCTTCTTAATCGCCCAAGTGTTGAGGGGATAGCTCCATTGAAATGATTATACCCGAGGCTTAACCACAACAAGTTGCTTAAGTTCCCTATCTCCACAGGGATTGGACTTAAGATTTTGCAAGAGAAAGCTTTCAAGGTTTCAAGGGATGCAGACAGATTACTTGAGCCTAAGGATTTTGGAAGAATACCAGTTATAGGATTAAAAGATATTCGTAAGAATTTCAAATTCTTACAAGCTGCCAGCGGAGAAAGGAAATCCTGTTCGGGGTTGGTCAAGTTATTCATCAACTGATTCGCTTCCAAGTTCAGCATTTGAAGTTGCTGTAAACTCCCAAGATTTAATGGTACATGAGTGAATGAGTTATCAGAAAGATCGAGTGTTATGAGTTTGGAAAGATTTGAGATTGAATTTGGAATCTTTCCGTAGAACTGATTAGCTCGAAGATCAAACCTTCTTTGAATATTGCCAAGAAATAAATGTTGAATGTTTGGAAGGCCTTTGTCAATATAAAAGGGAAGAGTACCAAATAGGCTGTTTTCTCTAAGTGAAAGGAATTGTAACATGGAGAGATTGAAGATAGTTTGTGGTACTTCACCACTTAGGTTGTTTGCTTGAAGATTCAATATTCTCAAATTGGATAGTTGTCTCAGTTCCAACACAATTGTCCCAACAAAACTGTTCTCGCTCATATCGAATACCTCCAAATTCGACAAATTTCCAATTGATGCTGGAAACGTACCTGTAAATCCCGTGGGAAGAATATACCTTTCCTTTTAGAGAGAGAATGACAAATGAAAGGATGATGTTTTAAATAATTTGAATAACTAATAATTCATGCTTGGCTACAAATGTTCTTTATTTCAATCGTGAAATAACATAAACTAGTAATAAAACAACACTAAGGAGGTGTTTGGTAGGTTGGATATACCAAGATTAGTTTATTTATCTAACCTTATCAAGTGTTTGGTAGCCAAGGTAATTTAACTGAGAAGCCCAATACAAAGACAGGGCCTGATGCTAAATCCCTGTTACGCTCGGGTAATTTATCTCCCCAAGTTGGTGAGATTATTTTCCTCCATTGAACAGTTACATCGATATGGCCAAATCTACCCTTTCTCAACCATCTGCTCCTCCACTCTCTTTCTTCAGCCCCTTCTCTTTCTTCTTCTGCCCCTTCTCTTTCTTCATTCCCCATAACAAGCTCGCCGGAATCGGTACCAGAACAAGCTCGCCGGAATCGACTGCAGCACAAGCCATAGAAGCCCCCAGCAATTTGTGGTTGATTTTAGCCCCAACAGTGTGTCCGATTTCGCTCGACAACAGCAGGTATTTTCCCAATTTTTACTTCCCCACAATCCTTCTTTATATGTTGACACGATGAGGCATTTTTTCCTCTGATTTTATTTTTCCAAAATTTTGAAATAGAAAAAAAAAATTCCTTGACAGAATCTTCGATATTATATTAATCCAAAATTTCTTCGATATTCTTCGATTTCCTTCGATATCCTTGAAATTAATCCAAAATTTCGCGTGCACACATCGGTCTATTGGGGTAAAATTCGATATCTTCACCTAAGTTGTGACTGTAAATCACAATCTTTGACGTGCATGTTGTAGCAGTGTAGCCTGGAAAATTGATGTGCATTTGCTTTAATGTTTTTTGTGAATTTGCTCTAATTTTGCTTTTATTTCTCAGAGTGAAAGAATGCATGTTCATTTTTGTCGTTTTTTAGGTAGTTTCTATGCTTACATTTGCTTGCGATGCGAGTCATTGCGATATCTCTTTGTTGTTTTGCTACAAGCGTATGCTATATATCTACATTGGACATGGAATTTGTTTCATGATGGTATAAATATCAAATACTTGTGATTGGCTGGTTGAAATTGATTCAAAATCACATATCTAGGAGCTTTATGCAAAGTCGGAGCTAGCTTAGCTACTACTATTTATTTCAGCATTAATTTGAAAAACACATATTCTGTGATATTATGCGGTAAACTTTGTATCTGATTGAAATATCCATGAGATGTGTGTTATGGTTCTTGTGTTGTAGACTAATATATTGGATTTTTGGATCTTCTGTTGATAAATGTGGGTTTTCAGCATTAATTTTGGATCTTCTGTTGAAAAATATCCATGAGATGTGTGCTATGATTCATGTGAAGTATCCCAACTTGACCCTAAACTTGGTACGACTTTCATAACATCACCCCATTGCTACAGCTATTAAGCTTACATCTTTTGGTTTAGATTTGCTAACTAATTTGTGTCTGGAAACCATCAGGAAATCACTTCGGAGTAGATCTCTTGCATAGGAAATATGAAGTTAAAGATATAATTACAGAAACAATAAAGAATATGTCTGATGATGAAGATGAGGAAGCCTCTGAATCTGGCGATGAATTGGGAAAAGACGAGAGGATGATGAGGCATAGGCTCATCTGAAAAGGACTTATTTCCTTTGTATCTGAGCCACTAGTTTGATCTTTTGGAGGATGCTCAAAAATTAACATTTTGCTCTGTACTAGATGCGGCATTAGGATTCTATTTGTAGCCTTTTCTTATGGTTCTACTTGATTTTGTAAAATTAATTTAAAACTTTCTAGTAATAGGAGTATATGATTGTAATAAAAGGGCAGTTTATTATTGCTAGCAGTAATTGTTCTCACAGATGGATATGTGATTTATTTTTCATCTTACAGATGTTAATCCCACAAGTCAACTAATGTATGAATAAACTGGAAATTATATGCTTAATTTTCTGGGAGCAAAAATAGAGTACGAATATAATCATAATCTTCTCATTTGTCCTTTTACTCGATATTTGAGATATAAAAGAACAAAATCCGAAATATTACAAGTTTACATATATATGACAACACATGTGTAATTATCTAATTAGGTCAGGGGTAGGTGTCGAAAATGATAAGTTTATCTTGGATGTAATCTTACGTACCAAACAAGAATATTTTTTATCTCAACTTTATTTCTGACCTACCAAACATCCGTCTTAGATAATTTATCTCAAAAATCCAGATAACTTATCTTGAGATAACTTATCTCTACTGCATATCCTACCTAGGCTACCAAACACGCACTAAGGGGGGCGTTTACATTGGGTGATAGAGTAGATTGAGAATATATATGATGATCGAGCATTTAAAGGATTAGATGATTAATCAAGCTCATAATTGTTCAGTCCATCAAAGTATGTGGTGGATTTGTGTATATTATATTTATCTATCAAGTTAAACACTTCCTAACAAAATCAACCACAACATTTATTATAGCTATGGTTTTCCTCCAAATCCAAAGTCAAACAAAACAGTCCTATTATTATGCTATTGTTATTGGGTAAGATGATAATCATGTTCCAAATTCCAAACCAGAAGAAATTACCAAAATAAACTCTGCACATTCTGCTCTTAAGTAACACACTAACACCAAAATTGAAATTGAAATTAGCAAAAATATGAGGCAGGTAATGAAGAACAATACCTGTCATATAATTCCAACTCAAAGAGAGCTCCTCAAGTTGTGAGCAGTTCCAAAATCCAGTAGCAACATTTCCACTGAGATTGTTATGAGACAAATCAAGCATCTTCAGTTCCACACACGCCGATAAACTTGCCGGAATTTCTCCACTCAAGTAATTATTTGAAAGGTTGAAACTCTGCAGCTTCCTCAATAATCCAATTTCACTTGGAATTATGCCGTTGATGCTGTTATTGCTGATGTCAACAAATCTCAGAAATGAGAGGTTGCCGATTTCGTTTGCAATGGTTCCAACTAAACCCATATTTGAAAGATTAATGGCTGTTACTCTCTGTGGATGCTTCCTACCACAAACGATGCCGGTCCAAGTGCAGAAAGAGGTTTCCTTGGACCAGTTTGTAGCCAGAATGTCTGAATTTATGAAAGCTTTCATGGATAGAAGAGACGACTCATCCACACTAGACTCGTCGTTGAGAATTGCAGACGCAGCAAAGCAGATTCTCAAGAACATTACTACTGTGGCTTTCTTCCCCATTTTTTATGATGTGTGTGAGAGAGGGAATATTACGTCGAAATAAAAATAATAGTTATAATTAATAATCATCCTGATAATTATAATACAAAGAAAAATGGAGGAGACATGAGAAGAGGGTCCAATTAAAATCTCCTACTCAAAAAGTCGTCGTTCTGGTGCTCCACTTAACTCCATGTTTCTTATTATTTGCCTGTGACGTGATGTGGAAACGAATGCGGTGCTACGATTTTTTATTTGAGATGCTAAAATATTATTACCCCGTCCGATTCATCAAAACATGTCCACTTTAATCTGAACATGGAGTTTAAAAAATCTGATAAAGTAAAAATTAGTAAGGTAAAAGTTAAAAAATAGGGGTAGTGAAATAATGACAAAAAAACAGTGATAATGACAAAAAGAGGTGATATTGATCAAAAAGTAAGAATAAAGTTGTTAGAATGATAAAAATGTAGAAATAAAGTTGATATGAGGTGGGAATCTAAATAACAAAGGATAGTAATATTTGGAAAGTATAGATGTAGTGTTGTACAAAAAGGTAAACTGAACGTCTTTTGGTAAACATAGTTACTGTTCCAAACTGGACATCTTTTGGTGAACGGAGGAGGGAGTACATGAACATGAATAGAGAAAGGGAAAATTGCACCAAAAACCCTGACCTTTTTTCAATTTCCGATTTTAAACCAAATATTTTAAAATTCGGAAATTAATGTACGACCTTCCAATTTGATGCAATTTCACCGGGACACCTTGAATATTGAGAGAGAAAACTTGGAGAAATTATCTCTTAAATTCTTGAGCTCTTGAAGATAATTTTTAGGTGTGTTTTGAACTCTCTAAGCACCCCTATTTATAGGTGAAAATGGAGTGGACTTGGTGGGCTTTTGGACTCCAAGGCGAGCTTTAGGGCTGAGGTGACACAATTCTATTGACTCCTCCATTTTAATAATTATCTCCATCAAATCTTTAACTTAATGACCTGTTAATTTTTAATTGGTCAAAAATCTCCATCTTTTAAATATCAAATTATAGTTATTTAATTTAGGATTTATTTTTAAGAAAATTCCTAAAATATAAATAAAATATAAAATCAATATTTTTTATTAATGTTGATGCATCTACAAATGCCTCCTTGACACTTGTTTGTGGACAATTTATCTTGGAAACGAATAAGTCTCAAGACTTTTGAAATTTATTAGATAATTTAAACTCGTATCAAGGAGCTATAAATTTTGAAGTGCGAAAATTTAGACTCGTTTCATAGAGTTCTAGAATTTAAGTTTTGAATGTATAAATAGTTTACCCTTGTATTTAGGAGTTTTTGAATTTGAGACTTGAATTTGCAAACAGTTTAGACTCGTATTTAGGAGTTCTTGAATTTGAGACTTGAATTTGTAAACAATTTAGACTCGTAGTTAGGAGGTATTAAAATATTATCTCAAAAATAGGCCTACTTACAAAATCCGAGCCCCCAAATTATTTGCCGAATTCCGTCACAATTTTATAATGTCATATGGCTAATTTTGATTCCAATTCTTTCATGTTGGCCTAACAAATCATACGGGAGCCCAATTCCTCAATCTCAATTTGTTTAAATCTCAATTTGTTAAACAATTGAGAATTATATTTCCTCAACAAAATCCTTTCCGCTCTTTCACAAAACTTTTGCTGCAAGTAACATATTTCGTTTCTAGTATTTTTACCGCACAAGAAATCCATACGAAAAGGATGTTTCCTTAATTTGTAAAACCTTGTGCTACAAGAATTATACTCCTAGAAGGAATTGGTTTCCTTCTTATGTTTTGACGACTTGATCAATTCGGCTATAAATAGTCCTCTTGTTTCATTGATTTCCTCCGCACAATCCAGAGCTCGAACAAATCCATAGCATATAGCTCTCTTTCTCTACTGATCTTAGTCGAATTTGGGGTGAGTTCTGTCATCCATGTTGGTAAGATTCGGTTCCCGTATATCCTGCGCTCCAAGTGTTCGATTATCTAAACCGATTCTTTCTAATTCTTTTCCAATTCTTGCAGAGAGATACCAGAAGAAAAGATCCCGCATTTCACCTCCTGCTGTGTTAATTTAAATCTTTTGGGTAAGTTTCAACCTTGAAGTTCATCAATTTATATCCTTCTACACGCTGCACACCATGTGTTCGACGAAATTTCTGAACTAAAGTAACAGCTTTCACTACTTTCTTCTTCACCCTTTTTCACGTTTCTGATTTTAAACCTTCATTAAGAGTTCTTGCAGATTGAAAATCATCACCTTTTCAACTCAACTTTGATTCGCAACAAGTATCAAGTTCTTCTTTTTTTTACCATGTATTTTATTCATGCGCATAAGCTATTCGATGATATGCTTGACATAATACACACTTATCTATTTCCTTCTTTCGAGCTTTGTAGGAAACGAACGCAACTCCAACACCAACCGCTGCCGATTCATACTTGGCTCTCTTATTTTGATTTTTTCTTTTCAAATTTTGACTGCATTGATCTTTCTCCCTTCTCCCTTCTTTTATTGTTGTTTTGTACAGATCCATCATGGTTTACTTCAAGGATATCATTGAAGGCAAGAAGACTTACTTATTTACCTTGGACAATGAGCGACAAGAAGATGTATGATTGATGAAAAGCTTTCATGAGGAAGAAGCACACAGTTCGTTGGAGAAGTTCATTACTTCAAAGGTTATTGGGAGTGAACCGAGGATGTACTTAGCTGTTGTAGAGATGATCTTTGCACAACTGGGCTTTACGATGCTGTATATACTTCACTTTTTACTTATGATCGAAACACGGAAGTCATGAAGGCTTTTTGCGAGTCTTGGTGCCCTTCCACCAATACTTTACTTACTTCTTCCGGCGAGCTTTCAATCTCACTTTGGGACTTACATACTTTGCCCGGACTTCCTATGAATGACATGCTTTACGATGAGGTGATTCTGTGCGCGGAAGAGTTGCTTGGTGCCGATGGAGGAAGAAGATCTCGTATCCCAGCAAGTTGCAAGAACTTACTTCATAGCTATCATATACTAAGGAGCAAGCACTTACTTCATATACTTCGGAGCAAGCACTTACTTCATTTACTTTGGAGCAAACAGTTACTTTATATACTTTGGAGCAGACACTTACTTTATAGCTACCATATACTTCGGAGTAAGGGAAGAACTTCTGATACTTCCATCATTTCAGCTTTGGTAGAAGAGTAGATCCAATTTCGGTCGAGGAATAACATTGATGGTCCCGATACGAGTTACTGGCGTATGGGGGGGAATACACCAGTTAGAATTTTAAAAATAAACTCTTGAAAATAACTTCAACCGAGTAAAAAGACTCAGTTGGAATCTCACAGCTGAGTAAGCAACCTCAGCTGGAAGAGTGGTGCGGTGCGGAATGTGGTGGAAATTATCAACTCGTAAAACAACTCACGCTTTTGTGCACGGTTGGTCAAAAACCAAAACAGTTGAGAATGTGTAGATGCAGTTTGTATGCTGGTTAGTCAGTCAATAGAGTATGCAAGAAATAACTGAATAAGGAAAAACACAAGCACACAGAGATTTAACGTGGTTCGGAGATAACCCTCCTACATCCACGGGGAGTTGTGAGTCCACACAACTCTCTCCAAGTTCTTCTGGACAAACCACTCAGCTTACGCGGGCTGAGCAACCGTTATGGATAAGTTTGCGGGTACTTATCAACCTTACAGTTTAGTTTACGGGTACTAAACGACCTAACTACTCAGTTGCAGGAAGAGTAGGATCCTAAACCTTTTCAAGTGAAAGAAAAATGTGTTTCAACTAAAAGCTCGAACGTGATGTGAGCTATGATCTAACTCTCTACAAACTCTCACTAAGTGATGTCCTCAAGGTTCGATCTAAAGACACAAAACTAACTAACTCTAGAACTCTCAACAAGTGATGTTCTAAGAGATTAACTTCAGTTCAGCTCGTGAAGAATATTGCTCTTTCTTTCGCTCTGTGGATTCTTCTCGCGTGTGTGTCTTATATCTTCTTCGAATGAATGAAGGCATCTATTTATAGGCGGAGAGTATCAACTAGCCGTTGGAGGAGCTGTTGATCTCTGTTCTTTGAAAGCGATGGCTTGTCTCTCATCTCTGCAGACTTTCCCGATATGGCATCTGTGTTCTTCTGCTTTCCATCCGAGATAGCCTTGTATTGGGCCAAATGGGGTAATGACTGAACGGTCAAACCCTCACGTGACTTCCTTTTTGAAATTTAAATCTTAACAACAGACTTCCAACAAGGAGTGGTCGGTTAAGACTTTCGATCTTCAACTAGCTTGTTCTTCAGCCGATGTTCTATCTGACAACTAACAGTTGAACTCTCAACTGACTTCATCTTCAAGCTGTTGATCTTCTTGGTTAAGTTCTACAACTGATGTTCTGAAACTGAACACTCAGTTGTCTTCCTTGTATCTGATCAGTTGGGTTCGAACGCTCAGATGGCTTTCTTTCATCTGATGTTCTCTTCCCCTTTACTGCTTCTCATCTGATGAACGCTCAGTTGTTTTCCTTACAACTGATGTTCTATCTTTTGAATGTGACTTCCCTCTTTTTCTTTTGGATACTTGACCATTGATCTGAACCTTGAATGTAGCTTCCTTCTCCTTGAATCTCATCTGATGAAATGAACGCTCAGTTGTCTTTCTTCACAACTGATGTTCTGAAGACTTCCCCCTCTTTGCATTTGAAGATATGAACTCTCAGTTGTCTTTCTTCACAACTGATGTTCTGTCTGAGTGATGCCTTGTTACCATCTTCATCTGGAGACCTGTAAAGATAAAATCTTAACTTTTCTCAAACAGCGAGCCTAACTGCTAACATTAGGTTCTGGCAACATCTACTCAGTTGGGGTCAGTTGGTTTTGGAATTCATCAAAACTCTTACTAATAAATTTCCCAACAAACATCAAGCATCAAAGGCCTCCAAAAAGAATCAAAGGAAAACACGTAGTCAAGGGCGACTCACAATCTTAATGGAAAGCTTGAAGGGCATGTGGCATAGACTCTTGCTCAAAAGACCTCATTCACGGAGATAGGTGTTAGAGATCATCAAAGGGAGGAAACTTATCTGGCCACTTACCTTGCTTATTGGTTAAGTACTTTCGTAGTTTCTCTTTTGATACACACTTATGCAATGAAGTACTTGTTTCCTTTTTTTCTCTTGCTTTTCGTCATTCATGGATGTCGTCTTTTTATTTTGTATACTTGCTCCAATTTGAATTACAATTAATTGCAATCATTCAATTTGAAGGAAGAGACAAAGTATAATTGACTTAAAAACATGACTAAACTTGGAATCTATCCAAGCTGCCTACATACACCTTTATATAAAAAGGATCAAGTCAAAACGTAGTTCAAAAAGTAAAACTAATTGGAGTTTTAAGGGGGGGAGCCCTACACAGTTTATACTCATGCGGGCCAGGAGTGACTATTTATTTAACCACTATATAGACAAAGTGGAGTAAATAATAGTTTAGACACATAACTTTACCTTTTGGTGGGATAATTATGTCTAGCCACATTAACTTAACTCTTGGTGGAGAAGTTAGCAGTTTAACCATGTACACTTTCATTGGTGGGTGCCTTTACACAGTTTATACTCATGCGGGCCAGGAGTAACAAGCAATTTAAGCTCGTGCGTCATGGAGCGTTGTAGACAGTTTAGGCTCTTATCAAGGAGCGCTTGAAGTTATTTCATTGAAAAGTTTTAGATGATTTTTGCTCGCATCTAGGAGCTATGTAGATAGTTTAAGCTCTTATCAAGGAGCGTTTTAAGTTATTTGGTCGAAAAGTTTAGATGGTTTTTGCTCGCATCTAGGAGCTATGTAGATAGTTTAGGCTCTTATCAAGGAGCGTTGACTTCATGGATTCTACCAAGTATTAGAAGATTGATTTATAACATCTTCTTCTTCTTTACTTGTAGCTTCTTCATCAATTGAACTTTTTTTAGGAGATTTGCCCCCATGGATGCTTCTTGATTTTCTTCAAAGTTGTGATCCTCTTCAATCGAAAGATCTTCAACTTCATTTACGATTATTTATAACTCCATGTCATGAGCTCTTGTAGCCAATTCTTCAAAGGTCTTTGGCTGAATTCCTTTAAGGATGTATCGAAGACTCCAATGCATGCCTTGAGTGCACATCTCAATTGCAGAAGTTTCAGACAATCGATCTTTGTAATTTAAGCTTAAGACCCTCCAACGATTGATGTTATCGATGACAAACTCATATTTCCATTGACTTGATTTTGTAAGCTCCACCATGCTCACAATCCTTTGAGTGCTATGAAAGCGATTGAGAAATTATTGCTCCAATTGCCCCCAACTATCAATTGAGTTTGGCTGCAAGTCAGCATACCAATTAAACGCATTAT
Source organism: Schizonepeta tenuifolia (assembly GCA_029490685.1). Taxonomy (NCBI): domain Eukaryota; kingdom Viridiplantae; phylum Streptophyta; class Magnoliopsida; order Lamiales; family Lamiaceae; genus Schizonepeta; species Schizonepeta tenuifolia. The sequence goes on from CM055959.1 coordinate 82,324,980, forward strand.
CCTTCAAAGAACGCACGAACTGCTTCACCATGTGATCTCCATAAGTTCCAGCATCGTTGCAAGTCTCCACGAAGTGAGCTATATGTTGCTTTAGATTTTCTTTGCCATCAAATTATTGAAACTTTAGAGGTTGATAGCCGATCGTCATCTTTAAGCTTTCAATCCTTGGAGTGTATGGCTTGCTATAAGTCCATGAAGATTTGGAGGTCCCTTTGAACTTGTCCTTGATTACCTTCTTGATGAATGCTTTGAGTTGATCGGCATGCATCGATCCATCAGAAGAGACTTCAAGCTCCTTAGTCGGAGATTTGTCACCATCTTTTGACTTCATGAAAAGCTCGGCTTCTTGATCATCCTTTGCTTGTTGGCTTATCGTACCCAAAGTATTTGCCTTTTCCAGCATTGCGAGTCGAACTACTCGTTCTTCTAAGCATTTGGCAAGTCCTTCAGCAAGCTTTGTCAACTTTTCGATTTGCTTCTCAAAAGTTATAGATATCTTTATTGAAGTTGGCGAAGAGAAGAGATGAGAGGTAAAGATTATCCCACTGGGTGTGCCAAAATCTGTAAACACAAAATATGTATTTATTCAAATAAATATAAGGTTGTATACAAATATAAGAATTTCAAAATATATGCGGGTTCAATCTCTATTTGTTCCTCCGATTCTTCTCTTCACTTTGACCCTCGAACGGGCTTCAAGCAGCCCTTGAGATTTGTTGTAGAAGTATGCCTCCTAAATCTTCTTGGACTTGATCTTCAAGCTTTGTAACGTTGATACGGATGACTTTCGCCTTGCTTCGAAGTAAACGTTGAGCTTTGATTTGATCTTTTTGACTTGATGACGTTGACTTGAGCTTTAGACTTGATGGTGTTGACTTGAGCTTTGAGGTTGATGGTGTTGATGCGGATGACGTTTGCCTTGCTTCCGAAGTAAACGTTGAGCGTCGAACTTTATAACGTTGATGTAGAGGGCTTTTGTCTTGTTTTCGGATCAAACGCCACTTGAGATATTTCTGCCGAAGAACGCGTTGTTTCCCACAAAGAACGCCTTGAATCTCACCGGGACACCTTGAATATTGAGAGAGAAAACTTGGAGAAACTATCTCTTTAATTCTTGAGCTCTTGAAGATGATTTTAGATGTGTTTTGAACTCTCTAAGCACCCCTATTTATGGATGGAAATTGAGTGGACTTGGTGGGCTTTTGGACTCCAAGACGGGCTTTAGGACTGAGGTGGCACAATTCTATTGGCTCCTCTATTTTAATAATTATCTCCATCAAATCTTTGACTTAATGACCAAGAAATTGACACTTGTCAATTTCTAATTGGTTAAAAATCTCCATCTTTTAAAATATCAATTTATAATTATTGAATTTAGGATTTATCTTTAAGAAAATTCCTAAAATATGAAATTAATATTTTTTATTAATTTTTATGCGTCTACATGAACAACAAGAACTTGATGTGTATTGAGAGAGTATAGAGCAGATAACTGATATTCTGGTAGGATTAGATATGTATAGTGGAATAAGTTTTGGCATAAAGGTAAGGGGCAACCTTGAGGGTCAATTAGGCTAGCTACAATAGAGAACATTCCTAACCTTTAGTGATGTGACCAACTGCTCTAACATTGAAAAAGGCGGACACCACGGATATTTGTTTGTGGGGAATATAAACTACCATACTGTACTTTTAGACGACTTATGCTAAAAGTGTAATGAGTCAAGGTTACATGGGAGGCATCCTTACCTCTGAGTCATATCTAAAGAACATTTAGTATGTTGAGATAAGTTTGCCAACTAGCCAAAGATAGTGTATCGAAGGTGTACCATTAATGTGACATCTCCTATTGCCTTAATAAGTAGATGATATGTGGTATAATTAACAATTTAGAAAAAATATATAAAGATAATATATACCCAAAATCTTGAACCATTAGTCATGTCATGTGTCATCTCGTTATTAAAGCAATAATACATGTCAGATGGAGTGTGATGGTACCCCTTCGGACATCACCATTGGCTACAAGGCAACATTGTCTCTACCTCGAAGCGTTCGCTAAGAATGCCCAAAAGGTATGATTCCACTATCGCCTACCTTGCCTTATTTCACTTTTAGTTTATGTCGGTCTACAAGTACCATATGGAAGTTTTACCTTCCCCATGAACAAATATCTTGGAGGTCAGTCCTTTATAGTGATAGAGTAGCGACGCGGGTACACAACCCGGCGTTCTCTTGCAAGATTGGATCTCTCGAAGAATCGTACCACGTGGAGAAGCTCTTCCCGCCACTAAATCTTCGATTCAAACCGCACCACGTATTTCTATGTGATTATAATTCGTGAACATTTGTATGTTTATGGATGGATATGTTGAACCCCATCAACTGGCGCTATTTGTGGCAATAAAAGCGAAGGCGCGAGTCTCCGCTATAAAGTTTTCTTCCTTAGAAGGAAGCCTATACTACAAAGTGTTAAAGGCTTTATTAGTTGGAAAACACCCCAACCCCATTCTCTAGGTCTCCTTCGAACCCGCAATCAAAGAAACTAGATCCCTTAGAAACCGCAATCTAAGGATATGTTGTACACTTGCCCGCAAAAGTGTTGCAGGTTTTGTTAGTACCCGGAAACTAATTGTCTAAGCTGTTTGGTTCCCTTAAACCAAATCTAACGTTTAATAAGTATGCGTAAACTTATCTAGTGGATTGCTAGCCCGAAAAGCTAGTCGTAGACGTAGGAGTTCATCTCTGAACCACGTTAAAATACTTGTGTTATTTACTTTCAAGTATTTAAGCTTCAGTTTATTTACTAACCGAATGACCTGCATAAACAAGCGTTTTGGAAAAACTGCACTAAGTGTTGCGAAATTGACCTTCGCATAAAAAAGTTTTTCAGTAAAGTAACGAGCTAAATTTTCCACCACATTCCGCATTGCATAACTTTTTCTAAAACCTCAGTCATAACAACACAGTTGACTCTCACTCCAAGAAGTCAACTGTATGCCAAACTGAGTGACAGCTCCGACTGAGTTTCACAGTTGTTGAGCATCACGAACTGAGAAGTTCATAACTGAAAGAAAGTTTTTAAGAAAAATCTGTACTGGTGTATTCCCCCTTACACCAGTTCACTCGTTATTAGGACCATCAAGTGGTATCAGAGCAGTGGTTCAAAAGACTGCTGACTCTGTTTCACTAAGTGTGAGGCGAGTATTTTTCAATGGTCAACTGAACAGATCTTTGAAAAATCCTTAGTGCATTCTGTTGCATATCTGCGTGTCTTTTCTTTGTTGTTTGTGCAAGAACCATGAACCCCATGCTTATCGGAAGCTTGCCGAAGTTAACCGTGGATGACTATTCCACGTGAAAGTTAAGACTGAAGATGATGCTGACTGCCACGCATCATGTGATGTGGGCGACCATCACCAACGGTCCCATCCTTATCACGAAGAAAGTAGCAGTTCCCTCCACGTCTCCTGGGACATGGAGTAGGAAATGTCATCACCAAGATGAAGCTGAAGGATCCCCAAACCTTTTCAAAGGATAAGAGGGATATCGCTCAGTTGGATGACATAGCCAAGAGTGTCATCTCCTCCACAGTAGGCAAGGTCTACCTACCAAAAATAATCTCTTGAGAGACTGCAAAAGAGATGTGGGATGCTCTTGGATCTCTCTGTTAAGGTTCTAACGAGATTAAGGAGTAAAAGTTCGCGCTGGCGTGCCAAAAGTACGAGAACTTCACCCAGTTGGCTGACAAATCAATCTACAAGATGGAGCTAAGATCACATAGATAATCATGGATATTGAGAGTATCAGAAAAGACAAATACTCTCAATGCGAGATGAATTTGAAAGTTCTCTCAGCACTCGGTGAAGACTTGTAGTTCATCGTGTCTTCCATTAGAACATAATTGACCTCAGTTCATTGAAGACAGAGAAACTATTCTCCAATCTCAAAGCCAATGAATATGACATCCAACATCAGAAGAACACGCAACCTCAAAAGTCAGAATCATTGGAGCAAAGCCAAGCGACAAAATCTGTGGCACTTTGAGCTGAATCTGGCTAATCAAACTTCGCCAGACCCTCGCGGTCCACTGACTCTTCAGCTAGGGATCGACCAAGCAGATCCGATGTATAGAAAAAGATCGACAAAATGACCAAGTAGCTTGAGGATATGAATTCCAAGCTGGATAAATATAGAAGGATGAACAAGAGCCAACGTAGCTCAGCAGAAACATCCTCAAAGACTCAAGGCGATGAATGCTTTGAGTGTGGCAAGTCTGGACATTTCAAAGTTGATTGCCCCGACCTCTCGAAGAAAGACAAAGATGCCTTCCGAGCAAAGGCCAAAGAAAATACCAAGGCCATGATCGTTGAGGAAGAAATCGATGACACTAACTTGTACACAAACTCCGAAAGAGAGGAAGTTAACTCTCCATCAAGCTCAGGAGGAAAAGACAAGTGTCTTATGGTCGTTCCTAAAGAATCTACAGACGAGGTAAACTCATGTTTTCATCCTAATTCTATTGTTCTTATTGTTAACCAATGTGCAGAATAATTGGATGAAGATATATCCCCTTCGTGGGATGAAATCGAACAGTTGAGCAGAGTGTGTGATGCTTAAGCAGCTCAGTGCAAGGCACTTAGAGCAGAATTTGATGTGATGAGAAACAAACTGATCATGAAGGATCAAGAGATAGAGAAAATGATAGAGTTGAAGAGAAAGCTCCAAGAAGAAGTTGCTCAGTCCACAACAGCCAGGTCATTAACTTGACCAACATGACGAATGAGAAGATCGTGTCCCTGCATGCTTCAAGTGCAGCCTTGGAATGCATGATCAGTAATCAACGACCTCCCAACTGCGTAGAAGGTCTTGGTTATAATCCTGAAACAGATACTGGAAAGCAGCCTGTAAAGCTCGTCAAGGCAAGTCAGCCCCCGATTGAGACAACCCAAGCTAAACTAGACTCAGTCGAGGTCATAGTTTAAGTGACTCCAATCGTTCCCCAGACTGTTGATACTCCTATGGCTGACAAAGGAAAGAAGGTTCAAGGAGATGAACCTAAGGAAAGTGAAGCTGGTACATCAAAGGATCCTGAAAAAGTCTACAAGAAAGTCTAGAACCTGAGATCGTAGAGAGAGGGGGAAGACTCTACAAGGTCCTTCGCATTCAATTAAGCAGAATTAGCCCAAGCGCATGCTCAACAACTGAGCTTAGCATCAGTCACAACGTCATCCGAACTGGAACAACCCGAACTTCTACAATCAGACATATCCAGTTCAACCACAATACCAGCATGCATATCAAGGACATGGAAACTTCGGTGATCAGTATCGTGGTTCAAGTTATCCATAGTACAGATATGCTCAAGGAGCTAGACAATTTGGGTCTTCTCCCAGACAGTTCACACCACGAAGGAATTGACCAAGTCAGCAAGGTCAAAATTAAGCCCCAAGAAGACAAAGCTATCCATCTAAGAATTGGACTGCCAGAGTCCCAAACCTACTTAGTCAGAAGTCTATGTGTATGCAGATGGAAAAGTCATTCGAACTAATCGCTCAGTTCAAGTCTTCAAGGAAACACCAGTCACTAACCAGCCAGGACCCAACTGAGTTTGGGTACCTAAAGTTCGTCTTGTATTTTGCAAAAAAAGGATAAACTGAGGAAGAAAAGGTCTACAAAGTCAGTGTGGATCATGGACAGTGGATGCTCCAAGCATATGATACATCACACGAATCTACTCAAAGACTTCACGTTTCGAGAATGATCAAGTGTGACCTTTGGTGACAACTCTCGTGGTAGAACCAAAGGGTTTACACTCAAAACTAATTTTGTGACTATTAAGAATATTTCCTTGGTCGATGGATTGAAGCATAACTTGTTCTCCATAGGCTAATTCTACGATAATGGTTAAATTTGATGCACATGGATGCAGGGTGAAAGTCATGAAGACCAAATAAGTTCACTTAATTGTTAAAAGGTCTTTTTTGGAGATTTATACTATGTAGATTGGTCAAGCTATCCTCCAGAGACATGCTTACTGTTTAAGAGCAGCTCAGAAACAAGTTGGCTGTGGCACAGAAGGCTCCATCACCTCAACTTCAAAACCAAGAATCGACTAGCTCGCCAATAGTACGCAGATGGAATACTGGACATGGTGTTCAGTCCGATGCATCTCAGCAGTGTATGTCAACTTGGAGAGTTGGCTAGAGCTTTATTTCGTCTTAACTGATGCCCTCGACGGATCGTGTTCTGCAATTGATCCACATGGATCTCTTCGGTCCGGTCATCCTTAAGAGCATGAATGGAAATGAATATACTCTCGTAGTCAGTACTGACTATTCAAGATACACATGGGTGATATTCATGGCTCACAAGAACGAGATGAGAGAAGAGTTGCCAGAGTAGTTGGACTGGATTGCAATTCAACAAGGAAAAACCATAGTGTCAATCAGATTTGATCCCAGAACTGAGTTCCTCAATGAGACCATTATTCAGTATTGCAAAAAAAATGGCATATCACATCAAAACTTAGCAGCAAGGACTCCACAGTAGAACGAACTAGCTGAAAGAAGGAATCGTACGTTGAAGAATGCCGCAATATCCAAGCTGACAAGCTTAGCCTTGCCAAAAAGATTTTGGACTGAGGCTGTCAACATAGCATACTACACTAAAAAACACTCCCTCCTGATGAAGAGACATGGGAAAACTCCATACGAACTATGGTGATACAGGAAGCCAAATCTATCCCATATTTGTGTTTTAGGTTCTAAGTGTTATATTCATAACAATGGGAAAGCTTAGTTGAAAACTTTTTAGCCTAAAGTTTTCAAAGGCATATTCCTCATATATATTGCGAAGATTAAGGCTTCTAGAGATTTCAACAATAGCTCAAAAGTTGTGGAGATAACACCTCATGTTAGTTTTGATGAATCTACTTTTCAGTGCATGGAACATGCTAAAATGCAGGCAACTGATGGAGGCTCGACTGTACAACCCACTGAGATGAGATCTCAACTCCAATGACTGAAGAACTTGGCAGAGCCGCTTATATGGTCAACTGAAGAAGGAGAAGTTTAATCTTCAGAAGATGAGACTGAAGACCCCGTCTCAAATCAAGGGGGAACTTCTGATCCACCTAGTCATGCATGAATTCCAACTGATACACCGACTGTGCCTGTAGTTGATTAAGAACACAGTCCAAGACCTTACAATCCTAGACCAGCCGCCTCCCCACCTCGACCTCCAACCCCGATTGAGGATCGAACTTCACCAAAAGACAGACCACAAACACCTCAAGATTCTCCTAGAAGACTGGATTATCCCATCTCTTTGCTCGATGCTGCCAAAGAAGCAAGACGAAATAAAAGATGGTATGAGGATCATATCAAAGAAGTTATTGGGAATCTAGAAGCAGGAGTTAAAACCAAAAGATCAGCACAAGTTGATGCCACAACTAATGCTCCGACTTAATCCACTGCGTCCGAAGAGCAAGCTGATGAAGAACCAATTATGTTTGCTCAATATAATGCCGAACTCATAGTGCTCAAAAAGTTTAAGAAAGCTAGAGACGTAGCAATGACGTCATGCTACGTAGCTGATGTGCCAGAGTGTAAAGACATATTAGAAGTTCTAGGTTGTATCCATTGGACCCAGGCCAAGCAAGATGAGGTGAACGAGTTCCTCAGAAACTATACATGGGAACTCATCGAAAGACCTTCAGAAGTCAAGGTAATTGGTTTGAAGTGGATATTCAAAAATAAGAGAGACGCCATTGGATATGTTGTCAGAAATAAGGCTAGATTGGTAGCTCAAGGATACTTCCAAAGAGAAGGAATCGATTTCGAAGACTCCTTTGTGCTAGTTGCTCATCTAGAAGTAATTCAGATCTTCCTAGCTTATGCCACTTACCACAAGTACAAGGTCTATCAAATAGATGTGAAGTGCACATTTCTGAATGGTGATATCAAAGAAGATGTGTATGTAGAACACTCTCCTGGTTTGAAGACCGAAGATGGTAGAGTCTACAAGTTGAAGAAAGCCATCTACGGACTGAAACAGACTTCGCGTGCATAATATGACACTTTATGTGGCTTTCTAATAGGGTATGGATCCATTAGATGCTTAGTCGACAAAACCCTCTTCACTATCAAAGTTGGAGAAGATATCCTGGTGGTGCAAATCTATGTCGACGACATCATCTTTGGATCCAAGTCTGAAGAACTGTGTGGAAAGTTCTCTCAGCTCATGAAGGACAAGTTCGAGATGTCCACAATGGTGGCTGCAAGTCAAGCAGTCGCTAGAAGGAATTTTAATCAATCGGTCCAAGTACACCAATAAGCTGATTAACAAGTTCAGACTTGACTCAAGCAAGTCAACTAGGATTTCGATGAATACAAACTAGAAGATCAAACCTGGCCATGAGAAAAATCCAGTCGATGCATAAAAGTATAGAGGAATCATCGGATCGCTGCTCTATCTGACTGCAAGTCGCCTAGACATCTCTTATGCAGTTGGAGTGGGTGCTAGATTTCAAGTAGATCCAAGAGAAGCTCACTTGCATGCATTAAAGAATATTATCAAGTACCTAAAAGGTATAGTCAACATGGGACTGTGGTACCCAACTGATGATAGCATTGAACTGACAGGTTACTCAGATGCAAGTTGGTATCTTGGTTGTCGAAGAAGCAAGTTTGTGTCACCACTTCAACAATAGAGTCGGAGTACATGGCAGCAGGCAGTTGCTGCATGCAAATAGTCTTGCTAAAGCAACAACTTAGAGATTATGAAGTGGAGACAGGCCAAGTACCCATCTACTGTGACAGCTTGAGTGCTATTGCCATAACGTTGAACCCAGTTCATCATTCAAGGACAAAACACATCGACATCAGGCATCACTTCACACGTTATCATGTTAAAAGAAGGATATCATTGTTGAGAAAATTCATACAGACATTCAGAGAGCTGATATCTTCACAAAGCCCTTGGTAGAGTCATGATTCAAGATGTTGTGCCAACTCCTTGGACTGCTCAACCCCACTGAAGATGAAGCAAAGAAGATGGAGATATCAAGTTGAGGGGGAATCTCAACTTGAGGGGGAACTATTCAAGTTCGCATCATCTTGACAGTTCGAAGAAAAGATCGAGTCAGAGTTCAACTGAACACACGACTTGAGTTAGTTGAGTGTTTGCTAAATTGTGGAAAACAGTCGAGTCCAACGCCGACTAAGAGGTACAAGTTGTATTAGTTCGTCCTTTAAGAAATTAAGACAGGTGTTTTGAAATAAATTCAAACATCCTATGACGTGTTAATCACACATTAAAATGCCCTACAGTTGCATTCAATGCAAAGCTAGTCTCTATTCATAGACTATGCTTTTGAGATCATGACTGGGCTGACATGGACGAAGCTGCACTCCACACTCATGTGTGCCCGTCACTGCTGGACCTACGTCATCCACACATTCGCTTTTAGCAAAATGGTCTCCAATCTCAGTTATTGATTACGAAAAGGCAGGAGTGATTCCTGACCCTTGATTCGTGTCATCGTCTATCTATAAAAAGGGATGCTCGAAACCATTCTTCTTCTTTACATACTCTCGTTATTTGAATCCCCATTATAGGAATTATTTGTCTTCTTTGTGTTCTTTCTTGTGTGCTTATGTTTGTATTTCAGATCTGATAGTCAGACAACTAGAAAAATGCCTCTCCGTACCGCAAAAACCCCCCGCCCCCATCGCCGCTCCAATCTTCGCCGTACTTCATGATATCAGGTCACTGGTAGTTTATGAACTGGAGCTTTCTCTAGCACGTCAAAACCATGGAGTTCTTTTCTTTATGCTAGACAGAATAGTCGACGTCGGGTTGAAGGAGTGGGTCTGCTATGAGCCCAAATACATCCTCCCGTCTGCCGCTGCAGTTTTCTTGATAAATCTGAACAAGAACGATGATGTTAGCCTAATCTTCCATGTTCATCTCCCTGTCAGTACCGGAGGAGGATCTTACAAGTCGGAACGCCTATTTATTGATGTAGATAGCTGTCTGGGTGAGTTGTATGAGCTTTCTACCAGAGGAGAAGAGCTCTCATGATTCACTGATACATAGGTGAAGCAATTCATGAAGTCCATATCCATCAACAAGGAAGAGTTTAAAGGTGAAATGTAGCGAACACAGTTAAAGCCCAATACCCGACTGTTGTTTGACATCGTGGTAAACTGTATCCACCTACTTGCAGGCTCTAAAGGTGATGTGAGCTACCCCAAGATGAGGCCAATGATGGCTATCTTCAACCGCCATCAGATTGACTGGTTCAATCATTTCAAACACCAACCGCTCACTAAAGCTACCAGGATTGTGTATAATGATACCTCTTTCTCGGGGTCACACAAGCTCATGTATGGAACCAAGGTCAGTTCCATCATTCTATATGCAGCTAAAGGCATGAATATTTATTGGGTGCATACCAACAAGGAGTCTATGTCAGACAAGGACATGCTAATATGTGCTGAGAGTATAATCAATGCAGTTTTGGCTTTAAAATTTTAGGGAGCCTCTTCCTCAAAAGGCGGAAAGAAGAGAAGGCAAGCCGCTCAGCCCAAGCCAGCCCCCTCAGTCCGCCGCCAGCATGTGATTGAGTCCTCCCCCGACTCAACTGCTGAACGGACTCCCTCCTACTCTCCCAAGAAGTCCAAGCAAACCCAAAAGTGCACACAGAAGATTCCAACTCCTCTCCTCAAATGAAAGTCCAAGAAGAAGAAGAGCACACACCCTCTATGAAATAAATAAGGAAAGTGCTCCGACGATTAGTCAAGTCCGTAGACACTTTGCCGAAGGAAGCCCCGTTTAATTAGTATGGGACTCTGACTTTCAGCAAAACAGACCAAGATGAGGCCATAAAAGCAGTGGGAGCCTCTCAAGCAATCCTATCTTCACACTTCCTCTCCATCAACACAATTCGAGAAGGACATGGAGCAGACCAGTCAGTATCAGACTGAAAAGCTCAGTCCAGAGTCAGCCTTCGACAAGCTGGCCTTATCAACTGTCCTAGCTCCCAACCCTCTGGCAATCCGATTACCATCCGATGATGGCACAGAGGCCACAAATGAAAATATGGATCCTGTAACTGAGGAAGGTGAGATCGTGGAGCATGTAGCAATGGTTGTCGATGAGATGACAAGCCGACTGATATTGAAGCCGAGAAGACAAATGCTGATAAGCCAACTGCTACTAAAGCCTGCCAAGACATGGTAGAAGAGAAAGTCCTGGAGACTCAAGCTATCGAGTCATCTAACCAACCTGCTGCTGATCAGGATGTTAACAGAAAATATTGTATTTATTCAAATATAAGTTTGAATACAAATATAAGAATTACAAATATGCGGGTTCAATCTCTATTTGATCCTCTCATTCTTCTCTTCACTTTGGCCCTCGAACAGTCTTCAAGCAGCCCTTTGAGATTTGTTGTAGAAGTATGCCTCCTAGATCTCTTTGGACTTGATCTTCAAGCTTTGTAACGTTGACGCGGATGACTTTCGCCTTACTTCCGAGGTAAACGTTGAGCTTTGAATTGATCTTTGACTTGATGACGTTGACTTGAGCTTTGAGGTTGATGGCGTTGACTTGAGCTTTGAGGTTGATGGTATTGATGCGGATGACGTTCGCCTTGTTTTCGAAGTAAACATTGAGTGTCGAGCTTTATAACGTTGACGTGGAGGGTTGTTGTCTTGTTTCTGGATCGAATGCAACTTGAGATATTTTCGCCGAAGAACACGTTACTTCCCACGAAGAAGGCCTTGAATCTCGCCGGGACACCTTGAATATTGAGAGAGAAAACTTGGAGAAATTATCTCTTTAATTCTTGAGCTCTTGAAGATGATTTTTAGGTGTGATTTGAAGTTATGTGAAGACCTCTATTTATAGGGAAAAATATGGTGGACTTGGTGGGCTTTTGGGCTCCATCATGGGCTTGAGGGATGAGGTGGCGCGATCTTATTGGCTCTTAAATATTGATGTGTATCCTTTACTTGTTGCCAAAGAAATGGATATTTATCACCATATAAAGACATATTTATCGATTAAATAACTTACTTTAATATGGATATGATAAGATTCCATAGTAAAATAAGATATTAAAATTAATAAAAATCTCTATAAAATTTTGATATCTACAAATGCCCCATCGAGAGTTGTTCATGGAGACTTGTCGTGATAATGAATGAGTCTTGATAAATTTGAATTTGCTAGAAAGTTTATACTCGTTTTGATAGAAAGTTTTTACTCGTTTCAAGGAGTTTTGAATATGTGAAAAAGTTTATACTCGTTTCAAAGAGTCTTGAATTTGATAGAAAGTTTAAACTCCTTTCAACGAGTTTTGAATTTGAAAGAAAGTTTAAACTCGTTTCAAGGAGTCTTGAATTTGGACTTGATTTTAGATAGTTTATGCTCTTATCAAAGAGCTTGATGGACATGTAAACTTTTTATACTCGTGCTTAAGAGTTTATAGACCTTTTATACTCGTGTCAATGAATCTTCACTTGATTTAGATTTGTAGACATTTTATACTCGTGTAATTGAGTCTTCATTTGACCAATTCTTCAAAGAGTTTGATTATAGTTTTGCCGTACACAATTTATACTCATGCGGGCCAGGAGTAACATGCAGTTTAGGCTCATGCATCATGGAGCGTTGTAGACGGTTTAGGCTCTTATCAAGGAGCGTTTGAAGTTCTTTCTTTGAAGTGTTTAGATGGTTTTTACTCGCATCTAGGATAATTTTAGACAGTTTAAGCTCTTATCAAGGAGCACTTGAAGTTATATGATTGAAAAGTTTAGATGGTTTTTGCTCGCATCTAGGAGCTATGTAGATAGTTTAGGCTCTTATCAAGGAGCGATGACTTCATGGATTCCACCAAGTATTTGAAGATTAATTCGTAGAATCTTCTTCGTCTTCACTTGGAGCTTCTTTATGACTTGAAATTTCTTTAGGAGATTTGCCCCCATAGGTTGCTTCTTGATTTTCTTCAAAGTTGTGACCTTCTTCAATCGAAAGATCTTTAACTCCATTTGCAATTAAACTTAACTCCATGTCCTAAGCTCTTGTAGCCAGTGCTTTGAAGGTCTTTGGCCGAATTCCTTTAAGAATGTATCGAAGACTCCAAGGCATGCCTTGGATGCACATCTCAATTGCAGAAGTTTCAGACAATCGATCTTTGCAATTTAAGCTTAAGTCCCTCCAACGATTGATGTAATCGATGACAGGCTCTTCTTTCCATTGACTTGACTTTGTATGCTCCACCATGCTTTTCGTCCTTCGAGTGCTATAGAAGCGGTTAGAGAATTCTTTCTCCAATTGCCCCCATTTATCAATTGAGTTTGAATGCAAGTCGGCATACCAATCAAAGGCAATCTCCTTCAAAGAACGCATGAACTACTTCACCATGTGATGTCCATAAGTGTCAGCATCGTTGCAACTCTCCACGAAGTGAGCTATATGTTGCTTTGGATTTCCTTTGCCATCAAATTATTGAAACTTTGGAGGCTGATAGCCGATCGACATCTTCAATCTTTCAATTCTTGGAGTGTATGGCTTGCTATAAGTCCATGAAGATTTGGAGGTCCCTTCGAACTTGTCCTTCATTGTCTTCTTGATGAATGCTTTGAGTTAATCGGGATGCATCGATCCATCGGAAGAGACTTCAAGCTCCTTAGTCTGAGATTTGTCACCATCTTTTGACTCCATGAAAAGCTCGACTTCTTGATCGTCCTTTGCTTGTTGGCTTCTCGTATCCAAAGTATTTGCCCTTTCCAACTTTGCGAGTTGAACATCTCGTTCTTCTAAGCATTTGGCAAATCCTTCAACAAGTTTGGTCAACTTTGCGATTTGCTCCTCAAGAGTTGTAGACTTCTTCTTTGAATTTGGCGAAGAGAAGAGATGAGAAGTAGAGATTATCCCACTGGGCGTGCCAAAATCTGTAAACACAAAATATTGTATTTATCAAATAAATATAAGTTTGAATACAAATATAAGAATTTCAAATATGCGGGTTCAATCTCTATTTGATCCTCTCATTCGTCTCTTCACTTTGGCCCTCGAACAGTCTTCAAGCAGCCCTTTGAGATTTGTTGTAGAAGTATGCCTCCTAGATCTCTTTGGACTTGATCTTCAAGCTTTGTAACATTGACGCGGATGACTTTCGCCTTGCTTCCGAGGTAAACGTTGAGCTTTGATTTGATCTTTGACTTGATGACGTTGACTTGAGCTTTGACATTAATGGCATGGACTTGAGTTTTGAGGTTGATGGTGTTTATGCGGATGACGTTTGCCTTGTTTTCGAAGTAAACGTTGAGCGTCGAGCTTTATAACGTTGACGTGAAGGGCTTTTGTCTTGTTTCCGGATCGAATGCAACTCGAGATATTTTCACCGAAGAAACCGTTGTTTTCCATGAAGAACGCCTTAAATCTCGTCGAGACACCTTGAATATTGAGAGAGAAAACTTGGAGAAATTATCTCTTCAATTCTTGAGCTCTTGAAGGTGATTTTTAGGTGTGATTTGAAGTTATGTGGAGACCTCTATTTATAGGGACAAATATGGTGGACGGGCTTTTGGGCTCCATCATGGGCTTGAGGGATGAGGTGGCGCGATCTCATTAGCTCTTAAATATTGATGTATATCCTTTACTTGTTGCCAAAGAAATAGATATTTATCACCATATAAAGACATATTTATCAATTAAATAACTTACTTTAATATGGATATGATAAGATTCCATAATAAAATATGATATTAAAATTAATAAAAATTTGTATAAAATTTCGAAATTATCTCTTCAATTCTTGAGCTCTTTAGGTGTGATTTGAAGTTCTGTAGAGACCCCTATTTATAGTTGTAGAAAGAGAGAAGTTGAGTGGGCTTTGGACTCCATCATGAGCTCTAAGGGCTTAGGTGGTGCAATTTGATTAGTTTTTTAATATTGATATATATCTTTTACTTGTTTTCAAAGTAATAGATATTTATTACCATATAAAGACATATTTATCAATTAAATAACTTATTTAATATGGATATTATAATATTTCCATAACAAATAAAGTTATAAAATTAATAGAATATTTCTCAAAATTTCGGTGCCTACTAATGCCCCCTCGAGACTTGTTCATAGACAACTTGTCGTGAAAAAGAACGAGTCTCGATAAATTTGAATTTACTAGAAAGTTTATACTCGTTTCAAGGAGTTCTTGGATTTGATAGAAAGTTTATACTTGTTTCAAGGAGTTCTTAGATTTGATAGAACGTTTATACTCATTTCAAGGAGTTTTGAATATGTTAGAAAGTTTATACTCATTTCAAGAAGTCTTAAATTTGATAGAAAGTTTAAACTTGTTTCAAGGAGTTTTGAATATGTTAGAGAGTTTATACTCGTTTCAAAGAGTCTTGATTTTGGACTTGATTTTAGATAGTTTATGCTCGTATCAAGGAGCCTGATGGACTTGTAAACTTCTTATACTCGTGCTTAGGAGTTTATAGACCTTTTATATTGGTGTCAATGAGTTTTCACGTGATTTGGATTTGTAGACCTTTTTATACTCGTGTCAATGAGTCTTCACTTGATTTGTAGACCTTTTATACTCATGTGAATGAGTTTTCATTTGATTTGAATTGTAGACCTTTTATACTCGTGTCAAGGAGTTTTTGACTTGGACAATTCTTCAAAGAATTTGATCATAGTTTTAAACAGGGGCGCCGTACACATTTTATACTCATGCAGACCAGGAGTAACATGCAGTTTAGGCTCATGCGTCATGGAGCATTGTAGACAGTTTAAGCTCTTATCAAGGAGCGATGTAGACAATTTAGACTCTTATCAAGGAGCGTTTTAGACAATTTAAGCTCTTATCAAGGAGCACTTGAAGTTATTTGATCGAAAAGTTTAGATGGTTTTTGCTCGCGTCTGAGCTATGTAGATAGTTTAGGCTCTTATCAAGGAGCACTTGAAGTTATTTCATTGAAAAGTTTAGATGATTTTTGCTCGCATCTAGAAGCTATGTCAATAGTTTAAGCTCTTATCAAATATTTGATCGAAAAGTTTAGAAGGTTTTTGCTCGCACCTAGGAGCTATGTAGATAGTTTAGCCTCTTATCAAGGAGTGTTGACTTCATGGATTCTACCAAGTATTAGAAGATTAATTTGTAGCATCTTCTTCATATTCACTTGTAGCTTCTTCATCACTTGAACTTCTTTAGGAGATTTGCCCCCATTGATTTTCTTCAAAGTTGTGATCCTCTTCAATCGAAAGATCTTCAACTTTATTTGCGATTATGCTTAACTCCATGTCATGAGCTCTTGTAGCCAACTCTTTGAAGGTCTTTGGCTGAATTCCTTTTAAAATGTATTAAAGACTCCAATGCGTGCCTTGAGTACACATCTCAATTGCAGAAGTTTCAGACAATCGATCTTTGCAATTTAAGCTTAAGTCCCTCCAACGATTGATGTAGTCGATGACGGGCTCATCTTTACATTGACTTGACTTTGTAAGCTCCACCGTGCTCACCGTCCTTCGAGTGCTATAGAAGAGATTGGAGAATTCTTGCTCCAATTGCCCCAACTATCAATTGAATTTGGCTACAAGTCAGCATACCAATCAAAAGCATTTTCCTTCAAAGAACGCACAAATTGCTTCACCATGTGATCTCTATAAGTGCCAGCATCATTGCAAGTCTCCACAAAGTGAGCCACATGTTGCTTTGGATTTTCTTTGCCATCAAATTGTTGAAACTTTGGTGGTTGATACCCAATCGGCATCTTCAAGCTTTCAATCCTTGAAATATATGGCTTGCAATGAGTCCATAAGGATTTGGAGGTCCCTTCAAACTTTTCCTTGATTATCTTCTTGATGAATGCTTTGAGTTGATCGGCATGCATCGATCCATCGGAAGAGACTTCAAGCTCCTTAGTCGGAGATTTGTCACCATCTTTTGACTCCATGAAAGGCTTGTCTTCTTGATCGTCCTTCTCTTGTTGGCTTCTCGTATTCAAAGTATTTGCATTTTTCAGCTTTGCAAGTTGAACATCTCGTTCTTCAAAGCGTTTAACAAGTCCTTCAGCAAGCTTTGTCAACTTTGCGATTTGCTCCTTAAGAGTTGTAGGCATCTTCTTTGGATTTAGTGAAGAAAAGAGATGAGAAGTAGAGATTGTTCCATTGGGCGTGCCAAAATCTGTAAACAAAAAATATTATATTTATTCAAATAAATATAAGTTTGAATACAAATATAAGAATTTCAAATATGCGGGTTCAATCTCTATTTGATCCTCTGATTCTTCTCTTCACTTTGGCCCTCGAACAGTCTTCAAGCAGCCCTTTGAGATTTGTTGTAGAAGTATGCCTCCTAGATCTCTTTGGACTTGATCTTCAAGGTTTGTAACGTTGATGTGGATGACTTTCGCCTTGCTTCCGAGGCAAACATTGAACTTGATTTGATCTTTGACTTGATGACGTTGACTTGAGCTTTGAGGTTGATGGCATTGACTTGAGCTTTAAGGTTGATGGGGTTGATGCAAATGACGTTCGCCTTGTTTTCAAAGTAAACATTGAGCGTCGAGCTTTATAACGTTGACGTGGAGGGCTTTTGTCTTGTTTCCGGATCAAACGCAACTTGAGATATTTCTGCCGAAGAACGCATTGCTTCCCATGAAGAATGTCTTGAATCTCACCGGGACACCTTGAATATTGAGAGAGAAAACTTGGAGAAATTTTTTCTTCAATTCTTGAGCTCTTGAAGATGATTTTTAGGTGTGATTTGAAGTTGTGTAGAGACCCCTATTTATAGTTGTAGAAAGAGAGAAGTTGAGTGGGCTTTGGACTCCATCGTGGGCTCTAAGGGCTTAGGTGGCGCAATTTGATTGGTTTTTGAATATTGATATATATCTTTTACTTGTTTTCAAAGTAATAGATATTTATTACCATATAAAGACATATTTATCAATTAAATAACTTATTTAATATGGATATCATAATCTTTCCATAACAAATAAAGTTATAAAATTAATATAATACTTCTCAAAATTTCGGTGCCTACATAGGGATCTCCCATCTTTGACATGGAGGCTGAGAAGGAGACTAGACATGAACTGACTAAAGAAGAGCTCGAGCAAAAAGCTTTGGAGTAGACTTTAACCAGAGTCTATCTAAACTCAGTTCTCCAAGCTCTCAAACTCAACTTCGAGCTTGCTGACCGACTGAACTCACTGTTTCTGATCTTTGATCTTCTTACGTACATTGCATTGAGCTTAGGAGACTACTTTATCTTGGATGATTTCCTGAAAATTTACTCGATAGAGAAGCTGCAAACCTCCAAAGCAGTGCTGAAGGATACCTTTCACTTCTCTACGATGTTATAGCTGATATAGAACAAGGACGAGTTGATAGATGCATTTGTCCAGAAGACCAACCCCATTTTTGAAGAAGTTTCCCCACGTCGTCTGGAAACTCATCACTAAACTATCAGAGACTGTGGGTGGGTGAAACTAATTATTGAACCATCTCTAATCCAGGGCCAGTCTAAGGAGCCTGGAACTGTTGAGACCACCAATGAAGGACACACCCTGGTCGTGCCTGAGGCTTCAAAACCCAGTTTAGAAGCTTTCACAAGTCAACCTCCCATGAATGAGCCAAATGTGGTCGCAGCTCTTACCACAACTCATCAAGACATAGAGAACCTAATCCAAGAGATTGGGAAACTAAGGACTACAATCGACAACGTAGCTGATTAGAAGACCCATATTCTCGACGAGTTGAAAGAAGCACTCATCAAAATACGAACTAATGTATAGGAAATCTTTGAAGAGAAATTTGCCTCTTCAGAAAATAGAAAGAATGTTGTATGAGATCAAGACTCAGCTTGATGCTTATATCAAGACAATAGCTGAGGAAATGATTGAAGACCATGCCAAACATCTCAAGGTCGTTGCACAAACCTTTCAATCAAACAGAGGAACATTCATCAACACCAAAGACTTTGAAGGCCTCTCTTCCAAAGTCGTTGAGAACAAAAAAGTCATTGATGACACGGAGCCCAGATTCCAACTGATGGAAGGGCACATTGCCAAGCTACAGGAAGACGTCAAGTCTCTCAAATCTAAGAATGAATCTCTCAAGACTGAGCAGCAGACACACCAACTACTGGTTAATGATCTGATCTCTGCCAACTCCCGCCGAGATGATAAGGTCTCCTCTTTAAAGGACATAGTTGTCTCCCTTCTTGCTGATGTCAAAAGGGGGAAGAGGAGTAACTGACACAGTCGAAAAAAGAGTTTGAGAAGAAAGAGTCTAATCTCAGAATAGCTACCTCCAAAGCTCAATGGATGGAGAAGCTCGTAGCTGTTGAAGCCACCAAGGAGGAAGCTCAGATTGAGTATAATGCAGAGCAGTTTACAAGTGAGTTGGATGCAGAAGAGGTGTCCAAGATGCCCTCTCCCCCCTCTCCAACGAGGAAATGGCCTAACTTGCACGTGTGACAGGTACAACTGAAAGGTAAATTTTGAATCCCAAATGGATGAAGAAATTTGAAGAAACCCAGAAGGTCGAACTTGAGAAGTTCTGCAGAAGCAACTAAAAGAAAGGTATCTGAGTGGTCAAGAACGAATAGTCGACAAGCAGTTGCTGAATCAGACTGAAGCTCGGAGACAGATCAGAGCAAATATGGATGCACGACGTCAAGAGACGATGAAAAAAAAACTCCAGACTTTCTTTCTACATGTTGACAAGTGGATGCTTGAAGATTTGAATGATAACTGGGAGGATCTCAAGGCTGAATTTGCTCGTGAATACTATTATGCGTTCGCCTTTAGAGATATGGAAGCGGATAACGTTGACCCGTTCACGGTTCAAGGCCCGCCGGTTCACGGTTCGGAGGGACTTGAACCGTAACCGGCACGTCAACACTGTTGCCGGTTACGGGCCGGTTAATTAAACCGTCGGTTCTGGTTCCGGTTAAAAACCGGCCGGTTCCGGTTAAAACCGCCATTTTTCTTTTTAAATCAACCCTTGTTCTTCCTTCTATTACTATATTAGAAACACATTACAAAAACAAGAACAAAACAACTAATTTTAATAGAAAGGCGAAATTGAAATATTATAAACAAACAAATTAACAAACACAATTAACACATTAAGATTTAAAATTAGGAGACGATATTACACACCAACAAAGTGACAAACACAAATAAGTCTAAAACATTAGGATTAGGAGAATTAACTAACAAACACTAACTTAAATTGTCCTTCAAATTTAAAATAAACACTGCAAATAGAAATACAAACATTACAAACATTACAATGTGAAATATCACCGGAGAATGTGTGAAAGACTCTCAATTCGATGCTTTTTTTCAATGTGACCAACTAGCTTGCCGTAACCTCCACCGGTTTGCCACTTAAAATCTTCATTGCAGTAATTGCAAAGAACACGATATGTTGGCTTTGCATAGTCCGACAATGGCTCGTCATGACGGGTGTAGTGTTTGGTGAAGAGCTCACTAAAAGTAGATGGGCAAGGAGGCATCATTTTAGAATACACTTTAAAATGAAGACTTGGTAAAGTTGGTGAAGTTGAAGAAGAAGATAGAAGAGTTGGAGTTGGAGACTTGGAGATGGTGAAGAAGAAAATGATTGAAAAATAGAAAAGTGAAAGACAATGGAAAAATGAAGAAAAAATGAGGAAAAGGAGAAGGAGGCGGATGCAAAGTGATGGAATGAGGTGAATTTATAGAAAGAATTTAGGGTTTGCCAAAAAAAAAAAAAATTAAAAATATCGCAAACCGCCGGTTCAACTCAAAACCGGCGGTTTCCGGCACAAACCGGCGGTTAATTACAGAAAAAAATGAGGTTTCTAGGCACTTTTTTGGAGTTTTTTATTTTATATATTTTTCTTGTTTTTTTGCTATTATATGTTGGATATACATATTCTAAGACAATCTAAGAAAAAAAAATGAAAAAAAATTAAGTACTCCTTATATTAAAAAAATAAAATGAATTATATAGAATATTGTTAGAATTACAACAAAAGTTACATATTTGATAGTTGATACATTATAATTTATAACTTCATACATTTCATTTGAAATTACTTCTAAACTTCTAATACTTTAAGACTTTAAGTTACATTTGGAAAAAAAGAAAAAAAAAAAAAAAAGGACTTGAGCTCAATCTTACAATTAAAATTGAGTTGCCGACGTATCCTCATAGAGGAATCAAAGTCCACGTAGTTCGATTACATTAATCATGCTGTCTAGTTCTCCTCCGCCTCGGATCGATCGCTCTCGGTGAACTCTTCATTTTCACTCTCGTCTACATCATTCCAATCAAGTTCTTGAGCTCTAAGATCGGCCCTCGCCCAATCATCGACCAACATCGTAGCTTCGACGTTTATTGGCTTCAAGCTTGATCTTCTTTGGTCTAACATGAGTCCACCAAGGCTAAAAGCTTGTTCAACGGAGACGGTGGATGCGGGAACGGCAAATAACTCCTTCGCCATTATAGAGAGTATTGGATACTCCGTTCTCTTGGACCACCACTTCAATACGTCGATTTGTGGAGTGCTAAATTCAACACCAAAAACAAAACGACAACCCAAATACATATCCAATTCACTATTACCTTGACCCCTAGGGAGTTCATAAGATCTATCTTGGTACATGGTACTTAATTTTTGAACTAAGGGATCTAAAGAGTTCATCATATCGAGAGGTAAATATGAAGAGGTTGGGATACTAGGAGGTGGCATTTGATTTATGTCGAGAGTACTATGAGTTGTCCTATATTCGGCAAAAAGAGATCTTAAGGTTCTTTCTAACTCATCTTTTATTTGTTGTACATTAGGAAGATCAAAGAAAATACGTTCTCCGTCAATTTGTACGTCTAAGAAGTCCATTTGCGTGAAAGCATCATAATAAATATCTATCATTTGACAAACACCATCATATTTCCATTTAGGATCCAAACATTTAGCTACCAAGAAAACATCCGGAATATATGTAAAATATTTTAGCCATTTTTGCACCATAAAATAAATCACACCTTGCAAGTTACGTTTATTAAAACAATTCTTAAAACTAAGAGCAATATACATGCAATGTTCCAAGACACGAACGGAAGTACAATAATAAACACCCGATAATTGAACGGTGGCATTGTTAAAAACCTTCAACAAACCATATAAATCCATGCATTGATCCCAATGAGAAGGTAACAAGGTTAATTGAGTAGTTGCAAATTCTTTTCTAAAAAAATCACATAAATGTTCTTTATACTCTATAGTACTATTAAGCATGTCGTAGGTCGAATTCCAATGATGAGATACGTCTCTAACAAAACTCCTATGTTGAAGACTTTTTTGACGACAATATTTTTGCCATTTTTTAGCTAAATCTATCTTCTTATGCAACATTGTAACGACTTTTCTAATTGGTTCAACCGATTCATTAAAAATATCAAGTGCATCTTGAACACATAAATTTAAAATATGACAAATACATCTACTATGAAAATATTTTCCTTGAAAAGTAGGACTACAAGCCGCAATTAATTGGGAAATACTAGCGGTATTGGCCGATGCATTATCAAAACCAACCGAAAAAACTTTATTAATCAATTGATATTCATTTAAAACGGTAATAATAATTAAAGCAATATTATTTGCCGTGTGTGGATCATCGAACTCCCTAAATGCAATCAAACGCTTTTGTAACGTCCATTTATCATCAATCCAATGACATGTAATTCCCATATAATTATTTTTATGATAACAATCCGTCCAAATATCCGCACAAATAGAAACTTTATGATCTAAACGCATCAAATATTTCATTAACTCTTTCTTTTTATCAAATGCTTGTCTCCTAATACTCCTAAGCATGTTACTTCTACTAATTTTTTTGGCGGGGGGACAATATGCATCTTTTATTGATGATTCATACGTTATTCTATCGGCAAAATTAAAAGGTTGTTTTTCCATAGCACAATATCTAGCCATAACATCTTCGGCATGCTTATGATCATATTTAAATAAGACATTAGAAGGCGTACCCGTCACCGAAGTTGTTGATCCACGAAGTTGTGTTTGGCTTTGTGGAATTCCGTATTCCGTCGGATGGCAAGTCTCCATGTGTCGCCTTAGTGTGCCGTAGCCTCCTCCGTGCGAAAATTTGTAGACATTGTTGCAATAGTTGCAAAATGCGTTGAATTTTTTGGGTCCTTTGTCGGCGTCGGGATCGTTGCTTGAGCTTGTTTCGTCAATTCTTGGCAATTTCTTGAAGTGCTTGAGGAAGATATCCGAAGTTAGAGGTCTACCACTTGGTTCTTGAACTTCTTCTTCCTCTCCGTCGCTGGCGCCGGCGTTGGATTGTTGTTGAGATTGCCGGTTCAAAAGCACCTTTTGCCTTTGAACTTCTTGATACCACTCTTCATCTTCTTGTTGTTGAAGTCGTTGGGCATACTCTCTATCAATTTCTTCCGCCACTTGTTGTCTTCTTGATCTTCCTCTTGTGGATCGAGATGGAGCACGAGCATTGCCGTCTTGATTTTGGTCAATACCCTTGCCCTTATCGACATGAGATGAGCTCGACATAGTGGAGAGTGGTGGTGGAGGTGGAATGGAGGTGGACGTGAAAGTGGAGGTGGTGGCGACGTGGCGGTGGAAATGGAAGTGTGGAGAGTTGGTGATGGTGGAAAATGGAAATGGTGATACAATACTACAAATAACACAAAATAAAAGAGGATTTGAGAGCTTGAAATGCAAGAAATTAAGAGAGAAAGAGAGGATTGAGGTGTGAGGAATGAGGAGGAGGAAGAGTGGTATTTATAGGGAAGGAGAAGGGAGAGCAACGGCTACAATTGTAGCCGTTGGTGGTGCTGCTGCCAACAAGCTGCTGCTTCTGCCAATAATCTGCTTCTTTCCATTGGAACCGGCGGTTCGGCAGCCCGGCGGTTCAGCCGGTTAACCGCCGGTTCTGACGGTTCGACCGTTGTAATCGCCGGTTCCGACAAATATATAGGTAATTTTTTTTTTAATATTAACCGCCGGTTAACCGCCGGTTACGGTTACACGAAATTGAGGCCCGTAACCGGCCCCTCCTCTTCCGGTTACGGTTACGGTTCCGGACCGTTGACTGCCAGTCCGGTTAAAAACCGTTGACCTGCGGTCCGATTCCGGTTCGGAACCGCCGGTCCGTCGAAAATGGGCAGGTTTAGGATAACGCCTAGTTGCTCCACCTGTAGTTGTATGCAATGGACGACTCTGCGATCGGAGAGAAGCTGATCAATGTCTTGAAAAAGACTGGCCATTACCCTCCAACTGCCTAGAAAAAAAGGACTTACCTTGCCCCCAAGATCAAAGCGTCAAAGCAGATTAACTTTCAAGAGATCGAACGAGAGGTAGAGAAACTAGCTCTGAAGCTCAAGATTGATCAAGTCAAGAGACCCGACATGCTCTTACAGATCCAGAAAATCATGTATGAGAAGTACGGACTCCAACTACCAGATGATCTGAAGGGTTGAAGATATGAAGAGAAGATTGTGCAACTAATGAAATTAGTGTTTGATCTTTTATCCTTGAAAATTCAGTTGTATTGTAATCTCTCCGACTTATTATTAATAATAATAAGTTGATTAGTTTTGAAAGAAATTGAATCACTAACTCAACTTGATAACTACCATCTCGTGGTCCAAGTTCAAAGTTAATTTATATTGTTTTCTTGTACTAACCCTTTGATTCTTATAGACTAGAACTCAGTTCGTCATAGAGTCTAGGTGGTGTTAGTTCAGGTTTTGGCATCATCAAAAAGGGGAAAATTGTTGAGAAAATTAGTAAAAGTTTTTATTTATTCCGAAACCTAACTCACCCCAACTGAGTAAATGAGCCATCAGTTTGACTTGAGCTAGAGCTCACTATTTGAGCGTAGGAATTTTATCTTTACAGGTTCAAAAGGAAGAAGACTGCTCAAGACTGAAAGGCAGTTCAAATTCGAGTTAGTTAGTCAGATCACCACTTAGTTGACTCTGGGACTGAACCATGTAGTTCATGCATGTCGATCAATTCTGTTAAAGTCAGACGTCTAGAAGTCAAAGAAAGAATACCTGGAAGACGAAGGAAGACAAAGATCTTGAATTCAAATTCAAATATGCTCCAAAGCACAAGACAACATGTAAATTTTCTTAAATGGACCGACCGCAGAGACATGCAAAAAGCAAGGCTCGCAGTTACCATTTTGAGAAAGTTTGCAGAGGAGTAGGTGAAGTGTCATGCTTTATGGTAGAGGTCAAACGGCTCTTTGATCTCCCTCTCTATAAATAGAGGTCTTCACAATTGCGAGAAGACTACTGAAATCACGCGCAAATATTCAAGCATTCAAACAAAAAAGATTTCTCTCTCGCAAAAGCAAGGAAAAGTTTCAGTTGAAGAACAAGTAGTAGTTAAGTGTCCACACCTCCTCCTGTTCTTCTTTCTAGCCTCTCAGAAACCTCCTTGTTTTAGTCTAGAATTCCCAATTCTTGTAATTATCCACGTAGATTCTCTGAAATAGATTGAGTCTATAATCCTTAGAAAGAAGTCTCCACTACAAAGTGTTGAAGACTTCATTAGATGGAAAACACCCCAACCCTATTCTCTAGGTCCCCTTTGAACTCGCAATCGAAGAAACTAGGTCCCTTAGAACCCGCAATCTAAGGATAGGCTATACACTTTTCCGCAAAAGTCTTGTAGGTTTTGTTAGTACCCGAAAACTAACTATCTACGCTGTTTGGTGCCCACAAATCAAATCTAACGTTTGATAAGTACGCATAAACTTATCTAGTGGATTGCTAGCCCGAAAAGCTAGTCGTGGACGTAGGAGTTCATCTTTGAACCACGTTAAAATACTTGTGTCATTTACTTTCAAGTATTTAAGTTTCAGTTTATTTACTAACTGGCTGACATGCATAAACAAGCTTTTTCGAAAAACGGCACTAAGTGTTGCGAAATTGACCTTCGCATAAAAATGTTTTTCAGTAAAGTAACGAGCTAAATTTTCCACCACATTCCGCACTACGTAACTCTTTCTCAAACCTCAGTCATGACAATATAGTTGACCCTTAATCCAAGAAGTTAACTGTGTGCCAAACTGAGTGACAGCTTCGACTGAGTTTCACAGTTGTCGAGCATCACGAACTAAGAAGTTTATAACTGAAAGAAAGTATGTAAGAAAAATCTGTACTGGTTTATCCCCCTCCCCCCCTCCCCATTACACCAGTTCACTCATTATCGTGACTATCAGTCCATATTATAAAAAGACAAAACAAAGAAGTCTGAAAATATTCCAACGAGTATACTAGATAATGACCACTCCTCCCCGAGATTTGGGGAAAGAATATGATGTGACAACCACCCCTGTCAGCCAAACGACCCTGGGAGGCCTACCTCTGCAACTGGGGGTAGAGGCCTAGCACTTCCCAAAGGACCCTAACTCTGAGAGAAGAGTTGGGGTTACCAGGTGAGCAAGTTAGCCAACCTGGTGACACGCACCCGTTGTATGGTACGATCAAAATATTTTTGCACCCAGACGCACAATACACTTTCCTATGCTTACAACCAGACTGACTAGTCTTAGTGGTAAGCTAGGGACGATCCCACAGAGAGTGAGGAACTACTTTGCTCTTCAGGTGCACAAGTTTGGTTGCCACGGTCCTAACCTGTTTATCTGCACAAAAGAACTTAAAGGCAATCAAATATTAAAGGGGTAATATTTGGGGTAGGTTATGATCACTGTTGATATTTGTATTCGGTCATGGGCATACTAAAGATTTGACCATGTTTCTCATAAACTCAAGGCGTGGCCCAAAGACATTTGGGTGTTTCAAGAGGTTATACTCCACATTTAGGATGGTTGAGTCCCTTGTAGCACTTGGTCCGAAGGTCACGCTTCACTCCTTCTTAGATAGTAACATACCCAAGCCATCCAAGTATGACCCTCACCAATCTCCTCTTCTAAGTTCCCGGCTTTGCACCTATAGAGCAAACATAACTCGTTGGATATACATTTTCGGTATCACGTCCAACCAGTCATCGATATGTCTACAATGCGTGAGGTGAGTCGCTTGGTCGATAACCATGGCTTTATACCTCATCAAAGTTGATGGATAGCCATTAAAGAAGCCCAAGACCAACAAAGGATGCATTATCTCCTTCCACGTTCCTTGCCATCCAGATCTACAACACCTTTGTTGACGATGCTCATCTACTCGGTTACAAGCATACTGAACATTGCGGTCTGGCATGTCCTGACCTTTCTTGGTGTGGTACAGCCCTTACCAAGCGGAGATCACTCGCTCGGTCAGAACCGTCCACGATATCTGCTCAGACCTTTCCGGAACCACTGGACTCAACCGAGCGCACAAATACCTCACGAATAACTCACATATCAACAGTTAATCACTTCCTTTTCCCAAATCTCATCAAGGGAATTACTGACATATAACAAAAGACATAATCACTAGAATAAATAAACACATCAATAGAAGAAAAAATGAAATACTTGGAATTAAAAGTACCTAAAGCAAACTACCTTGGCTTTGTTCGGCAACACAAATTGAAATACGAAAAGTTGTAAATTGTTTGAGCATGATTGTAAAAGAACTGAATACAAATTGTATCTTGGACATAATTTAGTAAAGAACTCGGGGGAACCAACGTTTTGCGAGCCACACTTGCTGGGCTTTTATAGTAGTTGTTGTGGCAGTTAATCTCTTTCCTCCGGCAGACCATATTGGTTAATTGATCACCTTTCACATTTAGCTCGATCCTTGATTGATCCTAATTGAACGTGATCTAGGAGATATCTACCATGAGAAGGAAATAAATCCCCAGCAATCCATACAAGGAAAGAGGCGGATAAGGATGGAAAGAGTCTTTAACCAACAAGGATTCTAACCTAACCCCAATTCCTTGGCCTATAAATATGGACGACTTTGGACGACTTTCACACCACCCACGACGACGACCACCACCACTTTCATATTGTCTTTTATTAGTTCTTAGTTAGTTTGTATTGAAGTTTCGAGAATTCTTAAATTAGATTCATTTTTAGTATTTTACTTTAAATTTCTGCTGTTGGCTATTGACCAAGATCTACGTTGTTGACTTTGCTGTTGATCAGTTTTCTTTTCAGAATTTATTCAAGTATGTTTACTTCAATTTCCTTTGTGCTTTCTTTTATTATTATGTTTAGCTAAATTCCTTTGCTTGAATTGGAGTAGATGATTTTAATCTAATTACTTTGTTTGAACTCGTGAGGTCTAATCGGTTTAGTTCCTAGCATGATTTTTATTCCCGAAACATTTAGGTCTAATAATTAGTTCTTGGTCAAAAATTATAATTGCTTGTACACTAATTAGATATTGAGATTAAGGCAATAACAGATATGGGGATACAACTCGAGAGAGTCTCTCGTGCCCAAAAAGGTAATTAGTGTTGGAGAGCAGTCGGTATTGACTTACCTCTTGGCTGTTTTGGGTCTGATTTGTTCTTAATGCATGTTGGGCAATACAGTTGCCGAAGTGTCTTCGTGACTGTGTTGATCAATAGAAGGGATCTTGCCTTCTGGTCGAGATCTATTTAATCTGATAGATAAAGGCTTAGAGTATTCATGTTGTGACTTCGTGGCCATAGGGCATGAATTAATCTTTGCTTAAAACGAAGTGACAAAAGATTGTAATTGAATATTCTTGCACCGATGAACGAGTGAAGTAATTAGGATCAATGATTCAAATCCAATCCAAGTACTTTTGTTATTTGATAAGTTTCTTGTTTAGATTTCAGTTTTGAGTTATAGTGAAAATCCACTACTTGAGTTACAGTGAAAATCCCTACGCTCAAACAGTGAGCTATAGCTAAGATCAGACTAAAGGCATTCATCTACTCGGTTGGGGTCAGTTGGGGTTTTGGTATCTTCGAAACCTTTTACTATTTTTCCCAACAATTTCCCCCTTTTTGATGATGTCAAAACCCTACACTGACTTCACCTAATTTTCCTAACTGATACCACAATCCGATACCAGTAAGACTAATACATAAACTTAATTCTAGTCTATAGCACAAGAAAAATAAATAACAAAAATAAAAAGATTGACCTCAAACTTGGACAAAGAGATGGTTGTCATCAAGTGAGATCAACAACTGAAGACCTTTAAAAACCAGCAACTTGTTATAACAGATAACAAATTGAGGAGAGATTACAGTTACAACTGAGTTTTTGCTAAACTACAGTCCTAACTTCTAACCTACTCTAAGGTCTTCATCTTCTTCTCCACCACCTTCTTCTTCCTTCAAAGAAAGGTCTTCATCAACAACTTGGCTGAAAGCTGAGGTCATCCCTTCTATGACCTTTGACAGTCTTTCCTTCATCAGCATTGTCTGTCTTTATCAAGGCCGACGACTGGACTTCTCCTCTTCAGCCGTCTCTGTTTCAGCCTTGATAACCAACAAAAAGTCCTTCTTCTCCATCAAGAAGGTTCTTTTAACCCTTTCCTGCCATGGCTGGAGGCTCAAGGTTGCTCGCCTTTTCTTGAACCTACAAAAGCCAAGCAGAATCTTCACTCCCGCTTCATTTCACCTGAGCTGGCATCAACAAAGATGTGTTGACCCAAGCAAGACCTACAAGGTGACTGCCTGAACTCCTTCCCCCTTTTTGGCATCAACAAAAAGAAGGTGAAGTGCAGGGCGAGCAGGAGGGAACTTTCGGCAGCGACTCACGAGGAGGCCAAGAGTGCGCCCATTTTCCTTCCACTTCCAAGGCAAGAAAGACCAGTTGTAGGGCTGTACAAGCATCAACAACTCGTTGTGCTTCTCCTCGCCTAGCTGCTACAATGGTGAAGGAAGGTAGATCAACTGAGATGAGCTTGAGAACAGGGAATAACCCTTCATGAACTCATCTCAGGATCAAGTGCCTAGAACTGTTCAGGACTGGTGATGGACATGTAATGAATGACCTGTTTAGGTGACGTGGGATTGTAGATCTTCAACCCGACATGACATTGGAAGAATATCACAGGGAGTTGCATTAGTTGGTTGTCACCATGAAGCACCCACATCATCAGTCGAGCTTTGAGGTGTCTTCGAATCATGTAGCCATGAACATAGCGTTCTTGCTGAACCGATTGTTTCACAGATTTAGGGCTTACGGAAGGAATGAACTGCTTTGTAAAGTGGAAAGGCATATTCTCGATCTGGTAGGTTTTTCTGAAGAGGAACATTGATGAGCCGGGGTCCAGAACAGATGAATCAAACCCGGAGTTGCAGCTGAGAGGTCCAGTTACAAGATTTAGAGCTAAGAAGCTGCAAGGCTATTTCTAGTGCATTGTTCGGAAGAAACTGGAAGATGAAGATATTGGAGTTAAGCTGCCCAAGTTGGTGCACTTGATCAGTATCCAAGACTTGTAACTATGATGAGCCAAGTTTCGAACAAGTCCTTTTGGTTCGAATGGCTTCTTTTTATTTAGTTGTTTTATGTTTTATTTTTATTGGGCTCAGACTTTGTTTTATGTTTTATTCAATTTTTTTTAATTAGAAGCTCAATTGTCACAACATGTTAGGTGACAGATTGGCCCAGTATTTTCGAACCCTAGCTCTAGTATTTAAGGCTTTGAAAAATACTATTCACGCAGACTTGTTTGAATCAGAAAGCAGTTTTTTTTTTTCGCTATTCACTTGTCTCATTACAAATTCATTCAGTTCTTGGTAGAGTTTGTTGTTGGCAACTTCAAGCTTGAAATCAATTGATTCGTTCATGATATCCAGTAGTATCCGGGTTAATCAAGCCACTGAAGATTACTCCTTAGACACGTTTCGGATTCGTATTGATTCGGGGTTCATTTTGGGTAAGATTCACAACTCTAATTTTCGTTTTCATCATCACCACACCATTCCACACTTTCACAGCCTTAATACACATTCTCATACCCTCCATAGTGATATCTCCATCATCTTTATAGCCTTCCACGTTCAGTTTTCAACCATATAAACCGATCATTCCAAATCCAAGCCCTAGTAGTTCGAAAATTAGCCACCGAGCCAATTTCCAAACCACTCGTGTGAATTTGCTGAATTTTGGATATGTTATAGCTGACTTCAATTGATAACTTGTGGTAAAATATGAGCTTAATCGGAATTGACTTTGTATAGTTTCCAATCGAGTTTCCGTCTAGGGTTTTAGTTGCTAGTTTTTGGTTTATTTTGTGGTTTGTTCTTATTTGCTGTCAAATTTCGATTTAGATCATTCCATTAAGTGTTTAATCATAATTAGTTCAGTTAGTGTTTGGATTGAATCAATCTTTCCGTTGACGTGTGTTCGATTTATTGCTTCCGTGTATTCATTGGACGTATCATAAATTTGGTATCAGAGCCACGTTAGCTCTTGCTGGTCGTGGTTCAATCCAAATTGATGTGACATTCTAGGGGAAAAAGTGATAGACTAATATATTTAAAAAAAGAAGAAGAAGAAGAAGAAGAAGAAGAAGAAGAAAAAAAAAGCGTCGAAGCCCTAGAATTGGATCGCCGAAGAGTTCTTGAAATTTTTCTTGATTGAATATTGATTGCAGCAAGTTTATTGAATTTTCTTGTGGTTTGTTGAGTATTTTGAATTGGGTAGTATAGTTGTGTCGTGCTTATAGTAGTGTATCGCATTTGTCGTCCTTTGTTGATTAGCGATTGGGGACGTCGAATTGCAGTTTGTGTTCTCATTCTTTGGAGCCTGGATTTTTTTCGATTTTGGGCTGCTTGTGTTTTCGGTATTTATTTAGTTTAATAGGGGTCAAAATTTTATTTCCTTGTTCTAGTAGGAATTGGTTTTATTGATTTCCTAGTTTGACTCAAATATGTTTCTTTAGTTGAATTGAGGTCCAAATTGTAACACTTTCCAAAATTCATCTGATTCGTACTAGTTTCAACCCTCTCTACCTATTTTCCTTGGACAACCAAAAGCCCTCCAGCCCTTGTGATAAGAAAATCCACCCCATTCCGAATTAATCCCTCGTCGACGGTAGAAGTTAAAACGGACGTCGAATTTGCTCCAGAAGTCCGATTTTACTCCATAATACCATTCCGGAAGCGGAACGACGTTCTGAACAAGACTCACTGCTTTGCTGTGACATACAGGAGATTTTGGCCAAATTCCATCATCTTCTAGGTGAAATTGCCCCGTGAACTTTTTCGATTTTTCTGATTTTTGAATATTTTTCAGATTTTCGTTCAAACAGCCCATGTTTTGTGATATTTGAGTCAGATTGTTATGAGATATTGTTCTTTGGAGTAATTTAAGATATTTGTGGTTCCATTGGTATCCCGTAATTCTCTGGAAATCAAGTCCGAGCTCTTGACTAAAGCTAAAGAGTTGACGACAGATTTTACTGGGAAATTTTGTGCAGCTTAGAGCAGTTTTAATTTCATTTATTCTGACATACACGAGTGGTAAAAAAAAATTGAGGGAACAAACGAGTAATTGTGAGGAACTGTGAGGTCATTTTTATTGCTTTGTGTTTGTTCATTCTGCAAGTTTTATGGATTCGGGAAAGACACCATAGTCTTCAGGCTCCCAGCCAGATTAGGACGCCAAACACCACTTTGATGCTTTGAGTGGTCAAGTACAGAGTCAGTTCACAGAAGTTCAGAATACCATGGCATAATTGTTGGCTAAATTTGAGCAGCTCAGTACAGCTCAGACACCACCACTTGTCAATAATCCACAGCTAGAAGATGAGTTCGAACGTCATGATGAAGCATCAGAGTTTGAACATTTTGAGGATGAACGAGTTGAGGATAATACAGCTCAGTTCTTCCCATTTCAGAAAGACAGAAACGGCTTTGTAGCTCGAGGTAGAGGTCGAGGTCGGGGTTGTGGTGCTCAGTTTCAACCACGTTTCTAGGCAGCTCGCAGGAATGTCTATCAAGAACAACCTAGATATGGTAATGCAGATGGTCTACTCGGTAACATCAAGACCACCATTCCAGAGTTTGAAGGCAAACATGATCCAGACGCCTATGTAGATTGGGAGCGCAAAGTTGAAAAAATATTCGAGTGCTATGATTTTCCAGAGCTTAAGAAAGTGCAGCTAGCTTCCCTTGAGTTCACTGGATATACAGCAACATGGTCAGAATTACAGCAGACTCGGCGACGCAATTAGAGATATCCTCCTATTGATACATGGTAGGAGATGAGGGATGTTATGAGAGGCAGATTTATCCCAGTTCACTATGAAAGAGAATTGGAAAAGAAGCTCAGTCAGATTCGTCAAGGGTCCATATCAATTAAGGAGTATCACAAGAAGTTAGAGACAGCCCTGAACCGGGTTGGAAAAGAAGAGACATTGTTTTCTACGCTCAACCGGTACATTGAAGGAATGAACCTTGATATTGCTTGTGAAGTTGAATTGAAGGACTTTGAATCTGTTGAAACAATGGTTCATTATGCATCTATTGTGGAACGACAGCTCAGAGATGGACGTCGTCGATCCTTCCAGTCGACACCTTTTAGGACTCCTTGGGTTCGAGGCGACTCTTCCATGCCTAGGATAGCCCCTACACGTCCTTTTAGCCAGTCCACACAGCTCGTTCGCCGTTCTGAGCAGTTTGCACCACAGCCTCCTCGCAGACCTGACTACAATGCACCTGCATCGAACCGAAATGCCTAAAATCATCCTATGCAGCCTAGTCAGCCTCAGAATGGTACTTTTAAGGCAGCCTACAAAAGGCAATCAAAGTTGGTAAGCCTATCGTTCTAGTTACTTTTAAGGCTTATGATACTTCTGATGTTGTTATTCCTTCTGTTTTGCAGCCATTAATGGAGGAGTTCAAGGATGTGTTCCCAGAAGAGATACCCAGTGGTCTGCCGCCAATTCAAGGAATTGAGCACCAGATCGACTTTCAGCCGGGTGCAGTCCTTCCCAACAGGCCAGCTTACCGGACCAGGCCCGAGAAGACCAAAGAAATAGACCGACAAGTTAGGGAATTGTTGGAAAATAAGCGAATCAGAGAGAGCATGTCGCCATGTGCAGTTCCTGTGATTCTTGTGCCAAAGAAGACAAATGATTGGCGTATGTGTATGGATTGCAGAGCTATCAATAAGATCACAGTAAAGTATCGTTTTCCCATTCCTAGGTTAGATGATATGCTAGATGAGTTGTCTGGAGCTTCAGTATTCTCTAAGATTGATTTGCGTTCTGGTTATTTTCAAGTTAGAATGGCCGAAAGGGATGAGTTCAACATTTAAGACTAAGCATGGTTAGTATGAATGGCTTGTAATGCCTTTTGGACTTACTAATGCTCCTAGTACTTTTATGTGTTTGATGAACCATGTGTTACGTGATGTGATTGGCAAGTATGTTGTGGTTTACTTTGATGATATCCTTGTATATAACACTTCTGTTGTTGAGCATGTTAGACATCTTAGGCATGTTTTTGAGTTACTGCATGATGCTAAACTGTATGCTAATTTGTCTAAGTGCACTTTTTGCTTGAATGAGGTTTTTTTTCTAGGATTTATTGTGAGCAGTCGTGGTGTTGAGGTAGATAGGACAAAGGTGAAAGCCATTGAGGAATGGCCCACGCCTAAGTCGTGTTCTGATGTGAGATCTTTCCATGGATTAGCTGGTTTTTATCATCGATTTGTGCGAGATTTTTCTTTTATTGCTGCACCATTGACTGAATTGAGTAGGAAAGATAGAAAGTTTGAGTGGGGCAAAGCCCAAGAGCATGCTTTTAATCTGCTTAAGTCAAAATTATGCAATGCTCCTGTGTTGGCTTTACCTGATTTCAATAAGATGTTCGAGAATGAATGTGATGCCTCTGGTATAGGCATTGGTGCTATTTTGATGCATGATAGGAAGTTGATCGCCTATTTTAGTGAGAACCTGAGTGGAGCAGCCCTTAGGTACTCCACATACGATAAGGAGCTGTATGCATTGAAGAGGTCTTTGGAGACTTGGCAGCATTATCTGAGGCTAAAGGAGTTCGTGATTCACACTGATCACGAATCATTGAAGCACTTAAGAGGACAGCAGAATCTGAATTTGAGACATGCCAGATGGGTAGAATTTATTGAATCCTTCCCATATGTGATTAAGTACAAGAAGGGTGAGGAGAACGTGGTTGTTGATGCACTTTCTCGCAGGTATACTTTAATATCCGTGATGCACGCCCAGTGCTTAAGATTAGAGAATTTGAAGAGATTTTATGCATCTAATCCTTACTTTGGTGATATTTTCAAGAAATGTCAGTCTAGGTCTCATTCTGTTGATTCATTTTATGTAACCGATGGAATTATATTTAAAGATGCAAATTTATATGTTCCTACTTGTTCCATGCGAGATTTGTTTGTCTTAGAGTCTCATGCAGGTGGTCTGATGGGTTTGAGTTTGTTGCAAGAGCATTTTGATTGGCCTCGTATGAAGAGAGATGTAGAGAGAATCTGTGCTAGATGTATTACATGTAGAAAGGCTAAATCTAGTTCTAGTCCATTTGGTTTGTACACTCCATTGCCTGCACCATCTACACCTTGGATTGATATTTCTATGGATTTTATTCTTGGTTTGCCTAGGTCTAAGTCTGGCAAGGATTCTGTGTTTGTGGTTGTAGATAGGTTTTCAAAAATGTCTCATTTTATTGCATGCAGATAAACTGATGATGCTGTTAATATTGCTAATCTGTTCTTTCGTGAAGTAGTTAGACTGCATGGCATACCTAGGACTATTGTGTCAGATAGGGATTCTAAGTTCTTGGGACATTTTTGGCGTGTTCTTTGGGAAAAGTTAGGTACTAAACTTTTATTTTCTACTGCATGTCATCCTCAGACTGATGGTCAGACTGAAGTAGTTAATAGGACTTTAGGTACCTTACTTCGTGCATTAGTGAAGAATAATTTGAAGTCATGGGAAGATTGCTTACCTTTTGCTGAGTTTGCTTATAACCGTGTTGTGCATTCTTCCACTAATATGTCTCCATTTGAAGTTGTGTATGGTTTTAATCCTCTTACTCCTACAGATCTTATTCCTTTGCCTATTGATCATCTTTCGAGTTTGCAAGGTTCTCGTAGAGCTGAATAGGTTAAAGAGATGCATACAAAGGTTAAGCAAAGGATAGAGCTCCAAGATGAGAAAAACGCAACCAGGGCTAATGCACATCGCAAACAAGTGATATTCAAGCCCGGTGATAAGGTTTGGCTTCACTTCAGCCCGGGACATTTTCCTAACTTGAGGAAGTCGAAGTTGATGCCTCGTGGAGATGGACCGTTTACTGTGGTTGCTCGAGTCAATGACAATGCCTACAGCATTGATCTTCCAGGTGAGTATAAGTGTTCCAATACATTCCATGTTTCTCACTTATCTCTTTTTCCTGTAGATGATTTTGATGCTGAGGAGGAGCTGAATTCGAGGACGAATTCTTTTCAGCAGGGGGGGATGATGAGCCGGGGTCCAGAACAAATGAATCAAACCCGAAGTTGCAGCTGAGAGGTCCAGTTACAAGATTTAGAGCTAAGAAGCTGCAAGGCTATTTCCAGTGCATTGTTTGGAAGAAACTGGATGATAAAGATGTTGGAGTTAAGCAGCCCAAGTTGGTGCACTTGATCAGTATCCAAGACTCGTGACTATGATGAGCCAAGTTTCGAACAAGTCCATTTGGTTCGAAATTGGGCTTCTTTTTATTTAGTTGTTTTATGTTTTATTTTTATTGGGCTCAGACTTTGTTTTATGTTTTATTCGATTTTTTTAATTAGAGCCCAATTGTCACAACATGTTGGGTGACAGATTGGCCCAGTATTTTCGAACCCTAGACGTAGACTTGTTTGAATCAGAAAACAATTTTTTTTTCTATTCACTTGTCTCATTACAAATTCATTCGGTTCTTGGTAGAGTTTGTTGTTGGCGACTGTTTATCCTATTTTTGGTCGTATTTTGCATATGTTTTTAGGTGTGTTTTTTACGATAGTTCGTTTGGGTTGTATTGTTTTAAGTTAAAAATTGCACTAATGCTTCATTTGAGTATTTTGAGTGAAAGTGTAGGTTTTGAGTCGGAATTGCAAGTTTTAAAGAACAAAGTAGGTTCAATCCCATTTTGGAACGAAGCGGGGAGAGTTCCCTGCATGACCACAGCTCTCTGCTCATTTGTTCGTTGCGCGTCCAGCAAGTAGAGGCAGAGCTCCCTGGTCGTACCAGAGCTCCCTGCCCTGTTTATTAGTTAGTGGTGCAGGAAATAAAGGTAGAGCTCCCTGGTACGACCAGAGCTCCCTGCCCTAATATCCTTGGCGGATTAAAGGGCCTGTACACGCCGCCAACCAATTCACTTTCTTTTTCATCTTTTGACTTTTGTTTTCTTTATTATTATTTTTCCTTCTAGGTTTTACTTTAGACTAAGAAATTGACGACGGCTGTTTTGCTTAGATTTAGTTCTTTTCACTTTTTGTTTTTTTCTTTTCTCTTAGGTTTTATTCTTCTTTTTGGACGACTGGTTTGTTTTTGTTTCTCGCTTTTAATTAGTTTAGCTTCTACTTTTTCAATTACTGTAATTTCATTCCGGATTCAAGAATAACACCACCGCAGATTTATTTTGAGATTCTTCTTCAACGTTTATTATGAAATTTCCATTGAAGCTTCTGAGTTCTTAATTCTTGTCTTTATTTTCTTCTGCCTTAATTTCTTTTAGATTAATTTCTTTTAGTTTATGCTAGGATTAGAGATTATTATTTCAGAGATTAAATTAAATTTCAATTCTTGCCTAGGTTTAATTCATGTTTAATTTCTCCTTTCAATAATTTGCATCTATATTTAATTCGTTTTAAATTTTATTTCAATTCTTGTCTAGAT
Source organism: Schizonepeta tenuifolia (assembly GCA_029490685.1). Taxonomy (NCBI): domain Eukaryota; kingdom Viridiplantae; phylum Streptophyta; class Magnoliopsida; order Lamiales; family Lamiaceae; genus Schizonepeta; species Schizonepeta tenuifolia. Next base: position 82,362,852 of record CM055959.1, read on the forward strand.
TAATTTATGCTTAGTTATTTCTTCTGCCTAGTAATAAATAATCAAACCCTCGATTTTATTGCTTTCTTTTCTTTTCTGTTTGCGATACAGATAATTTTCCTGCTAAGTTTTCCTTGTGAGACGATACTTGGGTTAACTTGTTTAATCTACAAATATCACGTTTAATTGCGTGCAACTTAGGATTAAAATAGTTGAAACAAATTTGGCGCCGTTGCCGGGAAAATTTTAGGCGATTATTTGTGTTGCATTATTTTATTTTTCTTTTTATTTTTGTTTGGTTATTTTTCTCCCTCCGATGCATGTAATTCGTTTGTTAGTGCTGTGAATGCAAGGTTACAGAAGTCAGAATCAACCTTTAGCACCATACATTGACAACATCAATCGGAAGAGCGCAGTTCTGGAAAAGGCCAGGGAGGTAACCGAACCAAACTCTAACGAAGTTGAAGAAGAAGCTTTGTTAGGAAATCTTTTCGGTGAACAAGAAAAAATTTACTTGGAAAAAGAACGAGGGGAAATGGCAACAGGGGATGCACAGCTTATGGGAGAATATTCCCGGCCTATTATTGAGGCCACAACTTCAGCAATTGTTCTTACCACTGCCGTTCGGAACTATGATTTGAAGCACAACTACTCTAGCATGCTCTCGTCTTTTCATGGCATGCCTAATGAAGATGCCCTTACATTCGTTCGTGAATTCTGCTCAGTGGTGCAATCTTTCCCTCTTTTGGACCTTACAGAGGACCAACTAAGGCTCAAGTGTTTTCCATTTACTTTGAAAGATCGGGCTCGGACGTGGCTCCTATCGCTACCGTCAAACTCTATAAATAATTGGAAGGATGCTTGTGAGAAGTTTATGCTGAAATTCTACCCTAATAGGAAGACTCAGGAGATTCGAACACCGATTATGAATTTCATACAAGGAACTGCCGAGCCTTTCCACGAGGCATGAGAGAGATTTCAAGAGCTCCTTCGTCAGTGCCCATAGCATCAGCTGGCTCCGATTATGGTCAGCCAATTCTTTTATGATGGGCAGCTTCAAACTACTAAGTTTATTTTGGATAGTACTGCAGAGGGCAACATCGCAAAGAAGACTGCCGCAGAACTCAATCAGATTTTTCAGACCTTAGCGTAGAGCTCACAACAAAAGTCGATCCGTGAGAGAAGGGTTGAGGCTAGTTCAGTGGCACCGAATTATGAGCTACAGAAGCAGTTGGCCACTATGATGAGGGAGTTGCAAAAGTTAAAGATGAGCAAATCTGTTGCTTCTCCACCACGGCAAGGGCCTACTAGACATGATATGGCTGTTGAGCTGTGTGGTATTTGTGGAGAGTTAGGGCACAATCCTGAAGAGTGCCAGAGAATGGGAGAACTGACATACGAAGGAGGAGCAGAAGTGTATGCGGCACAGGGATATTCTCCACGACAATAGATTAATCAAGGCCAAGGATTCAATCAGAATTAATGACAGCAGAACTTAAGATGGCAGAATCAGTCTAACGCTGGATGGACGAATCAGAATCAAGGACAGGGATTCGGAGGAAATTTTCAAAATTATCATCCTTCACAGCAGTTCAATCAGTATCTTCCACAACAGCTAAATCAGTACCCTCCCCAGCAGCAGTGGTACCCACAACAGCAACAGAATTTCAATTCTCAGTGGCAGTATCCAGTATAGCAAAATCAGTTCCAACAGGGACCACCGCAATTTCAACATCCACCCCCGTCACTTGCTCAAAGGAACCCATCTAATGACAATTTCAATGCATTTATGCAAGAGAGCAGGCACGCAAGAGAAGCTCAAGACGCTACCTTCAAGCGCCTTGAGACAGCTGTGGGGCAAGTTTCTGGAGCTGTCAATCAGATGCAGCAGCAGCAGTAGACTGGGAAAATTCCGAGTCAAGGTCAAACAACCACATCATGGTTCAAGCTATTACTGTTCTACGAAGTGGAAGGGTTGTTGTCAATAAGGTGGGAGAACGGTCAGTGGTGCAGAAGCGGCCAAGAGTTGAGGCAGAAAAGGAGCAACCATAGGTTAATTTGCATAAGGCCGAGAATCCTTACAGGCCACCACTCCCTTTCCCTAGCCGGTTAAGAAACGAGAAGCAAGATACGCAGTTTTCATATTTCTACAACTTGCTTTCCAAGGTGAATGTTAATCTGCCACTACTAGAGGTTATCAAGAATGTACCTGCTTATGTGAAGTTTTTCAAGGAGTTGGCCTCGAATAAGAGGAAGTTTGTGGAGAACGAACCAGTTTTGATATCTGAGAGTGCAAATTCGATCATGCAGCAACCTTTTCCTCCCAAACAGCGAGACCCAGGGAGCTTTGTGATCAAGATAGCCATGGGGAATGGAAAGAAAGCATCTTGTATGCTAGATTTGGGAGCAGGGATTAACTTGATGCCATATTCTGTCTTTCAGAAATTGGAGCTAAGGGAATTGAAGCCCACACGTATGTGTTTACAGCTTGTTGGTCGTTCTGTTCGACATCCTAGAGGAGTTGTTTATGACATTCTGGTCCGAGTTGGAGGATTGATTGTCCTTATGGATTTTGTGGTTTTAGAGATCGGGGATGTACCGGATAATGGAAGGGAGCATACACTATTGTTAGGAAGACCCTTCATGGCCACTACGAATACCTTGACTGATGTAAAAAATGGGACCATCAAGATGTCTGTGTTGGGAGAGACGGTGTCTATTAATGTGTACGAGAATAAAGATTTCCATACGGAAAATCAAGCTATGGAAGTATGTGTAGGGCCAGCTGATGAGAAAGAATGGACACGAAAGGAGCTCGAGACAGAAGATCGAGTATCAGTTGATCAGTCAGTTGAAGGTACAATTGATAAATAATTGAAAATTGTGAATACCCGGGTAGAAGAAGAGGTTCAGATGGAGTCAAAGAATCTTTCTGGTATCTCGTCCAATTCCACTGAGATGAGACAAAAAGTGTGTGCCCGAAGAATGCCAAGATTCTGTGTTCGCTGCCTGACAAAGGCTGCTTGGGCCCATATCCGACTACAGCGCCGACGCTCTATGCTTCGCCAGCGCGTTAGTATTTTGCCTCAACACTTCCGTCTTGTTCTTGGTTCAGTGTCTGATGTTCCTGTTCGAGTCAATCGTTTCATTGGAACTCAATTTTGTCGTTTCTGTGTGCTGCATGTCTTAGTTTAGTTTGACGATTCTGACATGGTTCACACTAAGAAGGTGAAAATTATTGCCGACACTTCTACTTCTATTTCACCACCGGAGGCGGTGATCAGGGATGCTCCATCACCATTACCTGATCCATATTGAATCTTCACTAGTATTTTGTATATTTTCTTTTTCTTTTTCATTTAGTTTGTGGTGGTTGCTGTTTGTTTTGTTTCTATTTTGGTTTTTTTTTTGTCTGTTTTTCTTGTTTTTGCCTCGTGTTTTGGTTGTTTTCGCTGTGTAGGATGTTTGGAGTTATGGATTCTCTACCCTCGACTAGTCTTCGGTTTGACCCCTTGTATCACCCTCTCTCTATTTTTTCTTGCTTATTGTGTGACAATGGGGACATTGTTCATTTCTCTCGTAGGGGGGGGGGGGTGTTTTTTCTTGATGGTCTAGCTTGTTTGTCCTTGATTTATTTTGTTTCACAATTGAATTGCGGAAGTAGGAATTGAAGTTTATAGTTCATGCTTCGATTTGCTTGATTGATCAGGGAATTTTGCCATGATTTGACTGATATGGTTGTTGCATTCCAATTGTGGGGCATTTCATGCTGATAATTGAAGCTTGATGTTTGAGTGTGGGTGAAGGGTGAGAAAATCTTTATTTTAAGAATTGTATCATGAATAATGCGCTGTTAATTGTATATTTTGTTAAGTTAAGTTGGGAGGCTTCTGCTCTTCTGGGAACCATGAGCATGGGAAACCACATGAGGATACTTTAGATGATCTCTAAATGTTCGCACCTCATGAATATTGGCCATATTACCCGACTGAACTTTAGAACTTTATGTCATGCCTTTGATTGAAATTGTTGTGATTTGAAGGGCTCTACCCCTCTTTCTTGTCTGTTCAATGTTGAATATATTATACAAGAAATGGGTATGGGAAACCACGTTAGGCGCCCGGAGTTCTTCGTGAGTAAACCTAGCGAATATTACCCGGAATTCACATAATATCTATAATTTAAGAAATGACTTGAATTTGGGATATTTTTTGTTGTTCAAATTTTCTCACCTAGATCTTGCATTTGAATGTTGAGTTGATTGAGTTCTTGTGTGAAGGGCAACTCATTATTTTGTGATGGTTATATTTGGTTGATGAATGATAGATCTGTTTTGAAATTAAGAGCTTATTGGAGTATGAACTGTTTAGTTCAATTTATTACTTTTTCATTTTGATTGGAAATAATATTTGCTTGAGGACAAGCAAGGTTTAGTGTGTGGAGGAGTTGTTTAGCCTATTTTTGGTCGTATTTTGCATATGTTTTTAGGTGTGTTTTTGACGATAGTTCGTTTAGTTTGTATTGTTTTAAGTTAAAAATTGCACTAATGCTTCATTTGAGTATTTTGAGTGAAAGTGTAGGTTTTGAGCCGGAATTGCAAGTTTTAAAGAACAAAGTAGGTTCAATCTGATTTTGGAACGAAGCGGTATGGAGGAGAGTAGAGTTGAAGTAGAGGGCAGAGTTCCCTGCAGGACCAGAGCTCTCTGCTCGTTTGTTCGTTGTGCGTCCAGCAAGTGGAGGCAGAGCTCCCTGGTCGTACCAGAGCTCCCTGTCCTGTTTATTAGTTAGTGGTGCAGGAAATAAAGGCAGAGCTCCCTGGTCCGACCAGAGCTCCCTGCCTTAATATTCTTGGCGGATTAAAGGGCCTGCACACGCCGCCAACCAATTCACTTTCTTTTTCATCTTTTGACTTTTATTTTGTTTATTATTATTTTTCCTTCTAGGTTTTACTTTAGACTAAGAAATTGACGACGGCTGTTTTGCTTAGATTTAGTTCTTTTCACTTTTTGTTTTTTTCTTTTCTCTTAGGTTTTATTCTTCTTTTTCGACGACTAAAGGATGACTGGTTTGTTTTTGTTTCTCGCTCTTAATTAGTTTAACTTCTACTTTTTCAATTATTGTAATTTCATTCCGGATTCAAGAATAACACCACCGCGGATTTATTTTGAGATTCTTCTTCAACGTTTATTATGCAATTTCCATTGAAGCTTGTGAGTTCTTAATTCATGTCTTTATTTTCTTCTGCTTTAATTTCTTTTAGATTAATTTCTTTTAGTTTATGCTAGGATTAGAGATTATTATTTCAGAGATTAGATTAAATTTCAATTCTTGCCTAGGTTTAATTCATGTTTAATTTCTCATTTCAATAATTTGCATCTAGGTTTAATTTTTTTTAAATTTTATTTACTTCAAGCTTGAATTCAATTGATTCATTCGTGATATCTTGTAGTATCCAGGTTAATCAAGCCACCGAAGATTACTCCTTAGACGCGTTTCGAATTCATGTTGATTCGGGGTTCGTTTTGGGTAAGATTCACAATTCTAATTTTTCGTTTTCATCATCACCACACCATTCCACACTTTCAAAGCCTTAATACACATTCTCATACCCTCGATAGTGATATCTCCATCGTCTTTATAGACTTCCACGTTCAGTTTTCAACCATATAAACCGATCATTCCAAATCCAAGCCCTAGTAGTTCGAAAATTAGCCACCGAGCCAATTTTGAAACCACTCGTGCGAATTTGCTGAATTTTGGATATGTTATAACTGACTTCAATTGATTACTTGTGGTAAAATTTGAGCTTAATCGGAATTGATTTGCTATAGTTTCCAATCGAGTTTCCGTCTAGGGTTTTAGTTGCTAGTTTTTGGTTTATTTTGTGGTTTGTTCTTATTTGCTGTCAAATTTCTATTTTGATCATTCCATTAAATGTTTAATCATAATTAGTTCAATTAGTGTTTGGATTGAATCAATTTTTCAGTTGACGTGTGTTCAATTTATTGTTTCCGTGTATTCATTGGACGTATCAAACATAAACCCTAGCAAGAGAGAAAACCGCAAAGCAAAAATTTCATGAGAGAAAGGTAGAAAATCTTGGAGTTATTGAGATACGAAATCTGGTTGGTTGTGCAAATTGAATTGCAAGACCCCCAATTTATGGGGGGGGGGGGTTGAGATCCAAACCAACGGATCAGATCAACTCATGCAGTTTCTTAGGGATAAATGGCAAATTTTAATGAGCCGCTTCAGAAAAAACAGCTCCCAGGAATGACAGTGATGGAACGTATCATGGGGCGGTATGGAACACTTACGTGCGTGAGGAGATCAGGTTACACTATGTCAACCCAATCACGATCTACAAGCATGGTCTAAGGGACTAGACTAGCTTTCCAATGATGTGACCGCTTGGCTAATTCAATGTGACTAAATTGTAACAGATGCTTGAATTGATTTCAAAACACCCGCATCAACAAAAAAGAACAAGTTAACATAGTGTTGTTAAGTCGGCGGTTACAATGATTGTCTCCTCTACTCAGCTTACACTCGACTGACTCAAGTCGTCAGTTCAGTCATGTTTGACTCCATCAATTAGGTGAACTGAATGCGGAGGCGAACTCGCTCAGTTCTCTCTCAAGTTGAGATTCCCCCTCAACTTGTGAACTCCATCTTCATGGCTCCTTCTTCGGTTGGGTTGAGCAATCCAAGGAGTTGACACAGCATCTTGAATCGAGCTTCCACTAAAAGCTTTGTCAAAATATCAGCTCTCTGAATCTTAGTGTGAATTTTCTCAACAATGACGTCCTTTTTTTCGATATGATCACGGATGAAGTGATGTCGAATGTCAATGTGCTTGGTCCTGAAGTGGTGAACTGGATTCACCGTGATGGCTATAGCACTTGAGCTGTCACAGAAGATGGGAACCTGGCCTGTCTCCACTTCATAATCTCTCAGCTATTTCTTCAGCCAGAGAACTTGCATGCAGCAGCTTCCAGCTGCCATGTACTCCGATTCAGTTGTGGAGGTGGAGACACATACTTGCTTTTTCGAAAACTGGAAAACTAATCTGCTTCCCATGAACTGACAATATCCTGAGGTTGATTTCCTATCAACTCTCTCTCTAGCTAGGTCTGCGTCTGAGTAGTCGGTCAGTTCAATGTTATCATCAGTTGGGTACCATAGTCCCGTATGAACTGATCCGTTGAGGTACTTGATGATATTATTAGTTGTGTGCAAGTGAGCTTCCCTAGGCTCAACTTGAAATCTTGCACATACTCCAACTGTGTAGGAGATGTCTGGTCAACTAGCAGTTAGATACAACAGCGAGCCGATGATCCCTTTGTACATCTTTGCTCAACGTGTTTCCTTTCCTGGCTGGGGTCGATCTTCCAGTTACTGTTCATGGGGATCTTTTTCATTCGGCTAAAGGTCAGTCCAAACTTGGAGATTAGCTCCTTTGTGTACTTGTGATGATTGATGAATATTTCTTCTGGCGACTGCTTCACCTGCAGCCCAAGGAAATAATTCATCTCTCTTATCATAGACATCTCGAACTTTTCCTTCATGAGTTAGGAGAACTTCTTGCACAGATTTCGGACTTGGATCCAAAGATAATATCGTCGACATATATTTGCACCACCAGGATGTCTTCTCTAACTTTGATGGTGAAAATGGTTTTGTTGACTGAGCCTCGAATGAACCCTGATTCGAGTAGAAAGTTGTACAAAGTCTCAGTCTGTATATGGCTTTCTTCAGTTTATAGACACTACCATCACCAATTTCGAAATCGGGAGGCTGTGCTACATAAACATCTTCTTTGATGTCGCCATTGAGAAACGCGCACTTCACATCCATTTGATAGAATTTGAACTTGTGAAAGGCGGCATAGGCTAGAAAAATCCGAATTGCTTCCAGACGAGCAACTGGGGGTGAAGGAGTCTTCAAAATCTATTCCTTCTTACATGCAATATCCTTGAGCTACCAGACTAGCCTTGTTTCTCACTACACATCCAATGGCGTCACGCTTATTTTTGAATATCCACTTCATGCTAATCACCTTGACTCCTTCAGATCTTTCAACAAGTTCCCACACGCAGTTTCTGAGGAACTCGTTGAGCTCTTCTTGCGTGGCTCGAGTACAGTGGATACATTTTAAAGCTTCCAAGCTGTTCTAGGGTTCAGGCACGTCTGCTACAAAGCATGCAATCATGCTTACATCTCCTGCTTGCTCCAGCTTTCCTAGTATCTGGAGCTCGTCAACATATTGTGCTTCTAAAGTTGGTTCATCATCAGCTGAGGTTCCTGACTGAATTGGAACATAGGCTGTGGGATCTACAACTTGAGCTGATCTTCTAGTTTAGACGCCAGCTTCCGGATTTCCTATCACGGAATCATTAACGTTGTCTTTATACCACAGTTTGTGCTTCCGTTCTCGCTTAGGTGATTCGAGCATCGTAATGGAGTAATCTCCTCTTGGAAATGTTGGAGGAGCCGATCTTGGTGTTTTTACTTCTGGTGCAGTTCGATCCTCAGTTCGAGTTGAGGGTTTAACTAGAGAGTTGGTTGGTCTTAGACTGGAAGGTCCTGGACTGGATCGCTGCTCAATTTATAATCCTGGCTAAGCTTCAACTTCGGTTTGGCACTTGGTAAGTTGACCCTTGGAATTCCCCCTTGAACTGAGGCGGGATCTTCAGTCTCATCGTTAGAAGAATATACTTATTCTTCTTTAGTTGACCAGATAAACAGCCCTACAAGATTCTTTATTCTTTGAGCTTGGGATCTTGTCTCAGCTGGCTGGGCCGGTGCACTTCCTTCGGCTGCCTGCAAATTAGCCCGTTCCCTGCACTCAAAAGTAGATTCATAAAAAATAATATGAGGTGTTACCTCCACAATTTAGGAGCTGGAGTTGAAAAATCTGCAAGCTTTTATCTTTGCAGCATATCCTAGGAATATGCCTTTGACAGCTTTTGGCTCGAAGGTTTGCAACTGAGATTTTCTATTGTTATGGATGTAACACTTACAACTGAATACACGAAAATAGGAAATGTTTGGCTTCCTGTTTCTCCATAGCTCGTATAGAGTTTTTCCTTGTCTCTTCATGAGGAGGGATCGGTTCTGTGTGTAGCATGCTATGTTGACTGCTTTAGCCCAAACTCTTTTTGGCAGGGCTGAGCTGGTGAGCATGCAAGTCGCTACTTCTTTTAGCATTCGATTTCTCCTTTCAGCTACTTCGTTCTGCTGTGGAGTTCTTGCTGCTGAGGTTTGATGAGTTATGCCTTTCTCTCGCAATACTCAATGATGGTCTCATTTAGGAACTCAATTCCGCTATCAAATCTGATGGAGACAATAGATTTTCCTTGTTGATTGGCAAGTTTATCCATCAATTTAGGCAATTCTTCTTTTTTCTCATTCTTGTGCGCCATGAAGATCACCCAGGTGTATCTCGATTAGTCATCAATGACTACGAGAGTGTACTAATTTCCACTCACACTCTTTAGGGTGACCAGATCGAAAAGATCCATGTGGATCAATTGCAGAACATGATCCGTTGATGGCATCAGTTTAAGACGGAATGATGCTCTAGCCATCTTTCTGACCTGACAGGCACTGCAGTGATGTGTCGGACTGTTTTTCAAATTCGGTATTCAAACTGCATATTGTTGGCAAGCTAGCTTGTTCATGGTTTTGAAGTTGATATGGTTGAGTCTCTTGTGCCATAGCCAGCTTGTCTCTGAGCTGCTTTTGGACACTAAGCACGTTTCTGTTGAGCTACTCGACCAGTCTATGTAGTAAACTCCACCTGATGAAAATCGTCTACCATATAGAAGAATCTGCTTAGTCTTGACGTCTTTCACCCAGCATACGTGTGCATCAAACTTCACAGAAAAACCATTATTGCACAATTGGCCTACGATTCTTTCACCCTGCATACGTGTGCATCAGCTGAGTTTTGAATGTACTGATTCCTTTGGTTTTTTCTTTATGAGCCATCACCAAAGGTTACAATACCTCTCTCTCAAAACTTGATATCTGTGAGAAGATTCCTCTGGGGTTTATATGTGTGGAGCATCCATTGTCCAACACCCAGACTGACTTTGCAGCTCTTCTCTTTCTCTGTTCATCCTGGTCCTCATCAGTTGACTCTTCAGGTAAAGCCATAAAGCACTATTCATTTCCTGCTGAGCTGGATGGCGAGTCAGTTTCTTACGTCAGTATCATCAACATCTTCCTCAATGATCATGGCCTTGGAATTCCCCTTGGCCTTTCCTCAGAGGGCTTCCTTCTCCTTCATGGAGAGGTCAGTATAGTTGGCTTTGAAGTATCTTGGCTTTCCGTATTCAAAGCATCCTTCGCTTTTATTCTTTTTTTGAGGAGAGGTCAGTTGAGCTTCGCCTGCTCCTGTTGATCCTCCTATACTTTTCAATCATGGAGTTCATCTCCTCGAGTTTCTTGGTCATTTCATTAACCTTCTTCTGAAGTTCGGACTTGCTCGGTTGCTCCCAAGCTGAGGAGTTAGCGGACCTTGAGGGTCTGGCAAACTTGGATCTGCCCGATTCAGCTCGAAGCACCATTGACTTGGCAGCTGAGCTCTGCTCGGTCTGTTCTGGTTTCTGAGGCTTTCCTTACCTCAGTCGGAGGATGTCATACTCATGCCTTGAGCATGGAGAACAGCTTCTCAGTTGTCATCGAACTGAGGTCACACCGATTTTGATGGACGACTCTGTAGACCACCCAGTCTTCGCCTAATGCAGACAAAACTTTTAAGTTCATCCCACTTTGAGAGTATTTATCCTTCCTAATACTCTCAATGTCCATTAGAACCTCTGTGAATCTCAGCTCCATCTTGTCGATGGACTCCCCGGTTAGCTGAAAGAAGTTTTCGAACTTCTGACAAGCTAAGGTGAACTTGTTCTCCTTAATCTCGTCAGAGCCTTCACAGAGTGCAACTAAGGCTTCCCACATATCTTTTGTTGTGGAGCATATGATAATCTTCGGCAGATAGGCTTTGCCGACTATGGAAGAAATGACACTTTTGGCGATGTCATCTAGCCGTGAGATGTCTCTTTCTTCCTTAGTGTATTGGTGAGGGCCTTTGGGTTCGTCCTTCATCATCATCTCTCCTTCCCCTGGAGTGGTTGAAGGTACCAGTACAGACTGAGTCACCTAGATGGGACCAATTTTTATGATCTCCCACATCTTGTGATGCCTGGCAGTCAGTGCAATTTTCAGGCAAAACTTCCACATTGGATAATCATCCACGAAGAACAACGGTAATCTTCCTAGAAACATCGGGTTCATCTTTCCTGCACACCACAAGAAACAAATTGAAAAAGGTGCAGCAGAATGCACTAATTGATTTTAGAAAGGATGTGTTCAGTTGACCACTGAAAAATATACTTGACTCACACCTTGTGAATCAGGAACAACAGTCTTTTGAACCACTGCTCTGATACCACTTGATGGTCCCGGTAATGAGTATCTGGAGTATGGGGAGAGGGAGAATACACGAGTAGCAATTTTCATTTTGCTAAAGTCTTTCACTGAGTTATACTGCTCAGGTCAGTTGGCTCGACAACTGGAAAAGTCAGTTGGCTCGACGACTGGAAAAGTCAGTTGGAGCGGCTCTACAATTGAGTTGCTCAGTTGGAGCTGATCACACAATTGGCAGCACAGCTGGCTCCTATGCCTGAACTTCAGCTGTATGCACCAACTTAAGTTTTAATCAGTTTTGCATTGCGGAAGATGGTGGCGTTTAAACTCGTTACAAAACTGAAACCTTTGTAAAAGTGGGGAAGGTCAAGTTTCCAAATTAGTGCAGTTTGTAAAATGCAATTTGTATGTAATATGTTGGGTCAGTTGGTTAGCTAAACTGAATTTAAAATACTGAATGTAAAATGCAGAATGTAAAGTACACAGTATTTTAACGTTGTTCAGAGATTGATCTCCTACCTCCATGATTCCTTTTTGGGGAAGTAATCCACTAGATAAGCTTAAGCGTGCTTACCAAACACCCCACTTTGATTATGGGTTCCAAGCAAACCTAACCAGTTCGATTACGTGTTCGAACAAGACCTTACAACACTTTTCATGGCAAGTGTATAGCCTGGTCTTAGATTCCGGGTTCTAAGGGACTTGTTCTTGGATTCTGAGTTTCAAGGGACCTGGTATTGGATTACGGATTCCAAAGGACTTGATGACTATGATTTTGGGTTCCAAGTCAGACCTAAGGTTTAGATTTGGGGGCAATTTCCAACAAGGAAGCCTTCAACACTGAGGAAGTAGAGGCTTCGACCAAAGCGTCGAACTCAATCGTTTGATAGAGAGTCCGAAGAGACACAATACAAGCAAGAACCTATTATCTAAACTCAATCAATAAAAGGGGATTTCTGAGAGACTAGATGGAAGAATAGGAGGAGCAGTGAACACTCTACTTCGACTGGATGTTGATTGAGGGCATATTGCTTGGAGAGAGAGAGAGAGGTGATAAGTTGTTGTTGCTTCACTCTTTGATTATGTCTCTCGGCACTTCTGCGTGTTTTTTCTCTACTTGTGTTCTCTCTATTAAGCTTTAGTGTAGAGACCTCTATTTATAGATGGAGATCAAACTAGCTATTGGAAAGAGCTGTTTGACCTCTGCCAAAAGCATAGGAATCCACCAGTTTTTCTGAAAACTTTCCTAAAATGGTAATTTTAGGAAAGAAGAAAGAAAAAGAGAAATTATGATAATTTTTTAGCTTAATAAGAAAAATTGAGTATAGAATAATGAAATTAAAATTATTTGGAGCATAAAGATGCATTAAAAAGAAAGAAATGAAACTCTATGAAGAAACCCCCAATTTATTCGAACTAAGAAGAAAGAAAAAGAGAAATTATGATAATTTTTTAGCTTAATAAGAAAAATTGAGTATAGAATAATGAAATTAGAATTATTTGGAGCATAAAGATGCATTAAAAAGAAAGAAATGAAACTCTATGAAGAAATGCCCAATTTAGTCGAAGATTCTGAGGCATAAAGTTATAATTTTAAATGCTATGCTTAAAGGAATCAAATTGATGGAAGAATTGAGCAATTAGAATTTTTATAAGTGTAATAGAACCTTAAATTGATGAAATTGAGGAAGAATTTTTATACTTACAAAAATTCAAAGGATATAAGAAAATGAAATTGGGAATTTTTTTATTTTGATAATATATAGATCAATTGATGTTATAAGTTATCAATTAGAGTAATTCTAAGCATGTTAGCACTTGAAAATATTGAAAAGGAACAAGAATAAGTAGAATTGAAAAAGTGCAGAAAATTAAAAAGGGAAATCTATGAGATTTTTTTGATTAAATTATGTAGATGATGTTCCTAAGATGAAATTGAGATCAAAACAAGTATAATAGTCACTTAAATCACTAAATTTGGAGTTCATATGGTAAACTTAAGAAAAAGTCAACAAAATTCAAGTTAAAAGTTGACTTACGAGAAATTAAGTATAAACGAATAAATTGAAGGAGTAAAAGAGTTAAAAAAATTAAAGAAAGAGTATTAGAACTTAAATCGAGCAAAAACTAACCCTTAAGAATGAAAAAGGGTTAAAACCGAAAAAGTTAAAGAAAAATAAAAAGTTTTCTCGAGTTTACAAGTCGAGAATCGAAATTGAACGAAAAATCATTTAATTGAACTTATTTTAAGTGAAAAATAAAAAAATAAGAATTTTCCGATCAAGTTAAAATATTTACTCGAAAAACGTGCAAAAAAGTAGTTCGAGAAATGTTATGTGAGAAGTCAGAATTTGAAATCGAGTTTGTATTTGAATTCCCTGAAATTTTTCTAAGGAAAAAAAGTTAATTATGTCTAAAACCGAGAACCATTGAATTTAGGATGAAAAGTCGAGCGATATAAAATAATGGATGTAAATTATTTGTAATTGTTTAATGAAGTGTTATTGGTTGAAAAAGGATCGTATGTTATCGAGAATAAATCTTGTAATCGTTTGAAATTATTTAGGATAAGAAATCGAGAAATTCGATTTAGAGTAAATAGAAATTTCTCGATTTTCAATGCTTGAATAAGTGTTTGTTTGTTCGGCAAATTTACTAATGTCGAGAGTATACGAGTCTGTTAGCACTTGGGTAGAATTTAAGAACCGAGCATTTGATAGGACAAATCGAGAAGTTAGAAACCCGAGTCAAGTAGAAGTCTGAATAACGGGTTAAGTCACCGCCGTTTTCCGAAAAGTCGCGATTGTCTTTATAAAATATTATTTTTGAAGGAGGAATTAGCATGAGTGGAAACGAGAAGTAAGCAGCGAAAGGAAAGAATAACCGAGCAGTGCTACTTTCGAGGTGGGCTTTCTAAACTAAAACCAAGTGACGAATGCGCTTATAAAATATTATGTGTGCTTTTCAAATTAATTGACTTGCTTAAATGTTTTACTGTTTTGGTATGCAATCATCTACTTATTGATATGAGAATATGTCCTATGGACGTACATGATAAGGTCCTGTTTAATGCGCGATGATGCATGCATTAGGTTAATGTGACTGTGAGTCTTGCTTCAGTTAGGTCGGTCACGGTGTTCGAGAAGAATGCCTACTTATTGACACCAATGAAGATATGTTGTAGATTGATTCATACTTAAGAAATTATTGTTGCGTGCATTATTTGAGAAAAGAAAGATGTTTATAAGGCTGTTACAAGTTGTTTATTTTTAAATGTTATACTACTAACACTTGTGATGCATCAAAAGAGGCAAGTTCAATTTATAGCTCTATCGTGCAAGTTTTCAATTATTTTTGGCATCTGTTCACTAAGTACGAAGTACTCGGCCCTGCATGTTATTTCTAAAATATACAGGTTAGCTCGGATGGAGATGTGCAGTATGCTTGGACGACTCGTTGTTAGGGATCGAATTTTGAGTTTAAGCTTGAGGTTACATGTCTTCATACATGTAACTTTGGGACTTTAACGTTTAATATTTATTTCTGCTGCAACACTGCATTTCACTTACTATCTTGATTCGATACAATGAGCCTTGCGCTCGAAACAACATTACTATTATTCCCGTGATTTCTACTAGACGATATTATTATTATTCGTTTCATTATCATCTATTCAATTGGCTCGACAAATTGAAGTTATTTTTCTTAATATTGAAAGCACTTGTTGCAGCTTTCAATACATAATTCCTTGAGTTCGAGTTGATTTCCAATGAATATTCAATTGTTTCACATTCACTGTCCAATGGATTCTAGTCATTCTTACACACTAAAATTCGGGTTGTGACAAAGTGGTATCACAGCTGCTCGTCTGCTCCTAAGCTTAAACTTTTCTTGAGAATCGTGTCTAGATTTTAATTTCTTAAGACTTATTTGAGCTAACAATGAGCCAAGCACTGCATCTCATCCGGCTAATAGGTAAAAAAAAATTCAAAGTTTTCTAAGTTTTGAAATTAATTAAGTTAAATTTTTTATCTCACCGTTTCGAAGTAAAAGGGGCTCAATAAGAATCTCGAGTAGTCATGTTCCCGTAGAATTTTATTCCCTAATGTGTATTTTCTGCAAATATTTACGTGAAATAGAATTTCCGAGTGCCACGGAATCACCTAATGCGAAAAAGAAAGAGTATGTTAATGATTAAGGAAAATTTTAATAAGTGATTTGCTTGTTTCGAGTGCTTAATAAAATTTTGAATGTGTAGGATGACTGACGATGAGAATTTAGCCATTAAGCAAGAATACGATCATATACAGAGAAGTCATCAGGAAAACTTAGCCGTTATCACAAATTATGGCTAGTAGTTCACTACCTTGGTGTTACCGCCGTAGAAGGAATGACCCACTTAGTTAATGTCCTCCCAGACAAATGGATAGAATGGGCAGCATCATTAGTACCCACCTATGCGTACGGTAGTATATACTGGCCTGGAGACTGCAAAGGGTTTATAGCAACTATAACCGATCAGTTTATGCATTTTGGTGCACCCCCGCCGAAGCCGTTTACCGTGAATCAAGACAGGTTTGTTCCATATCTGATACCTCCGTCGTCTCGTTCTCCTCCAAATGCTACGCACGACTATATGAAAGATTTTCCTTCAAGTAGCACTTATCCACTCAAATTCAATACATCATCGAGTTCTCAAAAAACGCAACCTGATGGACCCTACGATTCTTTCCGAGCTTTGACGATTCCAAGCAGTAAATTGGATATGATCTACTCCCCTAGTCAAGATAGGTCCTTTAATGATTATATCGAAGAAGCAACAGTAGGAACCGGTTACCTCCAGTCGATATCAGGAATCCGTCTAGGATCACCACGAGTCCCTGTTTCGAGACCCGAATGAGGGTTTTCACTTGAGTTCGAAACGATAAAGACATGTCAACCTACCTTCAACCGTATACTGGCAGTAGTGACAAAACACCTCCTTACGACGACGGTGAAGATGTTGAGACGTCATCATGGATTACCCCAGTAACCCAGAGGATGATCGAACTCATGCCAAGTAAATGTCAACCGTGGTTGAAAGTAATGAAGAAGATAACCCGAGGAAGAATGTTACTTAAAGAACTTTTCAAGAAAGCCGTGGAAAAACCAAACAATCTTTAGAATTCTGTCGAATAAATTAAATTTGATGCCTATATGTAAATTAAGACAGGTTGCATAAAAGAGAATGTAAAACATCGCATAGATGTTAGGAAAATTTTGAGTGTAAATATTTTTGCTTCTCGTAAAGTCCTCAAAAGAGGCCACCGTTGGGTGAAATATGAAATGATTGTAAGTTTTCGTCATTTAAGATATAAATCGAAAGTATTTTGAATTTGAGAACTGAGAAAAGAGAAAAGATAAGAATAATATTAATTATATTAAATATGATTTTTTAGGATAAGTATAATATGTTATCTCAATGAAAAATATTTTCAAATGATAATTGCGACAACATTCGAGATAGTAAATAACAGTATATAAATATAAATATTTTAAGAAAAGTTGAGAATTGGAGAATAAAGTAAAGAATTGAAAATAATGGTTTTTATGAGAAACATTGTCTTGTGATAAGTATTTGAGATAATAAGCCTAAA
Source organism: Schizonepeta tenuifolia (assembly GCA_029490685.1). Lineage (NCBI taxonomy): Eukaryota > Viridiplantae > Streptophyta > Magnoliopsida > Lamiales > Lamiaceae > Schizonepeta > Schizonepeta tenuifolia. Next base: position 82,379,900 of record CM055959.1, read on the forward strand.
AAGTAGTTAGACGCCGAGTAAGAAATAACAATCGGAGTATTATCCGGAACGTGAAAATAAAAATACCTAAGTATGAAGTTTTAAAAACCAAGTTATGAAAATATGAGAGGAAATGTGAAAAATAATAAGTATTTTCATTAAAGAAAAGAATACAAGGAAATATTAATATTTGTTGTACAAGAGTATATCAAGGCAAAAAAAAGTGAATGTTATAATTGTCTTAAAATAAGAGAATAAATATATTATTAGTATTTTTCTCTGATTAATTAAAACTCAAGTACATGAGCATAAATTGAGAAAGGTTTATAATAAGGTTTATAAGTATTATTAGGAGGAAATGAGAGAATAAGTTTTGAGTAAAAAGTGAAGATTAGAGTTTTTATAATTTTATTTTTAGAAAAAATTATTTCTTCCTTAAAGAGGAAATTTTGACAAATTAAGAAAATAATCTTAAGAAGTATGAAAGTAATTAACAATTTCTTGAGTCGAGAATATTATAAATTTAATTTAAGTAAGTATTCTTTTTAGTATGAAGTTAATTACTACTCGAGAAAATTCTTTTCCAATCTTTAAAAAGGAATTTTTGAAAGACAAGAAGAAGCGTAAGAATTAGTGAAGGAAATTAGTGGCTAAGTACAATTGCGAGTTTCGTAGAATAGCACGTGTCTTGCCCTAAATAGGTAGATTCAGCCGAAAAGAAGATGTACGAACTGTTTTGTACAGGGTGATTAAAATATAACTTAATGTTTTTATGAGTCTGAGTGATCTGACTTACGCTGAAGTCCATAATTAAGCCTCTGACGCAAGGATGGATATGCAGCCGGAAAAAGAATCACATTCTCAGCAATTCCTCGATTCTAGAGTTAGATGACGACGACTGCAACTCCTCAATCTTTCCATCAAACTTAAGGAAGAGCGGATTTGTAGAAACCATCCGAGAGAAAAAGCTACGGTATAAATTGATAGCGTCAAGATAAATTAAGAAAGGTGAAATTCCAAGACGGCAAATGAAGTAGTTCCTTTTCCAAACTCCAGAGAGTCACTTACTGTCCAAAGCGTGGCAAGAAGCATTTCGGAATTTGCAAAGTACAAAGCAAAACCTAACATACTTATGGTTAATCTGGTCATTTTTCGAACCAGTACCCAAGTAAACAATAGCAGGAGATTGAAATTTCAGCCTTACAACTAGGAAATTCAGAAAGAATCTCGTAGTAAAAGCATCCTCAGAACTTAGTATTATCTGCAGTAGCAAAAACAACAACAACTTCCCGGAGTAATCATGTTAAAGCTAAAAACCAAAAGTATCTCGCAAGAGATGGTTTAATGATGTGTTAAGAACCAACCCTATCTGACATAAACGTATCGTATTCATTTATAAAGGCTTGCGTAAATATCTTCGATTTAGAGAAGAAAAAGTGAACTGGAAGCTTAAAGTGTTGACCCCTTAGGGTAAATCCGCGATAGTCTTTGCAACTATGCTGGAATTTAAAATTTGAATTTAGAAAATCCCGAATCCAAAATGAATAAGGGAACGTAAAGATACACTCGTGTATCTGGGCAAAGTCGAAAAGAAAAAGTGGAGTAGCAAGTGTGTGTCAGTAGTTAAAGACCTTAAAAATATCTTTCTAGAAGTCCTACCAAGATTGTCATCTGATTAGGCAATCAAAGTTTACCATCGACTTAAAGCTTAGATTATTTATTTTTCTTGTGCTAACCCTTTCCTCTTATAGACTAGAATTGAGTTTATCTTTTTAGTCTTACAGGTTTCGGATTGTGGTATCAGTTAGGAAAGTTAGGTGATGTCAGTGTAGGGTTTTAGCATCATCAAAAAGAGAAAATTGTTGGGAAAATTAGTAAAAGATTTCGAAAGATACTAAAACTCCAATTGACCCTAACCGAGTAGATGAATGCCTTTAGTATGATCTTATCTAGAGCTCACTATTTGAGCGTAGGGATTTTATCTTTACAGGTTTCAATCAGAAGAAGTAAGTCGGACTAAAGAAGGAAGTTCGTGAAGAACTCAGCTAAGACCCAGACTCAGCTGAGGTCCAGACTCAGCTGAGACTTAAGATCAGTTGAGACATCAACCTCAACTGAAGCACGGACTCAGTTAGACAGCAGCTCACTTGACTCCTGATTGACCTACGCAGCTGAAGGCATATTGATGGTCCCGATACGAGTTACTAGTGTATGGGGGGGGGGGAATACACCAGTTAGGATTTTTCAACTTTGAAAGCTTATCCCCCAAAACTTCAACTGAGTAAAGAAAGTCTCAGCTGGAATCACAACTGAGTAAGAGAACTCAGCTGTGAGAGTGGTGTCGTGCGGAATGTGGTGGAAATTATACTCGTAAAATAACTCACGCTTTTGTGCAAGGTTGGTCAATAACCAAGACAGTTGATATGTAAAGATGCAGTTTGTATGCCGGTTAGTTTGGTCAGTAGAAAATGCAATAGGTAACTGAACAGAAATAAACACAGACACACATGATTTACGTGGTTCGGAGAGAACTCCTACGTCCACGGGGAGATGTGAGTCCACACACCTCAGTCCAAGTTCTTCTGGACAGTTCCACACAGCTTACGCGGGCTATGCAACCGTTGCAATAAGTTTCCGGGTACTTATCAACCTTTACAGTTAAGTTTACGGGTACTTAACAACCTATGTCAAGTTTGCGGGTACTTGACAACCTAACTACTCAATTACAGGAAGAGTATGATCCTAACAAACACTTTTTAGGGTGTGTATGTGGGTGGGTTTTCCAACTACAACTTGAACGCGAATGTGAGCTGGATCTATGGCTTGAACGAATGAACACTCAAACTAAGATCTAAGACAGATTATAATTCTATGAACCCTCAGCTACTAATGTTCTACCACTCGGAACTCTCAGTTGCTGATGCTCTTAGAATGTGATTTTGCAGATTTTCTTTGCTCTTGTTTCTCTCGTGAGTGCACTTCAAGTTTTCTTTGTCTCGTATCACATGTCGAATGAATGAATGCCTCTATTTATAGGCGGAGAGAATCGACTAGCCGTTGGAGGAGCTGTCGATCTCTGTTCTTTGATAGTGATGGCTTGTCTCTCATCTCTGCAGACTTTCCCAATATGGCATCTGTACTCTTCTGCTTTCCATCTGAGACAACCTTGTGTTGGGCCAAATGAGGTAATGACTGAACGGTCAAACCTTCATGTGACTTCCTTTTTGAATTTCAAATTCAAACCTTTCTGACAGTCAACCTTGGATAGTCGGTTGAAAATCTTGATCTTCATCTGAGTGGTCTTCAGCTGATGTTCTGACTGAACCGTTGAACTCTCAGTTGTCAAAAAGTATTCCCTTTTTTAGCATAACTCTCTCATCAGACAGAGTCTTGTAACTGATGTTCCTTATCCGATCTTCCATCCGGGGTTGTATCCGAGTGTTGCTATGTCGCCGTCTTCAGCTGGAGATCTGTAAAGATAAAATCTTAACATTGCTCAAACAGCGAGCCTGACTGCTAACAATAGGAACTGGCAACATCTACTCGGTTGGGGTCAGTTGGTTTTGGAATTCATCAAAACTCATACTAATAAATTTCCCAGTCAGTTGAGTAGACCCTCCTATAGTAAAAGTCATTGATGAACTCGTGCTTGAACTGCTCCCAGTCATCGTTCCACTCAATGTTCATCCACATGTCAATATGTGGGAACCGTGACTGGAGCGGGGCATTTCTCTGTAGCTGTTGAGTCTTCTTCCTAGCCTCAGCCTTCATCTGGTGTTTGTTGATTCTTCTGACGCTCCGGCTGGCTTTGTTTCTATCCACGCTCTTTTCAATTTTAGCCAGTTCCTTTTCGAACTTGGCCACTTTCTTAGCTTGATCTGCAGCAACTTCTTGATCCAAGAGGGATTCAAGTAGTTCTCCTTGGACTCCCCCATAGCTTTTGCAGCTTCGATGCAATCTTCAACTGAGATTCCATCAAGATCGGCATCTAGCTCGGCTGTAAGCTCAGCTACGAGGTCTTGGGAGACTTCGAGTTCCTGCTCTTTTCCTTCTCCAGCTGTGTCCTTCAGCTGAGATCCTTCAGCTCCTTCTCCCTGAGTTCCAGCTGGCACTCCTTCCCTTTGCATCTCTGCTGCAACTTTCCCTTGTCCAGCAATAGCTGCTAGCCCCTGTCCTTCCCCCTTTTTGGCATCATCCAAAAGGGTGACAACTGAGCCGTCCAGGGAGGTCAGCTTGGCTTCTGCTTGTTGAACTCGGGAGAAGAGTTCTTCCACAGCATCTTTCTCTTCAATCTTCTTCGCCAGCTCCAGGTCTTGTCGTTCTTGCTCAGCTTGCTTCAAGGTGGCAAAGGTTGCAGAGACATCCTTGTGAAGGGTGACGAACTCAGCTCGAAAGTTTTCGAACTGAGACATCCACTCCTGGTCTTGTGTCTTCTGGGACTTTGCAAGATTGGATTCAGCAACAGACTTGAAGTCGTTGAATGCTGAGCTGAGTCCACGAACTTCTTTCTTCAGTTCTTTGACATCCGAGCTGGTAGAAGTGGAGACATCTTCCAGCTTTTGCTGTAGGGAGGTGGAGGGTTGTTCCACCTGATTCTTCAAAGATGCATTCTCCTCCATCAGCTGCTAGAGCTTCTCAGTCTCATTCTGGAGCATTTGCTGCTGCTCTGCTTGGTTGGCCTGGAAGATGGCAAGCAGTTCCGTTCGCACCTGTGTAACCCTCTCTGTGATCATTTCACAAATATCATCTGTGGAGTGTGCTGGCTGATCAGAGGGTCCAGGCAGTTCTTGCTGTTGTGCTTGGGCTGTTGGGTCCACTATAACCATGGTTGTTCGACTAGCCAGGTATTGTTTGAGCTTTTCTTCTTCCCTCTTGGCAGCCTCGTCAGCTTCATCTACATCCTCCATATGGTCAGTATTCTTGGCTAACATATGATCAAGAAATTGTACAGCTCCAGGATTATCGCACAACTCTCTGGTGTCTTTCCCTTCTTCTTTACTCCGATCCAAGCATCGACGGAGCAAAGCCACCTTCTGGTTGTAGGCAACCTCGAGGTTCTGGTAGTCGAAGTACACCCTCAGGTTGGATTTATCAATTTTCAACCTATCCCAGCCGTGGATCCTCAAGGTTTCCTCCTTGACGTACCAGTAGCTAAAGATTACGCTGAACTGATAGAGCAGTTCAGTCCCAAACATGGCAAAGATGGGCATCGAGCTTGCCTCTGGGACATGCCTATCAGTTTTCGAAAGCAGTAGTCCAACCTGCCTTCATATTTAGCCAGAATTGCCTGGCAGTTGGCTTCTTCATCAATTGGGGGGGGGATCAATATCAAAGGATAAGGGTTCAATGGTGTCATCAACGTTGGCCAAAGGAACGGTCTCAACGTTGGCATCGAGCGTGAGGCTCGAAATTTCTATTTGAGGATCAGTTGAGAGAACTGAATCCTCTTTGGGGAGAGACTGGGCGGGCTCATTGGTTTCCTCAGACACAGGTGGGATTTCCTGGCTGGCATCAGCTCCAGTTGGTGGAGAGGGTGGACTGTCGTGGGACTCCTCAGATGAAGAAGAGTCATCTGAGGACGAGCTGGACTCCTCAACGTCGGTCTCCTTTCCTTCAACCATTTTTTCCTGTTGACGGGGTTGAAGAACAAACCCAGCTGGATCAACCGACTGGCTGGATTCGGTTGATTCCTTCTCCTCAGCTATTTTCTCAGCTAGTATCACCACCACTGGGCCCGTCGTAGCCAGTTGAGCTGCTGGCTGGATGATTTTGAGCCTGGGCTTTTTCTTGAGGGGTTCCACCTCTTCTTCTTCTTCTTCATCCTCTTCTTCAGCTACGTCCTCTTCATCCTCTTCTTCTTCAGCTTCTCTGCCCACAGCTGGCTTTCAAAATAGCCTAGCCAGTCTATCTTGTGCTTTTCTTCCAAGGCCTTCTACTGCTTAAGCTTCGGTCTGCTGATATCGCCGAAAGCTCCTCCATATGCGAAAGCACACCTTGATATCACATCAAACAGAAGTCGGTGCTCCGGCTTCAGTTTGGTCCTCTGCATACTCCCCTTCAATGGTTTGGGGACAATGAGAAGAGTTTGCAGAAATGCATCTTCTTCCTTGTCGGTGAAGTTGCCAATCATGTCTATAGCCTCCCGATTTCTGGGGATGATCTTTCCCAGTTCTTTAGACACTTCGATCTTGACAGCGGTTTCTTCAATCGATCGGGAAGTGCTGATTCGTTGCTTGCACGGAATGGTCGTGACAAGCCCGAGTTCAGCATCACGTTGCAGATTCCGGTAGAAGTGGGCTACTTGCTTTCTGAGTAGCTTAGATGGAGAGAGAGTTGCCCAGTTGAGCAGACCGTGGTCGGAAAGAAGTTTGGCGACGGGTGCGATTTCCGGCGTGGTCAGAGCTTCCCTTGAGAGAATCTGTTCGAAATGGATCTTCGACAGCATCAAGTCGAAGGATTCCTGGAACGTGGCTGGTTCAGCAGAGACCATCTTCTTTGATGCTTTTGATTTAGGTGCCATTTCAGAGGAAAATATATATGCAAAGAAGAATGAAAGATATTACTGAAAATGGTGAGACAATTTCGGAGGGGATGATGAACAGTTAATATTGATATGCACGAATAGAGAAGGTAAGAATCACTTCCTGATTTGCCGCTTTATATAGGTTACCGCGTCATTTAAAATGGATGGCCGGGATTAAATGGCATCTATCCATCAACGGTTGAGATCTCACGACGGTTGGGCGATTTTGACTGACGCTCCACGCGCGCGAGTGAGAAGGTGAAGAGATTAGTGTGTCAGCCCAGTCGTACTATAAAGTAAGGCTATAGGTGTTCAGCCAGACTTTACATTAAATGCGTCATGATGGCTTATTTCATTTAGCTGACATGTTCAGGAATGTTTGAATTTATTTCAAACATTCTCATTTAATGTCATAACACCTCCAGCCATAAATGTTACCTGCCAGCTGATGTCGAGATCAGCTGTATACCTCAGTTGTGTTCCTCAGTTGCCGCATACCATCAGCTGACTCGAGTTCGTCTGTTCAGCTGACGTCTGATGTCTTTAGTTGGCGCTCCGCATCTGAGATTCCTCCTTCATCTGACCTTCCCCCTCAGATGGAGATCTACCTCTTCAGCTCGACTGACTCCTCATCCGATGGATCCAACAGTCTAAAAAGATCACATAGCATCTTGAACCGGGCTTCAGGTAGAGGTTTAGTGAAGATATCGGCTCTCTGAATCTCAGTTGGAATCTTCTCCATGGATACGTCCATCTTTTCGATATGATCTCGGATGAAATGATGTCTGATATCAATGTGCTTTGTCCGAGAATGATGAACAGGATTCAAAGAGATAGCAATGGCACTTGAGCTATCGCAATGAATGGGAACCTGTCCAGTTGCAACTTCATAATCTCTCAGCTATTGCTTGAGCCATAACACTTGCATGCAACAACTTTCGGAGAACCATGAAACTAGCTTGCTTCCCATGAACTGACAGTGTCCAAAAGTGGACTTCCTGTCCAATCGATCTCCAGCTAGATCCGCATCTGAGTATCCGGTCAGCTGGATATTGTCGTCAGTTGGATACCACAACCCAACATTGACAATACCCTTCAGATACTTGATGATGTTCTTTGCTGCCAACAACTGAGCTTCCCTCGGTTGGACTTGAAACCGAGCACATACTCCAACCGCGTATGATATGTCTGGCTGGCTGGCAGTTAGATATAGCAAAGAACCGATGATCCCTCTATACTTGCTGGCATCCACGAGCTTTCCCTCAGCTCCGGGTTCGATCTTCCAGTCAATATTCATCGGGATCCTTGTGGTCTTACTTGTCTGCAACCCGAACTTGGTGATGAGCTCCTTTGTATACTTGGACTGATTGATGAAAATCCCTTCTGGTGACTGCTTCACTTGTAATCCAAGGAAATAATTCATCTCGCCCATCATTGACATCTCGAACTTCTCCTTCATAAGATCTGAGAATTTCTTGCACAGCTCCTCTGACTTGGAACTGAATATGATGTCATCCACGTAGATTTGCACCACAAGTATATCATCTCCAACTTTGATGGTGAACAGGGTTTTATCAACTGAGCCTCGTTTGAACCCCGAGTTCAGAAGAAATCCACAAAGAGTATCATACCAGGCCCTTGGTGCTTGTTTCAAGCCATAGATGGCTTTCTTCAACTTGTACACTCTTCCATCGCCAGTTTCAACATAAACATCTTCCTTGATATCACCCTTGAGGAATGCACACTTCACATCCATCTGATACACCTTGAACTTGTGATGTGCGGCATAAGCTAGAACGATTCGGATGGGCTTCCAGCCTTGCAACCGGCGCGAAGGAGTCCTCGAAATCGATTCATTCTTGTTGGCAATAGCCTTGAGCTACCAATCTTGCCTTATTCCTCACTATGAATCCAATGGCGTCTCTCTTGTTTTTGAAGATCCACTTCAATCCAATTACCTTGACACCATTTGGTCTTTCTACCAACTCCCATACACAGTTGCGTAGAAACTCATTCAGTTCTTCTTGCATGGCTGTTGTCCAGTGAACACAGTTGAGAGCTTCCACAACGTTCTTCGGTTCTGGCACATCAGCTACAAAGCAAGAAATCATGGCAACATCTCCAGCTTGCTCGAATTTCTCTAGAACTGCCAACTCCTCAGCATATTGGGCATAAGTGTTGGAATCTTCCTCGGTTGAATCCTGAGTCGCAACTCTGCTTCTTGTACGAACACCTTCGGTTGGATCTCCGATGATGTTGTCAGTGGAATGAACTTCATACCATCTTCGGTTGCGTCTTCCTTCTTCTTCCACCTGTAGCTGTTCCGTGATCTGAGTTGGAGTCTTCAAAGCTGGTGATTGATCAGCTGTTGAGTCTGGATCCTCAACATTGACATTATTTTGAACCGGACTTGGTTGAGCTTCGGATGCTGATGCAGTTGGAGGGGCATCAGCTGGAGTTCCCCCTTGAGATGAGCTAGGGTCCTCGCATTCATCTTCAGAGGAGTATGGATCCACATCCTCGGTTGCCCATACCAGTGGTTCAGCTCGATTATTTTCCCTTAGAGCTTGTGATCTGGTGAGAACAGGTGGAACTTGTGGATTGCCCTGTTGTCCTTTAGCCTATTCCCTGCACTCAAAAGTAGATTCATCAAAACTAACATGAGGTGTTATCTCCACAACACGAGAGCTATTGTTGAAAACTCTATAAGCCTTGATCCGAGCGGCATATCCGAGAAATATGCCTTTCGAAGCTTTGGCATCAAAAGTTTTCAACTGAGTTTTCCCGTTGTTGTGAATATAATACTTAGAACCAAAAACGCGAAAATAAGAAATATCTGGCTTCCTGCGTCTCCATAGCTCGTATGGTGTCTTTCCCAACCGCTTGGTCAGAAGGGACCGGTTCTGAGTGTAACATGCAGTGTTGATGGCCTCAACCCAAAATCTCTTTGGCAGAGCTGAGTTGGTTAGCATGGATGTAGCTGCATCCTTCAGCGTTCTGTTCCTTCGCTCAGCTACTCCATTCTGTTGCGGAGTACGCGCGGCTGATGTCTGATGGGTAATTCCATTCTTCTCGCAATACTCGATGATGGTTTCATTTAGAAACTCAGTTCCATGATCTGATCGGATAGAAATGATCTTCATCTCTTGTTGGTTCGATATCCGATCCATCAGCTTGGGTAGCTCATCTCGGGTTTCACTCTTGTGGCGCATGAAGATGGTCCACGTATATCTTGAGTAGTCATCAGTTACAACCAGGGTGTACTCGTTCCTGTTCATGCTCTTTGGTGTAACTGGCCCGAAGAGATCCATATGGATCAGCTGTAACACTCAGTCGGTTGAGGGAGTTGACTTCAACCGGAAGGAGGATCTAGCGAGCTTTCCCAGCTGGCATGCACTGCAGATGTGTGTTGTTGAAAACACTCGGTTTGGTATGCCTCTTGCATGTTCTTGTCTGGCGAGTCAGTTCATCGTCTTGAAGTTCAGATGGTTGAGCCTTTTGTGCCACAGCCAGCTCACATCTGAACTGCTTTTTGATAGCAGGCAGGTATCTGGAAGACTGCTGTTCTAATCAGCGTAGTAGACATTCCCGGTTGGCGATCGATTTCCCAACAATATTACCTGCTTTGATCCAACATCTTTAACTCTGCAACCCTGTGCATTAAACTTGACAGAGAAACCATTATCACAGAATTGGCTGATGGAGAGCAAGTTATGCTTCAATCCATCAACATAAGAGACATTAGAGATTGAAACATGATTGGTTTCAAGTGTACCGTAACCTCTGGTGTAACCTTTTGAGTTGTTACCAAAGGTAACTGATGGACCTTCTTTCTCCATGAAACTTCCAAGCAAATCCTTCAGATTCGTCATGTGTTTCGAGCATCCACTGTCCATCACCCACATTGTTGCAGACGCTTTATTCTTCCTCAGCTGTTTCTCCTGTACCTGCAAAGAGAAACTCGCTTAGGTCCCCAATTTCAGTTGGGTCCTGGAGGGTTAGAACCAGTTCCCCCTGGAACTGTGCGTCGCTTTTCCCTGTATACTCGGATGGATTTATCATTCCAGATCACTTTTCCTTGATCATCAACTATAACAATACCTCGGTTATCCTTAGGCTTGTTGTTAGTATTGATGTTCTGTTTCTTGGGAGGAGTTGGATTTCTCCCATTCTGAGCTTTCGGAGGAGAGGCTTTCCCCCTGTTTTGATGGTAATTCTTATCCTGTTGAATTTGTCTGTGAGGTCGGACGCCATTGTGGAATCATCTTGGCAGATTCTGATTCCATTGCCCTGGCCGTTGAAGATAGTTGTTCATGCCCGGATGTTGTTTCATGTTGTGGCATGAGTGGCCATAGCTGTCGTAACTGTTCCATATCGGTTGACTCTGATGGAACCTTTGGCTGTCGTGGTGATGGAACCAATGCTGATTCTGTCGGTTGAAGCTCTATCGGTTCTGTTGGTTCCATCCCTGCTGATGTTGACTCTGAGGTTGATGCAGAGGTCGGTTCTGATTCTGAGTTCGGTTGCGATTATACCTTCGACGCCTCTAATTCCTCTTCTGACTTTTGGAACATTCCCCCTCAGTTGATGTTCCAACCAATGGAACATTCTGTCTTCCATCTACTACTCCTTTTCCCTTCTCAGTTGTAATTCTATTGGTCGGTTGAACTTGCTGAAAGGTGGAGGTTGGATTAACTTCTGGAGACTCAGCTGTGTTTGGCTCGACAGTTGTGACTTCTACAGCTTTGATGAAGGTTGCTAGTGGAATTCCAGTATCCTTGACAATATCATAACCGAGTCCTGACACGTCATCCATCTGTCTGCTGTAGCTGATAAGATTCTCGATGATCTTGGATGACTGATACAGCTTGATTAGATTATCCTTCTCAGTTTGCAACTCCTTGAGGAGGATAGTGATCTGCTCGGTTTGTCCATCTGACTTCTTTATCAGCTGGTCGATCTGAGCCTCTTGCTTGTTCAACTGCTCATTCTGTGCCTTGATCTGTTCCTTCAACTGCTCATCGGTTGAAGCCTCAGCTTGGTTGGCCGCGGTCAGTTGATTTTTGAGATTCTCAATCTCTTCAGTTTGATTCTTGATCAGATCGTCCTTTTCGGTTAAGGATTCTTCCAGTTTAACAAACTGTTTTTGAAGAGTCTTAAACTCAACCGTTTGTTGATTCAGTTGCTCACTTAGTTCTTGGAAATCATCCCAAGATGGTTGCAACTCATCTTCTAAAGTATCCTGCACGTTAGCAACATTAGAAGAATTTAAATTAGCTGGGATAGAAGTTACCTCAGCTTCATCTTGGTCAGCTCCAATTGCCATGAGACATTGATCCTGTCCACTTGCGTTGTTGGTGGGAGTCAGTTCGTCATCATCTTCAGTGTCAGTGAAGATGTCCACGTCGTCAGCTGCTTCCTCTGCAACCATGGCCTTATCTTTTGCGTTTTGCTTGGCCCTCAATGCATCTCTTTCTTTCTTTGAGAGGTCTGGACAGTCAACCTTAAAATATCCCTCTTTGCCACACTCAAAACATCCGTTGTTCACAGGCTTTGAGCTGTCTCATGTTCGGTTGGATTTGTAGAACCGCTTGTACTTTCTGAACCGAGTGTCCATGTCAGCTAGCTTCTTTGACATGGCGGCAATGCACTGTTGCAACTCTTCTTTGCTTGGCTCCTTCGCAGTTATGTCCGCAGATCTTGTTGCTCTTGATGTTCGCGGCTTGGAATAGTCAGCTCGAAGGGCAACTGTCTTCATTGCTGAACCAACATCCTCATGTCGACTTGTTTGAGCCATCGACTGAGATTTTTGTTGGTTCACTTTGTACTCATTTCCTTTCAGAATTGAGAACAATCTTTCAGTTCCCATCTCTCCTAGATCAGCTCGGCTTTCATGGATATTGGTGAAGGTATCCCACTCAGCTGGAAGTGCTTGTAATACTTTGAGGTTGATTTCTCTCAGAGTATACTTTCCTCTTCGGATAGACTGGATCCTTCTGATGATCTCCATGAACCGCAGCTCCATCTGATTGATGGTTTCGTCCATTTTCAGAGTGAAGTTGTCAAAATCTTGACATGCATGAGATAACTTGTTCTCCTTGGTTTCGTCACTTCCTTCACTCAAAGATGCCAAAGTGTCCCACATCTCTTTAGCAGTGTTGCACTCCTCTATCCACGGAAGATAGTCCTGTCCAACTGTGAACATGATAGTGTTTTGAGCCCAGATATCTAGCTGGCTTACTTTAGCTTCCTCAGAAGTGTAGTCTTCTGGGTTCTTCTCGACTATCTCCTCAGTTGCATCCCCAAAGGTTGGATCTGTAGGAGTACGGATGACCTTTTCCGTGATCTTGATAGGTCCGGATGAGAGTACTTGTTGCATTCTGTGATGCTTGGACAGTAGCATCTTCTTCATTCGAGTCCTCCAGGCTGTATAGTTCACAATCGAGAACATAACCACGATCTTATCTTTCATATCCATCTGCACACACAACAGCAGACAACAAAAACAAGCAGATATGCACTAGCGTGAAAAAAGGATCTATTCAGTTGACCACTGAAGAAAACACCTCGATTCACACCTCGTGAAACAGAGACAGCAGTCTTTTGAACCACTGCTCTGATACCACTTGATGGTCCCGATATGAGTTAATGGTGTATGGGGAGGGGGGGGAATACACCAGTTAGGATTTTTCAACTTTGAAAGCTTATCCCCCAAAACTTCAATTGAGTAAAGAAAGTCTCAACTGGAATGTGGTGGAAATTATACTCGTAAAATAGACGCTTTTGTGCAAGGTTGGTCAATAACCAAGACAGTTGATATGTAAAGATGCAGTTTGTATGCCGGTTAGTTTGGTCAGTTGAAAATGAATAGGTAACTGAACAGAAATAAACACAGACACACAGGATTTACGTGGTTCGGAGAGAACTCCTACGTCCAAGGGGAGATGTGAGTCCACACACCTCAGTCCAAGTTCTTCTGGACAGTTTCACACAGCTTACGCGAGCTGTGCAACCGTTGCAATAAGTTTTCGGGTACTTAACAACCTATGTCAAGTTTGCGGGTACTTGACAACCTAACTACACAATTACAAGAAGAGTATGATCCTAACAAACACTTTTTAGGGTGTGTACGTGGGTGGGTTTTCCAACTACAACTCGAACACGAATGTGAGTTGGATCTATGGCTTGAACGAATGAACACTCAAACTAAGATCTAAGACAGATTATAATTCTATGAACCCTCAGCTACTAATGTTCTACCACTCGGAACTCTCAGTTGCTGATGCTCTTAGAATGTGATTTTGCAGATTTTCTTTGCTCTTGTTTCTCTCGTGAGTGCACTTCAAGTTTTCTCTGTCTCGTATCACATGTTGAATGAATGAATGCCTCTATTTATAGGCGGATAGAATCGACTAGCCGTTGGAGGAGCTGTCGATCTCTGTTCTTTGATAGTGATGGCTTGTCTCTCATCTCTGCAGACTTTCCCAATATGGCATCTGTACTCTTCTGCTTTCCATCTAAGACAACCTTGTGTTGGGCCAAATGAGGTAATGACTGAACGGTCAAACCTTCATGTGACTTCCTTTTTGAATTTCAAATTCAAACCTTTCTGACAGTCAACCTTGAATATTCAGTTGAAAATCTTGATCTTCATCTGAGTGGTCTTCAGCTGATGTTCTGACTGAACCGTTGAACTCTCAGTTGTCAAAAAGTATTCCCTTTTTTAGCATAACTCTCTCATCAGACAGAGTCTTGTAACTGATGTTCCTTATCCGATCTTCCATCCGGGGTTGTATCCGAGTGTTGCTATGTTGCCGTCTTCAGCTGGAGATCTGTAAAGATAAAATCTTAACATTGCTCAAACAGTGAGCCTGACTGCTAACAATAGGAACTGGCAACATCTACTCGGTTGGGGTCAGTTGGTTTTGGAATTCATCAAAACTCATACTAATAAATTTCCCAACACATATAGTTCAAGCGTAAAGAGAAGTTGTGTCGAAGTCAGAGAAGACTTTGAAGACGCTGAAGACGGAGGAGTTGCAGTCCAGATTTTAATCTACTCAGAAGCACAAGTAAGCTGGAAAACTTACCATAAATGGACCGACAATATCGACGTGCAAAAAGAAAAGTTCGCAGTTACCATTTTAGGAAAGTTTCCAGAAAAAGTTGGTGGAGTGCCATGCTTTTGGAAGAGGTCAAATGACTCTTTCCAACGGCTAGTTTGATCTGCCTCTATAAATAGAGGTCTCCACACCAAAGCTTGAAATAGACACAAGAACAAACATAAGAAGTTCTAAGAGAGAAAAATCAAGAGTGAAGCGGCAACAGCTTATCACCTCTTTCTCTCTGAGAAAGAAGACATCGCCGTAACTTCAGCCGAAGTGGAGTGTTCATCCCTCCTCCTGTTCTTCCTTATAGCCCCTCAGAAATCCTCATTTCTTGATTGAGTCTAGAAACAGGTTCTTGCTTATATTGTGTCTGTCCAGATTCTCTCGCAAGAGATCGAATCTGGAGCCTTAGGTTGAAGCCTCCACTACCCTCAGTATTGAAAGCTTCCTTTTTTGATATGTCTCCTCAAATCCAAAACCTTAGGTCTGACTTTGAACCCGAAATCAAGGTCATCAGGTCCCTTAGAATCGGTAATCGAATACCAGGTCCCTTGGAACCCTGAATCCAAGAACAAGTCCCTTAGAACCTAGAATCTAAGACTAGGTTGCACATTTGCTCGGAAAATTGTTGTAAGGTCTTGTTCGAACCCGGAATCGAACTGGTTAGGTTTGCTTGGAACCCGTAATCTAAGTGGAGCATTTGGTAAGTTTGCTTATGCTTATCTAGTGGATTACTTTCCCAAAAAGGAAGTCGTGGACGTAGGAGGTTAATCTCTGAACCACGTTAAAATACTGTGTACTTTACTTTCTGCACTTTACATTCAGTATTTTAAATTCAGTTTACCTAACCAACTGACCCTGCATATTGCATACATATTGCATTTATCAAACTGCACTAATTTGGGAACTTGACCTTCCTTTTTTTCACAAAGGTTTCAGGTTTTGTAACGAGTTTAAACACTACCATCTTCCGCAACGGAAAACTGATTTAGAACCTCAGTTGGTGCATACAGCTGAACTTCAAGCATAAGAGCCAGCTGCGCTACCAACTATGTGATCAGCTCCAACTGAGCAACTCAGTTGTAGAGCAGCCCCAACTGACTTTTTTAGTTGTCGAGTCAACTGACCTTAGCAGTATAACTCAATGAAAAGACTATAGCAAAATAAAAATTGATATTGTTGTATTCCACCCTCCCCTCCATACACCATGTACTCGTTATCGGGACCATCAAGTGGTATCAGAACAGTGGTTCAAAAGACTATTGTTTTTTATTCACAAGGTATGAGTCGAGTATATTTTTCAGTGTTCAATTGAACTGATCTTTTGTAAAATCAATTAGTGCATTCTGCTGCATATTTTTGTGTCTATCTCTTGTGGTGTGCAAGAAAGATGAACCCGACATTGTTAGGAAGCTTACCGGAGTTCTCCGTAGATGATTATCCTACGTGGAAAGTTTGCCTGAAGATGGCACTGACTGCCAGGCATCACGAGAGAGATGATGATGAAGGAAGAACCCAAAGGCCCCCCACCAGCACACCAAAGAAGAAAGAGACATTGCGCAGCTAGATGACATTGCCAAAAGCGTCATCTCTTTCACAGTCGGCAAAGCCTATCTGTCGAAGATTATCAATTGCTCCATAGAAAAATATGTGAGAAGCCTTAGCTGCACTCTGTGAAGGCTCTGACAAGATTAAGGAGAACAAGTTCATCTTAGCTTGTTAGAAGTACGAGAACTTCTCTCAGCTAATCGAGGAATCCATCGACAAGATGTAGCTGAGATTCACAAAGATCCTAATGGACATTAAGAGTATTAGGAAGCACAAATACTTTCAGCGTGAGATGAACCTAAAGGTTCTCTCTGCGCTAGGTGAAGATTGGGCGGTCTACAGAGTCGTCCATCAAAATTAGAGTGACCTCAGTTCGATAACAATAGAAGTTGTTCTCCATGCTCAAGGAAAATGAGTATGACATCCTCACTGAGGCAAGGCAAGCTTCAGAAACTAGAATAGACCGAGCAAAGCTCAGCTGCCAAGTCAATGGCGCTTCAAGCTTAATCGGGCAGATCCAAGTTCGCCAGACCCTCACGGTTCGCTGACTCCTTAGCTAGGGATCGACCAAGAAGGTGTGAACTTCAGAAGAAGGTCGATGAAATGACCAAGCAACTCAAGGAGATGAACTTCAGGATCGAGAAGTATAGGAGGATCAACGGAAGCAGGCGGAGCTCAATTCACCCCTTCTCAAAGAATCAAAGCGAGGATGCTTTGAATGTGAAAAGCCAGGTTACTTCAAAGCCAACTATCCTGACCTCTCCGTACAGGAGAACGAAGCCCTCCGAGGAAAGTCCAAGGAAAAGTCCAAGGCCATGATCTTTGAGGAAGACGTCGACGACACCAACGTATCCATCGAGTTCGGCAGAAATTGGCCAGTGCTTCATGGCATTACCTGAAGAGTCAACTGAAAGAGAAGAGCTGCCAAATCCATCTAGGTGTTGGATAGCGGATGCTCTAGACACATGACACCCCAGAGGAATTTTCTCATAGACATCAAGCTTCGAGAAGGAGGTATTGTAACCTTTGGTGGTGACTCTCAGGGAAAAACCAAAGGATCCTGTACATTCGAAACTCAGCAGATGTCTACCAAAAATGTGTCCTTGGTCGATGGATTAAAGCATAACTTGCTCTCTATAGGTCAACTGTGTGATAATGCTTTGTCTATGAAGTTTGATACACAGGTGTGCAGGGTGAAAGACGTCAAGACCAAGCAGATTCTTATATATGGTAGACGATTTTCATCAGGTGAAGTTTACTACACAGACTGGTCGAGTAGCTTACTAGAAACATGCCTCGTGTCCAAAAGAAGCTCAGAGACAAGCTGGCTATGGCACAAGAGACTCAACCATCTCAACTTCAAAACCACGAACAACCTAGCTCTCCAACAGCACGCAATTGGAATACCGAAATTGAAACACAGTCTGACACATCACTGAAGTGCCTGTCAACTCGAAAAGTTGGCTAGAGCATCATTCCATCTTAAACTAATGCCATAAACGGATCGTGTTCTGCAATTGATCTACATGGATCTTTTTGGTCTGGTCACCCCAAAGAGTGTGAGTGGAAATCAGTACACTCTCGTAGTCATTGATGACTATTCGAGATACACCTAGGTGATCTTAATGGCGCATAAGAATGAGACAAGAGAAGAATTGCCTAAGCTAATGGATAGACTTCCAAATCAACAAGGAAAATCTATTGTCTCCATCATATTTAATCGCGGAATTGAGTTCCTCAATGAGACCATCATTGAGTATTGCTAGAAGAAAGGCATAACTCATCAAACCTCACAGCAAGAACTCCACAGCAGAACGGAGTAGATGAAAGGAGAAATCGAATGCTGAAAGATGCAGCGACTTGCATGCTCACCAGCTCAGCCCTACCAAACAGATTTTGGGTTGAAGTAGTCAACACAACATGCTACACACAGAACTAATCCCTCCTCACGAAGAGACAAGGAAAAACTCCATATGAGCTGTAGAGAAACAGGACGTAAAAAATTTCCTACTTTCGTGTAAGCGGTTGTAAGTGTTACATCCATAATAATGGGAAAAAACTCAGTTGAAAACCTTCGAGCCAAAAGTTGTGAAAGGTATATTCCAAGGATATGCTATGAAGATAAAAGCTTATAGAGTTTTCAACTCCAGCTCCAAAATTGTGGAGGTAACACCTCATGTTATCTTTGATAAATCTACTTTTAAGTGCAGGGAATAGGCTAATTTGCAGACAGCTGAAAGAAGTGCACCGGCCTAGCCAGCTGAGACAAGATCTCAAGCTCAGAGATTGAAGAATCTTGCAGAGCCGCTTGTCTGGTCAACTGAAGAGAAAGAAGTATATTCTTCTGACGATGAGACTGAAGATCCCGCCTCAAATCAAGGGGGAATTCCAAAGTCAACTAACCAAGTGCCAACAACATCTGAAGCTCAGCCAGGATCGGCAACTGAGCAGCGATCCAGTCCAGGACCTTCCAGTCCAAGACCAGCCAACTCCCCAGTTCAACCCTCAACTCCAACTAAGGATCGAACTGTACCAGAAGTAAGATCACCAAGATCGGCACCTCCAATATCTCCAAGATCAGAGCACTCTATCACGATGCTCGAATCAGCTAAGTGAGCAAGGAAGCACAGACGATAATATGAAGACCACGTCAATAACTCCGTGATAGGAAATCCGAAAGCCAACGTCCGAACTAAGAGATCAGCTCAAGTTGTAGATCCCACAACCTATGTTCTAACTCAGTCAGGAACCACAACTGATGATGAACAACCTTTGGAAGCATAGTATGTTGACAAGCTCAGGATACAAGGAATGCTAGAGCAAGCAAGAGGTGTAAGCATGATCGCATGCTTTGTAGCAGACGTGTCTGAACCCAAGAACATCTTGGAAGCTTTAGGATGTATCCACTGGACTCAAGCCATGCAAGAAGAGTTGAACGAGTTCCTTAGAAACTGCATATGGGAACTTGTTGAAATACCTGAGAGAGTCAAGGTGATTGGCATGAAGTGGATATTCAAGAAAAAGTGTGACGCCATTAGATGTGTAGTGAGAAACAAGGCTAGTCTGGTAGCTCAAGGTTACCGCCAGCAAGAAGAAATAGATTTTGAAGACTCCTTCGCTCCAGTTACTCATCTGGAAGCAATTCGGATTTTCCTAGCCTACACCGCTTACCACAAGTTCAAAGTCTATCAAATGGATGTGAAGTGTGCGTTTCTCAATGGCGACATCAAAGAAGATGTTTATGTAGCACAGCCTCCCGATTTCAAAATTGGTGACGCAGAGTCTAAAAACTGAAGAAAGCTTTGTATGGACTAAAACATGCTCTGCGCGCATGGTATGAGACTTTGTGTGGCTTTCTACTCAAATCAAGGTTCATTTAAGGCTTAGTCGACAAAACCCTTTTCACCATCAAAGTTGGAGAAGACATCCTGGTGGTGTAAATATATGTCGACGACATTATCTTTGGATCCAAATCCAAAGATCTATGCAAAAGGTTCTCCCAACTCATGAAGGAAAAGTTCAAGATAACCATGATGGAAAAGATGAATTATTTCCTTGGGCTACAGGTGAAGCACTCGCCAGAAGGAATCTTCATCGATCAATCCAAGTACACAAAGGAGTTAATCTCCGAATTTGGACAGACCTCTAGCCGAACGACAAAGATCCCCATGAACACTAACTGGAATGTCGTCGATGCAAAGATGTACAGAGGGATCATCAGCTCGCTGCTGTATTTAACTGCTAGTCGACCAGACATCTCCTACGTAGTTGGAGTTTGTGCAAGATTTGAAGTTGAGCTTAGGGAAGCTCACTTGCACGCAGCCAAGAATATCATCAAGTACCTCAAGGGATCAATTCATATCGGACTGTGGTACCCAACTAATGATAATATTGAACTGACCGGCTACTCAGATGCAGACCTAGCCAGAGACAGGGTTGATAGGAAATTAACCTCAGGAGATTGTCAGTTCATGGGAAGCAAATTAGTTTCTAGGTTTTCAAAGAAACAAGTGTGCGTCGCCACCTTCAAAATTGAATCGGAGTACATGGCAGCTGGAAGCTGCTGCATGCAAGTTCTCTGGCTGAAGCAACAGCTGAGAGATTATGAAGTGGAGACAGGCCAGGTACCCATCTTCGGTGATAGCTCAAGTGCTATAGCCATCACTATGAATCCAGTTCACCACTCCAAGACAAAGCACATCAATATCCGACATCACTTCATTCTTCATCATGTCGAAAAGAAGGACTTCATTGTTGAGAAAATTCACACTGACAGTCAAAGAGCTAATATTTTCACAAAGCCTTTGGTGGAAGCTCGATTCAAGATGTTGTGTCAACTCCTTAGTTTGTTCAACCCAACCAAAGAAGAAGGCATGAAGATGGAGATCACAAGTTGAGGGGGAATCTCAACTTGTGGGGGAACAGAGCGAGATCGCCTCCCCATTAAGTTCAACTGATCGATGGAATCAAACCTTAACTGAATTGACGACTTGAGTCAGTTGAGTGTAAGCTGAGTAGAGGAGACAGTCGTGGTCAACGCCGACTGAACAACACTATGTTAACTTGTTCTTTTTTGTTAAGGCGTGTGTTTTGAAATCAATTCAACCACCTGTTACAAGTTATTCGCATTGAACTAGCCAAGCAGTCACTTCATTATTTAGCTAGTCTAGTCCCTTAGACCATGCCTGTAGATCGCGATTGGGCTGATATAGTGTAACCTAATCCTTTCACGCGCGTGAGTGTTCTACACCGCCCCATGACGCGTTCTATCTCCGTCATTCCTCGGAGCAGCTTTTTCTGAAATGGTGCATTAAAATCTTCCGTTTATCCCGAAGAAACTGCACGAGTTGATCTGATCCGTTGATTTGGATCTCAACCCCCTATAAATTGGGGGTCTTGTAATTCAGTTTGCATATCAACCAACCAGAGTTTGTATCTCAATAACTTTGAGATTTTTCTGCCTTTCTCTCTTGCTAGGGTTTATATTCCTCTTCAGAAAAACCTATCAGATCGAGAATATGCCTCGCCACTTTGCAAAGTGGTTCTTTCCTTCTGCAAGCCATGAATCTGTGAAACAATTGGTTCAGCAAGAACACTATGTTCGTGGCTACATGAGATACAAATTCTTGGAAGGACAACTGAGGACGTGGGAGATTCATGGTGTCAACCAGCTAATGCAGTTTCCTAAGGTATTCATCCAACTGCACATCAGGTTGAAGAGCTGCAATCCCACGTCATATGTGCAAGCCAATCTAAACCTGAACATCAGAAGTCCTACTCCGATTTAGGCACACGATCCTAAGATGGGTTCATGAAGGGTTTTTCCCTATTCTCAAGCTCATCTCAGTCGATCTTCCTTCCAGCAGAGCGGCAGTTGCTGAACAAGTAGACGCACCAGGAGTCGCTGCTACTTGTAAAGTATTGCTAATGCTCTTCCTTGCCTTGGAAGTGGAAAGAATTTAGACGTGATTCCTGTCTCCTTATGCATCACTGTTGGGTGTGCCCTCCTACTAATCTGCGCTACATTTTCTTTCTGTTGATGCCAAAAAAGGGAAAGTAGTACAGACAGTCACCTTTGAAGGTTTTACTAGGGTCAACACATCTTTGTTGATGCCACCTTAGGTGAACTAAAGAAGGATTGAAGACCCTGCAAGGCTGCTGAAGGCTCAAGATCAAGCAAATGATCATAGCCTCCAGTCTTGGCAGGAAGCATAAGAATGACTCTTTGTGGGCTATCTCAGCCGAAGGAGAGATGGCTAAATGAAACTTAGTCACCTCGCAAAGTTGCTTGAGGTAACTGAGTCCAGCTATCGGCATTGATAAAGACAAGGCTGAGGCTGATCAAAGGTCAAAAAGGAGTGTCCTCAACCCACAGCCTTGTGGAAGATGAAGACCCTTCTTCAAAGGAAGAAGAAGGTGGTGGAGACAAAGAGCTAGAGTAGGTTAAAAGTTAGG
The DNA here is from genome assembly GCA_029490685.1 of Schizonepeta tenuifolia. NCBI lineage: Eukaryota > Viridiplantae > Streptophyta > Magnoliopsida > Lamiales > Lamiaceae > Schizonepeta > Schizonepeta tenuifolia. The sequence continues at coordinate 82,402,013 of CM055959.1, forward strand.
ACTGTAGTTTAGCAAGAACTCAGTAGTAACTGTAATCTCTCCCCAATTTGTTATCTGTTATAACAAGTTGCTGGTTATTAAAGGTCTTTAGTTGTTGATCTCACTTGATGATAACCATCTCGTTGTCCAAGTTTGAGGTCAATCTTTTTTTTTGTTATTTATTTTTCTTGTGCTAACCCTTTCCTCTTATAGACTGAGATTATCTTTTAGTCTTACTGGTATCGGATTGTGGTATTAGTTAGGAAAGTTAGGTAATGTTAGTGTAGGGTTTTGGCATCATCAAAAAGGGGAAAATTGTTGGGAAAATTAGTAAAAGGTTTCGAAAGATACCAAAACTCCAACTAACCCCAACTGAGTAGATGAATGCCTTTAGTCCGATCTTAGCTAGAGCTCACTGTTTGAGCGTAGGGATTTTATCTTTACATATTTCAAGCAGAAGAAGTCAGCCGGACTAAAGAAGAAAGTTCATGGAGAACTCAGATGAGGCCCGAACTCAATTGTGACCCAGACTCGGCAGAGGTCCAGACTCAACTGAGACTCAAGATTAGTTGAGACATCAACCTCAATTGAAGCACGAACTCAGTTAAACAGCAGCTCAGTTGACTTCTCAACTGACCCACGCAGCTGAAGGCATATAGTTCAAGTGTGAAGAGAAGTTGTGTCGAAGACAGACGTCGCGAAGCAGAGAAGACAAGAGTTTGAAGACACTGAAGACGGAGAACTTGCAGTCCTGATTTGAATCTGCTCAGAAGCACAAGTAAGCTAGAAAACTTACCATAAATGGCCGACAACAGCGACGTGCAAAAAGCAAAGGTCCCAGTTACCATTTTAGGAATGTTTCCAAAAAAGCTGGTGGAGTGCCATGCTTTTGGCAGAGGTCAAACAGCTATTTCCAATGGCTAGTTTGATCCCCCTCTATAAATAGAGGTCTCCACACCAAAGCTCAAAACAGACACAAGAACAAACATAAGAAGTTCTAAGAGAGAAAAATCAAGAGTGAAGCGGCAGCTGCTAATCACCTCTTTCTCTCCGAGCAAGAAGACCTCACCCAAAGTTCAGTCGAAGTGGAGTGTTCATTCCTTCTCCTGTTCTTCCTTCTAGTCTCTCAGAAATCTCCCTTTCTTGATTGAGTCTAGAAACAGGTTCTTGCTTGTATTGTGTTTGACCAGATTCTCTCGCAAGAGATTAAATCTGAGCCTTAGGTTGAAGCCTCCATTTCCCTCAGTGTTGAAGGCTTCCTTGTTAGATATCTCACCCCAAATCCAAAACCTTAAGTCTGACTTTGAACCCGAAATCAAAGGCATCAGGTCCCTTGGAACCCGTAATCCAATACCAGGTCCCTTGGAACTCGGAATCCAAGAGCAGGTCCCTTAGAACCCAGAATCTAAGACTAGGTTGTACACTTGCCCAGAAAAGTGTTATAAGGTCTTGTTCGAACCCGGAATCGAACTGGTTAGGTTTGCTTAGAACCTGTAATCTAAGTAGGGCATTTGGTAAGCACGCTTAAGCTTATCTAGTGGATTACTTCCCCAAAAAGGAAGTCGTGGACGTAGAAGCTTAATCTCTTAACCACGATAAAATAATGTGTACTTTACTTTTCGCACTTTACATTCAGTATATTAAATTCAGTTTACCTAACCAACTGACCCTGCATATTGCATACATATTGCATTTATCAAACTGCACTAATTTGGGAATTTGACCTTCCCTTTTTCACAAAGGTTTTAGTTTTTGTAACGAGTTTAATCTCCACCATGTTCCGCAACGCAAAAACTAATTTAAAACATTAGTTGGTTCATACAACTGAAGTTCAGGAATAGGAGCAAGCTGCCCTACCAACTATGTGATCAGCTCCAACTGATCAACTCAGTTGTAGAGCAGCTCCAACTAACTTTTTCAGTTGTCAAGCCAACTGACCTGAGCAGTATAACTTAGTGAAAAGACTTTAGCAAAATAAAAATTACTACTGGTGTATTCTCCCCCCTCCCATACAACAGATACTCGTTATCGGGACCATCATTAATACTTTCACAGAGCGTGTTTACGATACAAAAGACGTACTTCATCATAAAGACGAGACCTCGAACAAAATATTAGTTCAAGAGATGAATCAAAGAAATTATGAGTCGTGAAGATTCAACAACTTAGAATAAAGTCAATTTACTAGACAAGAACGTTGTAATTCTTGGAATAAGTAATAAGAAAGTTTTGGAATAGGATGAAAGAGATATTTCCGACCAAATTTCTAAGAACTGGCGAATTTTGGGACAAAATTTATTTAAGGGGGGGAGATGTATTACCTCGAATCTTTATAACCCTAATTAATCATCCTAAATGTAATTATATGTGCCTAAGTGCTTTTGAAGTGTTATTATATGTGATTTTGTGTGAATTTGTGTGATAAAATTTTCGAGAATAAATTTTCTCGTGAAACTACCAAAATACCCCTAAAAGGCAAAAACATATTTTTTATCGTTGCAGTGATTCAAAATAAAAATATGAAAAGTTCTATAAGCTTAAGAATGATAAATTAAGTATGAGTAAGAATTTTGGAGATGTTCGAGACAATTGACTTTTTGGTGAATAGTAACTTTGACCGAAAATTTTACTATTCATCGACGAACCCCGAATTTTGTCTAATTAGTATCATTGGAACCTAGAATTTATTTTAAGACCAATAGTACAAGTTTGAGAATTTTCTGAAGTCGTTTGATTCGAGATTGAATTTATTTTCGAAATGAATACTAATATGAATAGTAACTTTTTACGTTTTCTTCGTTATTCGGAATTTTGATCCGAAAATTTGGTTTCTAGAATCTATGAATTTATTCGTGAGTATTGACACGAGGTAGAGTGAATTAGGATGTCGAGGAAGTTCCAATGAGAGATTTATAAATTTTAGAATATTAATGATTTAAGAGGGATATTTTGTACCGAATAAAATCTTTTCTTTCGGGTATTTTTATCTAATAAAATCAGATTTTTCCCCTCATGACCGACATCACTCTCCTCCTCTCCCTATTAAATCCTACTCTCACCTCAAGAAAGTGTGCTCACTCTCCCTCATTCTCTCTTAATACACACGCATGAGCTCTCTCTTTCTCCATCTCTCTCCATCTCTCAATTCGGTCACCACCATCATCATCTCTTTCTCTCTCCATTCTTCCATGGTAGTAGCCTCTCCATAGCTCCATAGCTCCATAGCTCCATTTTCTTCAATCAAAGTTCAAGAAATGAAGCTAGAAATTCAAGGGTTCAAGATATAATCCCTACTTCTTGTAAAATTCAAGTAAGAACAATAATTTTCTTCCTCTCTCTCCATAAGCTGTTGAGCTCCTTCACCTCCATAAACCTGTAAATTTTCTTCAATCAAGCAAGGAAAAGGAAGCTAGAATTGCGAGGAATGAAGCAAAGATTATCGATTAAAGAAGAATTAGTAAGATTTCCAATCTTTTTGCTTGAGGGCACCATGCCTATTTTCTCTTATGTGTTCGAATTTTTTTTATTAAATGAAGTAGAGTTTTGATTCTTATGCATATGAGCATGAATCCATGAATAAGCATGCTTTCCATGCAAAGAAATAAAAAAAAAAATCTATGAAGTATATATATGTGTGTGTGCCGTGAGTTTTAGAAGAAAATAGGATTTTTTGTGTCTTGATTCCTATCTTGAATTTGATGATCTTTATGTGTTTTAAGAATTATTCTAAGCTTGCTAAATGATTTACTGAAGAAAATAAACCATATGTGTGAAACTCACATGAAAATATATGAAGCTATGAATTTATTTGGTATGTATATATATATATATATATATATATATATATATATATATATATATTACTGAAAATTATAACCCTAAAATAATAATTTGTAGTTTCTATGATATAATTGACCAATTTGTTGAGGTAGAAATGAAACTGAAGATGATTTGAGGATGAAAATTACATTAAATGAAAGAAATAATATCATAAGCTCAAAAACCCAAATTTTCGATAAATATATATATAAAGTTGGGTATTTTAATTCCTATAATTATATAGATGAATTAATAAAAATAAAATTAGAGATAAAATAAGTATAAGTTGAAGAGGATTTGAAGGAATAATCTCTTGTGCATAAGTTATAAAATTTTCGAACTTCACTAAGTGTAAGAAATTGAGATTTTTGAATTCTTAAGTCCAAATTGATAAATTTGACAAGGAATAATGAAATTCAAATTATTTGGAGTAAGAATATATGTTAAAATCAAGAGTTTGAACCTCAAAGGGGAAAACCCCCAATTTGTTCGAACTAAGAAGAAAGACAAAAAGAAATTATGATAATTTTTTAGCTTAGTAAGAAAAATTGAGTATAGAATAATGAAATTTGAATTATTTGGAGCATAAAGATGCATTAAAAAGAAAGAAATGAAACTCTATGAAGAAATGCCCAATTTAGTCGAAGATTTTGAGGCATAAAATTATGATTTTAGATGTTATGCTTAAAGGAATGAAATTGATGGTAAAATTGAGCAATTGGAATTTTTATAAGTGTAATAGAACTTTAAATTGATGAAATTGAGCAAGAATTTTTATACTTACAAAAATTCGAAGGTTATAAGAAAATGAAATTGGGAATTTTTTATTTTGATCATATATAGATCAATTGATGTTATAAGTTATTAATTAGAGTAATTCTAAGCATGTTAGCACTTGAAAATATTGAAAAGAAAAAGAATAAGTAGATTGAAAAAGTGAAGAAAATTAAAAACGGAAATTTATGAGATTTTGTTGATTAAATGATGTAGATGATGTTCCTAAGATGAAATTGAGATCAAAACAAGTATAATAGCCACTTAAATCACTAAATTTGGAGTTCATATGGTAAAGTTATGAAAAAGCAAAAATAAATCAAGTTAAAAGTTAACTTAAGAGAAATTAAGTATAAACGAATAAATTGAAGGAGTAAAAGAGTTAAAATAATTAAAGAAAGAGTATAGAACTTAAATCGAACAAAAACGAACACTTAAGAATGAAAAAAGGTTAAAACCGAAAAGTTAAAGAAAAATAAAAAGTTTTCTCAATTTTAAAAGCCGAGAATCAAAATTGATCGAAAAATCATGCAACTGAACTTATTTTAAGTGAAATATAAGAAAATAAGAATTTTCCAATCAAGTTAAAGTATTTACTCGAAAAACATGCAAAAAAGTAGTTCGAGAAATGTTATGTGAGAAGTTAGAATTTGAAACGGAGCTTATATTTGAATTCCATAAAATTTTTCTAGGGAAAATAAAGTTAATTATGTCGAAAACCGAGAACTATTGAATTTATGATGAAAACTCGAGCGATATTAAATAACGGATGTAAATCATCTGTAATTGTTTGATGAAGTGTTATAGGTTGAAAAATGATCGTATGTGATCGAGAATAAATCTTGTAATTGTTTGAAATTATTTAGGATAAGTAATCGAGAAATTCGATTTAGAAGAAATAGAAATTTCTTGATTTTCAATGGTTGAATAAGTGTTTGTTTGTTCGGCTAATTTACTCATGTCGAGAATATACGAGTTTGTTAGCACTTGGGTAGAATTTAAGAACCGAACATTTGATAGGACAAATCGAGAAGTTAGAAACCCGAGTCAAGTAGAAGTCCGAATAACGGGTTAAGTCACCGCCGTTTTCCGAAAAGTAGAAATCGTCCTTATAAAATATTATTTTTGAAGAAAGAATTAGCACGAGTTGAAACGAGAAGTAAGTTGCGAAAAGGAAAGAATAACCGAACTTTCCATGTCGGCTTTCTAAACTAAAACCAAGTGACGAATACGCTTATAATATATTATGTGCGCTTTTCAAATTAATTGACTTGCCTAAATGTTTTACTGTTTTGGTATGCAATCATCTACTTGTTGATATGAGAATAAGTCTTGTGGACGCACAAGATAAGGTCTTGTTTAATGCGGGATGATGCATGCATTAGGTTAATGTGACTGTGAGCCTTGCTTCAGTTAGGCCGGTCACGGTGTTCGAGAAAAAGGCCTACTTCTTGACACCAATGAAGATATGTTGTAGATTGATTCATACTTAAGAAATTATTATTGCGCGCATTATTTGAGAAAGAAATATGTTTATAAGGTTGTCACAAGTTGTTTATTTTTAAATGTTATACTATTAACACTTGTGATGCAGCAAAAGAGGCAAGCTCAATTTATAGCTCTATCGAGCAAGTTTTCAATTATTTTTGGCATCTGTTCACTAAGTACGAAGTACTCACCCCTGCATGTTATTTCTAAAATGTGCAGATTAGCTCGGATGGAGATGTGCAGTGTTCTTGGGCGGCTCGTTGTTAGGGATCGAATTTGAGTTTAAGCTTGAGGTTACATGTCTTCAGACATGTAACTTTGGGACTTTAACGTTTAATATTTATTTCCGCTGCAACACTGCTTTTGACTTACTATCTTGATTCGATACAATGAGCCTTGTGCTCGAAACAACATTATTAATATTCCCGTTGTTTTTCCTTGAGTTGCAGCTTTCAATACATAATTCCTTGAGTTCGAGTTGATTTTCGATGAATGTTCAGTTGTTTCACCTTCACTGTCCAATGGATTCTAGTCGTTCCTACACACTAAAAATTCGGGTTGTGACAATTTTACGGCTCCGCCTTCCCTCCGATTACTAATATAAAGATAATCGCCGTGCAATAATTTGAATTTCTTCGGCTCGCTCCAAGGTCTTCGGCTCCCCTCGCTCGAATCTTAACCAAAGAAGAAGCGGCAAAAAAAAACGGAGATACAAAACAGCTAGAAATAAATAAACAACATAAGAAATCAATTGATTAAACACATTAATACTATCCTACAAAGTCTTATTCACACTTTTGGCAATGCTGCAGATGCTACAGGGTCAAGAGTTCAAATGGGACATGGCAAAAATTCAAGAGGTTATCACATTCCATCATCAGAAAGAGAAGTAAACCTTAAGGTTAGATATTTTTATCAAAATATTTATGTATATTATGATTAAACCAATGTATGAAATCAATTGATAATGATACCTAGTTGTGGAAAATGCAGGATAACCCTAGGAGACTATTGATTGGCTCAAAAGCCCCGACGTGCACCTACAACGAGTGCAGAGGGTGCCGGTATAAGTGCATAGCCGAGCAAGTTCCGGTTGAAGGCAATGATCCTATGAAGTTAAGTTCAACAACTTCCTTGAAACACTCCTACACACAGGAATCATCTTCGCTTGGCCCATTATCATCGTACTGCTCTGCTTCGGGATCTACTCCATAATGTTCTATGGGTTCTTCATCTTCCTCGGGGTCCTCTTCTTCTTCCTCAAGCATTTGACCTTCAAACTGCACGTCATCCTCTTCGACGTTGTCATCCTCGATGGCAAAACACTCGCGCTCAGCTTCTCTCAAGGCTTCCTCGCAGTCTTTCAAGGTATAAATCATCGCAGCTAACTCGGATTCGATCCATGGCTAGGTATTAGGATTCTCTTCTTGGTGATGGTGGAGAGCTACATCGGTGGAGACGCCAATTTGGGAGTCGTCTGGCCTTGCTGGAGAGATAGATGTACGAGCTAAAGAGGTAGGAAAGACATTGCTGGGTAGAGTCTGGAGATATCCTTTTCCTACAGTCGCTGCGTCAATTGGCTCACTTTCATTCTCAATGTCGTCGCCTGAACGAGTTTGTCTAGAGGATTCTGCTTTAGGATGGCTTGAAAAAGTTATTTGCTGACGGCACATATAAGCAACAAACTGATCTTCATTTGATAGAGGATTTCCATTGCATCCACTCGGCTGCAATGTTGGCAAGCTAGACAAAATAAAAGGGTCAAAAGAATGAATTAAAGCACACCACTTACAATTGAATAATCTGGGTGGGGATTCCGAGGTTCAAGAATAGTTCGTGGCGGCGAATTGATTTGGAGGGAAACAGGCTCACTTGGAGGAATTGATGGAGAAGCATGAACAGTTTCATTTTGTAGACTTGGAGTATCATCATCATATGGTTCGGGCGGAGGAGCGCCATAAGTCATAAACGGGCTGAAATCGCGGAGATAAAAGCATTCACGTCGCCGTATAGGGTTCGATCGAAATAACGATAGCCTATAAAACGAGGGACAAGACAAGCTGCCCATTCCTTCCATTCTTGCGGTAGAGCTTGAATTAGGTGCGTCATGCCTTCTAACGGTCCTATGTCCATATACTGGACTTTTCCCCAAATCGTATGATATCGTGCTAAAAATTCTGCTAACGACTCGTTGCTCATCTTCCTTACGTACAAGTATTCTTGCATCCAATCGTTGTCGTCCATCCTATACGAATTTTAAACGCATAAGCACACGAAACAATTAATCTAACGTATTACAAATTCCACTACATACTCATTTCTGCGTTCCAAAGAGTGATTTTTGGGCAATTCCAAATCACGTAACCAATCGCACACACGCCTTATTCTTTCCGATCTTTTCACACGCACTCGCAACAAGGAGGACATTCTAAAGCAATCTAGTTATTAATCAACTTAGCAATTTCATCTCAAAATTTCATAACTCAATAAATAACTTAAAGAAATTCTCAACACTTTAACAACTCAAACATCACTTTAACTTGAAAAGAAAACTTTTAGAAAATAAGACATACCTGGTTGCCGGTTGAGATGGAGGATAACTTGGTGTGGTTTACTGACTCAAATAAGTCTAGGAATTAAATCTAGACTCAACTCTTCAAAGAATAACAGACTTCAGAGCAAATTAAAAGTCTTGCTCTAATACCAACCTGTCACACCCCGACTCTCGAAGTGCGACTTACGAATAACAACAAAACTTAAACAACTAACAACTAACTCAAATAAAGGGAACATGCTCGGGGAAAACAAAGATGGAAGATAAAGCAATCGAATTAGGTTTCCAAAAGCATAATGAAATAAACATCCGAGCATCTCAAAATCACTTATAACAGGAATCTAAATAAGTAATTCATGCTGACGGGAGATAGAATTCCAACAACAAGAGATTTCTCATACATATACACCAAGTTAAAGGATCATGTTCAACAACATTTCAAGTCAACGAGCCCATCGCTCAGGAGTACATGTCAAAGAGTTAAGAAATCAACAAATATTCGAAGTCTTCGAGCACAACACTCGGAATCAAAAACATGAGTATCAAAGTATTAGCATCAACAGGCATCAATTCAAAAGGGTTGCAGCGGAAACTTGCATCAATACCCAACATCTGCACGTATGAAGACGTACAAATGCCAGTCTAATATCCAACTAGACTCAACTAAAAGAACTAAACCACACCACCAAATATCCATGCCATCGCCATCCAGTTAACCTGCATGTTTAGAAACACACGCAGGGCTGAGTACTTCGTACTCAGCGAACACAAGCCAAAACATTTGAATAAAGGATGCTTCTTAAAGCTATAACAATTGAACTTTCCTTGACGAACATCACAAGTATATAAGCAGTTTTAAAAACAGTTTTACTTGTGCATGTTAAAAACATTTTCTTTTAAACAGACTGCGCAGTCAAATATCATATAATATAACAGTATGCATCATCTGTCACAAACAATCTTACTGTGCCGAGAAGTAGGCCTCCTTCTCGAGCACTGTGACCGGCCTAACCGAAGCAAGGCTCACAGTCACCTCAACATATACCACACGTGGGTTTCCTGCCTTTCACAGGTTAATAACATCTTCACATAAACAGATGATAACACATACCAAACTTCAATAAAAAACGGCAAGTCAATCACATTTTGAAATCATATCATAATACTCAAAAGCATAACTAATTTTCATCGATAATTTTGGTTCAGAAAAGCTCACCTGACTTCCGAAGAACTAGCTAGGTGGTTTAGGGCTATTTGTCCTCGTTTAATGATCCGTCCAGCTCGATCCTTCACAGTTCGACATCGATAGGAAAATAAGATACGTAACATGACGGATATAAAGGCGTTGGACTTTAACTGAAGGACTTCTACTTGAGTCGATTCTCTCTTCGCTTAACCTTTCTAAGGGATTTCGCGTTCTCGATTTTAAACTTTTAACTCTATTCGAATTTGTTAATACTATTAATCGACGGTTTAACACTTTTCTCGTTCTAATTAATAACGTCATCGTCTACATTCTATTACTCGAGCTTTCTTTCAAAGATTTCATTTGATTCTCGACTTATCAATCAATCATTCAACCATTTTGCATACAAAATAATTCAATTAACTTTCACATCATAACTAATATCATGCATTTAAACATTTATTCAATCATATAATGAATTCAAATAAATCAAACATACTTCAAGACACATTAACATTCATTCAATTTAGATCTTAAAACTTAATTCGATTATGCATTTCTTTTTATGAAGGTTCAAATCATTTATTCTATTTTTCTTATTTAGAGACAACGCTTTGCTCTACACTCGTTATCTTACGAGATATTTATAACTTCTACTTATTTAATAAAAATTCTCTTTATTAATATTAAACTCTTATGAAATTATAATTTCTTATTAATCTCTAATTCGATTCTCATTTCTTAACTCGACTATTATTTTTCAAATTATTCACTCGGTAATTTTTCTCGGTTTATTTTTAATTTGTTTGGTTGAAAACAACGTACTCAATTAATTATTTAATTAACTTCTTTCAATTTATTACTCGACACCTTATTCTATCCTTATTTTCTTGATTAATTTATACGAGTATCTAACTTAACTCGTCTAGCATCTTTTCTTTATTCGATTAAAACTTCCTTTTTATTTCTTCTCGATTAATTCTTTTTAAACTCGATTTTCTCTATTCTTACTTACCTCTTTAGTAATTTCTTCTTTTCTTGTCTTTAATCTTTAAGCCATTTCTTACTTAATAATTCTTTTATCTTTTAATAAACATTTTTATTAATTAGTTCATTCTATTAGTCAAATTATAAAAGATCTTTTTGTTGTACTTTAGTAGAAATTCAAGTCTTTAAATTTTAATACAAGAAAATTTATTAACATATCTTTTATGCATTTTTAATCTTTTAATCAATTAAAGCTTTTAAACTTCAATCTTTTTATCAAAACTTCTATCTTTATTCATGACTTAAACTAGTATTCATACATACATGTAACACTTAAACATTCAATCTTTTCTATATTTTCACATTTAATTTCTTTAAAGACTTCAACATGCAATCTCATCTTCTTAACTTAAACACATGTATGATTATATTAACATAACATACAATCATCTCATTGATCAAAACATCACTCAATTCATCAACAAAATCAATAAAATAATTTCTCCATCTTTCTCTAAAACACACGGCACACATGCACATTCTTGTGCATTTTATTTCTCAATTTTTCATGCATATAATCTCATTCTCAACATGATAAAAATAAAAAATTAAGCATCAAAATAACAATAACTCAAAGAATTCATATTTTTCCTATTTTTCCTAAAAATTTCGGTATTCATCATTTCTTTAGGGTTTTAAATGCTTTTTCTTCTCTTAATTCACCGATTAAAAACTAACGTTCGATTCTCCTAACGATTTCTTCTCACTCGATTATCACATGCACATCCTAAGTTTGCCTAAACATAAATTAAATAGCATGCATGCATAGTTCTTTCTTTTAGGACTTAGAGATATACACATTTACAACTAATCAAATGAATTTTCATACTTTAATTTAAATGGAATTCTTCTCCTTGGCTCTTGGAATTGGAATGAATGGAATTTGTAGCTTCAAAGCTTGGACTTGAAGGGAAGAAAGAAGTCTCCTTAAATCCTCAAAGAAAAAGAATAACATGGAATTAATCATCCATTCCTTTTAGGGTTTAAGAATCAAAATGAAGAAAGTGTTGGATGATTGTTGAATTTAACTTCAAGAACTTGAAAGATATTTACCTTTTCTTGAGAATATGGATGGAATGAATGGAGGATGATACTTTCTACTTCATTTCCATGGATGAGGAGCTTGAATACATGGTTGCATGTAAAGAAAAATCAATGTATGTGTGTGAGAGAGAGAATGCCGAGAGTAGAGAGAGATTGGAGAGAATGAGAGTTCTTCTTTGTTGTTTGAGAGAGAGAGATTTTCGAAAGAGAGAGAGAGATGGAGTGATGAATGAATAAGTTTTCTTTCTTTGTCTTAGATGTAGGAATTTGAAATCCAACAAAAGAAATAAGAATGATGATGTTTTATGTTGGAAGTTGTAATGTTTAAAGTGATTGATGGATGGATGATTTGATGTAGTTTGCATGCTACTTTAGGTAATGCCATGCATAAGACATAATTATGGCAATTAGTCTTGAAAATTGAAGAGTGATGGGAGAGGAAGAGTGAGGTGGCGTGAGAGGGAGAGAGGTGTGTCGACACGTGTCTTCGTCGTGTCGTTACGGGTGTTAATTATCCGGTCGTAAAGGTTTTCCGGATAAAACGATTCGTATTAATTTCTTTTTATACTATAAACGGGTCTAATCCCTTCTCGTCTCACTTTTGACACTAACTCATCTCAATTCTATTTTACGTCTCAATTAAAAGATTAACGAATTCGATCATTTAGTCTTTTAAATCTCAAAAGGAAATTAGTCGGCTTATTAATCCGTTTATTAATCCTTTAAAGATTTACTCCTCATTACTCTTCTCAATTCTCTGGTAAGCTCTTACCCTATCTCAGTGACCTTAAAAGCAATTCTAGGTTCGAAGATTCTAATTCAATTCTATTCTAAGTATATCGGTATAAACATATTTCTCGGCGATTAATATTATGCTATCTCAATCAAGCAAACTCTTTGGGATTTTTATAGAAATTAATCTCATACTCAATTTCATATAAACAACTCAACAAGTATATCACATCATCATCATCATCTCAGATAAATAGAACAGATAAATTCACACCAAACTCACAAAGCAATTTAAACGTTTTACTCATTTCTCTTCGTTTAGAAAAGAAAAATTTTACTCCTAAATTCTCATCTTTTAACTCACTCGGTTAATTAAACGCTCTCTAAAGGTTTAAAGGCTCGGGGTATCACACAAGGGGCGGCTCGAACCAGCGATCGAGCATCCATTGTGGGTGCCTAATATTTATTTGACGTTTCTCTACGGCTGCCCTGCGATCGTTTTCCCGGTGCCCTACCAATTCGAGTGTGTCTTCTTCCACTGGCCATTACCCCGATTACATGAACAAAAATGGGAATTCGCATGAACAAAAGTGGGAATTCACATGAAAAATATTGTGAAATCACATTATAATTTGTGTGGTTTCATATCTAATTCAAATTCACATGATAAATAATGATAATTCACATAAAAAATAATGTGAAATCACATTATAATTTATTTGATTTCGTATCTAATTTGAATTCACATGAAAAATACTTGGAATTCACATGAAAAATAATGAGGATTCGCATAAACGAAAATGGGAATTCACATTAAAAATTTTGTGAAATCACATGAACGGAAGATGACTATGGAGATGGAGAAGACGGAAATGAAGGAACTAGTTACGCAGAGGACAAGAAACGTGGGATTCTAAATTAATAAATTATTTTAATCCTAACTAAATGATTAAAAACGAATCTGCAACGTTGGATTAATAAATGATTAGCCAAATAAATGATTTAATACCTGGAATATTTTCTAATAATTAAAAAATATATAAATAAGGGTAAAAAAGTCATAAAATACTAGAATTAATACTTTTAAAATGTTAGTGCTATAATTTGTGTTTTTTTCCTACTATAATCCAACAATAATCCTTTTATTATTATGATTATGTAATTAGAATTCTTTTCATATTTCTAATAGAGATGTGTGTTGCGTCGTGAAATTATTCACCATGTGTTGTAAGAATTGCTACATATTATTTTGTAACGCAATCTTAATTGACGATAAAAAATGTCCTATTTCTTATTATAACTTATGACGCATTATGTGTCGTAAATTTTGATGTGATAATTAATTTAGTGTCGTATATATTGTGTTATAAGTGAAGAAGTGTCGTAAAATTGCTACACATATTCTTGTGACAAAAAATCTCACTGGCGTTGAAAATGTCGCAAATTAGGGTGCGTCATTTAAATTAAAGACGCATAATATGTTGTAAATAGGCATGCATTGCTACAATTAATGACGGATAATGTGTCATTTATTTTAAATTACAATTAATTTATTGTTGCATAAATTGTCGTATATGTTGCGGTACAAATAGAAAATAACGTCGTAAATTTGCTACATACCCCTTTTACGACACAATTCACTATGACGCATATATGTCGTAAAATAGTTTTTGCGACATTAAAACAATCTTTAACGACACATTTTTTATGTCGCAATAGGCCAACTTTCTTGTGACGGAATGTTAACTTTTCCATTACTATCATTTTATCATTTACTCATTTATCACATGACGAGTCAACAATTTTTTTTTTTTTTTTTTTTTTGAGGGATCAACCATTTTTTTAGGAGAACGTTGGGGTGTGCTGTCAACGTTCCTCGGACAGTAATAAAGATCAGGTTAACGACAAGGGGTACATATATGCTACTTCTCCTTTGAAATACTATCATGATTTAAGAGATACAAAGGAAGAACCATGCAGGTCGTGGATGGGTAATTACTTTTCATGATTAAAGAGATTTCCTTCCATTTATTAATGATTCTGGAGTTATATATTGCAATTCATACTCACAAGTTACAGTGTCAATATGTGACCATATTGAAATCTGCATTTCTGTATACTTTATTAATGGAAGAAATAAATTTGTTTTTTTCATAAATTCAGTGTTTGGGATTCTGCACAAAATTTCAATCAACTCAATGTCCTTAGGTGATGATTGGTACGCATGAATGGAATGAAGTGGGAATGAAATGAAGATGGAAATGGAATGGAATGAAGCATGCTATGACTGGTATACACATGGAACGGAATGAAAAAATTTAATTATTTTTTTCATAATTAATATAATTAGTTTAATAATTATTATAATATTAAATAAATAAAAAAATATTATTTAATAATATTTATTATTTAATAATTGATATGTATAATATCATTAATTATAATAATATTAATATTAGTAATAATACTCCCTCTATCCACGAAATGGTTGCCACTTTTGCTACTTAAGTTTGTCCACGAAATGGCTGCCACTTTTACTACTCCACTCACATTTATTGTTGGACCCTTACTCCACTCACGACAATAATCACTATAATTCACTACTACCTAGCGTTTTCTTAGAACCCGTGTCGTCCACAATGTGGCAATCATTTCATGGACGGATGAAGTAATAATTTTTATAGTAACTACAGTAATAACAATAATAATACTCCCTCCGTCCACGTACCACTCTTGCTACTTAAGTTTGTCCACGAAATGGTTGCCATTTTTGCTACTCCACTCACATTTATTATGGGACCCTTACTTCACTCACAACAATACTCACTATAATTCACTACTACCTACCATTTTCTTGAAACCCGTGTTGGCCACAATGTAGTAACCATTTCGTGGACGGAGGGAGTATATAATAATAAAAATTATAAATATTATATATTATTAATTTAATATTTGTTGGGAAAATTAGTAAAAGATTTCGAACGATTCCGAAACCCCAACTAACCTCAATCGAGTAGATGAATGCCTTTAGTTTGATCTTAGCTAGAGCTCACTGTTTGACGGTAGGGATTTTATCTTTACAAGTTTCAAGCGGAAGAAGTCAGCCGAACTGAAGAAGGAACTTAGTGAAGAACTCAACTGAGACCCAAACTCAACTGACCCCCAAACTCAATTGAGACCTCAACCTCAGCTGAAGCACGGACTAAGTTGGACAACAGCTCAATTGACTCCTAAACTGACCCATGCACTTGAAGGCATACAGTTCCAGGGTGAAGAGAAGTTGTGTTGAAGTCAGACGTCGCAAAGCGGAAAAGAGAAGACTTTGAAGACGTTGAAGGCAGAAGAGATGCTATTCAGATTCAAATCTACTCAGAAGCATAAGTCAACTCGAGAACTTACCATAAATGGGCCGACAACAGCGACGTGCAAAAACCAATGCTTGCAGTTTCTATTTTAGGAAAGTTTCCAGAAAAGCAGCTGGAGTGCCATGCTTTTGGCAGAGATTAAACGACTCTTTCCAACGGCTAGTTAGATCTTCCTCTATAAATAAAGGTCTCCACATCAAAGCTTGTGGGCAGACACAAGCACGTAGAAGTGCCTAGAGAGACAAAATCAAGAGTGAAGTAGCAACAGCAGACCACCTCTCTCACCAGCAAGAAGACCTCAGTTGAGGACCAGTAGAAGTCGAGTGTTCAAACCTCCTTCTGTTCTTTCTTCTAGCCTCTTAGAAATCCCCTTCCTGATCAAGTCTAGAATAATAGGTTCTTGCTTAGATTGTGTCTGACCGGACTCTCTCCTAAAAGATCAATTCTGAAGCCTTAGGACGAAGCCTCCACTCCCTCAGTGTTGAAGGCTTCTTAGTTGGAAAACCCCCAACCCTCAACCCTTAGGCCCGACTTTGAACCCGGAATCAAAGTCACTAGATCCCTTTGAACCCGTAATCAAAGACCAAGTCCTTTAGAATCCGGAAACAAAGACTAGGTTCCTTAGAACCCGGAATCTAAGAACCCAGACTGTGCACTTGCCAGGAAAAGCGTTGTAAGGTCTTATTCGAACCCGAAATCGAGCTGGTTAGGTTTTCTTAGTACCCGAAAACCAAGTGGGGCGTTTGGTAAGCACGCTTAAGCTTATCTAGTGGATTATTTCCCCGAAAAGGAAGTCGTGGACGTAGAAGGTCAATGTTAAAATATTGTGTCCTTTACTTTTTGTACTTACATTCAGTATTTTACATTTAGTTTCCTAACTAACTCACTTGTATACAAACTGAATATTTACAAACTACACTAATTTGGGAACTTCATCTTCCCCGTTTTCACAAAGGTTTCAGTTTTTGTAACGAGTCTAAACTCCACCAACTTCTGCAATGCAAAACTGTTTAAATAATTAGTTGGTGCATACAGCTGACCTTCACGCATAGGAGCCAGCTGTGCCCCCAACTGTGTGAACAGCCCCAATTGAGCAACTTAGTTATAGAGCACCTTCAACTGACTTTTTCAATTGTCGAGCCAACTGACCTGAGCAGTTCAACTCAGTGAAAAGACTTTGAGCAAAATGAAAATTTCTACTGGTGTATTCCCTCCCTCCTATACACCAGATACTTATTACTGGGACCATCAAGTGGTATCAGAGCAGTTGTTCAAAAGACTGTTTTTAATTCACAAGGTGTGAGTCAAGTAGATTTTTCAGTGGTCAACTGAACAAATCTTTTCTGAAAACCTTTAGTGCATTTTGCTGCATATTTTCTTGTTTATCTCTTATGGTGTACAGGAAACATGAACCCGACGTTGCTAGAAAGTTTATCGGAGTTCTCCGTGGATGATTAACCCACATGGAAGTTTCATTTGAAGATGGCACTGACTGCCACGCATCACAGGAAGTGAGAGACCATAGAAAATGGTCTCATCCAAGTGACTCAGTCAGTATTGGGCCCTTCAACCACTCCAGGATATGGAGAGATGACTATGAAGATCGAACCAAAAGCCCAAGAGCAGTGCACCGGAGAAGAAAGAGACATCGCGCAGCTAGATAACATAGCAAAGAGTGTCATCTCCACAGTCGACAAAGCCTACCTGCCAAAATTTATCAATTGCTCTACAGCAAAAGACATATGGGAAGCCTTAGTTGCACTCTATGAAGGCTTTGACGAGATTAAGGAGAACAAGTTCACCTTAGCTTCTCAGAAGTACAAGAACTTCTTTAAGCTAATCGGGGAGTCCATCAACAAGATGGAGCTGAGATTCACAAAGGTCCTAATGGACATTGAGAGTATTATAAAAGGGCAAATACTCTCAGCGTGAGATGAACTTGAATGTTCTCTCCGCACTAGGCAAAGACTGGGTAGTCTACAGAGTCGTATATCAAAATCGGAGTGACCTCAGTTAAATAACAACTGAGAAACTGCTCTTCATGCTCAAGGAGAATGAGTATGACATCCTCTAACTGAGGCAAAGCAAGCTTCAGAAACCAGAACAGATCAAGTAGAGCTCAGCTGCCAAGCCAGTGGCGTTCAAGCTGAATCAGGCTGATCCAAGTTTGCCAGACCCTCACGGTCCACTGACTCCTCAGCTATGGATTGACCGAGCAGGTCTGAACATCAGAAGAAGTTCTACGAGATGAGCAAACAAAACTAGGAGATGAACTCCAGGATCGAGAAGTATAGGAGGATCAACAGGAGCAGACGAAGCTCAACTGAACCCTCCTCAATAAATCAAAGCGAATGATGCTTTGAATACGGAAAGCCAGGACACTTCAATGCCAACTGTCCTGATCTGTCCATGAAGGAGAATGAAGCTCTCCGAGGAAAGGCCAAGGAAAAGACCAAGGCCATGATTGTTGAGGAAGACGTCGACGACACCGACGTATTCACGGAGTCAGAAGGATAAGAAACTAACTCGCCATCAAGCTAAACAGGAAAAGACCAGTGCTTCATGGCATTGCCAGAAGAGTCAACTGATGAGGTAAACTCTTCTTTCCATCCCTCGCATATTGTTTATTCTGTTAACCAATGTACATGAGAATTTGATGAAGACATAAAACCGTTATGGGATGAGGTCGAACACCTTAGCAGATTGTGCACTAGACAAGTTGCACAATGTAAGGAACTGCAAGGTGAGTGTGACAACATGAGCAACGAGCTGATCATGAGGGATCGTGACATAGAGAAGCTTATGGAGGAAAACTGCAGACTCCATGCAGAAGTTGCTCAGTTAACCAATAGTCACGTCATCCACTTGATCACCATGACCAGGACTCAGGCTGAATACATCTCTCAGTTGCAAATGGAGCTGAAGTTTGCAAATGAGAAGATAGTATCCCTTCATGCCTCGAGCTGAGCTCTCGAGAGCATGATCAGCCAGCAAAGACCTCCCGAGTACGTTGAAGGTCTTGGATATAATCCATCAACTGATACTGGAGCTTAATTAGCTTAGTTCGTCAAGGCAACTAGATCACCGTCTGAGAAACCTCAAGTTCAATTGAAATTAGTCAAAGTCACAGTTCAATAGATTCCAGTCATCCCTCAGACTGTTGAGACTCCTGTAAAGGATAAAAGAAATAAGGCTCTAGCTGAAGAACCTCACGAGCATGAAGCTGGTACTTCAAAGGATGATGCGAGATCCTCAAGGAAGTCAAGACCCCGAAGTTGCAGAGTGAGGGGGAACAGATGAAGTGGACCTTCGCAGCCAAGGGAAAATCAGCCCAGGCGCAGGCCAAACTACTCAGCTCATCATCAGCAAAGGCATCCAAACTGGGACAATACTCACTTCTACCAACAGACATACCCAGTGCCTCATCACTACCAGCAAGCATATCAACGACATGGAAACTTCAAAGATCAGTTCAATGGTCTAAGTTATCCATAGTTCGGGTATGCCTGTGGAGCAAGACAGTTTTGGCATCCTCCCAGACAGTTCCAGCCACGAAGGAATCGACCATCTCAGCAGAGTCGATACCGTGCTCCACCAAAACAAAGATATCCACCAAGAAAATGGACTACTCATATTTCAAGACCAACTCAGTTAGCAGTGCATGTGGATAGAGAAAGAAGAGTGATTCGAACAGATCCTTCAGTTCGAGTCTTCGAGGAAACAAAAGTCACTAACCTTGCAGGACCCAACTAAGTGTGGGTACTTAAAGTTCTTCTAGTGTTTTGCATGACCAGGATGAACTGAGGAAAAGAAGAGCTGCAAAATCAGTCTGGGTGTTGGACAGCGGATGCTCTAGGCACATGACACACCAGAGGAATCTTCTCACAGACATCGAGTTTCGAGAGAGCACTTACAAAATAAATTTGTAGCCTATGCCCACAGCTATATAGATAGCGGTAAGAACAGGGTCGATCCACGAGGAGTTGATAGTATCTTTCTCTTACCTCCTTCCACCGATCCTGCAAACAGGTTTTGGTTTTGGTCACAATACCCTTCTTGGGCAGTACGCTGTAAACTAAATAACTGAAACTAAATAGAAGAATTGATTAATAGACAAAAGTAACCTGGCTTGGACTTGACTCATTAAATTTGCACGCTTACTCGGTCATCGGTGTAAATATATTTATCACATGCATGCATCGTTGGTTATAGGATTTGAATGTTGAGATCTATTTTTACTCGTCACGCTCTCAACAAACCCTTCCCTAACCTATCCTTACTTAGTTGGCGATGCACTGCCGGCTCCCTACTCTGGGCAATACCTCT
The DNA here is from genome assembly GCA_029490685.1 of Schizonepeta tenuifolia. Classification (NCBI taxonomy): domain Eukaryota; kingdom Viridiplantae; phylum Streptophyta; class Magnoliopsida; order Lamiales; family Lamiaceae; genus Schizonepeta; species Schizonepeta tenuifolia. The sequence goes on from CM055959.1 coordinate 82,422,327, forward strand.
GTCGGAGTCATCGTTCAGTTTCTTGCCCAGAGAGCATTAAAATCTAGAAAGGCCCAACAAGGAATCACCACGTCTTGCCCATCAAGGTAGACACCTTCCTCTAATGATAATCGATCTTAACTAAGATAAGTTATGAAAAACACTTCCACATCTTCATTGATTAGTGATCTAATATGTCTTAAGTGATTAACGGTCTATTAACCACTTAATCGTATTACACCATATTGGAAAAAGCTCATTAACATATCTGGAACACATACATGCAATTATCAAGCTCAACTTAGACTTCTCAATTTATTGGTTCATATTTAATTCATTGTTGTCCAGACCAAGTTAGAGAAACTTAGCTAAACATAATTAAATAAGCAAAAACAAAAGAGATAAAAGAAAACATACTTGAATTGAAACAAAACATAATCTGAACGTCTTGGGCAACGACGGACTTCGACGTTTCCGGAAAGAACATAAATGAAAATATAAAAATACTAAACTAAAAGTGAGCCGAAGCTCCTAACTAAGAATGAGTAAAATCTGATATATCGGGAGTAGTAGAAAGTAAAAATTCGTTTGTGCATGATTTAAAGTAGTATTTATAGAGGCATGTGTAGGATTTCTAATGGGCCTAGCCCAGAGTCGTGGGCTTGGCCAAGGGTTGCCTTCTTCTGCAAGACTTTTCTTCTTTAGTTGCTGCCCAGATATACTTTCCTTCTTGGGCAGCTGTCCAGATTCTTCTTTCCTTGTTAAGTGCTGCCCAGATTCGTCCATCCTTATCTTCAAGAGATTTGATGCGATCTGAATCTATATGGATAAGGAAAGATTGGCTTGGTTGATTTCTGTCCTTATCTGCTTCTTTGGATAAGATGCATTCGTCCATTGCCCAGATGCAAGCTCTGGACGGTCAACGGACTTCCTCTGAGCAAAGTCCTTGTATTAGACAAAGAGACCCCATTGAGCAACGACACATTTGATGCTAACTATGTTGTTTAAGCTGGAGCTTCTTCAGCTGCTCAGTGCCTTGTATCTACAACCTTCGCCTTTTTCATGGAATATATCACTGTATTGCCCAAACGCACCTGCTCTGCCCAAAACGAACCTGTTGTCCAAATTGTGTCCTCCCAGACACGAAAAGACACAAAAGACTAGACAAAGACTCTATCTAGACACCTTAAATACACATAGAATAATCACAAAATATGGACTCATCATACCCACACACTTAAACCATGCTTGTCCTCAAGTGTGTAAATTAGACTTGCCTTCGACTTTCAAAATAAACAAACAAAACTCAAGACTTAAACATATGAAACAAAATAAAAGACTCAAGACAAAATCAGCATGGTCAGAATATTAGTCAAAACAACATAACAATTCTTATCATAAAATATGCATGTGAAGGGAAGAGAACATGCACAACTATTAAACAAGTCAAGATAGAACTGTGAGCAATAAGGATATCCTCACCACACTCATCACTCTTGTGTATATGATTTTTTTAACTCTCATTGACCATTTCAACTTCGGATTCACCATAGGCTTGTCTGCTCTTTTAAGTTTTATTCTCATGAACTAAACCTTAGAATTCATCATTAGGTCTTTTATTGGGCTGTAACTTGGCTTAGGGCAATAGGTAGGATGTATTTAGATATGAGCTAAGGTCATTTGAACTCATACTGGGCAACAAGGTTTCCCAGCTCCTTCTTGATTCCTTGCCTCATTTTCCAAGCCTAAGCATAAAAACTTAGTAGGGAGGAACTTACTCTTTCTCTTTTTTTATATATTTTAATATATTTTTTCTTTTCTTTTTTTTTTGTTTCCTCCCTACTTCTTTTGCAATATTTATTAATTTGGGCAATAAGGTACCCAACTATCAACAGAAAATGTCTTGCCCAGATTGTACCCCATCATCTCCTTCCTTCCCTTTTCTTCTACATTCCCTGAGTTTTCATGACCGGGTAGGAAATTTTATCAAGGCAAAATTTAAGTGAATAGAAAGAATTAAATTAGCTCAAGAGGGCTAGTCAAAGGATTAATGATTAAGGTAGGCTTTCAAGGCTCCTTGGGCAAGTGAAAGAAACTGCCTAAATCATGTCAAGCTCCTAAGCTCAGTTTAGAAATCATCAACAAAAGTACAGACAGGTTCTAGTTCTTCCTAATTGAGATGTCATTATTCACACAAGAAAAGAAATCATGTATTGGTCAATACATTAATTAAGCTCAAATCCTCACAGGGTATGCTGACAATTCATTTGATCATACAAGTCATCTTCTAGCATGCATAAACTCAACACTATTCAACAAGCATCAATTAAGCACAAAGAATTTATCACAGTATCTTGACCAATACTCCTATCATGTTGACCAACTAACTTACAAATATAAACACATAAAACAACAACAACCCCACCCACACACTTTGCATTGAGCAAAGTGGATAAAGTAAAGGTCAAGATTCGACAAACTCGACGAAAACAAAAACAAAAGAAAAGACAGAAAATAATAGACTCAAACTAACTAAACCACAAAACACTTGGGAGGAAACAATTATAATGAAGGTATAGCAAAACACCTGGATGTGTTGTGGGTAGAGTACACATTGAGGGCAAAGTGAGTGGCATGGAGTATCTCCATACGTGCAACAAAAACTTTTTCCAAACTGGTCAACACTCTCAAAGTTTGCAACTCCTTGCTTCTCGGGTTAGGCAAGCGTACATCTTGCCCACCACTGATGATTCTAAAATGACACGTTGAGCGAGCAAATTGTTCCACAATGTGCGACAATATTCTCCTTTAGCTAGCCCAGGCCACTAACCTCGATGCCTTTCAGTACAGAGGTAGCAGACTTCCTCTTGCCCATTTACGAATGGTACTGGGCAAGAAGGCCATGCTGGTGGTTGTGCCTTCGCTTTTGAATGTCATACCAAACTTGTTATTTTGCTCAAACTCCTAAATTTGATGTAGGAAAAGTAAGCTCGTTGATCAGCCTGGATGTCAGCAACCATTTCCTCCATATTGCCCAGACGCTACAACAGTACCTTGTCTTGGAAAACGAGAGAACTTATTTCCTTCATGTTCCTTACCCCTCTACTTCTGCACACTAAAAACAAAAACACCATACAAGAAAAAACAACTACCTATCCTAGGATTATTATTAAAACTAAATTTATTAAAAGAAAATTACGAAAATCAAATAACATACCAGGTTACCTCCTGGTCAGCGCCCTATTTTGCATTCTAGGCATGACGTGGGACTCATTCAGTGTTCCTCAAGGTCAAGAAGATCTAGAGCCTCCTTCTGACCATGGTAGTGCCCATAGCAAAATTTCTTTTCCCAAATGCTTACGTCTCGAACTTTCCTTCTCCATTGGCTAAACTTCCGGTAGTCAATACGTCTTCTCCGATCACTTTGAGGTCTCATGCCCACCATCTTCTTATTCTTATCTTTAACAACTTGATTGCCAGACTTCTTGGGTACAGTATGCGCTTTGGGCAACGAATGATCTTCAAATTTCGGATAGATTATGCCCGAACCCAGGAGTTTTAGGATCTCCTTCATCACTTGGTTCAGCTCTTCTTGATGTTCCATTCTGGGCACAATTTCTTCTTCCATCAAAGGGTGATGCATACAAATGGTTGGACTCATGCCTTGGATATCGGCCAAAGTCCTATCAATTGCCTCTTTGTTCATGTCCAAGACACTCCTTATCTTTTCTTCTTCCTCAATGGTTAACTCACCACTTGTGATCACGGGCAGAGTCTCATCTTGCCCTAGATACATGTATTTCAGATGTCTGGGCAATGGCCTATCCAATTTTCGTACTTGCTCAATAGATGGCACTAATCTATCCTCTGAGCTCAACAAGGGTATGTTGAATGCCTCAGTGTGTGTTGCCCGTGAACCTCAGTACTTAAATAGTTGACCGCTTAGACAACCTTCAAATCACCATCTTGCGCACAGTCCTTAGTTATGCCCTCTTTAACAGGATCATCAATACCGGTCCGTTGCCCAAGCTCTTTCTCTTTTCTTAATCTGCCTAGAAATGGTATTCTGGGCACATAGGAAGGTACCTCCACCTTCTTGGGCATAACAACATTCTTCTTTTTAGCTTCTATTTCTTGGGCAAGTTCTTCTTCATCTGCTGACGCCATGTTGACCTCTTCTTGGGCAGAAAGTTCCCCTTGCTTCTTTTCCATTCCAGCCATCGCGTGTACAACTTGAGAAAGTTGACTATTCATGCCAGTCATCAACGAGTCGCCTCTATTCTGATCATGGTGGTGGGGCAAAACATATTGATGTTGGTATTGATGTTGTTGAGCTGGATGCTGCCCAATTTTCAATTCTGCCCAGGTTGTTGCCCAATAACAGTTACTTCTTCATCCTCGAACCAAGATGGACATTGTTCAGTAGCGTGTGTAGTGGCTGAACACACTTCACACTTTTTAATTGTCCTCTTAAGCGTTGGGCAAATAGGAGTGCTCATATTGGCCATAAACTTCTCCATCATACTGCAGAATCTCTCAATCTTATCATCTTCTTGGTCAATTGCAGCCGATCTTTGCATCTCCTCTTGATCCCTTCGATTGTCTGCCATTATGGCAAACAACTTAAAAGCTTCACTAGGGCACTTATTCAAAATAGATCCTCCAAACGCTGCATCAATCCAATCCCTATCTCCTAGCCTTAATCCATCCATGAAAGCTTAAATAAGGTCTTGGTCAGGAATCCCGTGTTGTGGACATCTGACCAACATCTGCTTGAATCTCCGGTGATATTCATAAAGTGACTCCTCTATGCAGATCTTCATTGTAGTGATGTTCTTTCTTTCTTTCTGAATTCGGGCAATAGGGTAGTACCTCTCAAAGAATTGTTGTTGCAGTTGTTTCCCTGTAGTGACACTTCCAGCAGGTAACGTGTAAAGCCATTCACGTGCTTCATCTTGAAGAGAGAATGGGAATGTCAACAACCTCACGTAGTCCACAAAGTGGGGGTTGATGGGCGTCACATCTCGTATTGTCCAACACACCATCTCGAAATCTCGAATATGACGTATGGGATCTTTACCGGGCATATCACTGAACTTGGGCAAAAACTGAATCAAAGTGTGCTTGAACTCCCAATCTCCAGTGATTTTTGGCAATATAATGCCCATGGGCTCAAGACTCAAATTGCTTAGGAACAACATGGCCCGTAAAGTTTTCTCCTCAACTTGTGCCTGACACGCACCCGTCGTGTGGTACGATCAAAATACCTGTGTATGCCCCAGACGGACAGTACACGCTCATATGCCCACTACCGGACTGGCTAGTCTTAGCGGTAAGCTAGGGTCGATCCCACGGAGAGTGAGGAACCACTTTACTCTTCAGGTGCACAAGTTTGGTTGTCACGGTCCAATCCTATTTATCTGCACAAAATAACTTGGAAAAAATCAAATATAAAAGGGGTAAGATTTGGGATAGGTCATGATCATTGTTGATGTGTTTATTCGGTCATGGGCATACTGAAGATCCGTCCATGCTTTGTATAAACTCAAGGCGTGGCCCAAAGACATTGGGGCGTTTCAAGAGTTTACACTCCACACTTGGGATGGTTGAATCCCTTGTAGTCACTTGGTCCGAAGGTCACGCTTCACCCCGGTCACAAGGTTGTGCTTCACTTCTCCTTAGATAGTAGTCATACCCGATCCCTCCAAGTATGATCCTCACCAACCTTCTCTTCCAAGCTTCTCGGCTCTGCACCTACAGAGTAGACATAACTCGCGGGATATACATTTCCGGTAACGCGTCCAACCGGTCATCGATATATCTACGATGCGCAAGATGAGTCCCTTGGTCAATAACCATGGCTTGATGCCTCGTCACAGTTGGTGGGTAATTGTTAGAGAAGCCCAAGACCGAGGAAGGACACAGTATCCCCTTGCCCGTTCCTCGCCATCCAGATCTACAACACCATTAAAGGCGCTGCTCAGCTACTCGGTCACAGGCATACCGGACGTTGCCGTCTGCCATACCCTAACCTTTGCTTGGTATGGTACAGCTCTAATCGTACGGAGATCACTCGTCAGGTCAAGACTGCCCATGAATTCTGCTCAGATCTCTCCGAAACTACTGGACCCAATTGAAGGCACAAATGCCTCACGAATATTTCACATATCAACCATCAATCATTTCCCCTACCCAAATCTCACCAAGAGAATTACTCATACATAATGAAATACATAATATCGAAGATAAATAAACACATGAATAGCAGAAAATACGAAATACTGAATTAAGAGGGTACCTAAGGCAAACTGCCTTGGATTAGTTCTTCACAGCGGAATGTAAAATGAAAGCTGATAAATTGTTTGATGCGTAGACTGTAAAAGAACTAAAAGTAAAAGTATTTCTTGGACTGAAGATTATCGAATGGTAGGGGTAACCAATGTTGTGACAGCCATACTTGCTGGGCTTTTATAGTTAAGATGATGGAAGTCAAAACCCTCCGCTAGTGGACCGAATCGGCATGATTGATACTTTCCATGTTGAGCTCGATCTTGATTCTCCGTGATTGAACAATTGATGATTGGCAATCTCCGATTGATTGATTGAGGGTGATGAGCTGACTTCCAGATCCTTCTTCACATAGATGCTCGGCAGGATATTGTGCGAATCTTCTCAACACATCTTTCCTTCTTTAGCTTCCACGACTGATTGGTGACTTCGGTGATGGTCATACGGTTGCATGCTTCGGTTAGTCTCGTACCAATGTTTTGTTCTTTGTAGACACAGCAGCTGCAAGATCTTCTTTGTTGTTGGGTGCATTGCATTAATACCATGAATGCGAATGATGAACAACAACTTAGCTTCAGGGTTCACATGGAATCCTCCTTTCAACCTCGTCTCACACTTCAGCTGAATGAACTCCTTCTCCTGTGCTGCATACTTCTTGGTGCAGTATTCCTGCAACTGACTAAAAATGCTCCAGTATTGCTCATTCTGACCATCATTCCTCTGTTTGACTCGGACGGAGCTTCCTTCCCACGAACTACAGCTTTCTTCCCTATATAGACACTAAAGACACAAAAAGATAGGAAAAATTGGGCCAAATGGCCCAAAAGTCGAAGATGCATCACACCTACACACTTAAACCATACTTGTCCTCAAGTATGTAGGTGGATTCATAAAGGACACCAAGAAAAGAGATGAACAAAAAGGAATAAAACTCCAAGACACGAGACTACGCAGTTACATGAATCAGTTCAAGCATGTGCATCAACCATAAGAACATACCACAACCTATTGAGCAAACACATCACATAACAGTGTTAGCAGTTTTTCCTCACACACACTCAAGTGTATGGCTAGTGTTTTACTCTCATCTTATACTGCATTAGCTTTCTCATAGGCTTGCTTAGGGATTCATAGCAAATACTGCATCTGGTGTAGATTATCAAAGGGTCTTTGCTTTGTTGTAAGGGGGCATACGGAGCAGAGGTAAGGATTTCGGGATAGTAGTTTAAAACTTGGTTCCAGTCATACCGACTAATCTCTTCAGTACTTGTGCTCCCACTCAACCTTTTCTTCCTCTTTCTTGTGGGGTTTCTTTCCTAGGCATGTATTATTTTCTGATCATCATTCAGAATTCTATTTTTTCAACTTATGCCTGTCTTTAAGATAACAAGTTTTAACCCCCCCCCCCCCCCTCCCCACCTCCCTCCCCCTCCCCCCTTTTTCTTTGGTGAGCCCTCTTTTCTCAATTATGCTTTTCCACTTAAAGTTTTGATCTACCTTTCTTCTTTTGTATGGTGTGGGAGACACGCTCTTAATTAGACATCAAAACAAAGGCTTATGAAAGAAATGCTTCGGCTCAAAGTGGCTAGCAATGGTTCGAATTTTAGCTTAATAAGTCTGGGGCTTCTAATCATGAAAGAATTGCCCTAATCCTTTAAACTACACCAACCAGCTAGAATCCATAATCAAGTTCTAAGGTCACTAAGCAGTATAGCCACACCAGAAATAAATGCATATCGACTCAATTCTCACAGGTATGGACTTCAGTATGCTCTCTACTGCTAACAATGCAATGATGCTCATCATGCCAATCATACTAGTCAAACCAAACAGCATGCATACTCTACACCAATTCACATCATTTGCGCGACACAAACACAGACTCTAATCAACATCAGACTCCAACAACACAATGACAAAAAACATAAAAATTAAAAATGAAAAACAAATCCTAATCTAAAAGTAGGGAGTAGAAACTTAGTCGTTTTGGTCAGAGGCATCCTTCTCCTTCACTTCAGCCTTTGCCATCAACGCCTTGAAACCAGTCTTCATGTTTGTATGCATCACTGCCATCTCATCTCTTAGCAATGCAACTTCCTCACGCAGCTCCTTCAGTTCTGCTACCATGGTTGCTACCTCGCTATCGGTAAAGTGCAGCACCGCCTGCTTTCCTGCCCTGCGCGGTTTGGCTCTGCCTGCTGCTCCTTCTGGGTAGACCAATGAGTAGTTTCCATGTTCATCCACCTCAACAATCCTCCATCTCACGAAGCGCCCTTGATCCAGAAATCTAGTGTCAACAACTGGAAGATCATCTGGCTTCTCCAAATTAAAATTGGTGAGATTCTTCGCAAGAATTGTCACCAACGGGCAGAGAGAGAGGTACTTGTTGTGGTGGGTCACTCCAAACTGAAACTGCAAGGCTGCAACGAATCCGAAGTTCACCCTTTTCTTTTCCGCCATGCACCATAGCAGGAATAGCTCTTGCTGAGTTACCACATTCGAGCCTTCCAGGCGGCCATAAATGTTGTAAGCCAGCCACCTGTGGCATATCTGCAGGGCTGGATCTCGAATCTCATTCGATTTGCAGCTGTTCTTCACATACTTGTCCTTGGTGGAGATGAAGGACCAGTAGTAGTTAATCCGAGACTTCCATTCGGAGGAGGCCACTGTCTCTGCCTCCTTGTACTCATCCTCATACACCTCCCGTAGCTCGAGTACTCCGAGTTGGATGTTCAACTCATTGATAGAGAGAGGGAACATCCTACCCCATAGTTGAAAGTGCAGGGTACCCGGGGTCTCGATGGTGTAGTTGCTACGGGGTTTGAACTCGACCGTCCCCATGAACTCCTCCGACAGCTTTTTGTAGGCTGGGTAATTCCATCCCAACACATTCCCCTAGCCTATTCCTTCGAAATACCCCTCCACCTTCTCTTTGATTCCAAAACCTTCCAAGCTCTCCGTGAGCAGGAAATACCAAGGGATAATTTCCCTGTTCTGAAGGATAGTATACCGTTGATTGTCTCTTGGTATGATCGTGCCAGATGAAGCAGATCGTACCAAACCCTTCTTCTTAATTCCAACCTTCTTGGTGGCGATGCTTGGTGTAGACTTCACCGGGGCGGGGATTTCTCCAGAGTCGGAGTTGTCCATAGTCTCCATTTCCTCTTTCTCTTCTTCTTCTGTCCCTTTCTCTTCTTCTTTCTCCACTTCTCCTTCTTTTGCTTTTCCTTTCTCCGCAGCAGTATCCTTCCTCACCGTGCTCATGGTGTCGGTCTTACTCCCCTCTTTGCTTTGTTTGGATCTGGGTGGCAAAGGGGGTTTTGAGACATCCAGCTTCCTCCTGGCCCCTACTCCCTTCTCCCTGCTCTGTGGTGCTGGTTCGCCTTAGGATTGCACAGGGGAATTTCCATCTTCCCCTTCTTCTATCATAGCTTATTCCTCCTCCTCATCGTCGGAGGCGGTCTGACCATCCTCCTTTGACTGAGAGTTGGAACGAGAAAGGATGGGTTCGGGAGTTGGTTCATTTGGTGGGGTTTGCGACATAGGGGCTGCTTTCTTCAAAGTGGTTGCAGAGGTTTTCTTCTTCGTTACGGTGGTAGTCATGGTGTTTTTAGTTGTAGGTTTCTTCTTTTCTTTCTTCTTAGGCGGCTGGTCCTCCACCTCTTCCTCAGCCTGGTCCTGTCCTTGAATTTCTTCTACCGCCCTTTCACCCGTGGTTTGCTTTTCCGGCGAATGAACTTGCTTCTATTTTTCCTCTTTAACAACCAGAGGAGTTGTAGTTTTCTCTGTGCTTTGCGTAGGAGTTTCTTTTGAGGTAGCGTTGCGCATCTTCCTCTTTCCCACTGTCAACGCAGGTTTTGCAGCAGGAGTACTTTACTTCCTCGTGGTGGCCTGCGTACTGCCGGAGGCGGCGTTGCTCTTGGTACTTTTTCTATTCGTAGGTAATTTGACTCTAGCCATGGTGAATGCGAAGGTTGGAAAATTAGGGTTTTTGGATTGTGAGTGATTGGGTGTGTGGAGAAAGCAAAACTGACTTCTTAAATTGAGTATTTCGAATGGCGGTTGCAGCAAAATGGGGAGAGTGGGTGTAATGTGTAGCAGTTATGGAGGATGTGGTGGTTTAATGAGGGAGGGTTTAACCGATGAGAGGGTGGAGATGACGGTTATGGAAGCTGAGGAATGATTAAGGAATGAAATCATTACCATATTTGAAATTCAAATATTATGCAAAACTCGAAGCGGCGCAGTTACTTCCCATGCAGACTGTGTCAGACGCGCTTCCACGTCACTCCTCGGTTAGACCTCTCCCAGATGAAACAATACCATGGGCCTCCACCTACACACTTTGCATCGCAAAGTGGGTTCAACATTAACCTTGGGCCTCCATTTTCTCTGGCCCATTTTCCAGAAGCTCTGATTCAGCCCAAGATCACTTAATAAAAAAAACTCTAAGTAACGGATGAATATAGCGGTTGTGGTCATATCGACTACCACTCCTGGGTTGCCTCCCAGTCAGCGCTCTTGTTTATTGTCTTGAGCTCGATGTACCCAAATCTAGTTTACTAGTAGACAGGGTCTAGGAGAGAGCCTTTCTCCTTGCTTTTCTTCATCTCAAAGTAGTCGAAGTAGGGTTTCAAACGGTGACCATTCACCACAAATGTATCACTTCTATTTAAGTCGTATACCTCGACACTTCCATTTAGAAATATTTCATTCATGATGTATGGCCCTCCCCATTTGGATCTGAGCTTCCCACTCATCAACTTAAATCGAGAATTGAAGAGTAGTACCTTTTATCCAACCCAGAATTCCTTCTTGCGGATTTTTGCATCATGAATTTTTCTTGTCCTCTCCTTGTATAAAACTGCATTGTCGTATGACTCCAACCGCAATTCCTCTAACTCACTCATCTACAATTTCCTTTCTTCTTCAGCCAAAGTCATACTGAAATTTATTTTCTTGATGGCCCAATATGCTTTGTGCTCCACTTCTACAGGTAAGTGACACCTTTTTTCCAAACACAAGCCTAAAGGGTGACATCCCTATTGGGGTTTTGTAGGCAGTTCGGTATGCCCATAACGCATCCCCCAAATTATTACTCCAGTCCTTCCGGTTGGGTTGGACCACTTTCTCCAATATGCCCTTGATCTCTCTGTTCGAGATTTCAGCCTGTCCATTGGCTTGGAGGTGATATGCAGTTGTCACTTTATGTTTCACCTTCATCATCTTAGTGAGTGCCTTGATAGTAGCATTATAGAAATGAGATCCCTGGTCACTGATAAGAATCTTTGGAACTCCAAATCTGTTAAACACTTGGTCATTCAAAAATCCTGCTACCGTATGAGCATCATTACTTGTTGTAGCCTTAGCTTCGACCTACTTAGATACATAATCGACTGCTACCAATATGTACTCGTAATGTCCAGACTTAGGGAATGATCCCATAAAGTCTATTCCCCATACGTCGAAAATTTCCACAGGCGTAATGGGCATTTGAGGCATCTCATCCCTTGCGTAATGCCCCCAACCATTTGGCACTTCGGACAGCCCTGTACCCATTTCCTTGCATCGGCAAATATCGAAGGCCAATAAAATCCGCTATCCAAGATCCTCTGTGCTGTTCTTCTTCCACCAAAATGTCCACTGCATGCAGTACCATGGCACATTTCCAAGATTTGAGCGTGCTCATCCTCAGGAACACACCTTCGTATGACCTGATCTGTCTCTATCTTCCATAAATGCGGTGCTTCCCAAAAGTAGAAACGAGCTTGTGTGACCAATTTCTGCTTTTCAAATTTGATCTTCCCTGATGGCACTTCTTTTGTAAAAAGATAATTTGCTATATCTGTGAATCATGGCTCCTTATCGGTCAAGGCATACAGAGTCTCCATCTCTGTTTGACCATATACAACATATAGCTTTTCATCAGGGAAAGTGTCCTCTATGGGCTCTCCATTATCCTTGCTCATTTGTAGCCTACTCAAATGATCTGCCACAAGGTTGGTAGCTCATTTCTTATCCCTTATTTCGATGTCAAACTCTTGTAGCAGCAATATCCATCGGATGAGTCGTGGTTTAGATTCCTTCTTCGCCATTAAATATTTCAAGGCTGCATGGTCGGTATATATAATTGCCTTGGTGCCCAAAAGATATGATCTGAATTTCTCTATGGCGAACACCACTGCTAACAATTCTTTCTCGATTGTGGTATAGCTGCCCTGAGCTGGATTGAGGGTTTTTGAGGCGTAGTAAATGACATAGCTTTCCTTTCCCTTCTCCTGTCCCAATATAGCTCCAACCGCATGATTACTGGTGTCACACATAATTTCGAAGGGTATCTCCCAATCTGGGGGCTGTATAATAGGGGCTGACACCAATCTGTCCCTTAGATTAAGGAATGCTTCCTTGCAGTCATTGTCGAAGTCAAACTGAACATCTTGTTGCAACAGTCGAGTCATGGGTTGAGCAATTTTCACGAAGTCCTTCATGAATCGTCGGTCCTGCACGACCAAGGAATGCCCGTATGTGCTTGACCGTAGTTGGATAAGGCAGTTTGGCAATGGAATCGATTTTTGTTTTGTCCACTTCGATCCCCCTTTTTGAGATGACATGTCCCAACACTATACCTTCTTTTACCATAAAATGGCACTTCTCATAATTAAGCACCAGGCTTTTCTCCACGCATCTTTTCAATACCAATTCTAGGTGGTTAAGGCATGTGTCGAATGAGTCTCCATATACCATGAAATCATCCATAAACACTTTGATGCAATTCTCCAATAAGTCAGAGGAAATGCTCATCATGCACCTTTGAAAGGTTCCAGGCGCATTGCACAGACCAAAGGGCATTACTTCGATAGGCAAATGTCCCATACACGCATGTGAAAGTTGTTTTCTCTTGGTCTTCTTGCGCCATAAAAATTTGCATGTATCCCGAGTACTCATCTAGAAAGCAGTAATAGGCATTACCGGCTAGTCGTTCGAGCATCTGATCGATAAAGGATAGCGGGAAGTGGTCCTTCCGTGTGACCATGTTCAATTTCCTGTAATCTATGCAAACTCTCCATCCTGTTTGCAATCTTGTGGGAACTAGCTCTCCTTTATCATTTTCTACCACCTAGATCCCTGATTTCTTCGGTACGACGTGGACTGGGCTGACCCACTGGCTGTCAGAAATAGGAAAGATAATTCCTAACTCTAGAAGTTTCAAAATCTCCTTAAGCACCACTTCCTTCATTACAAGATTCATCTTCCTCTGTGAATCTCGCACTGGTCGAGCTCCTTCCTCCAGGTATATATGGTGCATACATTCAGTTGGACTGATTACCTTAATGTCTGCCAAGGTCCAACCGATGGCTTCTCTATTCTCCCGTAAGACCCTGACCAATCTTTCCTCTTGCACTATTGTCAGATCTGCACTGATGATTACTGGAAGAGTCTCCTTAGTTCTCAAATAAGCGTATTGCAGATGTTTGGGCAGCTTCTTTAATTCCAAGATCGGTGCTTTTACAGTTGAAGGAAGTAACTTTTCGTGTTGTTCATACTGAGAAAACAATTCTGGTCTGCCCTCTGTTGATCCCCCAACTGAGTACACTTCCAAAATAATTTCTCTGATCTTTTTATCCACCTCTAACTCTGCCTCCAATGTGCTCTCCTTAAGTGAATATAGCTCCATAATAGCCTCTCGTACCTCAACATTTCCTGTTTGAATAGCATCTCGATCGGTGAGGCTAGCTTGTATCACTTTGTCTGTGGAGTCACTAGCGCTAAATTCCAAGCTTTGTTCTTGTACCAGAGGTTCAAATATGTCAATCATCTTTACAGACTCCATCTCTAGTTTCCTCTTTATTGCTTCATAAATATTGAATTTTTCCACAACTCCATCAAATTCACAAGACAGTATGCCCGTCTTCATATCCAGTTTTGTTCCGGCGATCATCATGAATGGTCTTCCCAATAAGATGGAATTCTCTTTCGCTTCTGACCCTGTATCCAACACATAGAAGTCGGCCAGAAAGATTAACTCTTCCACTTTGATTAGCACATCCTCTATCACTCCCTCCGGATATGCATTGGACCGGTCTACCAGTTGTATGACCACTCTAGTGTTCCTTAATTCTCCCAACTTAAGCCTATTGAAAACTGCTAAGGGCATCACATTTATCGAAGCCCCTAAATCCATCATGGCTTTATCCATATTTCTTCATGCTATGTTGCAAAGAATGGTGAACATTCCAGGATCTTAATGTTTTGGGGGTAATTTCTTCTGAATCACCGCTGACACACTTTCCCCCATCACATATCGAGCATCTGCTTCCACTTTCACCTTCCTTGAACAGAGATCTTTCAGGAACTTAGCATATTTAGGAATTTGTTTGATTGCGTCCAGTAATGGTATGCTAAGTTCCACTTTCTGAAATAATTTCATCATCTCGCTGGCTTCCTTTTCTTTGGCTTTCTGTCGCAGTCTGCCCGGATAAGGTGGTTCAGTTTGGTCATTACCAAGCTGTTCTCCAGTAAACCCATGACCGGTCCCTTCATCCTCCACCTCTATTATTATCACTTGTGCTTGTTCCTTGAGATTAATTCCCTGAGGGGGAAGCTTTCATGTATTTTCTTCCACTTTGGCCAACGCTTTTGCCAAATGACCAATCTGTACATTGGTCTGATTCATACCAGCTCGAACTTCATTTCGAAATTTTTTTTTCACTTTCCTTGACCATATTCTCAATGGCCTCTTCCCACGGTGTTGCCTCTGATGGGGCGGTTGATAAACCTGTTGCTGCTGTGGTTGGTAGTTCTATTATTGTAGTGGTCCTCCCTGATACTGTGGTTGTTGTTGGTGTTGGGCATACTGTTGAGAAGATCCCGGTATGCCTGTATTATGCTGTTGGGGTTGACCATCTTGCTTCCATCTGAAATTAGGTTGATCCCTCCATCCTCGATTGTAAGTATTAGAGAAGGGATCATGTTTCCTATGAAATCCTTCGTTTCCCCCCATAGCATTTACATCCATTATGTCCTCACCAAAATTAGGGCAATTCTCAGATTGATGCCTTGTTGCATCGCAGAGGCCACACTGTCGTACCTTCTTCTGTATGGTCAAACCACTCAGCAGTGCTTTGATCTCCTTCATTTCTTGACTCAAAGTTGTCAGTTTATCATTGTCTTCTTCCTTAGCTGGCAACTCCCTACTCCTTTCATGTCCATCATCTCTTGATTCCTCAGCCATCGTTCCCAATATTTTGAAAATTTCTTGAGGAGTTTTGGCCATCAATGACCCATTACATGCAGTTAACACCAATCCTTGATCATTCCTCCGCATGCCTTTTACGAAGCTCTCAACTTGATCCTTAGGTGTGATCTGATGGTGCGGACAGTTGCTCAGGAGCTGCTTAAATCGAGTCCAATACACATAGAAGGATTCCAGCCCATCTTGTTTGATGTTTCTGATTTCCCATCTCATTCTCTCAACTCGTATTGCTGGAAAGAATTCTTCTAAGAAGCATTGTTGCATTTCTTCCCAAGAAGTAACACTTCCTTGGGGTAGATTATATAACCATCTCCTTGCACGATCCACCAACGAGAATGGAAAGAGCACCAACTTCACATACTCCTGTTGGTTTTCGTTCCATTGGTGCATCACTGTCATTTCAAAATCCTAAAGATGAGTATGGGGGTCGTCCCCAGCGTATCCATTAAACTTCGGTAAGACCTGTATCAGTGTTGGTTTAAGGTCAAACCGCTCAGGGTCGAAAGGGTTTGCTGGTAAAGTGATCCCATTCGGCCTGAGATTTGGATTAGTTGGATATGCCAATTGTTTGAGGGTCTGCGCTTGCTGTCGATCTACCATAGCGTCGCGTCTCGCTATCCGTGCAAGTACGCGTAATCGTCATTCAGTTCGGTCAATATTTAGATCAAAAATCAATGCTCTTTGTACTTGACGAGTTCCACACATACACTAGTAGCAGAAGATGGAATGAGAAGAGTAAAATTGTTGCGCTTCACTCCCTGGAAACGGCGCCAATTTTGACACGCACCTGTCGTGTGGTACGATCAAAATACTTGTGTATGCCCCAGACGGACAGTACACGCTCCTATGCCCACTACCGGACTGGCTAGTCTTAGCGGTAAGCTAGGGTCGATCCCATGGAGAGTGAGGAACCACTTTACTCTTCAGGTGCACAAGTTTGGTTGTCACAGTCCAATCCTGTTTATCTGCACAAAATAACTTGGAAACAATCAAATATAAAAAGGAGTAAGATTTGGGATAGGTCATGATCATTGTTGATATGTTTATTCGGTCATGGGCATATTGAAGATCCGTCCATGCTTTGTATAAACTCAAGGCGTGGCCCAAAGACATTAGGGTGTTTCAAGAGTTTACACTCCACACTTGGGATGGTTGAATCCCTTGTAGTCACTTGGTCCGAAGGTCACGCTTCACCCTGGTCACAAGGCCGTGCTTCACTCCTTCTTAGATAGTAGTCATACCCGATCCCTCCAAGTATAAACCTTACCAACCTTCTCTTCCAAGCTTCCTGGCTTCGCACCTACAGAGTAGACATAACTCGCGGGATATATATTTCCAGTAACGTATCCAACCGGTCATCGATATATCTACGATGTGCAAGATGAGTCCCTTGGTCAATAACCATGGCTTGATGCCTCGTCACAGGTTGTGGGTGATTGATAGAGAAGCCCAAGACCGAGGAAGGACGCAGTATCCCCTTGCCCGTTCCTTGCCATCCAAATCTACAACACCATTGAAGGCGCTGCTCAGCTACTCGGCCACAGGCATACCGGATGTTGCCATCTGTCATACCCTAACCTTTGCTTGGCATGGTACAGCTCTAACCGAACGGAGATCACCCGTCAGGTCAGGACTGCCCATGAATTCTGCTCAGATCTCTCCGGAACTACTAGACCCAACCGAAGGCATAAATGTCTCACGAATATTTCACATATCAACCATCAATCATTTCCCCTACCCAAATTTCACCAAGAGAATTACTCACAGATAATGAAATACATAATATCTAAGATAAATAAACACATGAATAGCAGAAAATACGAAATACTGAATTAAGAGGGTACCTAAGGCAAACTGTCTTGGATTTGTTCTTCACAGCGGAATGTAAAATGAAAGCTGATAAATTGTTTGATGCGTAAACTGTAAAAGAACTAAAATTAAAAGTGTTTCCTGGACTGAAGATTATCGAATGGTAGGCGTAACCAACGTTGTGCCAGCCATACTTGCTGGGCTTTTATAGTTAAGATGATGGCAGTCAAAGCCCTCTGCTGGTGGACCGAATCGGCATGAATTATACTTTCCATGTTGAGCTCAATCTTGATTCTCCGTGATTGAACAGATTGATGATTGGCAATCTCCGATTGATTGATTGAGGGTGATGAGCTGACTTCCAGATCCTTCTTCACACAGATGCTCGGCAGGATATTGTGCGAATCTTCTCCATGCATTTTTCCTTCTTTAGCTTCGGCGACTGACTGGTGACTTCGGTGATGGTTATACGGTTGCATCCTTCGGTTAGTCTCGCACCAATGTTTTGTTCTTTGTAGACACAGCAGTAGCAAGATCTTCTTTGTTGTTGGGTGCATTGCGTTAATACCATGAATGGGAATGATGAACAACAACTTAGCTTCAGGGTTCACATGGAATCCTCCTTTCATCCTCGTCTCTCGCTTCCGCTGAATGAACTCCTTCTCCTGTGCTACATACTTCTTGGTGTAGTATTCCTGCAACTGACTGAAAATGCTCCAGTATTGCTCATTGTGACCATCATTCCTCTGTTTGACTCGGACGGAGCTTCCTTCCCACAAACTACAGCTTTCTTCCCTATACAGACACTAAAGATACAGAAAGATAGGAAAAATAGGGCCAAATAGCCCAAAAGTCGAAGACGCATCAGTGCCTCCATCATAGGTTCCACCTATTGATGATCTTCTTCACCAGAGTGGTCATCCTCTCAAAGGTTAATTTCTGGAAAGCTATTGCCCTCAGCTTCCAGACTCTTTATTGCTCGTACTTCTCGCCCCAAGAGAAAGTTACTGAAATCGACTCCCCAGTAACGGCGCCAATTTTCACGAGGCCGTCATTATCACTCGCAAAATAAATTTGTTGCCTATGCCCACAACAATATAGATAGCGGTAAGAACATGGTCGATCTACGAGGAGTTGATTGTATCTTTCTCTTACCTCCTTCCACCGGTCTTGCAAAAAGGTTTTGGTTTTGGTCACAGTACCCTTTTTGGGTAGTACGCTGTAAACTAAATAATTGAAACTAAACAGAAGAATTGATCAATAGATTAAAGTAACCTGGCCTGGACTTGACTCATTAAATATGAACGCTTACTCGGTCATCGGTGCAAATATATTTATCACATGCATGCATCGTTGGTTATAGGACTTGAATGATGAGATCTCTTTTTAGTCGTCACGCTCTCAACAAACTCTTCCCTGACCTATCCTTACTTAGTTGGCGACACACCGCCGGCTCCCTACTCTGGGCAATACCTCTATCGGAGTCATCGTTCAGTTTCTTGTCTAAAGAGCATTAAAATCTAGAAAGGCCCAACAAGGAATCACCACGTCTTGCCCATAAAGGTAGACACATTTCTCTAATGCTAATCGATCTTAACTAAGATAAGTTATGGAAAACACTCCTACTTCTTAATTGATTAGTGATCTAATATGTCTTAAGTGATTAACAACCAACCACTTAATCATATTACACCATATTAGAACAAGCTCATTAACATATCGGAAACACATGCATGCAATTATCAAGCTCAACTTAGACCTCTCGAGTTTATTGGTTCATATTTAATTCGCCGTTGTCCAGACCAGGTTTAATGAAACTTAGCTAAACATAATGAAATAAGCAAAAGCAAAAGAGATAAAAATAAACATACTTGAATTGAAACAAAACATAATCTGAACGTCTTGGGCAACGACGGACTCCGACGTTGCTGGAAAGAACATAAATGAAAATATAAAAATATTAAACTAAAAGTGAGCCGAAGCTCCTAACTAAGAATGAGTGAAATCTGATCTATCGGGAGTAGTAAAAAGTAAAAATTCGTTTGTGCATGATTTAAAGTAGTATTTATAGAGGCATGTGTAGGATTTCTGATGGGCCTAGCCCAGAGTCGCTTGGCCAAAGGTTGCCATCTTCTGCAAGACTTTCCTTCTTTAGCTGCTGCCCAGATATACTTTCCTTCTTGGGCAGTTGTCCAGATTCTTCTTTCCTTGTTAAGTGATGCCCAGATTCGTCCATGCTTATCTTCAAGAGGTTTGATGCGATCTGAATCTATATGGATAAGGAAAGATTGATTTGGTTGATTTCCGTCCTTATCTGTTTCTTTGGATAAGATGCATTCGTCCATTGCCTAGATGCAAGCTCTGGACGGTCAACAGACTTCCTCTGGGCAAAGTCCTTGTATTGGACAAAGCGACCTCATTGAGCAACGACACATTTGATGCTAACTATGTTGTTCAAGCTGGAGTTTCTTTAGCTACTCAGTGCCTTGTATCTGCAACCTTCGCCTTTTTCATGGAATATTTCACTGTATTGCTCAAATGCACCTGCTCTGCCCAAAACGCACCTGTTGTCCAAATTGTGCCCTCCCAGACACGAAAAGACACAAAAGACTAGACAAAGACTCTATCTAGACACCTTAAATACACACAAAATAATCACAAAAAATATGGACTCATCAGGGAGTTATTGTAACCTTGGTGATGACTCTTAGGGAAAAACCAAAGGATCCGGTACATTTGAAACTCATCTAGTGACTATAAAAAATGTTTCCTTGGTCGATGGATTGAAGCATAACTTGCTCTCCATAGGCCAACTGTGCGATAATGGTTTTTTGTGAAGTTTGATGCACAGGGATGCAGGGTGAAAGATGTCAAGACCAAGCAGATTCTTTTATATGGTAGACGATTTTCATCAGGTAGAGCCTACGACACAGACCGGTCGAGTAGCTCACCAGAAATGTGTTTCGTGTCCAAGAGCAGCTCAGAGACAAGTTGGTTGTGGCACAAGAGACTCAACCACCTTAACTTCAAAACCATGAATAAGTTAGCTCGCCAACAGTACGCGCTTGGAAAGTTGGTTAGAGCATCATTCCATCTTAAGATGACGCCTTCCACGGATAGAGTTCTGCAATTGATCTACATGGATCTTTTCGATCCGATCACCCCAAAGAGTGTGAGTGGAAATCAGTAGACTTTTGTAGTCACTGATGACTATTCGAGATACACCTGGGTGATCTTCATGGCGCACAAGATTGAGACGAGAGAAGAATTGCCTAAGCTGATGGATAGACTTGCGAATCAACAAGGGAAATCCATTGTCTCCATCAGATTTGATAGCAGAACTTAGTTCCTCAATGAGAACATTGTTGAGTATCACAAAAAGAAATGCATCACTTATCAAATCTCAGCTGCAAGAACTCCACAGCAGACGGAGTAACTGAGAGGAGAAATCGAACGCTGAAAGATGCAGCTACCTGTATGCTTACCAGCTCAGCCCTACTAAAATGTTTTTGGGTTGAAGCAGTCAACACAGCGTGCTACACACAGAACTGCTCCCTCCTCACGAAGAGACAAGGAAAAACTCCATACGAACTATGGAGAAACATGAAGCTTAACATGTCTTACATTCGTGTATTAGGTTCTAAGTGTTATATCCATAATAATAGGAAAGCTCAGTTGAAAACTTTCGAGCCAAAAGTTGTCAAAAGGCATATTTTTGGGATATGTTGCAAATATTAAAGCTTATAGAGTTTTCAACACAAGCACCAAAAGTGTGGAGGTAACACCTCATGTTATGTTTGATGAGTCTACTTTTGAGTGCAGGGAATAGGCTAAACTGCAGGTAGTTGAAGGAAGCGCACCGACACAGCCAATTGAGACCAGATCTCAAGCCCAGAGATTGAAGAATCTTGCAAAGCCGCTTATCTGGTCAACAGAGATAGAAGAAGTATATTCTTCTGACGAGAAGAATGAAGATCCCATCACAGATCAAGGGGGAACTTCAGAGTCAAGAGACCAAGTGCCACCTCCAGCTGACGCTCAGCCAGCATCAGCAACTGAACAGCCTTGCAGTGCAGGACCTTCCCAGCTCCCTAGTTCATCCTTCATCTCTAACTGAGGATAGAACCACACCAGAAGTCAGAACATCAAGCTCGGCACCTCTAACATCTCCAAGACTGGATTATTCCATCATAATGCTCGAATCAGCTAAGCAAGCACGTAAGCACAAATGGTGGTACGCAGCTTATGTTCCGACTCAGCCGACTCAGTCAGGAACCTCAACTGATGATGAACCAACTTTGGAAGCACAGTATGCTGACGAGCTTAGGATACTAGGAAAGCTAGAGCAAACAGGAGATGTAAGCATGATTGCATGCTTTGTAGCAGACGTGCCTGAACCCAAGAACATTTTGGAAGCTTTAGGATGCATCCACTGGACTCATGCCATGCAAGAATAGTTAAATGAGTTCCTCAGAAACAGTGTTTAGGAACTTGTTGAGAGACCTGAAGGAGTCAAGGTGATCGGCATGAAGTGGATATTCAAGAATAAGTGAGACGTCATTGGATGTGTAGTGAGAAACAAGGCTAGACTACTAGCTCAAGGTTATTGCCAGCAGGAAGGAATAGATTTTGAAGACTCCTTCGCCCCAGTTGCTCGTCATGAAGCAATTTGAATTTTCCTAACCTACGTTGCTTACCACAAGTTCAAGGTCTACCAAATGGACGTGAAGTGTACATTTCTCAATGGCGACATTAAAGAAGATGTTTATGTAGCACAGCCTCCCGGTTTTGAAACAGGTGACGGTTGAGTCTACAAACTGAAGAAAGCCGTTTACGTACTAAAACAGGCCTGCGCGCATGGTACGAAACTCTTTGCGGCTTTCTACTGGAGTCAGGATTCATCTGAGGCTCAGTCGACAAAACTCTATTCACCATCAAAGCTAGAGAAGATATCCTAATGGTGCAAATATATGTCGATGACATTATCTTTAGATCCAAATCCGAAGATCTGTGCAAGAAATTCTCCCAACTCATGAAGGAAAAGTTTGAGATGTCAATGATGGGAGAGATGAATTATTTCCTTGCGCTGCAGGTCAAGCAGTCGCCAGAAGGAATCTTCATCAGTCAGTCCAATTACAAAAAGGAGTTAATCTCCAAGTTTGGACTGATCTCAAGCCGAACAATAAAGATCCCAATGAGCACCAACGGGAAGATAGACCCTAGCCAAGAAGGGAAACTCGTCGATGCAAAGATGTACAGAGGGATTATCGACTCACTGCTGTATCTAACTACTAGTCGACCGGGCATCTCCTACGCAGTTGGAATTTGTGCAAGATTTCAAGTTGAGCCTAAGGAAGCTCACTTGTACGCAATCAAGAATATCATTAAGTACCTCAAGGGAACAGTTCATATGGGACTATGGTATCCAACTAATGATAACATTGAACTGACAGGCTATTCAAATGTAGACCTAGCTAGAGACAGGGTTGATAGGAAATCAACCTCAGGATATTGTCAGTTCATGGGAAACAAATTAGTTTCCTAGTTTTTGAAGAAGTAAATATGTGTCGCCACCTCCACAACTTAATTGGAGTACATGGCAGCTGGAAGCTGCTGTATGCAAGTTCTCTAACTGAAGCAACAGCTGAGAAATTATGAAGTGGAAACAGGCCAAATGCCCATTTTCTGTGATAGCTCAAGTGCTATAGCCATCACGGTAAATCCAGTTCACCACTCCATGATTAAGCACATCGATATTCGGCATCACTTCATCCGTGATCATGTCGAAAAGAAGGACGTCATATTGTTGAGAAAATTCACACTGCCATTCAGAGAGCTGATACTTTCATAAAGCCTTTGGTGGAAGCTCGATTCAAGATGTTGTGTCAACTCCTTCGATTGCTCAACCCAACCGAAGAAAAAGCCATGAAGATGGAGATCACAAGTTGAGGGAAAATCTCAACTTTAATGGGAACTGAGCGAGTACGCCTCCCCATTCAATCCAGCTGATCGATGGAGTCAAACCTCGACTGAACTGACGACGTGAGTCAGTCGAGTGTAAGCTGAGTAAAGAAGACAGTCGAGTTCCACGCCGACAGAGCGATGCTATGTTAACTTGTTCCTTTTTGCTAAGGCGGGTGTTTTGAAATTAATTCAAACATCTGTTACAAGTTATTTACATTGAATTAGCCAAGAGGCTACAGTCTTTGAAAAGCTAGTCTAAGTTTATAGACCATGCTTTTAGATCGCGATTGGGCTGACATAGCATTACCTACTCTCCTCACGCGCGTGAGTGTTCCTCACCGCCCCATGACGCGTTCCATCATCGTCATTCCTGGGAGTAGCTTTTTCTGAAACGACGCATTAAAGTCGGCTGTTTATCCCAAAGAAATTGCACAATTTGATCTGATCCGTTGATTAGGATCTCATCCCTCTTATAAATAAGGGGCCTTGCAATTCATTTTGCATATCAACCAGATTTTGTATCTTAACAACTCCAAGATTTTTTGTCTTTTACAATGAAAATTTTGCTTTGTGGTTTTCTCTCTTGCTAAGGTTTATTTTCCTCTTCAGAAAATCTTACCAGATCGAGAATATGTCTTTCAACTTTGCAAAGCGGTTCTTTCCTTCCGCAAGCCCTGAATCTGTGAAACAATTGGTTCAGTAAGAATGTTATGTTCGTGGCTACATGAGACGCAGACGCCTCAAAGGTCGATTGATGATGTGGGTGCTTCATGGTGTCAACCAGCTAATGCATCTCCCTGAGGTGTTCTTTCAGTTGCATGTTGGGATGAAGATCTGCAATCCCATGTCGCTAGAATAGGTCAAAGAGGAAACAGGCTGAGAAGAAGAAGGCTGACAAGGGATCAGTTGCCTCCTTTTGTTTGAGATGGGTATTCAGGTGGATGTTTGCACCAACTAATATCAGCCACACCAGCTATGCAGCGGTAGAAAAAGTTTGCCAGGCCGTTGAAGGAAAGGTTGTTTAGGGTCAGAGAAGGGATAACCTCAGCCTCCAGCCTTGGTAGCTGAAGATAAAGACCCTTCCTTCCTTAAGGAGGTGGAGGAGTCGAAGACGAAGACCCTAGAGTAGGTTAGTATGTTAGGACTGTAGTTTAGCAAGAACTCAGTTGTTGTTGTAATCTCTCCCCAATTTGTTATCTGTAATAACAAATTGTTGGTTATTAAAGGTCTTCAGCTATTGATTTCACTTGATGACAACCAACTCGTTGTCCAAGTTTGAGGTCAATCTTTTTAATTTTTATATGTTTTTTTGTACTAACCCCTTTCCTCTTATAGACTAGATTTGAGTTTATCTATTAGTCTTCTTGGTATCAGTTATGGTATCGGTTAGGAAAGTTAGGTGATGTCAGTTTAGGGTTTTGGCATCATCAAAAAGGGGGAAATTGATGGAAAAATTAGTAAAAGGTTTCGAATGATTCCAAAATCCCAACTGACCCCAATCGAGTAGATGAATGTCTTTAGTCTGATCTTAGCTAGAGCTCACTATTTGAGCTTAGGTTTTTTATCTTTACAGGTTTCAAGCAGAAGAAGTCAGCCAAACTGAAGAAGAAAGTTCGTGAAGAACTCATCTGAGACCCAAACTCAGTTGACCCCCAAACTCAGTTGAGACCTCAACCTCAGATGAAGCACGGACTCAGTTGGACAGTAGCTCAGTTGACTCCTCAACTGACCCACGCAGATGAAGGCATACAGTTCCAGCGTGAAGAGAAGTTGTGTTAAAGTCAGACGTTGCAAAGTGGAGAAGAGGACTTTGAAGACGTTGAAGGCATAGGAGTTGCAGTCCAGATTCAAATCTACTCGAAAGCACAAATCAGCTGGAGAACTTACGATAAATGGGCCGACAACAGCGATGTACAAAAAGCAACGCTCGCAGTTTCTATTTTAGGAAAGTTTCCTGAAAAGCATGTGGAGTATCATGCTTTTGGCAGAGGTCAAACGGCTCTTTCCAACGGCTAGATAGATCTCCCTCTATAAATAGAGAATTCCACATCAAAGATCGTGGGCAGACACAAGCAAGCAGAAGTGCCAAGAGAGACAAAATCAAGAGTGAAGTAGCAGCAGCAGACAACCTCTCTCTATAGCAAGAAGACCTTAGTTGAGAACTAGTTGAAGTCGAGTTTTCAAAGCTTCTCTTGTTCTTCCTTCTAGCCTCTCAAAAAGTCTCTTCTTGATCGAGTCTAGAATAATATGTTCTTGCATAAATTGTGTCTAACCGGACTGTCTCCCAAAAGATCGAGTCCGAAGCCTTAGGACGAAGCCTCCACTTCCCTCAGTGTTGAAGGCTTCTTAGTTGGAAAACCCCCAACCCCCAACCCTTAGGTCCGACTTTGCACCCAAAATCAAAGTCACTAGGTCCCTTTGAACCCATACTCAAAGACTAGGTCCCTTGGAACCTGTAATTCAAGACTAGGTTCCTTAGAACCCGGAATCTATGAACCCAGGTTGTGCACTTGCCCGGAAAAGTGTTGCAAGGTCTTGTTCGAACTCGTAATCTAACTGGTTAGGTTTGCTTGGTACCCGAAAACCAAGTGGGGCGTAAGCACACTTAAGCTTATCTAGTAAATTACTTCCCCGAAAAGGAAGTCGTGGACGTAGGAAGTCAATCTCTGAACCACGTTAAAATACTTTTTCCTTTACTTTTTGTACTTATATTCAGTATTTTACATTCAGTTTCCTAACCAAGTGACTTGCATACAAACTACATATTTACAAAGTGCACTAATTTGGGAACATGACCTTCTCCGTTTTCACAAAGGTTTCAGTTTTTGTAACGAGTCTAAACTCCACTAACTTTCGCAACGCAAAACTGTTTAAAACCTCAGTTGGTGCATACAGCTGATCTTTAGGCATAGGAGCAAGTCGTGCCCCCAACTATGTGAACAGCTCCAACTGAGCAATTGCTATTAGTGTATTCCTCCCCTCCCAACATCAGATACTCGTTACTCGGACCATCAATATTATTATAATATTTATTATTTAATAATAATAATAATAATAATAATAATAATAATAATAATAATAATAATAATAATAATAATAATAATAATAATAATAATAATAATAATAATAATCATGTGCATTCCTGAAGATATGGAATAGCTAATACCAAGGAGGAGGGAAGGAATGACTAAACCTATACTCATGGGATTAGTCATTCTGTAAGGAATGGTCATTCACTATAAAAAAAATATACCAACCATGGAATTATGAATAGATGCATTAATGACCAATTCATTCTCATTCCATTCAAGCGTACCGGTCATCACCTTATAACTTTTTTTCTGAGATTGATACTTACGATTTCAATCTTGTATTACCAAAAAGAGATTTCATCAATTTTTTTATTTTTATTTTTTTTGAAAAGAGATTTCATTTTTTTTTATTCAACATGATTGTGAACTTTGCAAATACGATTAACCAACACAAGCGGTACCATACAAACGTACGGAATCAACATATTGAATGGTGATATCGTGCATCGAATAATCAAATTTATATTCATATATATATATGTGTGTATGTTTTTAAATAAAATATTATACAAACGTAAAGGTGCATTTATGAGTAAAAATGACATATGCAATATTCATATGCTCAGAAGTTACACTGTCACTATGTGACCATATCGAAATCTCATCCTCTGTACACTTTATTCTTGTATTTATTCCTATCATTCCTCCTTAAAGTTTTCCTTAATTTTACGCCTCTAAATCTACTCTTATCTCACAAATTAAATTTAGCCCACCATTTTTATAGAAGAATTAATAGAATATAGGATAACTAGTGTTATATGTAAAATATGAGCAAGATACGATGATGTAAGGAAAATTTTACAAGCAAATTTAGAAACAAAATTTTGAGATTGTACTGTGAATATTCTAATTAAATTTAAAACAATCATTATCTGCTTATTTGGGACATGGATTAATAAACCGACCTGGTTTGCAAGATTTGCATAGTCTTGGAACGGAAACGACTCGATGAATCCATTGTATGCAATTTGTACGTAGCTTCCAACGTCGTCGTTTATGCCCACTACTTGACCGAGCGAGATATCGGTGTGCTTACCGCGTGAAGGTATTATCAAACTATTCCGTGGATTATCAGCCAAGCCTTCTCCCACCATAGGTTGGTCCAGTACTACGCTCATTCCTCAGGCCCGTAACTTATCGGCCGGCCCAATACCGCTCAACATCAATAGTTGTGGGCTACCTATTGCACCAGCTGATACAATTATTTCATTTAGGACCCCACTATTCAAATGTACCTCGTGTTTTTCACCTTTTGAGTCTTTGAACACAACTCCATATGCCTTTGGCTTTTGACCTACAAGAAGTTGATCAAAGCAACTTCAAAATTCAATTTAAGATGGAAAGGTACTTAAGTTTGGAAAACAATGATTTTATATCCTAATTGGTGCGTGTAAATTGGTTATGATCCGTGGCTGGAACTAGAAATTTTTGTGTAGGGGATTCAGTTCATAACATTATATTAGATTTTTTGTTTTTATGTCATGCGAACTCGCAGCCGTTACCTTTGGTGCGTACTGGGTAAACTCTATCCCTTGTACAGTAATCTAAAACCACACAGGGTAGGTGTTGGGAAATTTATTAGTATGAGTTTTGATGAATTCCAAAACCAACTGACCCCAACCGAGTAGATGTTGCCAGAACCTAATGTTAGAAGTTAGGCTCGCTGTTTGAGCAAAGTTAAGATTTTATCTTTACAGGTCTCCAGCTGAAGATGGCAACAAGGCATCACTCAGACAGAACATCAGTTGTCAAGAAATACAACTGAGAGCTCATATGATCAGATGCAAAAAGGGGGAAGTCACATTCAAGAGATAGACCATCAGTTGTAAGGAAAACAACTGAGCGTTCATCAGATGAGAAGCAGTAAAGGGAAGAGAACATCAGATGAAAGAAAGCCATCTGAGCGTTCGAACCCAACTGACCAGATACAAGGAAGACAACTGAGTGTTCAGTTTCAGAACATCAGTTGTAGAACTCAACCAAGAAGATCAACAGCTTGAAGACGAAGTCAGCTAAGAGTTCAACTGTTAGTTATCAGATAGAACATTGGCTGAAGAACAAGCTAGCTGAAGATCGAAAGTCTTAACCGACCACTCCTTGTTGGAAGTCCGTTGTTAAGATTTAAATTTCAAAAAGGAAGTCACGTGAGGGTTTGACCGTTCAGTCATTACTCCATTTGGCCCAACACAAGGCTATCTCAGATGGAAAGCAGAAGAGCACAGATGCAATATCGGGAAAGTCTGCAGAGATCAGAGACAACCCATCGCTTTCAAAGAACAGAGATCAACAGCTCTTCCAACGGCTAGTTGATTCTCTCCGCCTATAAATAGAGGCCTTCATTCATTCGAAGATGATATAAGACACACACGCGAGAAGAAACCAGAGAGCAAAAGAAAGAGCAATATTCTTCACGAGCTAAACTGAAGTTAATCTCTTAGAACATCACTTGTTGAGAGTTCTAGAGTTAGTTAGTTTTTGTGTCTTTAGATCGAACCTTGAGAACATCACTTAGTGAGAGTTCATAGAGAGTTAGATCATAGCTCACATCCCGTTCGAGCTTTTAGTTGGAAACACATTTTTCTTTCACCTGAAAAGGTTTAGGATCCTACTCTTCCTGCAACTGAGTAGTTAGGTCGTTTAGTACCCGTAAACTAAACTGTAAGGTTGATAAGTACCTGCAAACTTATCCATAACGGTTGCTCAGCCCGCGTAAGCTGAGTAGTTTGTCCACAAGAACTTGGACAGAGTTGTGTGGATTCACAACTCCCCGTGGACGTAGGAGGGTTATCTCTTAACCACGTTAAATCTCTGTGTGCTAGTGTTTTTATTTTAGTCAGTTATCTCTTGCATCCTTATCTGTCTGACTAACCAGCATAGCATACAAACCTCAACTGCATATTCTCAACTGTTTTGGTTTTTGACCAACCGTGCACAAAAGCGTGAGTTGCTTTTACAAGTATAATTTTCACCACATTCCGCACAGCACCACTCTCACAGCTGAGTTCTCTTACTCAGTTGTGATTTCAGCTGAGCCTTTCTTTACTCAGTTGAAGTGATTTTCGAGTGTTAAGTTTTCAACGTAGAAGAATCCTAACTGGTGTATTCCCCCCCCTCCCCATACACCAGTAACTCGTATTGGGACCATCAAGTGGTATCAGAGTAGTGGTTCAAAAGACTACTGACTCTGTTTCACAAGGTGTGAATTCGAGAAAGTTTCTTCAGTGGTCAACTGAACAGATCTTTTTCACGCTAGTGCATATTTGCTTGCATATTTGCTCTGTTGTTGTGTGCAGATGGACGTCAAGGATAAGACCGTGGTAATGTTCTCGGTTGTAAATTATACATTCTGGAGGACACGGATGAAGAAGATTTTACTGTCGAAGCATCATAGGATGCAACAAGTTCTTTCTTCCGGACCGATCATCATCAAAGAAAGAATAGCTCGGACTCCTACAAATCCCAACGATGGGGATACAGTTGTGGAGTTTGTGGAAAAGCAGCCTAAAGACTACACTCCAGAGGAAGCCAAGGTGAGCCAGTTAGACATCTGGGCTCAGAGCACAATAATGTCCACAGTTGGACAAGATTATCTGCCTTGGATAGAGAAGTGTGAGACTGCTAAAGAGATGTGGGACATCCTGGCATCGCTGAGTGAAGGAAGTGATGAGACGAAGGAGAACAAATTCTCACATGCATGCCAAGACTTCGACAATTTTTGTCTGAAGACAGATGAAACAATTGATCAGCTAGAGCTTCGGTTTATGGACATCCTCAGAAGAATCCAGTCCATCCGAAGAGGAAAATACACACTAAGAGAAATCAATCTCAAAGTGTTGCAAGCTCTACCGGCTGAGTGGGATACTTTCACCAATATCCACGAAAGCCGAGCTGACCTTGGTGAAATGGGAACTGAAAGATTGTTCTCAATGTTAAAAGGAAATGAATATAAGGTGAACAGAAGAAGATCTCAATCCTCAGTTCAAACGAGTCGACTTGAGGATGTTGGTTCAGCATCAAAGTCAGTTGCTCTTCGAGCTGACTACTCCAAATCAAGATCATCAAGGCCAACCAGATCAGCTGACACGACTGCAAAGAAGCCAAGCAGAGAGGAACTGCAACAGAACATTGCAGCTCTGTCAAAGAAGCTAGCCGACATGGACACTCGGTTCGGGAAATACAAACGATTCTACAAATCAAACCGAACTCGAGACAGTTCAAAGCCTGTCACCAACGGTTGCTTTGAATGCGGAAAGGAAGGTCATTTCAAGGCTGACTGCCTAGATTTATCGAAGAAAGAGAGAGATGCGTTAAGGGCCAAACAAGCTGGAAAGAACAAGGCCATGGTTGCAGAAGAAGCAGCTGACGACATGGACATCTTCACTGACACTGAAGATGAGGATGAGCTGACTTCCACCAACAATGCTACCGGTTAGGATCAATGCCTCATGGCTCTTGGAACCGACCAGGATGATACTGAGGTACACTCTAATCCTACTAAGTTAAATTCTTCAAATATTTCTAACATGCAGGAATCACTGGACGAAGAGTTGGAACCCTCCTGGAGTGATTTTCAAGAACTCAGTGAGGAACTGCATCACCAATCGGTTGAGTTTAAGAGTCTTTAAGCTCAGTTCGCCAAATTTGAAGATTCCTTAACTGAAAAAGATGATCTGATCAAGAGCCAAACCGAGGAGATTGAGAATCTCAAGAGTCAACTGAACGAGGCTAAGGCTCCAACTGATAAAGAGTTGACAAAGCAGATCAAGGAACAACAAGATCATTTGAAAAATCAAGAGGCTCAGATTGAGCAGCTGATAAAGAAGTCAAATGGACAAACCGAGCAGATAACTGTCCTCCTCAAGGAGTTGCAAACTGAGAAGGACAATCTAATCAAGCTGTATCAGTCATCCAAGATCATGGAGAATCTTATCAGTTACAGCAGACAGATGGATGACGTATCAGGACTCGGTTATGATGTGATAAAAGATAGTGGAATTCCTCCGGCAACCTTCATCAAAGCTGTCGAGGTTAAAACTGTTGAACCGAACACAGTGGAACCTGAGTCACCACAAAATATTTCAACCTCCGCTTCTCAGCAAGCTCAACCGACCAATGTAACCACAACTGAGAAGGGAAAAGGAACAGTAAATGAAGGACAGAATGTTCCATCGGTTGGGACATCAACTGAGGGGGAATGTTCCAAAAGTCAGAAGAGGAATCAGAGGCGTCGAAGACATAATCGCAACCGAACTCAGAATCAGAACCGACCTCTGCATCAACCTCAGAGTCAACAACAGAAAGAATGGAACCGACCTCAGAACCGACAAGGGTTCAATCATCTGAATCAACAGCAGTTCCATCCCCAGTTCAACCAAAGGTTCCAACCGAGTCAACCAATAAGGAACAGGTCGAACAGTTGGAGATACTCATGCCACAACATGAATCATCAACAGGGCATGAACACCTATCAACAACACTCAAGAAGTTGGAATCAGAATCAGCCACAAAGATTCCAACATGGCGTCCGACCTCACAGACAAATTCAACAGGATAAGAATCGCCATCAAAATAGGGGGAAAGCCTCTCCTCCGAAAGCTCAGAATGGGAGAAATCCAACTCCTCCCAAGAAACAGAACATCTCTATTAACAACAAGCCTAAGGATAACCAAGGTGTTGTTATAGTTGATGATGAAGGAAAAGTGATCTGGAATGATAAATCCATTGGAGTTTACAGGGAAAAGCGACGCACAGTTCCAGGGGGAACTGGTTCTAACCCTCAAGGACCCAACTGAAATTGGGGACCTAAGCGAGTTTCTCTTTGCAGGTACAGGAGAAACAGCTGAGGAAGAAGAAAGCGTCTGCAACAAAATGGGTAATGGACAGTGGATGCTCGAAACACATGACGAATCTAAAGGATTTGCTTGGAAGTTTCGTGGAGAAAGAAGGTCCATCAGTTACTTTTGGTGATAACTCAAAAGGTTACACCAGAGGTTACGGTACCCTTGAAACCAATCATGTTTCAATTTCTAATGTCTCTTATGTTGATGGATTGAAACATAACTTGCTCTCTATCAGCCAATTCTGTGATAATGGTTTCTCTGTCAAGTTTGATGCACAGGGTTGTAGGGTTAAAGATGTCGGATCAAAGCAGGTGATATTGTTGGGAAATCGATCACCAACAGGGAATGTCTACTACGCTGATTGGAACAGCAGCCTCCCTGACACCTGCCTGTTATCAAAGAGCAGTTCTGATGTAAGCTGGCTGTGGCACAGAAGGCTCAACCATCTGAACTTCAAGACGATGAACCGACTCGCCAGACAAGAACATGCAAGAGACATACCAAACCGAGTGTTTTCAACAACACACATCTGCAGTGCATGCCAGCTGGGAAAGCTCGCTAGATCCTC
Organism: Schizonepeta tenuifolia; assembly: GCA_029490685.1. NCBI lineage: Eukaryota > Viridiplantae > Streptophyta > Magnoliopsida > Lamiales > Lamiaceae > Schizonepeta > Schizonepeta tenuifolia. The sequence continues at coordinate 82,455,120 of CM055959.1, forward strand.
CTTCCGGTTGAAGTCAACTCCCTCAACCGACCGAGTGTTACAGCTGATCCATATGGATCTTTTCGGGCCAGTTACACCAAAGAGCATGAACGGGAACGAGTATACCCTGGTTGTAACTGATGACTACTCAAGATATACGTGGACCATCTTCATGCGCCACAAGAATGAAACCCGAGATGAGCTGCCCAAGCTGATGGATCGGATATCGAACCAACAAGAGATGAAGATCATATCCATCTGATCAGATCGTGGAACGGAGTTTCTAAATGAAACCATCATCGAGTACTGCGAGAAGAATGGAATTACCCATCAGACATCAGCCGCGCGTACTCCGCAACATAATGGAGTAGCTGAGCGAAGAAACAGAACGCTGAAGGATGCAGCCACATCCATGTTAGCCAGCTCAGCTCTGCCAAAGAGATTTTGGGCTGAAGCGATCAACACTGCATGCTACACTCAGAACTGGTCTCTTCTAACCAAGCGGTTGGGAAAGACACCATATGAGCTATGGAGACGCATAAAGCCAGATATTTCTTATTTTCGCGTTTTTGGTTCTAAGTGTTATATTCACAACAATGGGAAGACTCAGTTGAAAACTTTTGATGCCAAAGCTTCGAAGGGCATATTTCTTGGATATGCTGCTCGGATCAAGGCATATAGAGTTTTCAACAACAGCTCTCGTGTTGTGGAAATAACACCTCATGTTAGTTTTGATGAATCTACTTTTGAGTACAGGGAACAGGTCAAAGAACAACAGGCAGATATACAAGCTCCACCTGTTCTCACCAGATCGCAAGCTCTAAGGGAAAAGAACCTAGCTGAACCACTGGTTTGGGCAACTGAGGAAGAGGATCCATACTCCTCTGAAGATGAATGCGAAGACTCCAGCTCATCCCTAGGGGGAACTTCAGCTGATGCTCCTCCAACTGTATCAGCATCCGAGGCCCAACCGAGTCCGATTCAAACTAACATCAATGTTAAGGATCCAGACTCAACAACTGATCAATCACCAGCTCTGAAGACTCCAACTCAGATTCCGGAACAGCCACAGTTGGAAGAAGAATGAAGACGCAACCGAAGATGGTATGAAGTTCATTCCACTGACGACATCATTGGCGATCCAACCGAGGGTGTGCGTACAAGGAGCCGAGTTGCAAATCCAGAATCAACCGAAGAAAATTCCAACACTTATGCCCAATATGCTGAGGAGTTGGCAGTTCTAGAGGAATTCGAGCAAGCTGGAGATGTTGCCATGATTTCTTGCTTTGTAGCTGATGTGCCAGAACCGAAGAATGTTGGGAAAGCTCTCAACTGTGTCCACTGGACAACAGCCATGCAAGAAGAACTGAATGAGTTTCTACGCAACTGTGTATGGGAGTTGGTAGAAAGACCAAATGGTATCAAGGTGATTGGATTGAAGTGGATTTTCAAAAACAAGAGAGACGCCATTGGATTCATTGTGAGGAATAAAGCAAGGTTGGTAGCTCAAGGATACTGCCAACAAGAAGGAATCGACTTTGAAGACTCTTTCGTGCCAGTTCCATCCGAATCTTTCTAGCTTATGCCGCACATCACAAGTTCAAAGTGTATCAGATGGATGTGAAGTGTGCATTCCTCAACGGAGATATCAAGGAAGGTGTGTATGTTGAACAACCTCCTGGTTTTGAAACTGGAGATGGAAGAGTTTACAAGTTGAAGAAAGCTATCTATGGACTAAAGCAAGCGCCAAGGGCCTGGTATGACACTCTTTGTGGTTTTCTTCTGAACTCGGGATTCAAACGAGGATCAGTTGACAAAACCCTGTTCACCATCAAAGTTGGAGAAGATATACTTGTTGTGCAAATCTACGTCGATGACATCATTTTCGGTTCCAAGTCAGAGAAGTTGTGCAAGAAATTCTCAGATCTCATGAAGGAGAAGTTCGAGATGTCAATGATGGGCGAGATGAATTACTTTCTTGGACTCCAAGTGAAGCAGTTAGAGAAAGGAATTTTTATTAATTAGTCAAAATATACAAAGGAGCTCATCACAAAGTTCGGATTGCAGACAAGTAAAACCACAAGGATCCCGATGAATACTAACTGGAAGATCGAACCCGGAGCTGAGGGAAAGCTTGTAGATGCCAGCAAGTATAGAGGTATCATCGGTTCTTTGCTATACCTAACTGCCAGCCGGCCAGACATATCATACGCAGTTGGAGTATGTGCTCGATTCCAAGTTCAACCAAGAGAAGCACACATGTTGGCAGCAAAGAACATCATCAAGTATCTAAAGGGAACTGTTAATGTTGGATTGTGGTATCCAACTGACGACAATATCCAACTGACTGGATACTCAAATGCGGATCTAGCAGAAGATCGGTTGGACAAGAAGTCTACTTCTGGACACTGTCAGTTCATGGGAAGCAAGCTGGTTTCATGGTTCTCCAAGAAACAAGCATGTGTTGCTACTTCTACAACCAAATCAGAATATATGGCTGCTGGAAGCTGTTGCATGCAAGTGTTGTGGCTGAAGCAACAGCTGAGAGATTATGAAGTTGCAACTGGACAGGTTCCCATTCATTGTGATAGCTCGAGTGCCATAGCTATCTCTCTGAATCCTGTTCACCATTCTCGGACAAAGCATAAAGACATTCGTCATGATTTCATCCAAAATCATATTGAGAAGAAGGATGTGTCGATGGAGAAGATCCCAACTGAGATTCAGAGGGCTGATATCTTCACTAAACCTCTAGCCGAAGCACGGTTCAAAATGCTATGTGATTTACTTGGATTGTTAGATCCACCTGATAAGGAACCAGCTGAGGTAAAAAGACAGACATCTATCTGAGGGGGAAGCTCAGATGAAAGGGGAATGTCAGATATGGATTGCAAACTGAAGACATCAGACATCAGCTGAACAGATGAACTCGAGTCAGCTGATGGTATGCTGCAACAATGGATCAGACGTCAGCTGAACAAACGAACTCGAGTCAGCTGATAGTATGCGGCAACTAAGAAACTCAACTGAGGTATACAGCTGATCTCGACATCAGCTGGCAGGTAACATTTATGACTGAAGGTGTTATGTTCTTAAATGAGAATGTTTGAAATAAATTCAAACATTCCTGAGCTAGTCAGTTACATTAAAATAGCCATCATGTCGCATTAAATGTAAAGTACGGCTGAACTTCCATAGCCTACTTTATAGTGCGTCTGGGCTGACATGAAACTGTACACCTTCTCACGCGCTGGTTGGAACTCGGATCAAAACGTCGAGTCAAAGATGGTCAAAAGTCGCGTAATCTCAGCCGTTGATGGATTCGCGCCATTTAACCCCAGTCGTTGATCTCATCCGAGTCAAAGACCTATATAAGGCGGCAAATCAGGAAGTGATCCTTACCTTCTCTATTCATGCATATCTTTATTAACTGTTCATCATCCCCTCCGAAATTGTCTCACCGTTTTCAGTAATCTCTTTCATTTCTCATTACATATATACTCCACTGAAATGGCACCCAAGGCAAAAGCATCAAAGAAAATGGTCTCTGCAGAACCTGCCACGTTCCAGGAATCCTTCGACATGATGCTGTCGAAGATTCATTTCGAACAAATTCTATCCAGAGAAGCTCTGACCTCGCCGGAAATTGCTCCGACGTCACCATTCTTTCCAACCACGGTCTGCTCAACTGGGCAACCCTCTCTCCTTCCAAGCTGCTCAGAAAGCAAGTCGCCCACTTCTACCGGAATCTGCAAGGCGATGCAGAACTCGGGCTTGTCACGACCATTCCGTGCAAGCAACGAATCAGCACTTCCCGATCGATGGAAGAAACCGCCGTCGAGATCAAAGTGTCCAAAGAACTGGAGAAGATCATCCCCAGAAATCGGGAGGCCATAGACGTGATGGGGAACTTCTCAGACAAGGATGCAGATGCATTTCTGCAAACTATCCTCCTTGTCTCCGAACCTTTGAAGGGGAGTATGCAGAGGACCAAACTGAAGCCGGAACACCGACTTCTGTTTGATGTGATATCAAAATGCGCTTTCGCTTACAGAGGAGCTTTCGGTGATATCAGCAGACCGAAGCTCAAACAACAAAAGGCATTGGAAGAACAACACAGAATAGACTGGCTGGGCTACCTTGAAAGCCAGCTGTGGGCGGAGAAGCTGAAGATCTCCGAGACGGTAGCTGAGTCCGGAGAGCAGCTGTTGAGTGTCAAAGGCACACTCAACTTCGGCACTAAGATTTCAGCCCTGATCCTCCAAGCAACCAAGGGTCAGAAGCTGACTTGGGAAGGGAGTGAGGACCCTCCATTCAACAAGCTGATGCTGTTCCCAACAGCCAAGAAGGCTAGGGATGTTGTGGAAGCAGTATACACTCCCAAGGGAGCCTCAAAGCCAGCTGTGGAGACGGCCCCAGCAGCCCGCCGCCCATCGAGGTCCAAACCCTCAAAATGCCAGCTGGAGGAAGTGGCTGAAGAAGAGGAAGAAGAGAAAGAAGAAGAGGTGGAACCCCTCAAGAAAAAGCCCAGGATCAAGATCATCCAGCCAGCAGCTCAACCGGCTGCATCTGGCCCCGTGGCGGTGATACCAGCTGAGAAAACAGCTGAGGAGAAGGAATCAACCGAGTCGAGCCAGTCGGTTGATCCAGCTGCGTTTATGCTTCAACCCCGCCAACAGGATGCACTAGTTGAAGAAAAGGAGATCAACGTGGAGGATTCCAGCTCATCCTCAGATGACTCTTCTTCATCTGAGGAGTCCCACGACAGTCCACCCTCTCCAACAACTGGAGCTGATGCCAGCCAGGAAATCCCACCTGCGTCTGAGAAAACCAGTGAGCCAGCCCAGTCTCTCCCCAAAGAGGATTCAGTTCTCTCAACTGATCCTCAGTTATACATTCCGAGCCTCTCGCTCGATGCCAACGTTGAGACCGTTTCTTTGGCCAACGTTGATGACACCATCGAATCCATTGCCTTTGATATAGACCCACCCCAAATCGATGAAGAGGCCAACCGCCAGGCGATCTTGGCTGAATATGAAGGCAGGTTGGACTACTGCTTTCGCAAACTGATAGGCATGTTCCCTAAGGCTAGCTCGATGCCCATCTTTGCCATGTTCGAGATTGAACTGCTCTATCAGTTCGGCGTGATATTCAGCTACTGGTACGTCAAGGAGGAAACCCTCAGGATCCACGGTTGGGACATATTGAAGATTGATGAATCCAACCTGAGGGTGTAGTTCGACTACCAGAACCTTGAGGTGGCCTACAACCAGAAGGTGGCTCTGCTCCGTCGTCGCCTGGATCTGAGTCAACAAGAAGGGACAGACACCAGAGAGTGGTGCAACAATCCTGGAGCTGTTCAATTTCTTGACAGCATGTTAGCTAAGAATGCCGACCATTTGGAGGATGTCGATGAAGCTGACGAGGCTTCCAAGAGAGAAGAAGCAAAGCTTAAGGATTACCTGGCCAGCCGAACAGCCCTGGTTGCAGTGGACCCAACAGCCCAGGCACAACAGCAACAACTGCCTGGACCCTCTGATCAGCCAGCACACTCCTCCGATGCTATCTGTGAGCTGATCACTGAGAGGGTCAACCAGCTGAGGCATGAGCTGTTGTCCAAGATCAAGCTCAACAAAGACGAGGAAGCAGACAAGATCAATCAGCTGATGGAGGAGAATGCTTCCTTGAAGAATCAGCTGGAACATCTCTCCACCTCCCTACAACAAAAGCTGGAAGGCCTCTCCACTTCTACCAGCTCGGACGTCAAGGATTTGAAGAAGGCGGTTCAAGGACTCAGCTCGGACTTCAACGTCTTCAAGTCAGTTGCTGAATCTGATCTGGCAAAGTCCCAGCAGACACAAGACCAGGAGTGGATGTCTCAGTTCGAAAATTTTAGAGTTGAGTTCGTCACCCTTCACAAAGATGTCTCTGCGACCTTTGCAGCCCTGAAGAAAGCTGAGCAGGAACGCCAGGACCTGGAGCTGGCAAAGAAGGTGGAAGAGAAAGATGCTGTGGACGAACTCTTCTCCCGAGTTCAACAAGCTGAGGCCAAGCTGACCTCCCTGGATGGCTCAGTTGCCACCCTTTTGGATGATGCCAAAAAGGGGGAAGGAAAGGAGCCAGCAGCTGTTGCTGGACAGGGGAAAGGTGTTCACCTTCAGCAGGGGGAAGAAGGAGTGCCAGCTGAAACTCAAGAGGAAAAAGCTAAAGGATCGTAGCTGAAGGAGTCTGAGCAGGAACTTGAAGTCTCCCACGACCTCGTAGCCGAGCTAACAGCCGAGCTCGATGCCGATCTTGATGGGATCTCTATTGAAAATTGCATCGAAACTGCAAAAGCTATGGGGGAGTCTAAGGAGAACTACTTGAATCCCTCTTGGATCAAGAAGTTCGCTGCTGATCAAGCCAAGAAGGTGGCCAAGTTCGAGAAGGAACTGGCCAAAATTGAGAAGAATGTTGACAGAAATAAAGCCAGCCGGAGTGTTCGAAGAATAAATAAACACCAGATGAAGGCTGAGGCTAGGAAGAAGACGCAGCAGCTGTAGAGAAATGCCCCGCTCCCGTCACGGTTCCCACATACTGACAAGTGGATGAACGCTGAGTGGAACGATGACTGGGAGCAGTTCAAGCACGAGTTCATCAATGATTATTACTACAGGAAGGTCTACTCAACTGAAGACCCAAGGCAAGCCTTCAAGGAAGCCTTGTGGGAGCTCAGATCTGGAGATCCTGGAATGTTCAGACAGTTCCAGCGAGCCATGGTGAAAGCTCAGCTCGATCCCAACACTGTTCCGGTTCCGCAGAAGGTCAGATATGCGATCATGGCTGAGGCGAGACAAGTGTGCAAGGAATATGGTGTCAACACTGGGATCGAGTCAGCTGCGAAGAAAGAGATCTTTGACCGTATCTTCAGCAAGTACGGCCAACAGTATTTTTGAGCTGATGTAGTTTTTGAGCAACTGATGTATCTTTAATTGTTTTGTACTTATTCCTGTAATTATCAGTTGTAAT